>OU342744.1:221383870-221983870 GCA_910589775.1 Avena eriantha
GATCAAGGCGCCTAATTGGGCTATCACAGAGTACATACCTTGATAAGATATTAAAGAAGTTTAATATGACAGAAGTAAGAAGGGGTTCTTACCTATGTTTGCAAGGCAAACATTGAGCAAGACTCAAAGTCGGCTACGGCAGCAGAAGAAAAGAGAGATAATGGATAAGATCCCCTATGGTCGGCCATAGGCTCTACTTATTATGTATGCCATGCTATGTATAAGAACCGGATGTGGCACATGCTATAGTTTGACTAGTAGGTACCAATCTGATCCAGGTTCGAAACACTTGATAGCGGTCAAGACATCCTCAAGTACTTTAGAAACTAGGGATATGTTTCTTATATACTGAGGAAGAGCTAGTCCTTAATGTTATGTCGATGCTAGCTTTGACACTGATCCGGATGACTCTAAGTCTCAATCCGATACGTATTTTTCTTGAACGGAGGCAGCAGTTAGTTGGAGGAGTTCCAAACAACCTGTGGTGGCTGGATCAACGACGGAGGCGGAATATATTGCTGCTTCAGAAGCAGCGCAGGAAGAGGTTTGGATGAAAGAGTTCATTACGGAACTAGGTATGGTTCCTCGTGCATTGGACCCAATGGTGATCTATTGTGACAACAATGGAGCCATAGCCAACGCCAAGAAACCGAGTTCTCACAAGAATTCCAAGCATATAAGCGCTGGTTTCACTCCATCCGCAAACATGTCAAGGATGGAGATATAAAGATTTGTAAAGTACACACACAGACCTAAATGTAGCAGATCCGTTGGCTAAAGCTCTCCCTAGGGCAAAACATGATCAACACCAGAACTCCATGGGTGTTATATTTATCACTATGTGAACTAGATTATTGTCTCTAGTGCAAGTTGGAGACTGAAGGAAATATGCCCTGAGAGGCAATAATAAATTTGTTATTAGTATTCCTTATATATGATAGATGTTTATTTTGCATGCTATAATTGTATTGATCGGTAACATCAATACATGTGTGTTTAATAAACAAAAAGGGTTCCTAGTTATGCCTCTCTTATAGACTAGCTTGTTGATTAACAAGATGATCAAGGTTTCCTGATCATGGACATTGGATTTTGTTAATAACAAGGTCACATCATTTGTGAAATGATGTGATGAACATTCATCCGAAGTATAGCATCACGATCAAGTCATTATGTTTATGTTTGCTATAACATCATACGTAATCTTTATCCTTAGCCATGAGATCATGTTAATTGCTAACACCATAAGAGTATCTTGATAACATCAAACATCCACCGTAACAGGGTGACTATAAAGATGGGTTCAGTGCTACGAAGCTGTTATGTGAGGCTCATGGATCAAGAGTGGAATTTGTCAATCCATATGACGGATAGATATGCTCTGGGCCCTCTCGGTGATATCACATTGAGATAGCTTGCAAGCAAGTGATGTGATCACTAGAATGTTATATCATAGGAACGAAAAAAGAGTGCATGTCGGTAACGAGATCAACTAGGTATTTGGATACCGATGATCGAATCTCGGACATGTATCATATCATGAGACAAATGGATTAAATTACATGCGTTAAAGGTTCTCACGATCACAGAAGTCATCATTGAATATGCAGGAGTCAGTATGGATCTCCAGGTCGCGCTTCTAATTATTGATCTGAGAGGAGTCTCAATCATGTCTGCATTATTCGCGAACCGTAGGGTGACACACTTAAGTTACCGGACACCATTTGGGATCACATATGTTTCAGACAAAAGAATTGCAAAGCGCATGAATTGTTTCGATAGAAACCGGAAATTGTTTCGGGTGAAATTGCAGAAAGTGGTTCTACATGTGATATTGAAATACTGCAAGGGGTTATATGTGAATGATTTTTAATTAAAGTAATTAACAAAATTCTGAAGAAATTTAATAAAAAAGTTTTATTAAATGAGAGAGCATTAATCTTAGAGAATTTTAATGCATTAAAGTGGGGACTTTAAAAGGGAATGTGAAGAGGCATTTTAATGTGGAGGGGTTACGACTACATGAATGGGGGAGGTGAGGGGTCACCCCCATGCGCCGGCCATGGAGGGGGTAGCCCCCCTCCTCCTATAAAAGGCAACCCTCTCCCTCCTTCTTCCTCACACCTCCTTGTGAAGGATCTCTCTCCCCCTCTAGAATTATTTCCCCATTGTCTAGGATTAGTGAGATACATGTTCCCGATGGCATATCGTCTGGAACGAGTTGCTGCTTCCGCTGGATCGCTGGAGCGAGGAGGTGGAGGTTTTCCGGTGGCTTGAACGTGTGTGCGAGTATGGATGCGCTACTGATTTGCGGCGCTCGGACTTCCACTCAATCTTGAGATCGGCAAGTGTACGACTACATCAACCACGAGTTCCTACACATTAACAAAACTTGTTGTCTTCGAGGGTAAATTCTCGATGGATGTATGTCCACCCGTTGCTCTGTGCCTAGTAGATAGATCTTGGCGTGTAGTTCTCATCATAGGAAATTTTTTGTTTTCCATGCTGCGGACCCAACACATGGTGCCGAACTTGAAGGAAATATGCCCTGAGAGGCAATAATAAAGTTGTTATTATGTATTCCTTATATATGATAGATGTTTATTTTGCATGCTAGAATTGTATTGATCGGAAACATCAACACATGTGTGTTTAATAAACAAAAAGGGTTCCTAGTTATGCCTCTCTTATAGACTAGCTTGTTGATTAACAAGATAATCAAGGTTTCCTGATCATGGACATTCGATGTTGTTAATAACAAGGTCACATCATTTGTGAAATGATGTGATGAACATTCATCCGAGGTATAGCATTACGATGAAGTCATTATGTTTATATTGCTATAACATCATACGAAGTAATCTTTATCCTTAGACCATGAGATATTGTTAATTGCTAACAACGGAAGAGTATCTTGATAACATCAAACGTCACACCGTAACAGGGTGACTATAAAGATGGGTTCAGTGCTACGAAGGTGTTATGTTGAGGCTCATGGATCAAGAGTGGAATTTGTCAATCCCGATGACGGATATATATGCTCTGGGCCCTCTCGGTGATATCACATTGAGATAGCTTGCAAGCAAGTGATGTGATCACTAGAATGTTATATCACGGGAACGAGAAAAGAGTGCATGTCGGTAACGAGATCAAACTAGGTATTTGGATACCGATGATCGAATCTCGGACATGTATTATATCATGAGACAAAGGGATTAAATTACAAGCATTAAAGGTTCTCACGATCACAGAAGTCATCGTTGAATATGCAGGAGTCAGTATGGATCTCCAGGTCCCGCTTCTGATTATTGATCTGAGATGAGTCTCAATCATGTCTGTATTATTCGTGAACCGTAGGGTCCACACTTAAGAGTACCAGACACCATTTTGGAGCACATATGTTTCAGACGAAAGAATTGCAAAGTGTAGGAATTGTTTCGATAGAAACCGGAAATTGTTTCGGGTGAAATTGACAGAAAGTGGTTCTGCATGTGATATTGAAATATTGCAAGGGGTTATATGTGAATGTTTGTTAATTAAAGTAATTAACAAAATTCTGAATAAATTTAATAAAAAATGTTTTATTAAATGAGAGAGCATTAAACTTAGAGAATTTTAATGCATTTAAAGTGGGGACTTTAAAAGGGAATGTGAAGCTGCATTTTAATGTGGAGGGGTTACGACCACATGAATGGGGGAGGTGAGGGTCACCGCCATGCGCCAGCCATGGAGGGGGTATCCCCTCCTCCTATAAAAGGCCACCCTCTCCTCCTTCTTCCTCACACCTCCTTGTGAAGGATCTCTCTCGCCCTCTAGATTATTCCCCCATGGTCTCGGATTAGCGAGATACATGTTCCCGGTGGCATTTCGTCTGGAAGGAGTTGCTGCTTCCGCTAGATCGCTGGAGCGAGGAGGTGGAGGTTGTCCGGTGGCTTGAACGTGTGTGCGAGTACGGATGCGCTGCTGAGTTGCGGCGCTCGGACTTCCACTCGATCTTGAGATTGGCAAGTGTAGACTACATCAACCACAAGTTCCTACTCGTTAACAAAAATCGTTTTCTTCGAGGGTAAGTTCTCGATGGATGTATGCCACTTGTTGCTCTGTACCTAGGTAGATAGATTTTGGCGTGTAGTTCTCATCGTAGGAATTTTTTTTGTTTTCTATGCTGCGGACCCAACAGAACTACCAGGCGGTTGATCAGCCAGTAGAGGACATCGTCGACTTCTTTGAAGAGCAGACGAATGTTCATCTTCTGCAACAGTAGCATAGTTTGTATCCTGCACATAGATGTATGAGTGTTGTAAAGTTCATATGTGGGTGTATATAGTACCCATTGATATGTGAAGAGCTTGCTAGCTTGTGTATTTTTCGAGTGTATTGTACTCTGCAGTTCCTTTTCGTTAGCCTGACTTGTGTTTATCTCAACACCTTGCCAACCTGTCAGGTGCGTTGCAACTGGTTGGTGTTTTCAAAGGGTTTGATTGGTGTTGTGTTAGTTACTCAGGATACTGTGATTTGTTCATAGAACGAAAGTGTAAAGGGTGGCGCAGCCCCCGAGTGATAAAATGCAAGAAAATAAGGAAAAACATAGAGTTTTGGGGCACTTAGCTTTATTTATTCGTAGAATAGTACGAGGTACAATGTGTGGCTAAGTAGTCTGGCTGAATATACTTATTTGTAATGTAAAAGCGACTAGGGGTAGAAACGACGCAGTTGCGCGATGTTCCAGGGGTTGGAGTATGTGCTACGCTCTCAAATCTTTAAGGCGATAGGCGCCACCTGGGATTACTTCTGTAATCATGTAAGGTCCTTCCCAAGGGGACTCAAGCTTGAGATGCCCTTGTTGCTTCAGTCGCAGGACCAGGGTCTCCTTCGACGAAGGATCTGTGGCGTAGCCTTTTGTGGTGGTAGTTGCAGAGGCTCTGCTGGTAGATCGTTGATATCTCCGCTGCTATCTCGCGAGCCTCATCAAGGAGGTCGGACGGAGTCTTCGAGTGCTAGAGTTGACTCCTTCTTGCTGTATGCGACCACCGTGGGGCCTTTGTAGCGCACTTCTGCGCGTAGCACCGCCTCAGCACCATGCACCATGAAGAACGGAGTATAACCCGTGGCGCTGTTTGGAGTTGTGCGTAGGATCCAAAGTACGGATTGCAGCTCGTCTAGCTAGCATCCGGCGTCTTGTTCGAGTGGTCGGAGGAGTCGTTTCTGGTTCCACCATAGACGAGGCCGTTGGCCTTTTAGACTTGACCATTGGTCTGCGGGTGAGCCACCGAGGTGTAGCTTATGTTGATTCCCAGGTTTCCAAGAACTCCTGAACTCCTTAGAGGTGAAGTTTGTCCCATTGTCCGTGATAATGCTATGTGGCACTCCAAAGCGGTAGACAATGGACTCAAAGAACTTGACGGTGCTGGCCCCTGATTGATTCATCACCGGCATGGCCTCGATCCATTTGGTGAATTTGTCGACTATGACTAAAAGGTAGACAACCTCCTCGCGAGGATTTTGGGAGCTTGCCGACCATGTCGAGTCCCCATTGCGTGAAGGGCCAAGCCAATGGTATTGGCCGGAGTTCCGCGCCAGGTGCGTGTGGTTTGTCTACGAACCGCTGGCAAGCGTTGCAGCGCTGGACAATGTCCTGGCGTCGCGCATGGCGATGGGCCAGTAGAATCAGCTCGTAGAGCTTTAGCGACGAGGGGCGCGACTGCCAGCATGGTGCCCGCAAGTGCCTTCATGGATGTCGAGGAGGACGGCCGTTCCGTCCCCGTTGGAGACGCACCATTGAAGTACCCATGTAATATTGCGCGTGTACAATTCTCCGTTGATGAGGGTGAATGCCTTGGATCGTCACGCGATGTGTCACGCATCAGTCGGGTTATCTGGCAGCCTCTTGCTAAGTAGGTATGTGATGTAGGGTTGTGTCCAAGATGGCTCGATCATCATGACCCCCATTGGTCCTTCGAGTCCTGTATCGATCTCCATGTCGTCGAGTGCCATTGGCTCGTTGGGTGGCGTAGCCCCGAGTCCGTCGACGTACTTGCTTTTTCTCTAGAGCCTTGGGCTTGATGGAGCGCTCGCAGATGCGCTCGAGGAATACCCTAGGTGTATGGCGGCGCAGGTGGAGCCAATGTTGGCGAGTAGATCCGCCTCTTCGTTGCTTTCGCGGCCCACATGTCGCAGCTCGCAGCCCTCGAAGTCCCCTTCGAGTGTGTCGTAGAGGTCACAATAGGCGATCATGTTGTCGCTCAGTGTGTACACTCGTGCATCGTTTGGTTGACCACCAGTTTGGAGTCACCATATATGATGAGCCTCTTGGCAGCGCAGGCTTTCTCCATCCGCATCCCATGGATTAAGGCTTCGTATTCAGCTTCGTTATTGTAGGCGGTGAACTGCATTTGCAGAATATATTTCATCTTGTCCCCTTGGGGCGATGTCAGTATGACACCTGCGCCAGCTCTGTCCTTTCGCTTGGATCTGTCGAAGTGCATTGTCCAAAGATAGGACATGTCTGGCTTGTCGGGGATCTGGTTCTCCATCCAGTGCACTAGGAAATCCGGGAGAACTTGTGACTTGATCGTGTCGCGCTTCTCATATGTGATGTCTCGTGGAGACAGTTCGATTCCCGAGAGCACGACCCGTACGGTGGCGTCGGGATTATTGAGTATATGCCCGAGCGAGGCATAGTTTACCACCACGATTGGGTGCTCCTGGAAGTAGTGGCGCAGTCGCCTGGCTGTCATGAAGACGCCGTAGTCCAACTTTTGGTAGTGCGGGTACCGCTGCTTTGTTGGTGTGAGCACCTCGCTGAGGTAGTATACTGGGCGCTGGACCCCATGGACCTTATTTCTTCGGCTCGTTCCACTACGAGCACCGTGCTGACCACCTGGTTGGTGGCGGAGATGTAGAGCAGTAGTGGTTCCTTTTCACGAGGTGTCACTAGTACTGGCGAGGTGTATAGTAGATGCTTAAGATCTTCAAATGCTTCTTGCGCCTCGTCTGTCCACTCGAACTTGTCTGATTTGCGGAGAAGTTGGTAGAAGGGCAGTGCCTTTTCGCCCATTCGACTGATGAATCGACTGAGCGCCGCGATGCGCCCAGCTAGCTGCTGGACGCCTTTTACGTTCTTCGGCTTCTCCATGGCCAGATCCCTCTCGCAGAGATGAGATACCCGAGTAATTTCCTAGATGGTACGCTGAAGGCGCATTTGTCCGGATTGATCTTGATCCGGTAGCGGTCGAGGTTAGCGAAGGTCTCGCGGAGATCGTTGATTAACAAGGCTTCCTCTTTGGTTTTGATGATGATGTCGTCAACGTAGACTTGGATATTGCGACCAAGTTGATTCTTGAGGCAAGCCTGCATGCACCACTGATAGGTGGCTCCTACGTTTTTTAGCCGAAGGGCATCGTGTTGTAGCAGAACACACCAAAGGACGTTGTAAATGCCATTTTCTCCTAGTCTTCCTCCTTCATTGGAATCTGATTGTAGCCTGAGTAGGTGTTGAGGAAGCAGAGGCGCTCACATTCCACGGTGGAGTCGATGATTTGTCGATTCGTGGCAACAGGAAGTGATCCTTTTGGCATTGCTTATTCAAGGAGGTGAAGTCCACGCACATCTGTAGGATATCCGTGTATTTTTTAGGCACAAGCACTGTGTTAGCGAGCCAGGTGCTTTCCTTGATCTCGCGTATGAAGTTTGCGTCGAGGACTCTATTGATCTCCATTCCGACTGCTTTTGCTCTTGGTTCAAACAGTCGCCTATTGTCTGCTTGACTGGCCTTGTGTCTAGATTCACGTTGAGTCAGTGCTGACGAATTCCTTGGGAACTCCTGGCATGTCCGTTGGACACCAGGCGAAGATTTCCTAGTGCTCACGGATGAATTCGACGAGCGTGAGTTCCTATGCGGAACTCAAGTTGTTGCCAATAAGGGCCATCTTGGTCGGGTCCGTTGGGCGGACCTAGACTTTCTTCGTGTGCACCGACGAGTCAAAGGACAGGTCGGGTGAACTTGGCCTGCTCAGGGGAGGCAGACTGTTGTCTGTCGACTCCTTCAATCTTGCGAGTTCCTCCTGCATGCCGAAGGACTGGGAGATTCTATTAAATTCCCTATCACAGCTGTCGGACCTCTCGAACCTTCCATTGATTGTCATGACGCCGTTTGGACCTAGCATTTTCATATGCAGGTAGGCATAGTGCGGCACTACCTTGAACCTTGCGAACGCGACACGTCCGAGGATGCAGTGGTATTGTGAGGGCCAGTCGATGTGCTCTCGCTAAAAGTTTTGCGGCGTGCCGAAGATGACGTCGAGGTTGATTTTGCCCAGGGGATATACGCCCTTCCCTAGGACGATAGCGTGGAACGTCGTGTCTGAAACTTCCAGACAAATTAGAGGGATCCTCATCGCATGAAAGGTACTCGCGAACATGAGGTTGATGCCGCTCCCGCCGTCCATGAAGACGCGACTCATATCGAAGCCCCCGATCTGCAGCTCGAGTACGAGGGGACAGTGGCTTGGGCGAGGAACTTGGCGCGGGTGATCGCGCTTGTCGAAGGGGATGCAGGAGTCGCTTCCACTGAGGTACTCAGTGGTGGGAGGTGGGGAGTTTATCGCCAAATTGAATTGGCGAGTGATTGCCTTCTGCGCTCTATTGGAGGGTTGCCCTTTTTGGATCATCCCCATGTTGCCCACAGCTCGTGGGTACAGCTATCCTCCATGATGTTGGACTGGCGCAGCCGCAGGTGGTGGTGGCGGAGCTTCGTGTGTCACAGCGCCTGGGGCAGCTCCATAACCCCTATTGACTGCGTCGCGATTCATCTGGGCCAGGCCCTCATGGAGTTTGAGGAACTCGCGGCAATCCTTGAGAAGGTGGCTGGATTTTTTCTTGCCGTCGTGCTTGTCGATGTAGAAATGCATGTTGCATGGTCCGGACAGTTTGTCCTGGACGGATGTTGCGGGTTCCTCTTCGCGAGTGCGATGGTGCCACACCTGTGTGGTTTTCCCGCTGCCACGGTATCCACTGTTGCGATATCCGATGTTGCGGTTATCGTCGCGTTTGTCGGCGTATCCGGCTGCAACCATATTGACTTCGTCGCGGTCATCGTAGACACGCATTTGACATTTGCCTCGGCAGTCGCGTCTACACCCGAGGTCGTCGTCATCGTCGGAGTAGTTGCGGTTTTTCACCGAATCTTCTCCGTTAGCCCACCGATTCGCGATTTCCATCAGGTGGTCGCTCGTTTTGGGCTTCGAGCGGCCCAGCTCCTCCCTGAGCTCTATACGGCGAACGCCGTCATTGAATGCATCGATTGTGCGGTCCTCCGAGATGTTTACTTCGGAGTTCTTGATGATGGACCACCTCTGGATGTACGAGCGCAGCGACTCGCCAGACCTTTGCTGGCAGCTTCTCAGTTCTTTGATTGATGCAGGCCTTTTGTAAGTGCCCTTGAAGTTGCGCACGAAACTGTAGACCAACTCTTCCTAGCTGCGAATGGATCCGCACGGGAGGTTGTTGAGCCATGCGCGAGCGGCGCCCTGCAGCTGCAGCTGTAGGCATTGCATGGCCGTGCTTCGACTCCCGCCGTGTAGCCTGATAGACGAGATGTGGTCCTCCAACCTGATTTTCGGGTCCTGCAGGCAATCGAATTTTGGGTTCTCCGACGGGAGTTTGAACCCCTTTGGCATTCGCTTATGCCGGATGGCCCTACTGAAACATCTAGCGCCGCAGAGCTCCAACTCGTCTTCTTCCCAGTCAGTCGAACGAGCATGCCTTGCCTACATCTTGTCGACCTTGCATTGCGTGATGTCATCATGCGCGTCGTAGTCACGCTCATGCCGCCGTGAGCGATGTTGCCATGACAGATCGTGACTGTCGTCACTGAAGGAGTACGAGTAGTAGTACTTGTCCAAAGCCTTGCTTTTCTTTGGCTCTGATGTTGGTTCTTTATCGAGGGTGGCCTCGATTAGCCCCAGGCCCGCGATTGTAGATCGGTGCATGGCAGCTCGCGGATCTCCTGCCGGTGGCTGGTTGTTGAGGAGGTACATGGTAGCCGCCATCCCCGCGGCTTCCGGCATTTTCGGGAGCACGTTGCCCCGCGTATCCACCATCATAGAGCTGAAGTCGAGGACTTCCGCAGCTTCTATGCACTCTTGCTCGGTGAGGTGGGCCAGTCGAGATCGCCTCTTGTTGGCCACATACTCGTTGCCTTTGGAGGAAGATCCTCCGAGGGAGGAGAGCCCAACTCATCGAAGACTCGACTCATCCGCCGCCTTTCTGCGTGCCTCGAGTTGCGCAATCACTTGCTGCTGGCGCTTGAATTCCTCTTTCAGCAGCCAAGGGTAGCCCATCAGCATGTCTTGTGAGGTGTTGGGGGTAGAGGATTGCCCCGTAGAGCTTCTCGACAGTGGTCCCAATCGTTGTCGTTGAGCTTGATCAGCATGCGCTCTCGGGTGTTCTCATTCACCGTGAGCGACGGTTCTCGTCCTGTCCCGTTATTGGAGCGCATGCCATTGGTGGGGCCACCATTGGGTGTACCTGTTGTTGGGTATACCACCGTTGGGTGGCCCGGTGCCAGATCCGGTGCCGACGTTTTCGCGATTGACGCCGGTATCGCCCGCGTTGATGATGGCACACATGAAGTGATTTGGGAAGTTGTTGCTCCCACAACTTTCAGATCTGGAGCCATAGGGTCCATCTTCTGTGGCTAGGTAACCCAGATCGGATCCGCGACTAATGTCGTTGTCCATACTCCCAGCTGTTGCTGAGGTGTTGAGCTTGCTGAGGGTGCCGATTGGTGGCAGGAACCACGATGAGCAATCACGGGTGCCGTTGGCTGGTCAGGCATGCGAAGCGTGCCTAGTTAACCAACCTGGAAGCGGAAGCTCCCAATCACCAGGCTGATCCCATCGCCCACAGACTCGAAAGCCGGGCGAGTGGCCGGCGTGTGTACGGTGAAGTAGAAGGCGCCGAAGAGCTGGAAAATATTTGTTGTTGCAGAGTTGTAGATCGTGGTTGACGGGGCCAAACAAGCTGCGACATCAGCACTCCTAATTCCCACAGACGACGCTGATACGTTGCAAACGTATCTATAATTTTTGATGTTCCATGCTTGTTTTATATCTACTTTCTTATGTTTTGTCCACACTTTGGAGTATTTTTATACACTTTCTTGGAATAACCTATTAACAAGATGCCACAGTGCCAATTGCCTGTTTTCTGCTGTTTTTGGTTCCAGGAAAGTCAGAAAATGAAAATTCTCAGAATTGGACCGGACAAAAGCCAAAGTCATTATTTCTAGGAAGACACATGAAGTCAGAAGGAGAGACGAAGGGGGGCCACAGGGTGGCCACACCACCCCTGGCCGCGGGCCCCCCTGGTCACGCCAGGGCATGGTGTGGGCCCCCTAGCCGGCCACCGACCTTGCCCCTTCGCCTATAAAATCCTCCTGATGCAAAAACCCTAGGGGGTCAATCAGAAATCCACGAAAAGTTCGGCAGCGCCGCCGCTACCAAACGGGATATTCGGGGGATAGAAAGTCTCTGTTCCTGCACCCTGCCGGGACGGGAATTTCCCCCGGAGCCATCTTCATCGATCTCCACCACCATCTACATCACCGTTCCTGATTCCCATGATGATGAGGGAGTAGTTCTTCCTCGAGGCTAAGGGTTCTACCGGTAGCTATGTGTTCATCTCTCTCTCTATGTGTGATCATATTGTGATCATCAGCTTTGTAATCAAGTAGATCTACCTTGCTAGTCAAGTGCTTTAATAGATCTCTGCTCTCCCCATGTGTGTGAAAGTGACAGCGTGCACACCATGGTGGCACTTAGGCTAGAGATTACAATTACTTGTTATGAGTTATATTTGGATTTGGATGTTTATATGAAATTGTAGTGTTTATTGGAACCATCTAGAGCTCAAGGTGACAGTGTGGGGTCATCTAGATGGGGAAAGTGGACTTTGAGGTGTGATGCTATAGCCCTACCATGGATTCGAGTGTCCAACCGGAGAGTAGTTCAGAGTAGTATCAGGAATAGAAGATATTTATATGAGAGTGTTCACTAGCGAAAGTATGATCCCTAGGCCTTGTTTCTAAGCATCGAAACACCGTTTGCAATTAGATATGTTACATGTTTGCTTGCTTCCATCTTTATTTCAGTTTTCCTTTAGTCTCTTCCACACCATCAAGCTATTTTCTGGCACCATTACCACTTATAATTATCCATACCACTTGTATTTCACTATCTCTTCGCTGAACTAGTGCACCTATACACCTGACAAGTGTATTGGGTGTGTTGGGGACACAAGAGACTTCTTGTATCTTGATTGTAGGGTTGCTTGAGAGGGGATACCTTTGACCACTTCCTCCCTGAGTTCGATAAACCTTGGGTGATCCACATAAGGGAAACTTGCTGCTGTTCTACAAACCTCTGCACTTGGAGGCCCAACAACTTTCTACAAGAATAGAAGTGCATAGACATCAGGCGCCAATTGATGAGGGTTCAACTCGTCAATGCCCATTGTTATGGACTTGGGTTTTGGACAAGGAGGGAGCGCTGGAGGCATCAATCGGCTAGAAAACAAGAACATAGGGATGCAAGGTTTACCTAGGTTCAGGCTCATAGAGGTCCCTACTCCTGCTTGTCTGCTCTTGGAATTATCGAAGGAATTGAAGATTACAGGGGTGCGCAGATGCAATCTGGTGAGAGTTGTGGAAACTAGGGTTGTGATTGTCCTCCTCGCCGCCCCCTCCTAGCCTTTATATAGATAGGCTAGGTATCGGGTAGCAGGTCGAGTCGGTTACATATTAGGGTTCGCCCTTTGAACTTTCTATCTTAAGCTTCTTCTTGTCTCGCAAGCAATTGGAGAGTCCGTGGGCCACTCAAATTCTTCATTGGGACTTGGCAACGCCGTGGGCTTCTGCCGTATCTGGACCGTATATGCCAAACTCGAGCACCTGTAGGGTATACCCTATCAGGAAGAGTAACTTGATAACATCAAACGTCACACCGTAATAGGATGATAAGAAAGGTGGGTTCAGATACTCCGAAAGTGTTATGTAGAGGCTCATGGATCAAGAGTGGGATTTTCCCATCCCGATGATAGAGATATATACTCTGGGCCCTCTCGATGATATCACATTGACATAGCTTGCAAGCAAGTGATAAGATCACTAGACTGTTATATCATGGGAACGAGAAAAGAGTACATGTCGGTAACGAGATCAAACTAGGTATGGGGATACCCATGATCGAATCTCGGACATGTAATATATCGCGAGACAAAGGGATTTAGTTACGATGTTAAAGGTTCACATGATCACTAGAGTCATTGTTGAATGTGTGGGAGTAAGTACGGATCACTAGGTCCCACTTCTGATTATTGATCGGAGAGGGGTCTTCATCATGTCTTCATTATTCATGAACTGTAGAGTGACACGCTTAAGGGATACCGACACCATTTGGAGCAAATAAGATACCAGAGAAAGATTATGAAAGCACTAGAATTATTTTGATGGACACCGAAATTATTTCGGGTGAAATTGCTGAAATTGCTTCTGCATGTGATATCAAAATGTTGCAAGGGGTTTTATGTGAATGTTTTTTAATTAAAGTAAGAAACAAAATTTTGAATAAAATAAATAAAAGAGTTTTATTAAATGAGAGATGCATTAATTTTGGTGGAAAATTAATGCAACTTTGAGTGGAGATGGAAATGATGTGGGAGTGCTTAGTGGAAGCTCCACTCACATGAATGAGGGAGAGGTGGGGGCTCCCACCATGGCCGTCAGCCATGGCATGAGGGCTGCCCCCTCCCCTATAAAAGGAGGCCTCCTCCTTCTCTCCTCTCACACCTCCTCGTGAAGGATCTCTCTCCCTCTCTAGATTATTCCACATGGCTTCGGATTAGTGAAGTACATGTTCCCGGTGGCTTTTTCTAGAAGGATTTTCTACTTCCACTGCTTGGCTGGAGCGAGGACTCGGAGGTGGTCGGGGTACCGGACGTGTGTGCAATCATAGATGCACTTCTTCTTTGTGGTTCTAGACTTCATCACGATCTTGATATCGGCAAGTGAACGACTACATCATCCACGAAATCAGATTTTGTTAACAAAGCTTTTCGGTCTTCGAGGGTAAGATCTCTATGGATGTATATACACCCGTTGATTATATCTAGGTAGATAGATCTTGGTGCTTAGTTTTTCATATCATAGTAAAAAATTTACTTTCTATGCTGCGAACCCAACACTCCACCACTGGCTGGCGGAGCCGCGGCCAGAGGCGGAGCTGCAGCCTGAGGGGGAGCCGGAGGCCGAGCAGGTTGTGGAAGAAGAAGCAAAGGAGGTTGACAACACGGATAGTAAGGACGACGATGACTTAGACTTGATCATTGGGTTTGATCATTGGGGGTGCCGGTGTGGGACGGCCTCCCCAAAACACTGGTAGTTTGGGTAGTACCCCCCAAAGCCACTACTGGCGTGATTGCCAACCACCGGTTGAGTTGCTCTTAGGAGAGGAGAGATGGTTTTGGAACTTTATATTTACTTCTCTCTAGTAGATTCCCAAATTCAGACACTCTATTTTTTGTCATATCGCAATGACATGTGGACCATTTGTAAGGTTTTTATTGTTCAGGAACGCGCTACACAAAACAAAAATTTCTAGCGCATAACCAAGATCCAATGCGATGAGAGTGGCAACAAATCATACCCTCGACGATTGAGCTTGCGGAAAGTTGTCGATGACGAGGTTGAACGAGCATCGATCCCTGCAACAAGCCTTAGAAAGTCAAGCGGAGATGTATTATCCTACGTACGGCTCCCGTGAACATGCGCCAATGAAGACGTTGTTGTTCAAGTAGTCGGTGCGTTGATTCCCGCAACTAGTAGATTAGTCACGAGAAGATTTCTCCTTGTTAAGCTCTGCACGATCAAGTGTTCCAAGTGTAGCACCTTGCAGTGACCCAGCATACCACTGCATGATGTAGTACACTATAGTCATTGACATAACACTCACGGAACACCATTCCGCAAATATTACATCCCTCAGAGTGGTACAACAGAAACAAAGCGGGTCTACAAACATACATTATTATTACAACCAGAAATTACATGACGACTTTGAGTTCCTCCTAGGTCCGTAGAGGAATCCCGATGACTCAAAGCTAAACTATAATAACTTGTGAACAAGATAAAGAAGCAAACTAAACCTTACTATAATATGAGATTACTAGCTAGAGGTTGGAGATCTATACTACTAGACCTAATTAACTATATCTAACATATCTATGCTTCAGACTCTTTGGCCTCCATTCGATAGATGTTTTCGTAGTTTTTTCATTTGATGCTTCCGGATAACTCTGGCTCCTCAAATAACAGAATTTTGTTTGGTCTTTAGCTGAATATAGTGTTTCATCTTCTTGGTCGGCAATGTCTTTAGAATCTAGTAAGGGTAAAGAAGGTATGGTTGAGTACGAGCGAGCTCAGCAAGTTCACTAAAAAGGAGTGTTTGATGCACTATCTACAACCACAGACCAAACATCATAGGTTATGCAGGTTTTTGTAAACATTTCTTCAAAGGTTGCTTTTATTATGATAAACTATGTCCGCCAGCCTTCATAGGTTGATTAGAACTTCGTGGAGTTCCTTTCCTGCAGCGTTCACAGCTCCTTCCCGGAATAGGGAGTAACATGTCACACTTTTATACACTCTGCAAAGGTGTGTTGCTTTACCCATAAGAGATTCTTATCCATGTTGCACATCCGGTCGTACTTTCCCGTTCACACTTTCTTTGGTGTGAGGCCCAGTATAAGAACCCAAGCCGATCACTGTCCCTATCCTCAAACCCCATATGCCAATTGGATTGCACGCCAGACGTAGGATAACACTTGTTTCCAATTACAACCTGAAACACGCAACCCTCGTAGACACCAGGTGTCGTGGGACGTTGAGGGATCCCACCATGCTGTTAATCCTCTTCGAGAATGATAGCCATGGCATGGTCATCCATTGACATATGAGAGGGACAAGATCTAGCTGACTTCCCTAGAGCCATTGTAGATCTTATGGTTAACGCGTAATTTATGACGCAAGAATCACTGGCGACATTGGTTGTTAAGTCCCAGATGATATATTCATGAGAAATGGTATTCCAATTGCCAGACTTAATAGATTAGCTAATCACCCTAGATCAGTAATCAATACTTCACATTATTATTGAAAATAGTGTTTTCTGACCTTTTTGAAATGTAGGTGATGACAATATTTGATTTGCAAATACTTGATAGAAAATAATCAAAACACATGAGCAAGTGTGAACTTGCCTTGATATAGCGAAGAATTGTAGTCGAGTGTTTCGACTTGACCCTGGACCTTGGGTTCTACAAAATACCATCATTTCCCGGTAAGGACAATGTTTAAAGAAGAAATATGCTAATATGCATAAGTAATGAGATGCATCTGTTTAAAACCCCCAAAGTACCCCTAACATTACAAGTAAGTTGCAATTAGGTGATTTGTTTAAGATTTGATTTATATTTATATTTACTTCATAAAGGAGTACAGTTGCAAGACTCTAAGACTAACATACAAGACATAAATGGTGAAGTATAATATTAATACATGATTTAGGTTGAGCAGTATCTTGTAGTTATTACAAGGCTCATGTTTAAAGTTGTTAGGACTTAAAAGAAATAGCATAGTGTTTCTTTTGAAGTGGCAAAAAGAATAATAGTTAATGGAAACATTATTTACGTTAAGACTATCAATTCTAAAGATTAATGGTCTTTGATAAGGTTCAAATGATCTTGGGTTATTATATTCTTAGTTTATGGTGTATTTGACCAAAGTTAACTATAAAAGAGTAATAATGGTTTTAAGACATATTGTCTAAGGCATCATCAAGTTTTAAGGTTTTTCTAAACATAATCAAAATCTTATAAAAATGAAATTTAGCCTTAAGGATTTAGATCTAGAATGTTTAATATTCATGGATTATATTATAAGATTTGTTTATGGGAAATAGGTAAATTTATTATATAGTTTATTTTGTTAATACCAAGTTTAGGAGTTATAGAAAATATGGATATATATGTAAATTGACATCACTCACTTCCAATATAAGTTAATGATTTGCAAAATGAACTTGTACATCTTTGACTTCTAGTTAGTTAAAGTTTCTAAAGGATTATTATATAGTTAATAAATTATTTTTAAAATTTTATTATTTAGTTATATTTATGGTTTTAAGTGTAATATTTAGACTTAATATTTATTTGGTGTTCCACCTAATTTATTAAGTAATAAAAAAATTTGGAGAAAAGATTAATATTTTTCCAAAGTAATAAATTCCAAATAACTTAGATGAAGTTATCAGGAAGTTTTTTGGTTTATAAAATTAAAAGAAATACATTTTAAGAAAATACTTTTTATAAAAGTAAACACACATTTGTTTTCTATAAATCCTAAGATAACTTGAAAATCTATAATTAATATTTTATAAGTTAATATATTTCTCTTAGGACTCAAAATTGATTTTTAACCATTTTTGGAACTTTTCCTTGATTTACTAAATTTCATTTAGAGATTTAATGGTTTTAATATTTATTTGCATTTTATTTAACTCAAATTAGCATTATAATATTTTTCCTAGTTAGATATTATTTTTTGTGAGGACTTTGATATATTATAGGTATTTTATGATTTTTCTACATTTTGCTAGGGCTCAAAATGCCTAAAGGGTATTTTAGTAATTTCCATTTTACCCCTTTTATTCATTTATTCAATTTCTTTATAGAATTAGACCAAGACCCACAGGTTAGTCCAGCCTACTTGGTTGGGCTAGACCAACTGGTCCGATCCAGTCGGTTGGTTAACCTTGACCCGATCCTCTCCTTCACCTCTCGAGGCCCTCTCCTCTCTCTCTCTATCTTTGGTAATTTCAGTCGTCGATGTCCTCCTTCTCACATCCGGCTTCGATTCTAGCAAGTCTAGGTGGTTGCAGCCGCCATCGCTTATGGCTTAAGATGCGCCACCCATTTCTCTTCTTCTCTGTCCAGCTCGATCTGAGATCCACACCCCCTGCTACATGCTCCCTTCTCCTCTGTGGCGCTAGGGTTTTGCCGCCCGTGGCTCTGGTGCTTACTGGCTACCTCATGGCGTGGTGGTTTGGTACTGGTGAATCCTGGACTCTTCGTCCTCTGCTCCAACGCAGGTGAGACGGCAATAAGTGCAACATCAGCGAACCCTGTCCTTGGTGGTCATTGATATGGTGTGGTGGTCGGTGAAGATGACCTTAGGTGAGCTCTGCCATGGTAGCGCAGGCCCTGCCTCGCCATGCCATGATGGTTGCTCCGCGAGCACCAGGTACACACCCCCTGGTCCTCTCTTGCCTCTCTTCTTCTCTCTGTGTCAAACCCTAATTAGAGATTCCCCTAATTTGTTCTAGCAGTGGATCTCTGATGATTGCGTGATGATCTTGGTGTGGCTATTGACATTGGTCTAGTTCTTAATTTTTAGCCTAAATATATTATAGACTACAACTTATTGTTGCCAGATTCATTGATGAAGAATAATTAATGAACATATTGAAACATTGGGATTGCTACCAGACAATCGATTTTAGGTTCTAAAGATTTAACTTGGGACCTTGACTACACTAATTTTGAGTAACTGAGATAGTAGTGGACTTGCCTTGTCTATTTTACCAGTGATACCAACCAGGTAATAATTTAAAGTTGTGCCGGTGGTTTAAGATGGCCAAAATTGAGATGAGCTCATTTGATATCCCTTACACCTAAAGCTGAGTTGTTGTTATATTTTCTGTCAATAAGACAACAAGGTTTTAAATGGTTCCTAGCTTTTATGGGCTAGGTAAATGATGTTGGGAGTACCTCTATTTAAACAATTATACTATGGCACTTGCATTTTTTATTCAACAGTTGCCTTTACTATAGGTTGTGGTTGAATAAGTGATATTTTGGATATAGGTGGAATGGTGATGCTTGAAACACTATGATTCCTAGACAACTATCTCAGAAAATGATTTTCATACAACCTTTGATTACTAGTATATGAATTAAAAAGATGTTGGTTTGCTATGGCTTGTAGATGACTACTTGACCTATTGCTCATTGCCAAGTAACTTGTGCTAAACTACTTTGACTTGTGCACTTTAATTTGGTGACTTCAATTGTTGTGATCCACTAGTGTGGTGCCTCCCATGCTAGAGTGTGCACAATAGTGGGTTCCAATAGTAGAATTTGCTGCTCCTTTGGATGGATAAGAGTTGTGCTAGTTAGTTATTGAATATTGGATTTATTTGAAATGATTCTTGGTGACCATCACTAGGAAAATGATTTAGCTTATTTAAGATTTTATAAAGTGGATGCTTTGATCTATTGGCTATGTCCTGTAAGCAATACTTGTGGCTTCTGTAGATGATCTAGCTGATGTGGTACCTCTTTGGAGGATGCACAGTGGCTAGATCAAGAACATGATCTGTTGCATGTTTGCTTGACCAATATTTGGTTTAACTCTTGCCAATGATGCAATAGTCTGAGGTCAAAACGATAATAGAAGTATATATGGCCGTGGCGCTGTTCTTTACACTTGTGATGATTTTATACTCCACTTGAGTATAAATATGAGGAGATGATCATTTTACACTAAATCATGCTTGGAAACTGGTAGGAACAAATACTATGCATGATTGATAATAGCGCAACCTTTTGTTGTTTTTGAATTTGGGTTATGTCCTACAACCTGCGGTTCCTAGTGGATCTTGTTCCTGGATGCTACTTGATCTGCTCCTCCTTGCTGCTCACTTGGCCTACCCCTTCTAGTACTCTTATCCTATACATCATGTGGCTGCTACCTGCTCCTTCCTGAGCTACTGGTGGCCTTTTCCTCCTTACTCCACCGATTGTGCCCCTGACTTGTTCTTCTTCAAGTCACCATGACTAGATCTATTGGCTAGTATGTATGGGTGGAAGAGATCTATGATTTACCAGTGATGTTACTATGGTTATTCTTGCTATGTTTATAGTGTTGTATTCAACAGAGAGAGCTCTCTGCTGCTACAACTGGGTAATGTTGTGCTGAGAGAGAAGTGATGCTACGACTGGGCTTCTCTTATCCTTCTTATATAGGCCTTGATGTGTTGACAACACACATATTTGCATGTGTTGTGTGAGCTGTCTGTGTGCTTGCCTCACTCGAATGGATCATATCAATTGAAACTGGATCTTTTGCTGGGTATTATTGTTTTGCTTTTTACCTTTTACTATATTGTTGAAACTCGCCCCTCTGCCTGTGAGGTTGTACTGAGGCAAAGTATACTAATAAGAACAGGTGCTCCTTTGGTGAAACTTGCCCCTATATTTTAATATGCTCAATGATGTGTTAAAGCAGTGCAATACACTGCTGCTACTGAGAGCACTAATACTAACACTAACCCTTTTTGATTTATCTATTGTTTGCTTGTTTGCAGGAACAAAGATCATTCAAAGAAATTAAAGGATGGCTCAAGACTTAGCTTAGGTAAATAGTTTAGGACTTTCTTTTATCCTTTTGTAATTTTATTTATTCATTTACTTATTTATATAGAAAACATTGTAATGGTTATATTCTTGTAATAAAGAATTCTCTTGTTTATTTCATTGTTGTAATTTTTTCTCTGTTATTTGGTTCATTACTTAATTGTAATTTACTCTTATTCTTTTATGGTAAAAGAATAATGTAATACTACATGTACACTTATTTATAAAGAATTCTTTTTATATCATTATTATAATCATTTCTTTTTACTTGGTTATAGTATTATTATTCCTAAATTTCTAAATTCAACTTTGAATTGAGTTTGGAAATTCAAAGTAAATTTCAAATTCTACCCCTCCAAGAACACCGATAATACCTAAAGGTCATGTCAAAATCTATCGTATTCACAGAGATGGATAATCTCTAATCCATCGAAGTAAGAGAGACTCTGATCGCTCTAGGGTTTTAGTTTGCTAAAAATTTACCCATATTTTCAGATACATGCATGCAGATGCACAAAATACTAAATCTACCCTTCATTTAGTCCTAAATGCTGGGATGTTACACACCTCCACCGGTATCCACACATACAAGATCAGTGGCACCATGTCGAGGTGTGATCAAGCACACAGTCAAAGCGGTAACGTGTTGATAAAGATCCGACAGCGCTTTTCTAGTACCATCTAGATTAGATCTAAATGGAGGTAGAAATTGGCAATCACTCCGGCATTGCCTCCTTTGACCAGTCCAAATTGAGGTAAGGGACATCTTCTTGTCCCTCAAGGCAACGTGGCTGCACCTCTTATGGAACCATCCGGACATCGGCCGGAGTCACCCCGGTACCTTCCAGAACCTTATGTTCCTTCCATAACCTTCCATATATGCCCGAAACCATTTTGGACACATCTGGGATCATCCTAGGCTTCTCGGGACCATTTCGAGACCATCCGAGACACTATCAAAACTCTTCTCTCATCTCACTAATGCTCAAAACTTATTTCGAACACTCTTGGTAATATTCTGGCCACCTTTGATATATTTCGAGAGACTCCAAACACCTTCAGAATTACTTCTCTACTAAATCTTCATTTGCACTCACATTATAAATGCCATTGAACTCTTAATGTGACCTATGGGTTTTGGATATTTGTAGACATGTTTGGAACTCATTCTTCTACAATGATTACAATTGATTCCTTGATGCATGTAGTAATCCTTACAAATAACAGAAAGATCTTTATCATGTGAACCGCTTGTATTACTTTGATACCATCGCATTTCTTCTTGATACTTTACATTGCTTGAGGTGAAACATTTGGTGTTATCCTTATTACCCGAGATGTACTTGTCTAGGGGATGACCCCGATAGGGTCAAGCTATGGTATAAAGTGAGGTCGAGCGGGATAATGTCCACCGACATATGGTGGCCCGCATAAGCTGGCATATCCCGACCGGCATACAAAACGTATGTCAGCTTAACATATTTTCTCCCTTATTGTAGGAATAGGTCAGGCCGAGTTATCTTGGCTGGTACTAAGGAACCGGCATAGGGATGGTGTATGGCCCAAGGTTATATGCTAGCCTTAAGGTCAATGCTCATGTCTATCCCAGGAATCCTGGGGTTGTCAAATGAGCACGCCCTTGTATTATGGTGGCATGACCGTGGCTTACGATGTACAGTTAGAATGAGGATATTTAGGAGGAGACCGTTGTCAGGCGCGACAATAGTCTGAAGGGATGGGCATGTAAAGTCCCATCGAGGGTATCCAGGGGTGACCCCATGACAGGAGGAGCATTTGGGCCCAGGGTAACAATTTCAGCATCGAGAGAGAATATTCGGTGCCACTTGTGCCCTAACTTGTAACCTTGGCACCCCTTTATAAGGTGACCCAGGACCTCCTAGAGAAGGGCCGGTTCATTTATTCTCCATCTCTCCCTCTTAGCAGGGAGAGAGAGAACGTAGCAGGGATCTTCTTCCTCTTTGGAGCGTACAGCTCGAGGAGCAACCTAGTCGCACTTGATATAGATTGTGATATAGAGAAGTAGATGCAGGAGTAGGGGTTTTATCTCAATAGGAGAGCCCTGAACTCGAGTATATCGTGTGTTCGTGTGTGTGTTCTATGTGCGGTATCAACCGCACCATCCCTTTGGGATCCTCCAGCATCCATTCGGCCCCAACTCAAGCCATCCCATGGCATCTACTATGATACCACCATGCCAGTTGGCGCCCACCGTGGGGCAAGCAGCAACGTTGGATAAAGTCATCTTCCGGACGGGAAACCTCTCGCCTCCGGCGAGCGCGTCGTCTCTAGCCTTTTCTAGAGATTCGGCTCGCTGGATTTCATTAGCGACAACCTCGGCAACTTCGGCAACTGGCCTCTCCCGTGCAATGACAAGTTCGTCAGCTTCGGCAAGCACAAGGTCTACGTCGCCATCTACATCTTCTACAAATACCCATAGAGTGTGATGGTTGCAGCCGATATATCTGCTCTCTATGCAGCTCAGGACTAGCGTACTGATCGTCCCGCTAGCAGCATGGAGGTGATGATGACCGCGCCAGGGGCCGGTGTCGGAAATAACCCTGTTAAGGAGGTGGAAACAACTCCCAAGGCTCCCAGAGCAAGGGGTCCTCTGGTGGAAAAGCCAGAAAACATCCTTCAGGCAGCTTTAGAGAAGCTGGTAGTGCCAGTGGCCCTAGTAGTAGATCCGGCTCAAGCACAGGGCGAGCTAGAGAAAACCCGATAGAGTGTTCTCTAGGGAGCTATGCAGGTGGCTCGTGCACGGGAGGAGCTGAATATCACCCTCCGTGAGTACAACAAGGCACATGGGTTTTCTGTAGCAGGCCCTAATTGTTCAGATGGTGTGAGGAACAGGGGTAAAAACCTCAATGTTGAGATAGCTAGATATGGTAGAACTAAGTCTTCTGCATCGGTTAGTCAGATGTCGGCAGGTATGCAAAAATATAGCACCTCGGCTAAAAACCTTAGGGCTGCGGAGGTAGCTGCGGCCGAGATATCAGGCTTATCCGGTGAAGCCCGACGCAGGCAATAGGAGTAGGTAAATATGTTACTGCATATTGCAAACCGATGGAATGAGACAATAATTAAGGCAAACCCGGGTAGTGCTGGCAGTTCCCAGGTCATTCATTCAGCTAGGAGTGCCACGACAAAGTTTGTCGGCCAAGCGGCATCGTCCCATATGTGGTTCCTAGGCGAGAGGGGAGTGCTACCTCTGAAAAAACAAGTAGTTAGTAGCTTACAACCCAAATGTTGTCGAGCAAGGTAATTAAGGCCAAGGGAATATCGACCATGGTAATGTTGGCCAGGGCAATCCTGGTCAGGGTAATATCGGTCATGGAAATGTCGGGAACGGCAATGCTGGTCAGAATAACCAGAACCATTGTGGCCATAACTCGGCAAGTGGGGGAAGCAACAATAACAACCCCAATATCTGGCACCAAACCCACCTCGACAGCAACAAAGTGTAGGACAACTTGTTCAGCATAAAGGTGGTAATCCAGTGGTGAACCGATACAATGATGGTTACTCGGCTATGGTCAATGTCGGATACCAGATGCCAGAACAGCAGATGATGGGGAACCCATTCGGATGCCGGTTGGGAAATAGAAACTTACAGCCAAATGATGCACGGTACAAGCTAGATAGAATTTATGAGTCATAGTTACTCAAGGAGCAAGGTCCTCCGGGCCTAGCATGCTTTGGGCCTCGGATTATGAGAGAGTCACCAATACAAAACTTCCAGTTATCTTGGGGAACAAAAACATATGACTGCAGCACCAAGTCAGAGGATTAGCTGATTGATTATGTTACTGATGTGCATGTCGCACAAGGAAATCGCAGATGGGTGGTACACTATGTGCCGCAGATGTTGGAAGGTCCTACAAGAGTCTGGTTGAATAATTTGCCAGAGAGAATTATAAACTGTTGGTTGGATTTAGAGGAAGCTTTTGTGAGTAATTTCAGCAGCACGTGTAAGAGGACAAATCATCCTTAACATCTCTCCATGTGCAAATAGAGGTATAATGAAACCGATAGAGATTTCTTGACAAGGTGGAGCACAGTGTGCAATTCTTGTGAAGGAGTTGTTGAATCACATGCTATAGCTTAGTTTTCTCAGGGCTGTCAACATGGCAGTGTTCTGTGGAAAAGGTTACAAAGAGATATGTCGAAAACTTTGGCCGAGACTATCAATATAGCAGATATGTATGCTTTGGGAGATCCGACCCAGCCATTGCTTATGTTGGGTGAGCCGAACGGGGAGTATCATCCCCATGATTGTGTCGGGTCTTCTAGGCGACTTGATTTTTGCGGCAAGAGAAGAGACGAAAGGCCAGATTACCGTTACGGATCAAGCCAAGTGGCGATAGCGAACTAGGATCAGCCTAGTGCCGGCAATAGCTAGCGTTAGAAGAATAACGACCAGCAATGGATGCAGAAAAGTGAAGGCAATAAACCATGGGGAGAGCAAAAGAAACAATGGCAGAAAGGCCGAAATACACTTATGAGATGATGCTGGATCAGCCGTGTAGTTTTCATATGCCAAACCCATGTAACCCGACAAATAACACAACTAGGCAATACAGCTGGTTCCAGCGTGTTGGAAAGGGGGAAATGGGTTTACAACCTCCACCACCCCCACCACCACTCATAGGAGCAAACACCCAGGCACTGGTGGCACAACCGAGGTATCATATCTAGGAAAGGAGAGAAGTTGTAAATCAAGTGGGAAACCAGAATAACCAGGTATATGACTATGGAAATGCTAGCCAAGGAGGCCAGAATGAGTATCTAGAACACTAGCAGAGCTATGTCGTCTTTGTGACGGAAGCGACAAATAAGCAGAGCCTATAGAGGCGGTAGATGGAAGTGAATGCAGTTATGCTAGCCATGCCAAAATTCATGTACTGGTCTGACTAGTAGATCACTTGGAGCATCAAGGACCATCCCAAAATCATGCCAAGTCTAGGGGCATACGCTCTAGTGTTGGACCTAACATTCATTGGGCCCGACATAAATGTCAAATTCTCCAAGGTTGTCATCAACGACGGAAGCAGTATCAACATACATTACCAGATACAATGCACAAGATGGGCATAAAAGAGAACATGTTGGTGCCAAAAAAGATCACTTTCCATGGCATTGTTCCAGGATTGTCATGCGAGCCGATGGGCAAAATCCGGATTGATGTTCTATTCGGTACCAGGGAGAATTGTCGGATGGAAAACCTGTTGTTCGAGCTAGTTAACCTCACCAGTTGCTATCATGCTTTGCTCGGTAGGCCAGCATTGGAAAAATTCATGGCCTCTATCCATATTAGCTATCTGAAAATGTCGGGACCAGATGGTGTCATCACCATTGCAGGCAACTAAAAGCGCTCTATGGAGTGTGCCTCGATTGGCTCCTCTCTAGCCGAGTCACTTGTAATTTCTCAAGAGAAGAAGAGGATCCATGATGTTGTGGCTTTGAAACAGTCGGCTCAGCTGAAGATGCCGATATTTAGTAACCCGCACGGTAGCGTGTCCTTCCAAGCTATCAAGGAAACCAATAAGATCACCGCCCCCAGGCCGTGTTCCTGGAACACTGTCCCCGGGCCGGGGGCTGCTGGTACCCGCGATAGTGGAAGGAGAACCGACAACTATGCCACATGCTAGTTGGGGGCTGGCGCCCTGAGACCTGCAGAGTAAGATCACGTCTCTGTGGGGTCATCTGATGACCCTACGTACAGGCATGCTGAAGGGCGCCAAGGCGATTCCACCGTAGTGAATAAGGCGCTAGTTTGAGATTACCTACTGCAGCTGCATCAATAGGCTGTGGGTGTGGCCGTCCCTAACCCACAGAGCGCAACTGCGGTAGGGAACATGGCTTTGGGATAAGGAAGTGGTTGTCCCGCCTTCTCTCTTGCCTTACGGCAGGTGGCGTGGCCGCCAAAATTCCGTCCCATTGTCCCCGTCAAGTTTGAAAGAAATACCAACCTAAAGGAGTTTCTGGCCATCTACTCCACTGCAATGGTGGCTACGGGTGCTGATGAGAAGGTCATGGGCAATTGGTTTCCAATGGCCCTAAAGGGAACAACCTTGTCATGGCTCATGCATCTACCTAAGGAGGCCATTCGCTCTTGGGCCGAGTTGTGTACCTGCTTTGTGAGTGCGTTCCAGGGAGCATTCAAGCACTTGAGAACACTCATTCCTTCTATGAAGGGCCTTTCTTTTACTTTTATGTTGAGTCTCCATCTTCTATATTTATGCACCTATTGAGAGAGCATAGTGGTCATTCTTATTTTAATGTGCATTGTCCCAAAACCTTTTGATTGATTCATAACTTTGATATTGCTTGTTCTTAAACTATTTTTATCTAGTCACCCTTATGAACTTTGAAGGTGTCCTATGCATTTTTGTTTTGCTACACCATGAGGGACAAGCTGAATACCATTCTCATTTTGTTTTCTATATGAGAAACAAACAAACGTCTTTCAAAGCATTGTTATTCATGAATCTTTTGTTTGTACCTCTTCATGTTACAACATAGTTTGTATGTCTTATTGTTAGAACTATATCTTTCATGTCTATGTTAGAGTACTATGATCCCAGCCATCAATGATTTACAAATACCTTGATCAAGATTATGATGGTGCATGTCACCTCAAAAATTATTCTTTTTTATCACTTACCTACTCGAGGACGAGCATGAGTTAAGCTTGGGGATGTTGATATATCGTAAATGTATCTATAATTTTTGATGTTCCATGCTTGTTTAGTATCTACTTTCTTATGTTATGTCCACACTTTGGAGTATTTTTACACATTTTCTGAAACTAACCTATTAACAAGATGCCATAGTGCTAGTTGCCTATTTTCTGATATTTTTGGTTTCAGAAAAGCTGGAAAAGAAATATTCTCGGAATTGGACCGGACAAGAGCCAAAGTCAATATTTTACCAGAAGACTCACGGAGCCAGAAGACGAGACGGATAGGGGCCACGAGGTGGCCACACCACCTAGTGGCGCGGGCCAGCCCAGGCCGTGCCAGGGGGTGGTGTGGGCCCCTCGGGCGCCCACCGACCTTGCCTCTTCGCCTATAAAAGCCCCCAGGACGAAAACCCTAAGTACCAGATCAGAATTCCACGAAAAGTTCCGCAGCACCGCCGCCACCGAAGAGGACATTCGGGGGACAGAAGTCTCTATTCCGGCACCCTGCCGGGATGGGGAAGTTCCCCTGGATCCATCTCCATTGACTCCACCGCCATCTCCATCGCCGTTGCTGACTCCCATGATGAGGAGGGAGTAGTTCTCTCTCGAGGTTAAGGGCTCTACCGGTTGCTGTGTGTTCATCTCTCTCTCTATGCATGATCTTATTGAGACCATGAGCTTTGTAATCTATAGATCTATTCTGCTACTCAAGTGCTTTAATGAATCTCTGCCTATCCCCACGTGTGTGAAGTTGACAGTGTGCACACCGTGTGGCACTTTGGCTAAGGTTACATAAATACTTATCATGAGTATAATTTGAGTTGGATGTCTCTTTGAGATTGTGGTGTTTGTTGGAACCATCTAGCGCTCAAGGTGATAGTAAGGGGTTATCTAGATGGGGAATGCGAACTTTAAGGTGTGCTGTTATAGCCCTACATCGTCCAACCGGAGAGTAGTTCAGGGTAGCATCATGAAGAGAAAATATTTATATGAGAGTGTCCACTAGGAAAAGTATGATCCCTAGGCCTTGTTTCTAAGCATTGAAACACCGTTTACAATCAGTTATGTTACATGTTTGCTTGCTTCCACTTATAATCATCCATATTTCTTGTATTTCACTATCTCTTCACCGAACTAGTGCACTTATACATCTGATAAGTGTATTGGGTGTGCTGGGGACACAAGAGACTTCTTGTATCTTGATTGTAGGGTTGCTTGAGAGGGATACCTTTGACCACTTCCTCCTGAGTTCGATAAACCTTGGGTGATCCACTTAAGGGAAACTTGCTGCTGTTCTACAAACTTCTACACTTGGAGGCCCAACAATTTCTACAAGAATAGAAGCGTGCGTAGACATCAGGCGTCCACATGGCCACCCCTGCGCGCGCTAGGTCCCCCCATTAGTCACGGTTCCTATTACAAACCGGGACAAATGGTTCTCTGCCACGGCAGAGTTTTGGCCCCTCTATCTGTCGCGGCAGAGAATTCGTTTTTTTTCTATTTATTTCTTTTTTCATTGCAAAATAGTTTTCTACGCTACCACATACCATACACGTTCGTGCATATATAAGATAACTTGTTTTAGGATCGAGGATACAAATATATACATGATAGTTACATGGAGACATCACAGTTACCGGGACTAGAGCCTGTCTATTCAATTACACGGTCGGGGGATCATCGGTAGTGCCTATTCACATTAAATTCTCCGGCATCATCTATCATCTCATTCATTAAGAATCCTGCCAGTTCTTCAACAATTCCTAGTACGTGTTGCTCTGGTAGGAGTTGATCCCGCATTCTATCGAACTATATAAGAAAAGGAGATCAATATGAATACCAATCATGATAAAAAGAAGTGAGGGTAATGAAAATAAGGTTGTGAATGTATTGCTTACATCGACTTTATAATTTTTGTGCTCAGTGGTAAACGTGCGAATGAACTTGCAAATGTAGAATCCACATAGATTCGTCCTAGGAGGCTGCCTAGCGCACTTTACGAGAATAGAATTCAATCAAAATAATAATCTAGCATCATAATTATATTGAAACTATAGAAGTAAAGAGATGTGTGTACTACTTACCGAGACCGGCTTAAATGTCAGCTTCTCACTAAAGTCACCTGTAACCGCACTCTTGAACTGGTTCTAAACCCTGCCCAGTAAAGAAAATTAATGAGTTATTTATTACATGATATCTTAGGAAATCAATGAAAGAGGCCAATGTAGCACGGAAATACCTCTGGAGCGTGTCTTGCATGTCCCTAAACTATTCCTGGGGTCTTTTTAATGGGTCCATGACTTCAACTCTTCCCTTATCAAGTAGAATATTTAGCAGAATCTAGTGGTATTTGCACACGTTTATATATACATCAGTAACTCATCAATTACACTTAATATCGAGTAAGCAAAAGTGAATGTGTACACCAGAGTAAGACATTCACTTGAATTTGTAAGGAAACAGTATGTGGTCACAGAAATTTTGCTCCGTTGGAAACCTTAGAAGGTTTTCCTCCGTCTCCTCGGGTTTATCCGTTAGCGTCTTTATATGTATTTTATCTAGGTCAATGAACCCGACACTAAAGAGTGGCCTTCTTTTACATTCATGGATCTTCATTCTGCATAATAATAGAGTACAAAAGGATATAATGAGGATAATTACATGCAATGAACTGAACAACTGAAAAACTAAACAACTTATATGTAGACAATGAATTCAACAACTTACAGACAATAGCAACTCATGATAGATTTGTCGAGGGCATCGAAATTGCATAACTGGAAGAGTTCCAGAAACTCAACATGGACCTCTTCGACTCGGAAGTAGTAGTCATGTGGTACATTCTCCACAATCATTATTCTCTCCTCATTTGCGTCTTTCAAGACCAGTTATGTAAACTCCGCATTTGTGTTGGCAGTTGTTGCAACCTTGCTGACTCGTGTACTAACGAGATCGTTGGGGAACCCCAAGAGGAAGGTATGATGAGAACAGCAGTAAGTTTTCCTCAGTTATGAAACCAAGGTTATCAATCCAGTAGGAGCAAGGAAACACCTCAAAGGTGTTGCTAGCTGAACTTTGGCAGGGCGCACTACCGGTGCCAGCAGCAACATGGAGACCTGCACAACACAACCAGAGAACTCTATCCCCAACTTACGATGAGGTTGTCCATCTCACCGGTTATGCTAAAAACGAAGGATTAAACGTACCGAATGGAAGAAAGTAATAGTTTGCAGAAAGTAAACACAAAGCAGTAAACAGTTGATTGTAGATCGATGGTAAAAGAAAGTATCGGGGTCCATAGTTCACTAGAGGTGGCTCTCCTTAAGATAGATGACATGTTGGATGAACAAATTACAGCAGGGCAATTGACAAACATCGAGAAAGCAATCATGCATATACTACTCATCTTGACTCCTTTGAGATTCGATTGGGCATTACAACATTATACATAGACCGTCATCCAACTGCATCTATGACTAATAATCCACCTTCAGGTTATCATCCGAACCCCCTCCAGTATTAAGTTGTAAGCAACGGATAATTGCATTACAAATTGCGTGCAAAGTAAACAATATGATTGTTCTATGAACAAAGGATTGTTGTTTTCTCCCTAGTATCAACATCACATCTAGTACCTTAGAGATTTCTATCACTTCCACAGATTACTAGAGCCATGAACCCACTATCGAGCATAAATACTAACTCTTGGAGTTGCTAGCATCTACTTGGCCAAGATAGCTACTACCAACGGAAAGCATGCAAGATCACAAATAACAAAGACATGATAGAATCAATAATCAATCTAAAATAGCATCTCAATATCCATCGGATCCCCGCAAACACAACATATATGAATTACAAATAGATGATCTTGATCATGAACGGAGCTCACAAGATCTAAACATGATAGCACAAAGGAGGAGAATCGCCATCTAGCTAATACATGGACCCGTAGTCCAGAGATGAACTACTCACTCATCACACTGGAGGCTTGCATGATGATGAAGAAGGCCTCCAGGGTGAATTCCCCTCTCCGGCAGGGTGCCGAGAAGAGGTTCAGATCCCTCTCGATCTAGGGATGGAGATGACGGCGGCTACATACTCTTTCGTGGAATTTTGATCGGGCAGTTAGGGTTTCTGTATCGGAGGCAATATATAGGCGGAAGGAGATGCCGAGGGGGTGCCTGGGGCGTCCAGACCACCCCCTGGCGCGGGCTAAGCCTGGCCGTGCGGCTAGGTGGTGTGGCTCAGCCCCAGCCCCTCTCCGTCTCGTATTCTAGCTCTAGGTGTCCCTCGGTGAAAAACTGACTTTGGCTTTTGTCCCGTCCAATTCCGAGAATATTCATTTTCTGACTTTCCTGGAACCAAAAACAGCAGAAAACAGGCAGCTAGCACTGTGGCTCTTGTTAATAGGTTAGTCCAAGAAATCATATGAAAAGTACTCCAGAGTGTGGAGAAAACGTAAGAAAGTAGGTAAAACCAAGCATGGAACATCAAAATTTATGGATACGTTAGCAACATATCAAACCTTTCTGGGGTGACCAACGTCATCCCTAGGACATATTGAGGGGCTACATCAGGCTTGGGTAACTTGTCATCCTGCGAACCTAGCAATTCCTCAACAGTCACATTCGTAGCCATCACAAGCTTCGCAGCTTCTTCCATATCCTGTTGGTGAATGTCATAGGATGCCACCCAGAGGGGTGGGTTAAATTTTTTGGCCTGTTTCCCAAGTTGGGGGACATCCTTTCTTTTCCCGGTTGCACTTTGACTTGATGATTTGCTCCCCTTGCACTTTTACTTGATTTGCTCTTCTTCACTTCCTTTTGAAGTGTGCGTAGATAGTCATCTATCTTATGGTGCAAGGTATATTCGATTTTGTGTTCAGAAAAGCAAGTGCATATGATTTTTGCTTCTCGGTGTATACCGGGGCGGGCTCAGGTTTCTTCTTTTGAAGCTGTGCAACACATTCGGCTTTGCGATTGCTGTTGTTTCCTCTTCAGTACAATCATAAGGTCTAATTGGAAGATTCTTATGAGGTACTCTTGGGAGGGTCGACATTTTTCATTTTGGGTTGCTGCATCGTTTAGTATTCATTGAAGGAGCACGCTTCCGCTTATTGTCCTTGGAAGTCCGCAAAGATGGCTGACCCTGCGACGGAGATCGAGATGGACTCGCGCTATGGTGGTCGTAGTCATCGGGTGGGCTTCTTGGAGGTGATGGACGTGAAGGTGACATGCAACGACTCGGAGGCGGTGTGGCCTTAGCACTGAGCCAGGAAGCTTGATGTTGTTCTTGTCCCATAGAATGATACCACCCAATACTTCTCCAAGTATCCTCTCACCTTCAGATCTAGGAATGTCAATCTCCATTGAGTCCCACCCCGTTGCGATTTCATTCACCCCGACTTTAGCATAGCCAGCTGGAATCTCACGGCCATGCCAGCGTGCGTCAGGTGAACAAGGTAAAGCACATCCGACCGCCACCTTGATGGATAGGTCCTTCACCTTTTCATGGATCTCACAAGATGTCTGCTCCTTGATTCCATCCATGCGGTAGCCGAGACCACCATCTACCATCCGTGCATCGTCAGACGGGACCTCCGATTCAGCCACGCTGCTTCTCCGCTGAGATGGGACGGCGGTAATACCAAGTGTAGGATCTTGTAGGAGAGCTACTCCTCGAAGTTCGTCAATATGTTGATTTTGAAGTGTTCCTAGCAACTCATTAAACCTGTCTCCCTCCTCCTCCTGCCGTCGCCTCTTTGCTCTCTCTCGGCTCCTATAAGTATCTCTGTCTTTGGGAAACCCCATCTCCCATGTATAACTAGGGCCCAGGTCTTGTACTTGTCCTTCGTGTTCTTTATTCCTGAGGACCTTTGTCAGCAAGTCTTTCTCTCTATCGGGACAAAACTTTGTTGTCCCCTCTTTAATTTCCTTCACCACTCTCTGCCATGTCTCCCGGGGTATCCTAATCCCATCACTGCAAATAAGGTCCCCTGTATTTTCGTCATACTCACTCCCATGCCCAAGGAACCAATTTCTTGCCCTCAAATCTCATTCTTCGTGTATTGGTTCTGGAGTGATCCCTTTAGCAAGCAGCTCATTCTCTTTAGCATCCCACTTTGGCATGGCAGTCGCGTAGCCCCCTGGCCCTAGGTGATGGTGATATTTCTTCTTCGCTTCATTTAACTTGTTTTTTTCTGACTTTTCCTGAGCAGCTTCTGACTCCTTGTACTTCACAAATGCATCCCAGTTAGCCTGCTGCTTCGTTAGATAGGCTTCGGATTTAGGAGGACTCTTCTCCTTCTGATACTTTTGCCATAATGATTTCTTCCAGTTCTTGAATAGTTCGGCCATCTTCGTAAGAGTCCACAGCTTGACTTTATTCCTCAATGCAGCTGTGTCGGCATCATCCTCAAATTCTGGCAGTGTGAAATATGTCTTGAGGTCATTCCAAAGACCCTCCTTGTACCTTTTGGTGACATACTCACCCTCTCCTGCCCCTTTTGTCCTATTCCACTCTCGAACGGTGATCGGGATGCGATCCCTAACCATAACTCCGTATTGTTGTACAAATACACTTTTAGCGTTTTCGGGTTCCAATGGTTCACCCCGTGGTGATACCAGCATAATTGTATAACACGTAGATGTGTCCAACTTTTTGTCCGGGCCTCGTTTGGAATACTTTGGCTAGATGTGGAGGCCTAAGAGAAGAATCATTCATCAATTTATATATATACAACTCAATTAATGCATCTATTGATCACCAGACTTCATATATATACCTCGCCGGACTTAGTTAAGGGTCCATCAAAGCCATCGGCTTCTCCATCATCAGAGCCGTCGGCTTCTCCCTAGTCATTTCGGTCGACCTCCTCACCCTCACCAGAGGGGTTCTGATACATCGATGGAGATTCGGGTGGATGAACATGGGGGCATCATTGATCATATTCTCGAGAATTTTTTCTTGTTCTAGGTCTTTGCGGATTGGGCTAGGTGGATCCATAGTTTCTGAAAAATACGAGATGCACACAATATGATTTAAAAATGCACACAATATTTGAACATAGCAAAAAATGCGAGATCCACATTTTTATACAATATTTATATTCAATATTTCAATTGCAACACAATATTTCCTGAACAAATATTTCCTATACAAATATTTCCTAAAATATTTCCTATACGAATATTTCCTATACAAATATTTCCTATACAAATATTTCCTAAAATATTTCCTATACAAATATTTCCTATACAAATATTTCCTATACAAATATTTCCTAAAATATTTCCTATACAAATATTTCCTAAAATATTTCCTATACAAATATTTCCTATACAAATAATTCCTAAAGTATTTCCTATACAAATAATTCCTATACAAATATCTTCTAAAATATTTCCTATACAAATATTTCCTATACAAATAATTCCTATACAAATGTTTTCTAAAATATTTCCTGTACAAATATTTTCTAAAATATTTCCTAAACAAATATTTTCAAAAATATTTCCTATACAAATATTTCCTATACAGATATTTCCTAAACAAATATTTTCTAAAATATTTCCTATACAAATATTTTCTAAAATGTTTCCTATACAAAAATTTAAAACTTACTAGCACGGTGGCGGTGGCGTAGTCGGGGAGGGGCGCGGTGGTGGTTGCAGAGCTGCTCGTGGCCGGGATGGTGGCGGTGGCGGTGGCGTGGCGCAGAGAAGGAGGGACTGGCGCGGGGAGGCGCTCAACGGAGGGGCCGGTGGTGACGGTGGCAGCCGGGGAGGGGCATGGTGGCGGCCAGCGATTTTGGCAGCCTGGCGGCGTTATGCATCTCCTCGCGATGGCCAAGTCCCGGTCGATGGGTTCGACCGGGGGAAGAAGGAGCAATAACCCCCCCCCCCCCTCCCTTAGTCTCGGTGCAATGAGATAGATAGGAACTAACCCTCGTAGATCCGAAAGCGTTAACGAGATTAGATCTCGTGGTTGATGTAGTCGATCACTTGCCGATCTCAAGATCGTGTGGACGATCCTTCCAGCATCGCGTTCCAGCAGCGCTTCCGCCGTTGGTCAACCAGACGATCCTTCCGGCGCCACGATTCGGCAGCGCTTCCGCAGTCGGTCACACGTGCGGAGTCGAAGCAGACCTTCCTCTCCCCGTTCCAGCGAGCAGCGGAGGTAGTAGATCTTCTCCACGGAATCCCAGCAGCACGACCGCGTGGTGGTGGTGGTGGAGTAGAGAATTCTGCAGGGCTTCGCCTATGCCTGTGCAGAAGAAGGTGGAGGAGAGAGGCGGCAGAGATTGGACGTTATGGGAGCCAGGGAGGAGGGGGCGCCCCTGCCCCTCTATTTAAAGAAGGGAGGGCGCCTGGGGAGGGGGAGTCCTTGTAGGACTCCCCTCCTCTCTAGGCCGGCGGATTGGGAGGTGGGGGGAGGAGTCCTCCTCCCCCACGACTCCGTATCTTGACCCACCAGGACTCCTTGATCCCTATCTTGATTTTCAAGCGAACTCCAAGATATCTTCTAGAACCTTCCGGAACATTCCGAAACCTTCTAGAATCCTCATACAAACACTCCGGAACATTTCCTAACTCAGAAAATGATCCCCAATATATGAATCTTATTCTCCGGACCATTCCGGATCTCCTCGTGATGTCCCGAATCCAATCCGAGACTCCGAACAACATTCCATATCTACTTAAAACAACTTCGAACCTTAAGTGTGTCACCCTACGGTTCGTGAATATGTAGACATGATAGAGACACATATCCTATCAATAACCATCAGCGGGACCTGGAGATCCATAATGGCTCCCACATACTCAACGATGACTTTGCGATCGATTGAACCATTTACATACGAAACTAATTCCCTTTGTCTCGCGATACTATACTTATCCGAGGTTTGATTGTCGGTATCTCCATACCTAGTTCTACCTCGTTACTGATAATTACTCTTTACTCGTTCCGTGATATGTCATCCCTTGTGACCCAGTAACATGCTTGCAAGCTAACTAGATGACATTCCACCGAGAGGGCCCACAGCATATCTATCCGTCATATCGATGGACAAATCCCAATCTTGGTTCATGCGCTTCAACACATACTTTCAGAATACCCAATGACACTTTTATAACCACCCAGTTACGAAGCGGCGTTTGATGTCATCAAAGTATCCATCCGGTGATGGTGATTAACATAACCTCATGGTCGAAGGAATAGATTACTATGTATTTGAAAGCTTACAGCAATACGAACTTAATGACTTGATCTTATGCTACGCTTACTATGGGTGTGTGTCCATCACATCATTCTCCTAATGATATAACCTTGTTATTAATCACATCCTAATGTCCATGATCAGGAAACCATGATCATCAATTAATCAACAAGCTAGTTTAACAAGAGGCTTACTAGGGACTCTTATATGTTTACAAAACACACATGTATTAGTGTTTCCTTATAATACAATTATAGCATGTGATGTAAACATTCATCATAAACACAAAGATATAATAATAATCACTTTTATTATTGCCTCTTGGGCATATCTCCAACAGTCTCCCACTTGCACTAGAGTCAATAATCTAGTTAAAAACTTGTGTATTCAACACCTATGGCTTTCTGGTGTTGTATAGACACTATTGCTAGTGGTAAACATAATCTTCGGATCTGACACTTCCAGGTCCGTGTGTATTTGCATGTCCTTGCGTCCCTACGCATTACTCATTCTCCAATGAGATGGCATTGTATAAATTTGGTCCTTTGGTGAGACCTTTAGTTCCTTCGGCTCAAAATATGTTGATATTATTGTCACACAATATATCTTCATAGTATTAGCCCGCTAGGAACCACACCTAGTTTGCTAACAAACTACTTGACGCAAATGCCCTCATTTACTTCTACAATAGTAGTCATATACTTAGCCTTTTGTTGTAGTATCTGTTACAATGTTTTAACTTTGGTACTCAACCAAATCCGTGATGGAACTTCCTTTCCATTACATTGTGCCACCCATAGTTTAAATTGAGATAAATTTAATTTGTATCTTGTGACAAAACTAGTATCAATGTAACACTTTACAATGAACTACCTTTAACTATTTGTCACTTATACATGATATATTCTTAGTTCTTCCAAAGCTCATAAGAATACCTTTACTATTGTCCAATGATCATCTTATGAATCATTCCGGTATATGATCATAACATTTAGAGCATAGGACATATCTGGATGTGTACATCTCAAAGAATGATTGATCAAAATATTCTTGTGATTTCACCAAGTGTCAAAACACTTGAATCTCGTGTCAACACACTTGAATCTTGATTCAGTCCTTTCCGTGCATCAAGAACCTTTCTTGTTGTTTCCATATTGAACTCATTCAACATCTTATCTATGTACATTTGGCAAAACCATATTAGCGCCTCAATCTATTCATATAGACATTGATGCCTAATTCTTGGGTTATGCCTAAGTCTTTCATCGAAATGAAATTCTTAACCTGTGTCAATACAAGATACATCATTTCCAATCAACAATATGTCCTCTACATAATGTATTAGAAATATGCCTCAGCGCTCCCACTTAATTTCTTGCAAATGCAAGCATCTTCATCATCTCCGATGAATTTAAAATCTTTTAACAGTTTCATCATGGTGAAGATTCCAACTCCGCTATGCTTACTTCAACCATTGAAGTTTTGCATACTCTTTTAGCATCCTTTGAATCAACAAAACCCTTTGGATCGTGTCATGTACACGTCCTAGGTAACCGTTCTATTAGAAGAACTTGTTTTGTTTGTTCAACTACCATATACAAAAATATATGTAGTGGTTGCTACATTAATCCGTCCAGACTAAATATCGCTATGAAAGATCAAATCTTATCATAGTCAATCCCTTGAACATTGTCGTAAACTCTTTTCGACATGTCGACTATTTCATAGATTTGAAACATCCATGTCTATTTCTTTATAGATCCAAAACACGACCGATAGGCTTCACGCCTTTCCGGAGGGTCTTCAAAGTTCAGAAACTTGATTTCTCGTGTATGGATACTATCATGGATTCCATGACTTCTAGTCATTTTTTATGGAGTCAGGGCCCATCATCGCTTCTTTGCATGTAGTCGGTTCATCATTGTCAAAACAATAATGACTTTCTTATCAAATCTTACTATTTGATTCTTACCGACCCACATGGTTCTATAGGAACTCTAATCTCCGAGATCACACCTTTTGTAATCACGAGAGCCATGAGCATTGTGGCCGTCACCGGGACACTTTCCGGCGCTGCGCTACTTAGCACATATAGCTAAGGTTCAACAACCTTATCAAAGTTCTATTGTCCTCCCACTTAACTTTTCACGAAAAATTCCTTCTCAAGAAACTTGACGTTCCAAGTAACAAACTCTTTGTCCTCAGTGTTATGGAGAAATTCCCAACAAATTCTTTGGAATAACCTACAAAGACGTGCTTATTCGACTTTGGTTGCAAATATTTTACTTATGCATAGCATACCAAAATTTAAGAAAAGACAATTCGGGTTTTATCCCAAACCATGACTTATATGGTGTCATTTCAACGGATCATGATGGAGCTCTTTTCAGTGTAAAAGCGGTAGTCACTAAAGCTTTAATCTTTAATATATAATGGCAGTTTTATAAATGACACCTTTGATCTCACCATGTCAAACAAGGTTTCATTACATATCTTGAACACTCCATACTCTTATGGTGTTTTGGGAAATTTAAATCCATGGAACGATTCCTTAAATCTTAGGTGTTTTGCTAAACTTGTAACTCAAACATCTTTCTTTATGATCGAATCATAAACTCTTTATTTTCTTGTTACAATGATTTTCAACTTCATCTTGAAAGTCTTTCAACAACTTTCAAATGTTTTCATACTTCCTCCTTATTAAGTAAATATACAAATATATTCACTCAAATTTTCGGAGAAAGCATATGAAGTTGAAATCCATCGCCCACGACTACACATAATGGACTATATACATCAATATGTAAAAATTCCAATCAGTTAGTCGTCCGTTCCTGTTTTGGCCTACGAACGGAGTTTTAATTATCTCCAGGAAAGTATCACAAGCGTCATTTGATCAAAATCAAAGACTCCAAAAATCCATCAACATGGAGTTTCTTCATGCATCCCTTTCAATATAATTTAAATGGCGATGTCACTTCGCAAGTGATCTTTCAATCATTTGTCTTGCGACATTTTAGCATTAGCTTTATGGCCGTTATTTCTCCTACCAGACTTGTATATTATCCATCTATTATGGAATACGGTAATTATTTGAACAACTTTTTGTCGTCATAATACCTGATCAAAATAACAATTATTGAAACAAATCTTGAAGGCAAGCTTTGATGTTAACGAGCAACACAACAACCCTTTGTGTGTTTTCGATGAACATCATCACATATTCTCTTGCTAGTTACTTAGGCCATTGCAGTTCATGAATTGTGTTGTCCTGTATGACACTTCATACCAACCAATTCGGTATCCAATACCAGAGAACCACATCGTTTAACAAGCAAGGAATACAACCATAACATGTATATCTTCTATATGCCTAAGTTGGACATCTCCAACCTTTTATTTTCTGCCAAATATTTTATAGATTCTCTTTCAACAATTCCTTTTATTTTAAAAGAATTTATCAACATCAACAGTGGTGTCATCAACATGACACATGGTACAAAGCGTATATAGTCAACTACTAATACCTTTGGACTTGCACTTTGAGGTGGATCACCATCATCAAATGTTTGGTGTTCTTTCAAAAATCCATTCTTTAGTAATCTTTTAGTGTAGTAAACATTTTACTTACATCTTCTATTCATCCTTATCATGACAACTTTCATGATCAAGCTGCTATAGCTTATAAAGGTGAATTGCGAGTATAATGTTTCTTTTTCAAAACCTTTCGGAGGATTAGGACGACTAGCGTCTCCAACCTTCACAAATTCTCATCAAATATGAGGACGTATACTCTATCATGTTGTAACCAACACATTGTTTTAGATATCGCAATACCTTTTACATATGATGGTTTCTGAAACATTGCTTTCAGCTCTTAGATAAACTTGATATTTAAAAACAATCTTTTGAGTATCAAGAATCATGGAGGCAAACATGATACATTAGATACTAACACTGGAATTGTTACTCTTGATTTAATACTACTTATTAAACTTCATGGAGTAAATAGAGTTTGCTGAAAGTTTGCAATAGGACTTATAAACTTTAAATTGACATTCAAAACAATACGATACCAGTTCGTAAAGTAAATATCCAGAATTTCTATAGTTCTACTATCTCAACTATGACTAAGCGTAAGGTGGTGAACGGATGCCAATGACTACAACAAACTATGCAAATTCACTTTGATTGTGTTTATGATAAATTGAGTTCGACTAATCCAAATTACAAATGAACTCCCACTCAAAACAACATCCCTCGAGTTGTTTTAGTGATTACACGAACCAAATCCACTACACCAAGTCCGATCATCACGTGAGATGATGTAGCTTTAAAGGCGAACAATCAACATGTTCATCATATCATCCATATGACTCATGCTTTACCTTTCGGTATTCCGTGTTCCGAGACCATGTCTATACATGCTAGGCTCGTCAAGGTTAACCTTAGTTTCCGCATGTGCAAATCTGGCTTGCACCCGTTGTATGCACACATAGAGTCTATCACACCCGATCATCACGAGATGCTTCGAAACGACGAGTCTTAGCAACGGTGCCAACTAAGGACGAACACTTTATTACTTGATATTTAGTGAGAGGGATCATCTTATAATGCTACCGTCGCGATCTAAGCAATACAAGATGCATAAAGGATTAACATCACGGGCAATTCATAATATGTGATATGATATGGCCTTTCTTCTTGTGCCTTTGATCTCCATCTCCAAAGCATGGACAAGATCTCCATCATCACCAGCGTGGCGTCAAGGTCCGTGGCGCCGCTTCATGGTTGTCCATCACCACCAACAACTATTACAACTACTTGGAATAAAGCTATTACATGATGAAATAGACACGCAGGTCTTAACAGAATTAAAGACAACCATTAGGCTCCTGCCGGTTGCCATATTACAACAAGGATCATTGCATACATCAAATACAATCACAATCACATGATGGCCATATCACATCACAAAACCCCTGCAAAAACAAGTTAGACGCCTCTAATTTTCTTTGCATGTTTTACGTGGTTTGGGGCTTTCGCATAAGACCGATCTTACCTACGAACAAGGACCACAACGTTGATACAAGTGTTGTCAAGATGCTCATTGTAAATTGAATCTTAACTATGGTGGGAGAGACAGACACCCGCAAAGCCACTTGTGCAAATCAAGTTGCACGTCAAGCGTGGAGCAAGTCTCATGTGCGATGACATGTAATGTTAGCCCGAGCCGCTTCATCCCACCATGCCGCAAGATGCAAAGTACACGCTAAGACACGGACAACAAAAGCATCAACGCCCACAAAACCATTGTGTTCTACTCGTGCAACAGATCTACGCATAGATATGGCTCTGATACCACTGATGGGTTCGTAGCATGGAAAACCAAAATTTTCTACCGCAAGAACGAACAAAACCTAGATCTAATCCAGATAAAAGCCAAGATCTAATCTATTAGACATGAGCAACGAGATAGATAGGAACTAACCCTCATAGATCCGAAAGCGTTAACGAGATTAGATCTCGTGGTTGATGTAGTCGATCACTTACCGATCTCAAGATCGTGTGGACGATCCTTCCGGCGTCGCGTTCCAGCAGCGCTTCCCCCGTCGGTCAAGTAGACGATCCTTCCGGGCGTCGCGTTCCAGGCGCGCTTCCGCCATTGGTCAACTAGACGATCCTTCCGGCGCCACGATTCGGCAGCGCTTCCGTAGTCGGTCACACGTGCGGAGTCGAAGCAGACCTTCCTCTCCCCGTTCCAGCGAGCAGCGGAGGTAGTAGATCTTCTCCACGGAATCCCAGCAGCACGACCGCGTGGTGGTGGTGGTGGAGTAGAGAATTCTGCAGGGCTTCGCCTATGCCTGTGCAGAAGAAGGTGGAGGAGAGAGGCGGCAGAGATTGGACGTTATGGGAGCCAGGGAGGAGGGGGCGCCACTGCCCCCTCTATTGAAAGAAGGGAGGGCGCCTGGGGAGGGGGAGTCCTTGTAGGACTCCCCTCCTCTCTAGGCCGGCGGATTGGGAGGTGGGGGGAGGAGTCCTCCTCCCCCACGACTCCGTATCTTGACCCACCAGGACTCCTTGATCCCTATCTTGATTTTCAAGCAAACTCCAAGATATCTTCTAGAACCTTCCGGAACATTCCGAAACCTTCTAGAATCCTCATACAAACACTCCAGAACATTTCCTAACTCATAAAATGATCTCCTATATATGAATCTTATTCTCCGGACCATTCCGGATCTCCTCGTGATGTCCCGAATCCAATCTGAGACTCCGAACAACATTTGGTCTCCAACGCACATTCCATATCTACTTAAAACAACTTCGAACCTTAAGTGTGTCACCCTATGGTTCGTGAATATGTAGACATGATAGAGACACATCTCCTATCAATAACCATCAGCGGGACCTGGAGATCCATAATGGCTCCCACATACTCAACGATGACTTTGCGATCGATTGAACCATTTACATACGAAACTAATTCCTTTTGTCTCGCGATACTATACTTATCCGAGGTTTGATCGTCGGTATCTCCATACCTAGTTCTACCTCGTTACTGATAAGTACTCTTTACTCGTTCCGTGATATGTCATCCCTTGTGACCCAGTCACATGCTTGCAAGCTAACTAGATGACATTCCACCGAGAGGGCCCACAGCATATCTATCCGTCATATGGATGGACAAATCCCAATCTTGGTTCATGCGCTTCAACACATACTTTCAGAATACCCAATGACACTTTTATAACCACCCAGTTACGAAGCGGCGTTTGATGTCATCAAAGTATCCATCCGGTGATGGTGATTAACATAACCTCATGGTCGAAGGAATAGATTACTATGTATTTGAAAGCTTACAGCAATACGAACTTAATGACTTGATCTTATGCTACGCTTACTATGGGTGTGTGTCCATCACATCATTCTCCTAATGATATAACCTTGTTATTAATCACATCCTAATGTCCATGATCAGGAAACCATGATCATCAATTAATCAACAAGCTAGTTTAACAAGAGGCTTACTAGGGACTCTTATATGTTTACAAAACACACATGTATTAGTGTTTCCTTATAATACAATTATAGCATGTGATGTAAACATTCATCATAAACACAAAGATATAATAATAATCACTTTTATTATTGCCTCTTGGGCATATCTCCAACAGGGGTGGGGCAGCTTTTCGGCTGCAGAGCCTTTAGTCCCGGCTAGTGTTTTGAGCCGGGACTAAAGGCCCAAATTTGCGCGCGTTGGGCCGAAGTTAGCACCTGTTTTTTCAAAAAAAAATCAATTTGCATGTACTATATTTTTAAACATTTGAATTATACAGTTTTTGCATACTTATGAATTTGAAAAAAAATAATATGAAAAGTTCTTGATTTTGAATAAGTGATCCAAATCTATTTTTGTTTTATAAAATAATTATTTTAACTAGTCAAACTATTAACCATTTTGCCATTTTCAATTTCAAAATGCATTAACTATTATATTTTGCATATTTTTGAATCTCACTAAAATTTCAACATAAAAAATCTTGAATTTGAATAAGTAATCCAAATCCATTTTCTGTTTTATAAAATAATTATTCTAACTAGTCAAACTATTAACCATTTTTCCATTTTCAATTTAAAAATGCATTAACTATTATATTTTACTGAAATCTCTGTTTCGGGTTTAGGGTTAGGGTTTAGGGTTTTGGGTTTAACTATTATATTTTGGGGCCCTTTAATCCCGGTTGGAGTCAATAGTCGGGACTTAAGATATTTCCCGCCCTTCTCAGAGTTGTCAAGCCACGTGTCATGCTTTCCTGCCATTTCCCTCTGCTTCCCGCCATATTTTCCCGCATTTACCCTCTATATCTAGTCCGGCCACCATGGCCATCCACACATCCACATCTTCTCCTCTCACAACAATGGACACCGCATAATGGGCCATTCTGACCCTCAAGGAGACTGCAGCGCTGTGGGCCTCCAGCTACCCATGCCCGCCAGGCTACCGGCTGCCCGCCGACTGGATGTTGAGTGTTGGAGGAGTTCCTTTCCATCCTGTGCCTCAAGGTTCCGCCCGCCAGGTGGCCATCACGAACCACTTCTACCTTGAGCTCACACCGGAGCAGTGGATGGATCCCCATTGGGACCCCGATAGCTACCACACCTAGAATGCCTTGTTCGCTAGCCGGCAGGAAAGGGAGCTCGCCAGGTACGAGGGTGACGGCCCGCCCCCATTGAACCACAATGAGGTTGGTCGCTGCCTGTGGTGGGCAAACCGGACTATCGTCGGTGTGATGCACTACATCGCCCAGGGAGATCATCCTCGCCTACAGTGCCCGCACTTTGACCCTCCATAGAGCCACAAGAATGGTGGGGATGGTGAAGGTCGCGAGCTACGCGGCGTCGTCATCCAGGAGCCCCCTACCTCACGCGTCGTGAATCCAAGGGCGAAGAGGCAGGTACCCCTAGAATATTCCATGGCTGGGCTTAGGATCCAGCCGTGTGCGCCTAGCAACGACAACGATGACAATGATGACAAAGACGAAGATGACCCTGAAGCTGTGTACTATAGGGCTCGATATGAGTATGACTAAAGGGGGCCTTTAGTCCCGATTTCTAAGTCCCCGTTTTTTAATAATAAATGTCTTGAGTGTTAGTCCCGGTTTGTGGCTTGACCGGCGGGGCTAAAGGGGGACTTTAGTCCCGATTCCGTAGTCCTAGTTAGAAATCGGGACTAATGGATCGTTTCCTACTAGTGTTGGTCTCTCTACAACTTTCCCGAACTATGAAGATGTTGTTCTATTCTTGTGTAGAGGAGCTAACTACTTTCACATATTAGGGAGTACATTTATGGCCAACTTGCTGGAGATGCAGGAGGACTGGGCTCCGGCGGCATCTCCCTCAAGTTGGCCATAGTGTTGTCCCTGCTCTCACACACCATCTTGTAGTTCATAACTTCTCTAGCTAGATCTATATGTCGGGGAGCTAAATAATTTCACATATTAGGGAGTGCCTCTATGGCCAGCTTCAGAGAGATGCCTGAGGACTAGATCCTTAGGCATTGTCAACACCCGGATTTTTAATCCTAGATGCATGTTATGCCATACCTCGCAATCCCAGGATTACCATTTTTGCGAGACATAACAGATTGGTACCATAGTACATCATCCATTACAAACCATAATAAGGTCTTACAAATAAAGGATCTCATGATCTAGTCTTAGTACAAATCAAGCAGCGGAAAAGAAACATAATAGGGGCTCCAACTTCAGAGTCACAGGCAATGCTAACGATGGGAGATGATCCTAGTTATCGTAGACCTCCTGCTATCCATCAACCTGGTAGTCCTCCTCATAGTCTGGCCACGGGAATAGCCAGGGACAAAGCCATGAGTACTGTTTAAGTACTCGCAAACTATCACTAACAAGTAAGGTAGTTCTAGTAGGAATCTAAAGCTCTAGGTTTATTTACAAAAAGCCAGATTTATCTAAAATTGAGTTTAGAAGTAAAGAAAGTTAAGTTAATGTTCTAAATCACTTAAGTGGGAACCTAGTTTTCATATCCATAACCCTGTTGTGGTTAAGTCAAAATCATAGTTCACTTCACAAGTCATTTGAAAACATCTGACAACGAAACAGTATGGCCACTCCAGTTGTCCATGACCGCGGACGCGACTATTCACATAGTTTGATACTCCGTAGAGGTGGTACACTTTCACCACACAATTTGATAAATCCCTTAGGGATAACCCTGAATCATCATACTTAATATGCGGATAATCAATCCTAACCTTTCATTTACACACTCTAGTATAGGCACCTCCCGTATGAGCTTGGTATCCCAGCCATGGCCATCTTCCATCCTGGGCACTCCATAGGTGGACATTCACACTCACGAGGTAGCCTTAAGTCAACCTCTTCCGCGAGGGAACCCATACTAAGGCATATAAACTTCTAGTTAAGCCCTATCCAATTCAGGTATTGTGGTTGTAAGGTAAAATTGGAATGGTATCGCATCCAAACCCAACCATCAGTTTTTATAAAAGGGCTAAGGCTCATGCCTCAACATTTTCATCATCCAATCCTTTTGTGTTTCTCAACACCGGTCAAAACATTTCAATAGAATGAATCCTCATTCCAAGGCTTTAATAATCATTTTCACCAAGTATTCCCATCTAAAGTGATCAACTTTTATGCTTAGCACTAGCCACTAAAGTTGAGAGTATTCACTAATGAGGGGTGCTAACCAAGTGTATCTCTCCAACTCTAATCTCATTCCTTGGAATGACATTTAAGTATCACTACTTAGGCCTAGTTTTATACTCTTTATGGTATCTATACTATTCTTCCAATACTCACAAAGCACTAGCTAAAAGGTAAAAGACTTTGGTAAATGTAAAAGGATAAAGCTTGCAAGTAAAACTCGGGATTGGTATAATCAAAGTTGTATAACCAAGCATGCCTAATGCATTTTTCTTAAGTTATCAAGTTTGCAAGTGTTAGCTTGCATAGTTCTAGCTTGCAATTAGTGATGGCTTGCCTTGAGTAGTGTAGTGGTTGTAGTTTTCTTTTTCTTCTTGGTATTACTCCTCCTCCTCGTATCCCAGGTCGGTGCTATCGTCTATAAATGAATACGAGATACACAATCACCAAACAATACTTAACTATTTCTATTTAGCAAACTAAGGCTCACACTAGATGATCTAGCATCATCACAATCATCACATGTAATAAAGACTTATTCTTATTTATCTTATTTTAGAAAAGTAATTTCTACTCATTGAAAATACTTAAGATTTAATATTCTCCAATTAAAATATGGTATCATGTTGACACATGTCATCACCACATATTCTAATACATGGGAATATGATTTAAAGTGGTGGTCATATTTTATCAACTTTAAGATTATCAGTTAATATATTTAAAGTGACTAGAAATGCCTATATATCATTCTTTTGGTACTTGTCCAATGTCACTGCATGCAAACCTAAATATTTTTTACATATTAAGATATATCTTGTAAAATGTGATTTTTTAGAGTTGGAATCAACTCAAAAGCATTTATGGTTGATTTTTGAAAAATGTTTGAAGTGGCAAAAGTCTGTGTTTTGTTATTTTTGGTATAGGTGATCTATAATTTCAAATGGTTTGCATCCAACGGGCTTGGATATATATTTTGAACACCTTTCTAACAAAATTGGAATCATGCAATTTGGTTCAGTGAATCTCTCTAAATTGATTTTTGAATGTACTGACAGAATCTGGTTTTAACTAAATTGGAAAATAAGTATTTGAATTCACAGGCCTACGTGGGAATCTAACTGGGCCGGCCCAATCTGCATAGCGCGGCGCAGCGGGCTGCTGACAGGGGTGTCCCACTAGTCAGCTACTCAATCTAAACAAAATGGTATCGTGCAATCTAGGCCCTACGATTAGAACACAATCTAACGGCTGAGGTTCATCATCGACGACGAACAGCTCCGGCGAGGTTCATCATCGACGACGAACAGCTCCGGCGAGGTTCATCATCGACGACGAACAGCTCCGGTGATCCGAGGCTCGCCTTGCTCCGGGGAAAGGTGTGGGAGTGTCTGTGAGGAGTGGGGAGTGAGGTGGTGTGGAGAATTGAGGCGGAGGGGGCCTCTATTTATACACCGACGAGGGGACCGAGCGGGATGGGCTGGCTTCTCCGACGACGGTGGTACAGCGTGCTATCGGTGTGGCTGCGGGTAGGGGCGGTGCGGTGTTCCTGGCGGTCATCACCGGCGTAATAACGCGGCACGGGGCGGTCTGGAACGGTCGGACGCGTGCGACGCTCTGCACGGAACCGGCGGTGTTCGAGACGGTGCACGGCGGCTACGGGTCGCGCGGCGGTGAACGGGGGTGTCTAGGAGCTAGCTAGGGTTAAGGCGAGTCTGTGCACGCGAGGTGAGGGCAAGGCGTGGCGCGTGCGAGCTGTGGCTGCGGCGCTCTGGCACGCTCTCGGCATGGCGCAGGGACACTAGGCGCGATGATTGCTGGGTGGTCCATGGCCTGGTTGTGGTCATGGGCTGGACAAGGGGTAGCTGTGGTCCATCGCTTGTCTGGTGGTCATCGTGGGAGAGGGCAATATGGCCTGGGGCAAGTTGTTCGTGGTCGACCTGGCGTGGCGGCTTCGGGCGGCGGTGCACTGGGGCAACAACAAAGAGGGGGTTGGTCTGCTGCGCTGCTAGAGGATGGGGGAGGTCAAGGGAGTGCAATGGGGGCATTTGGTCTAGTGATCAATGCTCAAAATAGTGAAGTTAGGCAGGATTTGATTAGTGTCTACCAGGTGTTTGATTAAATGGCCGAAAGAAATTTACTTTGAATTTTTTTTGAATGAAATTTGGTGAATGATCTAAACTTATGCTTGGTAATCTATGGTTGCTTGGAAAAGTCAAGGTGAATTGATTTGGATGGTTTTTGCAAAATGGTGATCTTACCATATGAAATAGATTCAAATTTGAATTGTCCTTTAAATTGATTTGAAAATAGTTTTTGTGATTTTGTAAAGTGGGCCTTGGTTCACTTTTACTTAGTCTAGCAAGGGGTGAAAAGAGATGGAAATGTTTCTATTAGAAATTCTTTTCTAGGAACACTCAAAGTGCCTTAGTGGTTAACTTTTGTCAAAATGACCATTAGCTTATTTAATTTATATTTGATTTCTTTTCTTTTGATTTTGTTTGTAAATGGCCTAGATGATGTAGTATTCATCTCTAAACCTTTTCTTATCATTTGTAGCAATCAAACATGGCATTTTCACTCAATCATATACTAATGCAAAACACACATGCATTCATATTCAAATTATTAATAAAAGTTTTTGTTAACCCTAAACTTGGGTGATTAGAACTTGATAATCTTGATTAGTATTTTGGGTTGTTACAAACCTTCCCTCCTTAACAAAATCTCGTCCCGAGATTTAAGAAAAACTAGGAACTAAGGAGATTTGGAAACTCAGTCCTAATGTAATCTTCTCGCTCCCAAGTAGCTTCTTCAGTATGGTTACTCCACTAGATCTTGAGAAATTTGATACTCCGGGTCCTCGTGGTTCTGAAGGCTTCTTCCAAAATACGAATGGGTACTTCATGATACGTCAGATCCTTGTTGATATCTATGGCTCGGTGATCGATGTTCTTGAACACTTCGGTCTTCTCCGGAACTTCTAGGCGTTTGTGAAGTAACGAGATATGGAACACATTATGTATTGATGAGATCTCCTCTGGTAGTTCCAATTGATATGATATTTCTCCTCGGTGATTCAAAATCTTGAAGGGTCCAATATATCTGGTGGTTAACTTTCCTTTTAGTTGAAAACGTTGCATTTCTTTCAAGGGTGATACTTTGAGATACACAAAATCTCCGAGATTGAAGGTTAGGTCTCGACGTCTTTTGTCAGCATAACTCTTTTGTCTGGATTGGGTGGTCTTGAGGTGTTCATGGACTTTGTGAACCTTCTATTTGGCTTCTCGTAGGATGTCGGGTATGAAAATCTGACTCTCTCCTACTTGCGACCAATTCAAGGGGTACGACACTTCCTTCCATACAGAAATTCAAATGGGGCCATGTGCAAACTTGCTTGATAACTGTTGTTGTATGAGAATTGCGAAAGGCAGACAATCTTCCCATTTTGGTCCATATTCTAGCACACAAGCTCTCAACATATCTTCTAAGATTTGGTTGACTCTTTCAGTTTGTCCATCGGTTTGCGGGTGATAAGCTGTGCTGAAATTCAGCTTGGTTCCTAATCCTTCTTAGACTTTCTGTCAAAATCTTGAGGTAAATTGGGTTCCTCGATCCGATACTATGGTCTTAGGGGTTCCATGCAAACTGACGATTCTAGCAATGTACAACTTTGCTAGCTTCGAACTCTGGTAGGTAGTCTTAACAGGTATAAAATGGGCTACCTTGGACAGTCTATCAACTATGACCTAGATAGAGTCATTTCCCCTACTAGAAGTAGGCAAACCGGTGATGAAATCCAATCCGATAGAATCCCATTTCCATTCCAAAATCTGCAATGGTTGCAAAGTCCTGCGGGTCTCTGATGTTTCGCTTTGACTCTCTGACAGATATCACACTTGGCTATGTGGCTTCCAATTTCTCTCTTCATCTTGTGCCACCAAAATTGCTCCGTCAAATCCTGATACATCTTCGTTCCTCCGAGGTGGATAGAATAAAGAGTGTCATGAGCTTCCTGCATGATAACTTGCTTCATCTCGGAATCTGCTGGTACATAGATACATACTTTGTACCACAAAACTCCTTCTTCATCCTCGGTGAATCCGGGTACCTTTCCTGTACCGATACGACCCTTGATTCCGTTGATATTTGCATTTCCCTTCTAGGCTTCCTTGATCTGACTGATCAGAGTGGGTTGAAGTTCAATGCTAGCTAAAAATCCGTTGCTAACTAGCTCTGTTCTAAACTGCTCCAACTCGTCATGCAAACTTGGTTGGGCTTCTTAATCATGGTGTTTAACCTACACGACAATCTTCTAAGAGCATCCACTACCACATTGGATTTGCCGGGGTGATAGTGAATGTCAAGGTCATAATCCTTGATTAACTCTATCCATCTCCTTTGCCTCATATTCAGCTCCTTCTGGGTGAATATATACTTCAGACTCTTGTGATCTGAATAAATCTCATAGCGGTTTCCCATAAGGTAATGACGCCATGTCTTCAAGGCTAAAACTACAGCTACTAGTTCAAGATCATGGGTAGGGTAGTTTTGCTCATACTGCTTCAGTTGTCGAGATAGATATGCAATGACTTTGCCTTCCTGCATCAACACACATTCGAGACCAATCTTGGATGCATCACAATACACATCAAAAGGCTTCTTGATATCTGGCATAATCAGAATTGGGGCTGAAATCAATCTCTTCTTGAGCTCTTGAAAACTTGCTTCACATTTATCCGCCCATTTGAACTTCTTATCTTTCTTCAACAGTTGGGTCATCGGTCTTGCGATGCTCAAAAATCCTTCAACAAACATGTAGTAATATCCCGCTAATCCGAGAAATGCATGGACTTGGGTTCGAGTGGTTGGGGCTTTCCATTCTTCAACATCCTTAATCTTGGTGGGATCGACAGCAATTCCTCCTGCTGACACGATATGTCCTAGGAATCGTACTTCCTTCAACCAGAACTCACATTTGCTAAAGTTGGCATACAACTGATGTTCTCTAAGGGTTTCAAGGATGGTTCTCAGGTGTATCTCATGGTATGCTTCTGAGTTGAAATAGATCAGAATATCGTCGATAAACACAACGACAAACTTATCCAGGAAGTTCATAAAAATCGTATTCATGATATTCATGAAATAAGCGGGGCCATTGGTTAATCCAAAAGACATGACAGTGTAGTCATACAATCCATATCTGGTGGTGAAGGCGGTCTCTGGGATATCTGTTGCACGAATGTTGAGTTGATGATAACCAGTTCTAAGATCAATCTTAGAAATCACTTTGGCACTAGTCAACTGGTCAAACAGATCTTCTATCTTCGGTAGTGGGTACTTGTTCTTGATGGTGACATCATTCAGCTTCCGGTAATCCGTGCACAAACGGTTACCTCCATCTTTCTTATCCACAAACAAAATAGGCGATCTCCATGGCGATGCGCTTGGTTGAATCAGACCTTTCTCCAACATAGCATCAAGTTGTTTCTTCAGCTCCACTAATTCAGGTGGGTTCATACTATAAGGTCTCTGAGCTAGGGGTCCAGTTCTAGGAATTAGTTCAATGATGAACTCAATATCCCAATCTGGGGGCATACCGGGCAATTCATCTGGGAATACGTCGGGGTATTCACAGACTACTCTGACTTGGTCTATGGTTGGTTGGGCTAGACTCTTGTTGCATTTGAATTGACGGGGCACTCTAGAGCTACTAGTCATGGTTATGGCTTTCTTGGCACAATCGATTAATCCTTTATGTTTTGACATCCAATCCATTCCTAGTACTACTTCCAAACCTTTGGTTCCAAGTACTATTAGATTGGCATAAAAATCTATTCCATGGATTCTGATAGGTACAGTCTTGCAAATTTTTCTAGCTTTGGTGGTTGAACCAGGTATTAGAACTATCATAACATGCTTCAATTTTGTTGGTTGAATCTTACTAGTGCATGCAAATTCTTCTGTAAGAAACGAGTGTGATGCTCCAGAATCATACAACACTCTTGCAAGTACTGAGTTAACGGAAAACATACCCAGCAGGACATCGGGCGCTTCTTGAGCTTCTTCAGCATTCATGTGGAACAGACGGCCGTTGCGGTTGAGCGAATTCCCTGGGGCAAATCTCCTTCCAGGTTGAACACGGTGTTGCTGCTGAGCGGGTGCATTCACATTGGTGGATGTTTCAAGCTTCTTGGGACACTCGTTGGAGTAGTGACCCTTGACTCCACATTCAAAGCAAGTAATCTAGGACTTGTGTTTTCCTGCAATAGGCACAACATTGCTTCCAGTCCTTGGGGCAGTATTGTCGTTGTTGTTGTTGTTGTTGTTGTTGGACTTGGGAGGTGCACGGTTGAAGTTATTGGAGTTGCCAGGGTTGTTGTTGTGGTTTCCTCCAGACTTCAAGTTTCCTCCGCTACGATTGGGATAGTTTGGACGGGACATAGGGGATCTGTTGTTTCTTGGGGCATATCCTACATACGGGTTGGGGCGATAGTTCTGAGTATGGTGGGATCCAGTCTGGTGCATCATCCTGCGCTTGCGATTGTCATTGGCTTCGTTGATCTTCCCTTCCATCTGAATGGCAGAGTCTACTAGCTCTTCTAGGTCTCAAAACGGATGTTGACTAACATAGTCTGCATCTCATCATGCAATCCATTCAGGAACGTTTCCTTCTTCTTTGCTTCGGTGTTGATCTCATCAGGGGCATATCTAGCTAAGGACAAAAATTTGTCATGGTACTCAACTATAGTATCCTTCCTTGCTTCAGTTCCCTAAACTCATCCCTCATCCTGGTGACCAAACCTTGGGGCACATGGGTCCGGTTGAACTTGATCTTGAATGCTTCCCAAGTCATCATTTGTCCTTCGTTTATGGTATGGGTGCTATTCCACCAGGATCTTGCATCTCCTGCCAGATAATGGGTGGAAAATAGTAATTTTTCATTGGCTTCAACTCCTGCGACCTCCAGATTGTTCTCCATGGTTTGCAGCCAGTCATCTGCATATAAGGGATCCTCAGACTTATTAAAGATAGGTGGGTTAGTATTCTGAAAGTTCTTGAGCTTGGATCCATGCTGATCCTGGTTTCCGTGACCATGGTTATTGTGGGCCATCTGAGCTATTTGTTGAAGAGTGGCTAGGTTGGCTTGGCGTTCGGCTGTACTAGATTCACGGTCAGAAACTAGCATTTGCAGAATCTGCAGCATCGGGTCCTGAGATGAGCTGCTTCCTCTGGGGTTTCCATGAGTCATCTGAAGATTGAGATAGATAATGAGATAAGAGGGAAATTTCTAAGTTTCATGGTTTTGTTTCAAAAGCTTTAAACTTTGAGTTTGACTCAGGTTTTGCAAACTAACAACTTCCTCTCATTCATTCATTCATTCAAAGCACACAATACAAGCACACACCACACACAAATATAAAACAGATGGTTTTAAGAACCATTCTGTGAAACTACGATACAGTGGGACCGAATACAACTCATTCCTATGGTAGTGATCAAGTGCATCTAATCATCATCAATGAAGTCAGAATCATCATCATCAGTGTGTAACTCCATGGCATCATCCTCCAGGTAGTCGTTGTCATCACTGAGGTAAGAGTAAAGATCTCCCTGGATATCTTCACCTTCCTCCTCCTTTGCTTCAAGCTGGACTTCCTGTTCACGGATGGTCTTCTCGAGAGCGGCCACCTTCTTGCGAAGACGATCGATGGTGCAATCCTTCTTGTCGCATTGATGATGAAGTGATTGGTATTCCTTGGCAAGAATGGTGAGGGTCTAGTCCTTCTTGACTGCAATGGCTTGGTTGTGGTTGGTGTAGGCGCGGGCGTTGTCTAACTCCTTCCACCTATCATACAACATGAAGTCAAGATTGTCCACCTGGTGCTTCAGCTCCGGGTGTCCTAGCATCTCCAAGGGCATTCCCATAGAATCACGCCTTCCAAAGTGAGAAAAGCGAGTTCCCTGGATAAAGTTGATGTTTTGCCCACACAGACGGGCAAGAGCTTCATGCATAGCCCTTTCTAATCCATCTAGCAAGTTGTTCTCATGCAAGGTGAATTGGATCTTCTCCGAAGTGGGTGCTTCCATCTTTCCTCTGAGATATGCAACTATCAGCCATTGTAGATCTCCTCCTATGTGATCGTTGAGTTGGGCCCCGAAGAATTCCGGGTGCAGGCGCTCAAGATACTCTGACAGTGCATCTAGATACCTCCCAAAGATCAGTTGGCCTCCATTGCCCAACTGGTAGAACTTGCAATACTGAACTTCCATCTATAAGAATTTAGGGTGAGTAAGTTAGTGAGGTGATCAAGTGTGTAAATTTTTAGGTAGGGATGCAAGATTTTTGAGGAACATGAATTTTTTGAAAGAATCAAGGATAAGAGTGGGAATAGGTTTTCATAAGTACTCACTTTTTTTGAAACTATGTTTTTGTTCGGACGTCCATTCTAACTACAGTCTCCTATGGTCAGGATGGCTATGATAGCAACTTGTCAACACCCGGATTTTTAATCCCAGATGCCTGTTATGCCATACTTCAGAATCCCAGGATTACCATTTTTGCGAGACATGACAGATTGGTACCACAGTACATCATCCATTACAAACCATAATAAGGTCTTACAAATAAAGGATCTCATGATCCAGTCTTAATACAAATCAAGCAGCGGAAAAGAAACATAGTAGGGGCTCCATCTTCAGAGTCATAGGCAATGCTGGCGATGGGAGATGATCCTAGTTGTCGTAGACCTCCTGTTGTCCATCATCCTGGTAGTCCTCCTCATAGTCTGGCCACGGGAATAGCCAGGGACAAAGCCATGAGTATTGTTTAAGTACTCGCAAACTATCACTAACAAGTAAGGTAGTTCTAGTAGGAATCTTAAGCTCTAGGTTTATTTGCAAAAAGCCAGATTTATCTAAAACTGAGTTTAGAAGTAAACAAAGATAAGTTAATGTTCTAAATCACTTAAGTGGGAACCTAGTTTTCATATCCACAACCCTGTTGTAGTCAAGTAAAAATCATAGTTCATTTCACAAGTCATCTTGAAAACATCTGAAGACGGAAAAGTATGGCCACTCCAACTGTCCATGACCACGGACGCGGCTATTCGAATAGTTTGGCACTCCGCAGAGGTGGTACACTTTCACAACAAAATTTGATACATCCATCAAGGATAACCCTGAATCATCATACTTAATATGCGGATAATCAATCCTAACCTTTCATTTACACACTCTAGTATAGGCACCTCCCGTATGAGCTTGGCATCCCAGCCATGGCCATCTTCCATCCTGGGCACTCCATAGGTGGACATTCACACTCACGAGGTAGCCTTAAGTCAACCTCTTCCGCGAGGGAACCCATACTAAGGCATATAAACTTCTAGTTAAGCCCTATCCAATTCAGGTATTGTGGTTGTACGGTAAAATTGGAATGGTATTGCATCCAAACCCAACCATCAGTTTTTATAAAAGGGCTAAGGCTCATGCCTCAACATTTTCATCATCCAATCCTTTTGTGTTTCTCAACACCGGTCAAAACATTTCAATAGAATGAATCCTCATTCCAAGGCTTTAATAATCATTTTCACCAAGTATTCCCATCTAAAGTGATCAACTTTTATGCTTAGCACTAGCCACTAAAGTTGAGAGTATTCACTAATGAGGGGTGCTAACCAAGTGTATCTCTCCAACTCTAATCTCATTCCTTGGAATGACATTTAAGTATCACTACTTAGGCCTAGTTTTATACTCTTTATGGTATCTATACTATTCTTCCAATACTCACAAAGCACTAGCTAAAAAGTAAAAGACTTTGGTAAATGTAAAAGGATAAAGCTTGCAAGTAAAACTTGGGATTGGTATAATCAAAGTTGTATAACCAAGCATGCCTAATGCATTTTGCTTAAGTTATCAAGTTTTCAAGTGTTAGCTTGCATAGTTCTAGCTTGCAATTAGTAATGGCTTGCCTTGAGTAGTGAAGTGGTTGAAGTTTTCTTCTTCTTCTTGGTAGTACTCCTCCTCCTCGTATCCCGGGTCGGTACTATCGTCTATAAATGAATACGAGGTACACAATCACCAAACAATACTTTACTATTTCTATTTAGCAAACTAAGGCTCACACTAGATGATCTAGCATCATCACAATCATCACATGAAATAAAGACTTATTCTTATTTATCTTATTTTAGAAAAGTAATTTCTACTCATTGAAAATACTTAAGATTTAATATTATCCAATTAAAATATGGGATCATGTTGACACATGTCATCACCACATATTCTAATACATGGGATGTGATTTAAAGTGGTGATCATATTTTATCAACTTTAAGATTATCATTTCACAGAATTAAAATGACTAGAAATGCCTATATAGCATTCTTTTGGTACTAGTCCAATGTCACTACATACCAACCTAAATATTTTTACATATTCAGATAGATCTTGTCAAATGTGATTTTTGATAGTTGGAATCAACTCAAAAGCATTTATGGTTGATTTTTGAAAAATGTTTGAAGTGGCAAAAGCCTCTGTCTTGTTATTTTTGGTATAGGTGATCTATAATTTAAATGGTCTGCATCCAATGGGCTTGGATAGATATTTTGAATACCTTTCTAACAAAACTGGAATCATGCAATTTGGTTCATAGAATCTCTCTGAATTGATTTTTGAATCTACTGATAGAATCTGGTTTTAACTAAATTGGAAAATAAGTATTTGAATTCACAGGCCTGCGCAGGAAACTAACTGGGCCGGCCCAATCTGCACAACGTGGCTTAGCGGGCTGCTGATAGGGGTGTCCCACTAGTCAGCGACTCAATCTAAACGAAACGGTATCATGCAATCTAGGCCCTACGATTAGAACACGATCTAACGGCTGAGGTTCATCGTTTGACGACGAACAGCTCCGGCGAGGTCTAAACCCTAACACGGCGGTGGGGGTCGTGTGAGGCTCACCAGGGCTCCAGCTAGGGTCAGTGATGGGGGCGAACGACGTTGTCGACGACAGTAGTTCGAACGGTGGTCACGGCAGCTCCTAGGGCGGCTCCAATTTACAGCGCCTTTCTCCTTCTACAACGGCGGGCTCCGGCTAAATTCCGTCGATGTGAGGCTCGCCTTGCTCTGGGGAAAGGTGTGGGAGTGTCTGTGAGGAGTGGGGAGTGAGGTGGTGTGGAGAATGGAGGTGGAGGGGGCCTCTATTTATACACCGACAAGGGGACCAAGCGGGATGGGCTGGCTTCTCCAGCAACGGCGGTACAACGTGCTATCAGCGTGGTTACGGGTAGGGGCGGTGCGGTGTTCCCTGGCGGTCATCATGGGCGTAATGGCGCAGCACGGGGCGGTCTAGAACGGTCGGGTGTGTGCGACGCTCTGCGCGAACCGGCGGTGTTCAAGACGGTGCACGGGGGCTACGAGTCGCGCGGCGGTGAATGGGGGTGTCTGGGAGCTAGCTGGGGTTAAGGCGAGTCTGTGCACACGAGGTGAGGGCGAGGCACGGAGCGTGCGAGCTGGTCGGCTGCGGTGCTCTTTCGCGCTCTCGGCATGACATAGAGACACTAGGCACGGCGATTGTTGGGTGGTCCATGGCCTGGCCTTGGTCGTGGCTGGACAGGGGGTGGCGGTGGAAGGTTGCTTGTCTAGTGGTTGTCGTGGGAGAGGGCGGCATGGCCTGGGGCGAGTTGTCCGTGGTTGACCTGGCACGACGGCTTCGGGCGGCGGTGCACTGGTGCAACGGCAAAGACGGGGTTGGTTTGATACGCTGTTATAGGCTGGGGGACCAGGGGAGTGCAATGGGGGCATTTCTTGTAGTGACCAATGCTCCAAATAGTGAAGTTCGGCACGATTTGATTAGTGTCTACCAGGTGTTTGATTAAATGGCCGAAAGAAATTTAGTTTGAAAATTTTGAATGAAATTTGGTGAGTGATCTAAACTTATGCTTGGTAGTCTATGGTTGCTTGTAAAAGGCAAGGTGAATTGATTTGGATGGTTTTTGCAAAATGGTGATCTTACCATATGAACTAGATTCAAATTTGAACTGTCCTTTAAATTGATTTGAAAATAGTTTTTGCGAGTTTCTAAAGTGGGCCTTGGTTCACTTTTACTTGGTCTAGCAATGGGTGAAAATAGATGGAAATGTTTTTGTTAGAAATTCTTTTCTAGGAACACTCAAAGTGGCCTAGTGGTTAACTTTGGTCAAAATGACCGTTAGCTTATTTAATTTATATTTGATTTCTTTTGTTTTTGTTTGTAAATGGCCTAGATGATGTAGTATTCATCTCTAAACCTTTTCTTATCATTTGTAGCAATCAAACATGGCATTTTCAATCAATATATATTAATGCAAAACACACATGCATTCATATTCAAATTATTAATACAAGTTTTTGTTAACCCTAAACTTGGGTGATTAGAACTTGATAATCTTGATTAGTATTTTTGGGGTGTTATAGGCATCTCCCTGAAGTTGGCCATAGTGTTGTCCCTGCTCTCGCACACCATCGTGTTTCACATATTATAGGGTACATCTATGGCCTATTTGTTGGAGATGCCGAGGGACTAGGCTCCAGGGGCATCTCCCTCAGACTTGTCGTAGTGTGTTATCCCTGCTCTTTCACACCATCTTGTTTGCAGTTGATAACTTCACATGGATGCCTATTTATAGATTAAAGCAGCACAACATAGTGTCGACACTCATGACATAATGTCGACACTCACCCCTGTCATAGTGTCGACACTCACCCCTTAAGTCCCGGTTGGTTTCTTCAACCGGTACTAAAGATGAATCTTTAGTCTCGGTTGGAAACACCAACCGAGGCTAAACATATTTCCCACCATGTTTTCCCGCCATGTTTTCTCGCCATGTTTTCCCGCCATATTTTCTCGCCACGTTTTCCCGCCAGGTTTTCCGCCATGTTTTCCCGCCAAATGTTTTCACGCCATGTTTTCCCACCCTTTCCCTCTATATATAGGTTAGCGACCGTGATGAACACCACATATCCACACATTCCCCGCCACACATCCACACATTTCCCGTCGCCTACTTTAGGATGCCCCCACATGTTCATCCACGACTCGGCGGCAACGACGGCAGAGTAGGCATGTCCGAGACTGGGCTCCTCCGGGATACCATTAGGAGGTGCTACCTTCCGAGACGCGTAGCCTGGTGAGGAATTCGGGTCCCGTCGTTGACCCAGATCTTCTTTGGTGTCGGTCGCATGGTCCAGGGAGGAGGACGAGCATGTCCGCCGCTATATGTATGTGGTGGAGGTCAGGTTTTCCAATACCTGGCAGCATCTTCAGGGACCTCACCCGAGCTATGCTCCTGTGATGGTCCCTTCTCTTTGGGTGACCACCTCCCGTGTCTCAGAACCCGGTCGTCGACGCCCAGTTTTATTGAGCAAGATGTATTACATGAAAGGGGGCCTTTATGTCTCAAATAAAAGGTTTAATACATTACATAGCTTTATGTCTCAAATAAAAGGTTTAATACATTATTACACATCACCAACATCTAGTGTTGTCGTTTTCTTCTGCACCGTAGCCATGGAGAATCTTCATCATTTAACAGGATGCTTGGGTCAGTTTTCACTTTGAATGGCGGAATTTGATGAAACTTATTGTAATCTTCTAACATGTCTGTCTTGTCATCCACTCCCATGATGTTTCTTTTCCCTGAAAGAACTATGTGGCACTTCGGCTCATCATATTCTGTATTCTTTTGCTTATCTTTCGTTTTTCTCGGTTTGGTAGACATGTCCTTCACATAGAAAACCTGAGCCACATCGTTGACTAGGACGAATGGTTCATCCATGTACGCAAGATTGTTGAGATCCACTATTGTCATGCCGTACTTTTGGTCTACATGTACCCCGCCTCCTGTCAGCTTGACCCATTTGCACCGAAACAAAGGGACCTTAAAAGTAGGTCCATAGTCAAGTTCCCATATCTCCTCTATGTACCCATAATATGTGTCCTTCTGCCCATTGTCATCTGTTGCATCAAAGCGGACACCACTGTTTTGGTTGGTGCTCTTTTTATCTTGGGTAATCGTGTAAAATGTATTCCCATTTATTTCGTACCCTTGGAAAGTACATATAGTCGAAAATGGTAACCTAGCCAACAAGTACAACTGATCTCCAACAGTGGTGTTATTCATGAGATGTGTCTGCAACCAACTTCCGAAATTCTTCTCGTGTTCCCCTTTAATCAAGGAGTCAACTTCCTCGGGTTTTCAGAGCGTAGAATATTCATGTGTTTCTCGATATACAGAGCCACCACAGTGGAATTGTGTAGAACTGTGTAGTGTGCTTTAGTGAAAGAATGTTCATCCCTACATACCATTGATTTCCTTCCTAGTGTGCCTTTTCTAGTCAGCCTCCCCTCCTACCGAGATTCAGGAACACCAATCGGCTTAAGGTCAGAAAGAAAGTCAACACAAAACTCAATGACCTCCTCCATAGCCCTTGGAGATGCTTCCTTCTGTCCTAGCACGGTTATGAACATATTTCTTTAACACTCCCATGAACCTCTCGAAGGGGAGCATATTATGTAGAAACACAGGACTGAGAATTCTACTCTCTTCGACTAGGTGAACTAGGAGGTTTGTCATAATATTGAAGAAGGATGGCGGGAACAACAACTCGAAGCTGACCAGACATTGGATCACATCAATTTTTAAACCTGTTATACTTTCTTGATCGACTACCTTTTGAGAAATTGCATTGAGGAATGCACATACCTTCACAATGGCTAGTCAAACATTTTCTGGTAGAATTACCCTCAATGCAACCAGAAGCAATTGCGTCATAAGCACGTGGTAGTCATGAGACTTTAGGTTTTGAATTTTTTTTCTTTTTCATATTTACTATTCCCTTTATATTCGACGAGAAGCCAGACGGGACCTTGATACTGAAAAGGACTTCAAAAAAGATTGCATTCTCTTCTTTGGTAAGAGTGTAGCTGGCAAGCCCTTGAAACTGCCCTGGATGCTTGCCGTCTCATCCTTTATGATGTTACTGGTCCTCTCGTGATGTCTGGGTATCTTTTGACTTCCCATACATGAAGGGTTTGCAGCATAGAAAACAAAAAATTTCCTATGATGAGAACTATACACCAAGATCTATCTACTAGATACAAGCAATGGGTGAATATACATCATGGAGAACTTACCCTCGAAGACAACAAAGTTTTGTTAGTGAGTAGGAACTCGTGGATGATGTAGTCCTACGCTTGCCGATCTCAACATCATGTGGAAGTCCTAGCACCGCAAACCAGCAGCGCATCCGCACTCGCACACACGTTCAGGCCACCGAACAACCTCCACCTCCCCGCTCCAGTGATGCAGCGGAAGCAGCAACTCCTTCCAAACAAAATGCCATCGGGAACATGTATCTCGCTAATCCGAGACCATGGGGGAATAATTCTAGAGGGGGAGAGAGATCCTTAATGAGGAGGTGTCTGGAAGAAGGGTGAGAGGGGTGGCCTTTTATAGGAGGAGGGGGTACCCCCTCCATGGCCGGCGCCCCATGGAGGTGACCCCTCACCTCCCCCATTCATGTGGTGGTAACTCCCTCCACATTAAAATGCCCCTTCACATTCTCTTTTAAATTCTCCACTTTAAATGCATTAAATTTCTCCAAATTTAATGCTCTCTCATTTAATAAAACTCTTTTATTAAATTTATTCAGAATTTTGTTAATTACTTTAATTAACAAAAATTCACATAAAACCACCCGCAATATTTTAATATAACATGGAGAACCAATTTCTGCAATTTCACCCGAAACAATTTTGGTGTCTACTGAAATAATTCCAGCGCTTTGCAATTCATTCGTCTAAAACACATTTGCTCCAAATGGTGTTGGTGCCCCTTAAGTGTGTCACCCTACGGTTCGTGAATAATGCATGCATGATCGAGACCCCTCTTAGATCAATAATCTTAAGCGGGACCTAGAGATCCATACTGACTCCTACATATTCTACGATGACTTCTGTGATCGTGAGAACCTTTAACATTAGTAACTAAATCCCTTTGTCTCGCGATATATTACATGTCTGAGATTCGATCATCGGTATCTCCTTACCTAGTTTGATCTTGTTACCGACATGTACTCTTTTCTCGTTCCCGTGATATAACATTCTAGTAATCTTATCACTTGCTCGCAAGCTAACCAATGTGATATCACCAAGAGGGCCTAGAGAATATCTATCTGTCATCGGGATGGACAAATCCCACTCTTGATCCATGAGCTTCTACGTAACACTTTCATAGCACTGAACCCACGTTTATAATCACCCTTTGACGGTGTGACGTTTGATGTTATCAAGATACTCTTCTAGTATTAGTGATTAACATGATCTCATGGTCTAAGGACTAGGATTACTTTGTTAGATGTTATAGAAATATAACCACAATGACTTTGATCGTAATGCTATACTTTGGATGAATGTTCATCACATAATTCCACTAATGTCATGACCTCGTTATTAACAACATCTAATGTCCATGATTAGGAAACCTTGATCATCTTGTTAATCAACGAGCTAGTTTATAAGAGAGGCATAGCTAGGAACTTTCCTTTTGTTTATTAAACACACATGTATTAATGTTTCCAAATTAATACAATTATAGCATGCAAAATAAACATCTAACATATACTTGGAATATGTATAATAACAACTTTATTATTGCATCTCAGGGCATATTCCCTTCAGTCTCCCACTTGCACTAGAGACACTAATCTAGTTACATGGTGATAAATCTAACACCCATGGAGTTCTGGTGTTGATCATGTTTTGCTCTAGGGAGAGTTTTAGTCAACGGATCTGCTACATTGTGATCCGTATGTACTTTACAAATCTTTATATCTCCATCCTTGACATGATCACGTATGGAGTGAAACCGGCGCTTAATATGTTTGGAATTCTTGTGAGACCTTGGTTCCTTTGCGTTGGGTATGGCTCCATTGTTGTCACAATATATCACCATTGGATCCAACGCACTAGGAACCACACCCAGTTTGGTAATGAACTCCTTCATCCAAATTGCTTCCTGTGCTGCTTCTAAAGCAGCAATATATTCTGCCTCCTTTGTTGACCTTGTTACCACGGGTTGTTTGGAGCTCCTCCAACTAACTGCTGCTCCGTTCATGAGAAATACATATCTGGATTGAGACTTAGAGTCATACGGATCAGTGTGAAAGCTAGCATCGACATAACAATTAGCAACCAACTCTTCTTCACCTCCGTATACAAGAAACATTTCCTTAGTTCTTCTCAAGTACTTAAGGATATTCTTGACCGCTATCCAGTGTTCCAAACCTGGATTAGATTGGTACCTACTAGTCAAACTAATAGCATGTGCCACATCTGGTCTTGTACATAACATGGCGTACATTATAGAGCCTATGGCTGAAGCATAGGGGATCTTATCCATTATCTCTCTTTCTTCCACCGTAGCCAGACTTTGAGTCTTACTCAATGTCTTACCTTGCAACATAGGTAAGAACCCCTTCTTACTTTCGTCCATTTTAAACTTCTTTAAATTTTTATCAAGGTATGTACTTTGTGATAGCCCTATTAGGTGTCTCGATCTGTCTCTATAGATCTTTATGCCTAATATATATGACGCTTCACCAAGGTCTTTCATAGAAAATTTGTTTTCTAGATAACTTTTAACACTGTTTAAAAGATCTATATCATTTCTAATCAATAATATATCATCCACATATAATATCAGAAATGCCACATTTCTCCCATTCACTTTCTTGTAAATACTAGCCTCTCCATAAATTTGGACAAATCCAAACTCTTTGATCACCTCATCAAAGCGGAGATTCCAACTCCGTGATGCTTGCTTCAGTCCATAGATGGATGGCTGAAGCTTGCACACCTTGTTAGCATCCTTTGGATCAACAAAACCCTTTGGTTGTATCATATACAACTCTTCTTCAATGTTACCATTGAGGAACGCAGTTTTGACACCAAGGTCAAAATATGCAGCAATTGCTAACATAATCCTAACTGATTTTAGTATCGCTACGGGAGAGAATGTCTCATCGTAGTCAACTCCTTTAATTTTTCGAAACCCTTTTGCGACAATTTGAGTTTATAGATGGTTACATTACCATCAGCATCAGTTTTCTTTTGAAAATCCATTTATTCTCAACGGCATTTCAGTCCACCAAGGTCCAAACCTAGTTTTCGTACATGGATTCCATCTTGGATTTCATGGCTTCTAGCCATTTGTTGGAATCTAGGCTCATCATCGCTTCTTCATACATCGTAGGGTCATCCATTTCATCAACAATGAAATTCACAACAGGATTCTCGTACAGTTCAGGAGTTGCACGTGTCCTGCTAGACCTGCGAGGTTCGGTAGTGTTCTCTTTTGGAGTTTCATGATCATTATCATTAGTTCCTTCTTCATTTGGTGAAGTAAACTCCGGAACGACTTCCGGTGCTGCGCTACTCGCCATTTCATGAAGAGAAGGTTCAATAACCTCTTCGAGTTCTACCTTTCGACTACTCACACCTTTCGCGAGAAACTCTTTCTCTAGAAAGGATCCATTCTTGGCAATGAAAACATTGCCCTCGGATCTGTGACAGAAGGAATACCCAATTTTTTATTTAGGGTATCCTATGAAGACGCATTTTTCCACTTTGGGTTCGAGTTTATCCGGCCGAAGTTTCTTCACATAAGCATCGCATCCCCAAACTTTAAGAAATGATAGCTCAGGTTTGTTTCCAAACCATAATTCATACGGTGTCGTTTCAATGGATTTAGACGGTGCCCGATTTAAAGTGAATGAAGCGGTTTCCAGTGCATAACCCCAAAAATGATAGTGGCAAGTCAGTCAGAGACATCATAGATCGAACCATATCCAATAGAGTACAATTACAACGTTCCGACACACCATTATGTTGTGGTGTTCCGGCAGGCGTGAGTTGTGAAACTGTTCCACACTCTTTCATGTGTGTGCTAAACGCGTAACTTAGATACTCACCTCCACGGTCAGACCGTAGAAATTTGATCTTTCTATTATGATGATTTTCCACCTCTTTCTGAAATTCTTTGAAGTTTTCAAAGGTTTCAGATTTGTGTTTCATCAAATAGATATACCCATATCTACTCAAATCATCCGTGAAAGTAATAAAACAACGATATCCACCTCGCGCTGACACACTCATTGGAACGCATACATTAATATGTATGATTTCCAATAAATCTGTCGCCTGCTCCATTGAACTGGAAAACAACGTTCTAGTCATCTTGCCCATAAGGCATGGCTCACATGTATCAAATGATTCAAAATCAATTGATTCCAAAAGTCCATCGAAATGGAGTTTCTTCATGCGTTTAACACCAATATGACCTAGACGGAAGTGCCATATATATGCAGATATATCATCATTAAGTTTAATCCTTTTTAGCATCAACATTATGGATGTGCGTATGAGTACTATCAAGATTCAACAGAAATAAACCATTCATCACGGGTGCATGACCATAAAAGATATTATCCATATAAATCAAACAACCATTGTTTTCGGATTTAAACGAATAACCACATCGCATCAAACAAGATCTAGATATAATGTTCATGCTCAGTGCATGCACCAAATAACAATTATTTAGGTTTATAACTAATCTCGATGGTAGTTGGAGAGGTAGCATTCCGACGGCGATCACATCAACTCTTGATCCATTACCGACACACATCTTGACCTCACCCCTTGCTAGCGGTCGCTTGTTCCGCAGCCCCTGATTCGAGTTACATATGTTAGCAACCGATTTGGTATCAAATACCTAGGTGCCACTGCGAGTACTAGTCAATTACACATCAATAACATGTATATCATATATACCTTTGTTTGCCTTGCCGGCTTTCTTGTCCGCCAAAAACTTGGGGCAGTTGCGCTTCCAATGGCCAGTCCCCTTACAATAGTAGCACTCGGTATCAGACTTAGGGCCAGCTCGGGATTTCTTTCCAGGCGCAGCAATAGATTTGCCGCCCTTCTTTCCCTTTTGTTTACCCTTCTTGTCTTTCTTGAAACCGGTGGTTCTATTGACCATCAACACTTGATGTTCTTTCCTAATCTCCACTTCTGCAGTTTTAAGCATTGACAGAAGCATGGGGAGAGTCTTCTTCATGCCCTGCATGTTATAGTTCATCACGAAGCTCTTGTAGCTAGGTGGCAGAGATTGGAGAACACGATGTATGCCTAAGTCAATGGGAACTGTTATTCCCAAGGACACAAGCTTATTGGCCTACCCAGACATTTTGAGTACGTGCTCACTTATGGAGTTGTTCTATTCCATCATGCAGCTAAAGAACTTTTCTGAAGCATTATAACTCTCTACGGCAGCATAGGTATCGAAAATCATTTTCAATTCACCCATGGTATCAAAGGCATTGCCATTTTCGAAACGCTTTCGAAGTCCTAGCTCTAGCCCATACAGTATGCCGCAATGAACTAAGTTGTGGTCCTCCCGACGAGTCACGTAGACATTCTTTTCCTTGTTAGGGGCATCAGGAGCTGGTGGGGGACCTAGCGGCACTTCTAGCACATATTTCTTTTGTGCAGCAGAGAGGAGAATCCTCAAATTCATAGCCCAGTTGGTGAAGTTGCTACCATTCGCAGCATGTTTCTCTTTCTCCACGAACACATTGAAATTAAAAGCAGGTGGTGCCATCTACAACAGAATTTGTAAATTTTATTTAGACTAAGTTTATGATAGATTGAGTTCAACTAAACTCCCACTCAAAAACAACACCCCTCGTGTCTTTTTGGTGATTACATGAACCAAATCCACTACACCAAGTCCGATCATCACGTGAGTTGGTGTAGCTTCAAAGGTGAGCATCTATATGGGCATCATATCAACTATATGACTCATGCTTAACCTTTCGGTCCATGTTCTGAGGCCATGTATGTACATGCTAGGCTCGCCAAGTAAGAACCTTAGTATTCACGTGTGTAAAACTGTCTTACACCCAAAATATGATCGTGGATTCAAGTACACCCGATCATCACATGATGTCTTGAAGCGGGGAAACATAAACGATGTGTACTAAAGGAAGAACACATTTTTATCTTGATATTTAAATGAGGGATCATCTTATAATGCTACTAAACGCCAAACTAGCAATATAAGATGCGGACATCATATGTGTAAAGTGAAATGATATGGTTCTTGCATTTGATCACTATCATATGCATCGTGGTATGATCTCTATCATTCCTTTGTGTGTAAGGCCAAGGTCTATGTAACTTACATGTTAAGTGTGTTGTAAGAGTATCAACTGTACATCAACTTACAACATTACCATATCATGACACAAGCCTAGCAACGATCTAAACTATACGCCTCTAATTTATCAATTGCATGTTTTACATGGCTTAGGGCTTTCGAAGATAGAACCGTTCTTACCTACGAACATGGAACCACAACGATGATAACCAAATTATTAGCAACTCGTTGTAAATCAGATATTGACTATAGTAGGAGAGTGATGCATTGCAAATGTATCTATAATTTTTGATGTTCCATGCTTGGTTTTATCTACTTTCTTATGTTTTGTCCACACTTTGGAGTACTTTTCATATGACTTCTTGGACTAACCTATTAACAAGTGCCACAGTGCCAGTTTCCTGTTTTCTGCTATTTTTAGTTCCAGGAAAGTCAGAAAATCAATATTCTTGGAATTTGACGGGACAAAAGCCAAAGTTTATATTTTACCGGAAGACTCACGGACCCAGAATACGAGACGGTGGAGGGCCAGGTCTTGGCCACACCATGTGGTGGCGTGGGCTCGCCCTGGCCGCGCCACCAGGTGGTGTGGGCCCCCTGGCACTCCACTGACCTTGCCTCTTCGCCTATAAGAAGCCTCCCGACACAAAAACCCTAGATCGTCAAGCCTCCAGCCACGAAAAGTTCTGCAGCGCCGCCGCCACCGAAAAGGAGATTCGGGGGACAGAAAGTCTCTGTTCCGGCACCGTGCTGGGACGGGGAAGTGCCCCAGGAGCCATCTCCATCGATCTCCACCACCATCTCCTTCACCATTGCTGATTCCCATGATGAGGAGGGATTAGTTCTCTCTCGAGGCTAAGGGTTCTACCGATAGCTATGTGTTCATCTCTCTCTCTCTATGCATGATCTTATTGAGATCATGAGCTTGTAATCTATAGATCTATTCTGCTACTCAAGTGCTTTAATGAATCTCTGCTCTCCCCATGTGTGTGAAAGTGACAGCATGCTCACCATGGTGGCACTTAGGCTAGAGATTACAAATACTTGTTATGAGTTATATTTGGAGTTGGATGTCTTTATGAAATTGTGGTTTTTGTTGGACTCATCTAGTACTCAAGGTGACAGTGTGGGGTTTTTTAGATGGGAAAGACTTACTTTGAGGAGTGCTATTATAGCCCTACCAGCGATTAGATTGTTCAACCGGAGAGTAGTTAAGAGTAGTATCATAAAGAGAGGATATATTTGTGAGAGAGTGTTCACTAGTGAAAGTATGATCCCTAGGCCTTGTTTCTTAGCATTGATACACCGTTTGCTATTAGATCTATTACATGTTTTCTTGCTTCCATCTTTATTTCAGTTTTACTTTAGTCTTTTCCACGCCATCAAGCTATTCTCTATCACCGTTACCACTTATAATTATCCGTACCACTTGTATTTCACTATCTCTTCGCCGAACTAGTGCACCTATACACCAGACAAGTGTATTGGGTGTGTTGGGGACACAAGAGACTTCTTCTATCTTGATTGCAGGGTTGCTTGATAGGGGATACCTTTGACCACTTCCTCCCTGAGTTCGATAAACCTTGGGTGATCCACTTAAGGGAAAACTTGCTGCTGTTCTACAAACCTCTGCACTTGGAGGTCCAACAATTGTCTACAAGAATAGAAGTGCGTAGACATCAGAGAGACAGACACCTGCCAGCCACTTATGCAAAACTAGTTGCATGTCAGTCGTGGAACCGGTCTCATGTGTGATGACATGTAAGGTTGGTCCGGGCCGCTTCATCCCACTAGGACACCAATATCCAAAATACATATAAGAAGCAATAACATGATCATCACCACCCACATACTCTTATGTGTTCTACCCATGCAAAGCACCTACGCATAGATCATGCTCTGATACCACTAAAGGGTTCGCAGCATAGAAAACAAAAAAATTCCTACGATGAGAACTATACGCCAAGATCTATCTACTAGATACAAGCAACGGGTGGATATACATCCATAGAGAACTTACTCTTCAAGAAAACAAAGTTTTGTTAACGAGTAGGAACTCGTGGATTATGTAGTCATACGCTTCCCGATCTCAAGATTGTGTGGAAGTCCTAGCGCCGCAAACCAGCAGCGCACCCGCACTCGCACACACGTTCAGGCCACCGAACAACCTCCTCCTCCTCGCTCCAGCGATGCAGTGGAAGCAGCAACTCCTTCCAGATGAAATGCCACTCGGAACATGTATCTCGCTAATTCGAGACCATGGGGGAATAATTCTAAAGGGGGAGAGAGATCCTTCACAAGCAGGTGTGTGGAAGAAGGGTGAGAGGGGTGGCCTTTTATAGGAGGAGGAGGTACCCCCTCCAAGGCCGGCACCCCATGGAGGTGACCCCTCACCTCCCCCATTCATGTGGTGGTAACTCCCTCCACATTAAAATGCCCCTTCACATTCTCTTTTAAATTCTCCACTTTAAATGCATTAAATTTCTCCAAATTTAATGATCTCTCATTTAATAAAACTCTTTTATTTAATTTATTCAGAATTTTTTTAATTACTTTAATTAACAAACATTCACTAAAACCCCCTGCAACATTTCAATATAGCATGTAGAACCAATTTCTGCAATTTCACCCAAAACATTTTCGGTGTCTACTGAAATAATTCTAGCACTTTGCAATTCATTCGTCTGAAACACATTTGCTCCAAATGGTGTTGGTGTCCCTTAAGTGTGTCACCCTACGGTTCGTGAATAATGCAGACGTGATCGAGAGCCCTGTCAGATCAATAACCATAAGCGGGACCTAGAGATCCATACTGACTCCTCATTCTACAATGACTTCTGTGATCGTGAGAACCTTTAACATTAGTAACTAAATCCCTTTGTCTCGTGATATATTACATGTCCGAGATTCGATCATCGGTATATCCATACCTAGTTTGATCTCGTTACCGACATGTACTCTTTTCTCGTTCCCGTGATATAACATTCTAGTGATCTTATCACTTGCTTCCAAGCTAACCAATGTGATATCACCGAGAGGTCCTAGAGAATATCTATCCATCATTGGGATGGACAAATCCCACTCTTGATCCATGAGCTTCTACATAAGACTTTCGTAGCACTAAACCCATATTTATAATCATCCTTTCATGGTGTGACGTTTGATGTTATCAAGATACTCTTCCAGTATTAGTGCTTAACATGATCTCATGGTCTAAGGACTAGGATTACTTTGTTAGATGTTATAGCAATATAAACACAATGACTTTAATCATAATGCTATACTTCGGATGAATGTTCATTACATCATTCCACTAATGTTGTGACCTCGTTATTAACAACATCCAATGTCCATGATCAGGAAACCTTGATCATCTTGTTAATCAACGAGCTAGTTTATAAGAGAGGCATAACTAGGAACTTTCCTTTTGTTTATTAAACACACACGTATTAACGTTTCCAAATTAATACAATTATAGCATGCAAAATAAACATCTATCATATACTTGGAATATGTATAATAACAACTTTATTATTGTCTCTCAGCGCATATTCCCTTCAATACAAGCCTAGAAAGCCTAGAATATTCACGCAAAGATTCTTCGTCAGGTGCATCACGTTGATTGTAGAGCGGACCTCGGGCACTTTCCAATAGGGTAGCTCCCAAAATATAGATTTCTTCTTCCACATGGGTGCGCGTCTGTCGGCGTCGTTTGGAATAGGTTGTCCTCCAGGACCCTTTCCAAAGATTACATCCAAATCCTTAACCATACCAAAACATCCGCACCAGTATGGGGGACAGGCTTCGTCCGGGTTTCTCCCTTGCCATTGAAATGCTTGCCTTTCTTCCTTAAGGGATGACTTGGCAGAAGAAAACAACGATTGTACGGGTACACATTCTTCCTACATTTATCTAGATATATACTTTCAGTCTCATCTAAACAGTTCATGCATGCATTTTATCCTTTGTTCGTCTGTGCTGAAATGTTACTAAGAGTAGGTCAATCATTAATGGTTAGGAACAGCAACGCTTGTAGGTCAAATTACTGCTGTTTGTGCTCATCCCACACATGTACACCTGGTTTGGCCCACAACTGTAAAAGTCCATCAACTAATGACCTTAGGTACACATCAATGTCGTTGCCGGGTTGCTTAGGGCCTTGGATGAGCACTAGCATCATAATGAACTTCCACTTCATGCACAACCAAGGAGGAAGGTTGTACATACATAGAGTCACGGGGCAGGTGCTGTGACTGCAGTTCTGCTCCCCGAAAGGATTCATGCCATCAGTACTTATACCAAACCATAAGTTCCTTGCATCACCAGCAAAGTCCGGGAAGTCCCTCTCGATTTTTCTCCACTGCCGACCATCAGCAGGGTGCCTCAACTTCACGTTTGTCTTACAGTATTCCATGTGCCATCGCAACAACTTTGCATGCTCTTTGTTTCTGAACAAACGTTTCAACCGTGGTATTATAGGAGCATACCACATCACCTTGGCAGGAAGCCTCTTCCTGGGTGGCTCGCCCTCAACATCGCCAGGGTCATCTTTTATGATCTTATACCGCAATGTAGTGTACACTAGGCATTTATCCATATTCTCGTACTTCTCACCGCGGTAGAGGATGCAGTCATTAGGGAATGCATGTATCTTCTCCACGTCTAATCCTAGAGGGCAGACAACCTTCTTTGCTTCATATGTACTGGAGGGCAATTCGTTATTTCTTGGAAGCAGCTTCTTCATTATTACTAGCAACTTTTCAAATCCCGAGTCAGTCACACCGGTCTCTGCCTTCCACTTCAGCAATTCTAGTGTGCTACCTAGCTTATTTTGGCCATCTACACAAGTTGGGTACACCAATTTGCTTAGGTCCTATAACATCTTCTCAAACTGCAACCTCTCCTTTTCTGTGTCGCAGTCTCGCTTTGCATCAGAAATGACCCGACCAAGATCATCAGTAGTCTCATCTGGTTCCCATTCTTCTTCATTATCTTCCATTATGGTATCAATGTATTCAAGGAACATAGATCGATAGTTGTCATCATCGTTCTCTTCTTCATCACCGTCTTCCATCATAACCCCTCTTTCTCCATGTTTGGTCCAAACATTATAGCCAGACCGAAGCAGGTGGCTCTAAATGACTGTTGAGGAAGCGTCAGCCTGCTCATTCCGACATTCAACACATGGACAACACATAAAACCATTCCGCCGCTTGTTCGCCTCAACCACAAGGCGAAAGAATGCACGCCTTCTCTGTAAGCATCAGAGCATTGGTCACCGTACATCCATGGATGACTCATCTGCATCATACAACCATATATATCAAACGCAATCATGATGATAAAATTACTACTACGCAGTCTAAACGAGAAAATACTTGCTAACCTTTTAGGACACCTGGAAACAAAGATGAGAAAACTTAAGTGCGGCTCTAGCACCTCATATCATGTTTTGTCTTGTGTGAACTCAAGTGGCATCGACTAACAGGCATTTCACCAAACACCTCTAGTGCATATGAAGAAATTTTTTTGGCACAAACTTATACCCACCTCACATAGGAAAAAAATAGGAGAGAGTGGATGGCTGGGTGCATTATATATAGGGCCAAACCATTAGTCCCGGTTTGAGATACAAACCAGGACTAATGGTTCTACCACGCGGGCGTGCACAGACCCATTAGTCCCGGTTTGTATCTCAAATCGGGACTAATGGTCCCTTACAGGCCGGGACAAAGGACTTCGATGAGCTCGGGCCGTCTGGTTCGAACCATTAGTCCCGGCCCTAGCCACGGCTGAGACTAGTGGCTCGAACCAAAGGCCCATTTTCTACTAGTGCACCTTGCCAGATTACATCTATGCACCCTTGTAACTTTCGACTCCTCGATATTCAAAGAGCAGACAAGCAGGTGTAGGGTCCTCTTTGAGGCTTGAACCTGGGTAAACCGTGTGTCTCCCTATGCGCTTGTTTGCTAGTCGATCGACGCCTCCAGTGCTCCCCAAACTCTCGAACCCAAGTCCATCAACGATGGGAATTTATGAGTTAACCCCTCGTCACCACCACTTTCAGTAAGTTTCTGCCGCTTCGCCCTGTATCTGCAGCCTGCTATAAGAAGGGGCAAGCCCGCGGAGGAGCGCCACACCGAACCACACACATACACCATGCCTCATCGTCTTCCTACCACCTAGGTGCACCTATCAGCGGCCGCTCATGCTCGTTACCCAGCGCTAGAGGTTTTGACGGTGGATGGAAAATATTTAGGTAGGGCAAGCTCTAAAGCATGAAAAAAATGCAAAGCTTCTACTCAATGTGGCGGGATAACGTGCAAGTTTATTCATGAAATAATAGTTGAACTACTGCATAGTACTAGAAGTATATTTTTGTAAGGTTTTTGTTATTTTGTAACCTACTGAACACTCAAAACACTTAAAACTAGCAGTTTTAGTGAGTTAGTTAACTAAAAATTTCCAATGATATATATGAAAAATAATCCCCAATAGAACATGCATCTAGAAATTTTCCGAAAAAAGACAGGGTTGGTAATAGTAGCTGCCATGGCAAGAGATATTTATACTAGTTCTGCATTTTATTAGGGGTTCTTACTATAAGAAGTAAACAAGACAAGAAAGTAATTTCGAGATTCAGAAGTTTTGATACAACTGGAGGGAGGGGAAGGCCACTGCCAAGGAGGGAGCTCAGGCTGTCCCGCCGCCGGCGAAGGTCCCTAACCCTAGCATGGGCAACCGGTTCCCGTCGCACAATCCTTTCACTTTTGTCGGTTATCCTTCCTTCCGCCGCCCTTCCCGTCGTGGTGCGCCATTCTGTCGCTAGCTGTGCTTTTTGACTCAGTCGAAGGAAGGAACGAACAGAGTTGGGTGTGTTGTCCCAATTTGTCGAGCCGCAATGGTCCAAGTCTCATCCAACTTAGCTTAAAGAGACCTAGTAGACATCCCACAACTTCTCTTCCCCTTTCTTCCCCAAGTGCCATGAACTGACTGCCCTCACAATAAATTGGGATGACTAAGCGAACACAATTTGTTGCTGCCAATGATGGGGTCATGGAGATGCATGTGTATAGTTGAGTTTTTCACAAAAATCAAGCTAGGGCGACCAGCCTACCTTGCCCCTACTAGGCCCTCCATTAAAAGAATATCTCCGAGAGGCAATAATGAAGTGGTTATTATCTTATTCCATGTTTATGAGAAATATTTATTTCTCATGCTATAATTGTGTTAATTGTAAATGTTGATACATGTGTGATTAATAAACAAATAAGAGTTCCTAGTTATGCCTCTCATATAAACTAGCTCGTTTATTAACAAGATGATCAAGGTTTCCTGATCATGGACATTGGATATTTTTAATAATGAGGTCCGACATTGGTGGAATGATGTGATGAACATTCATTTGAAGTATAGTAATATGATCAAAGTCATTATGTTTACATTTCTATAACATCATGCAAAGTAACTTTGGTCCTTAAACCATGAGATCATGTCAAATACTAACACCGGAAGTGACGAGGGTTCAACTCGTCAATGCCCATTGTTATGGACTTGGGTTTTGGAGAAGGAGGGAGCGCTGGAGGCATCAATTGGCTAGCAAACAAGCACACAGGGACGCAAGGTTTACCCAGGTTCAGGCCTCGTAGAGGTCCCTACTCAGGAATCGAAGATTACATGGGTGCGCAGATGCAATCTGGCGAGAGTTGTGGAAACTAGGGTTGTGATTGTCCTCCTTGCCACCCCCTCCTAGACTTTATATAGATAGGCTAGGTCTCGGGTAGCAGGTCGAGTGGGTTACATATTAGCGTTTGCCCTTTGAACTTCCTATCTTAAGATTCTTCTTGTCTCGCAAGCAATCGGAGAGTCCGTGGGCCACTCGAATTCTTCATTGGGCCTTGGCAACGCCATGGGCTTCTGCCGTATCTGGACTGTATATGCCAAACTCGAGTACCTATAGGGTATACCCATGTTAGTAGCCCCCGAGTGTCTAGTGGAATCGCAGATTCGACTAGAGACTTTATGAAGTCTTTCGAGTGCATGACTGGACATTTTTTTTCGAGTGTTCTGTTTGTGTCATAGGGATTGTTGATATACGTGCCTGATTTATCTGATGTATCGGTATCAATTAACTTCCTTAGGGCAAAACAACACAATCTACTCAAACTCGAGTCCCTAGACTCGAATTCGGAAAAGTGCTGGCGTAATTCGACTCAGGCCGTGGAGGTCTTACAGGAGTCGAATTCTAGTATATAGATGTGAGCACTCGGCGCGTCTGTCAAGGCATGTTCATCTTACCTGCAGGAAAGGATATATTTCTAGTAGTGCACAGCAGATGCGTTGCCAGGCCTTATTCAGGTCTTATCTTCATGTTGCAAGCGCGGCATTCGAAATTTTGGTCATCGTGTAGATGATTCGGGTGGCCCAGGAGACGTAATCTCTTTGTAGGGAAAATATGAGGCAGAGTTGCTGTAGCATTTGAGTGTGTATGTTATCGACACATAGTACGATGTACAAATAATCATAGGGTGCGCGGCCAGCACTCCCTATGGGAGTAGCCCCCGAGTGCCTATTCGAGTCGTAGACTCGAGTGGGGACTAAAAACATTTTGCGACTGCTGTCGTCTTTGATTGTTTATTTCAGTCGAATGTGCTTCCATCGCTCCCTATGGGAGTAACCCGTAGTTCACAATCGAATCGTTGATTTGAGTGATGGGTTTTTCGTGAAGCTTGTATACCTACATAAAAATTCTTTCAGGTGCGCGGCCAGCGCTCCTGTTAGGAGTAGCCCTCGAGTACTTGGTTGAGTCGAAGACTCGAGCAAGAACTAAAGTAGTCAAAATCTTCTTCTGCTGAAATCGATGATGTTAGTGTTGACAATGTGATGACCTTAGTTGCCCCGCGTGAGCGGCTTTGACGAGACGTGACGAGCGGTGGGTCCCATTTTTTGACTTTGATTTGACTAGGCGTGTGTAATCTTCTGTTTTAACTGCGTCTCCTTGATTTCCGCGCGTAATGGGAGTAGTGGGGGACGGTTCGTGGTTCACCTTCGCCACGTGTCGATGGTGATGTGCGCCATGCATTCAGTAGGGTTTTTGCTGGCCGTTGATGACATCTTCTAGGAGGTTAAGTAGCAGCGCAGCTGCGGTAAATTTTCCTCATCTCTCTTTTTGTTCGTGCCCCCCTCGCCATTGCTGTTCTCTCTGCTTCCTTGCGCACTTCCTCTTCCTGGCACTGGACCAGCTCCGCGTCCTACCTAGTTACTTTCTCCGCTCGCATCACCATCGAAAGATGGGCAAGAAGAAGGGAGGTGCCGCCGCTGGATCTACGGCCACCATTTCTGCCACCCAGAAGAAGGGCATCACCACCGTCGTGGGCACTAGCGCTGCTAGTGCTGGGAAGAAGAAGGGTGCGGGCACCCGTGTCACCAACGGCTCCTGGCGTGCGTCTGTCATCAAGTCTTCCGAGTTGCATCTTCTTCTTCAAGATGGAGCTCTTTCACCCGCAGATGATGACTCGCGGGTTACTGGCGACGAGGTAATCCCCCATCCTCCTCTAGATTTCCGGGTGATGTTCCTTGCGTTCGTCATTCGATGTCTCTCTCTTCCCCTGCATCCTTTCTTCAGGGGTCTTCTTTGTTTCTATGGGCTCCAGCTGCACTAGTTGTCCTCAGATTCCATTCTCCACATCTCTTGCTTCATCACACTTTGCGAGTGCGTCTGCGTCCTCGAAGGCCGCATAGGCAAAGAAGAGGGTGGTGCCGCTCTTATTCGCATGTGGTTGCGTCGCCACATCCAGCCTATGCAAGCTAGAGTCCATCCTATGTTCCGTTGGACCGGAGCTGGTGATGTCACTCGCATATCTGCCAAGGGAATTTCTGTGGGTGAGGTAGATAAGAGGTTGCGACTGGTGACCAAGTATACCACCAAGGAGGATCTCCCTAGCGAATCAGTCGTGCCTCCTTTCGATGCCAACAACCCTCCACCAGAGGTAGAGATTTCTCCGAAGTAGTATTGTATTTGTTCGATTGGTTTCCAAGTGCTTGAAATCTATGTTGTTGTTTCTTCTGAATGCAGGACTGGAAAGTGTCTTCCAATTTTCCTCCTTGACCTGAAGGTGTTATCCCTCGCAAAGCGGAGGAAGATGATGAGTTGGAATCAGCCATCCCAATTGAAGAAGAAGAGGGAGCCCCCGAGTCCAGCGGCCACGACACTCGCAAGCGTTCCCGTAGCGAGGACTCTGACGCTTCTTCGCTGATGACACTGGAAGGTCCTTCTGCTGCTGCAGAGGAGCCAATCCCCATCGTACCTATGCACGCCATGGCTCATCCTGCTCTGAAGAAGCTGTGACTGCCGAAGGAGTCGTCGAATAACTCTTTTGATCTCGACAAATTCAACTAGTAAGCTTTTAATGTCCGTGAGTTCGTCTTGCTCTCTTTGAAGTTGCTTTTTCTGAAGTGGTGCTAGGCACGTTTTGCAGTCAAGCAGCGTCGTCGTCTTTTGACGACATCCAATTTGTGAAAGAGTCTGGAGTCGCAGACTCCAAGGCCAAGGAGGTGGCCGAACAGTCTCCTTTGCCTCCAGTGGTGGCCCACTCCGGTGCCAATTCTTCGAGTTCCCCACATGCTGGGGAGCACCAGATGGTTGGCCAGATGACTGCGTGTCAGTCATCTTCGGAGTCCCTGGAGGAACATGTAAGTGTCCCTTTTGCTGTTTGACAGTCGAATTTGTACTTTGGGTTGCTGCGGAATCTTCGTTTCCCTTGATGTAGGTCATTGTGAAGGAAGCTCCTCGCCTTGCGGAGCAAGTCCTTTCTATGGGTCGACAGCATGCTCTGCTGGACAATCACCACCGTGTAGTCGAAGGTTAGTTTTGGATTTTGCCTTTGTCTTCGTGGAAATTTTTTGTGCCCCGTCCTTTGTAGGTGAGCACAATGAGCTTCTTCGTCGTGTTGTGTCCCTCGAGAAGGGGCTTGCCGCGGCGGTGAAGAATCGCGACAAAGCAGTCTCAACCCTGGAGGAGTCGCGAAAGCGTGAAGAGGATTTGCCCTCTTCCACTACTGAAAGGGAGAAGTTGTTCGAAGAACAACTTTTCTCGATTGCCAAGGCCCTCTCAAGTACCTTTCAGCTTGATTTGCGTTGCTCCTTGTTTGATGTTATGTTGTTGTGCTAACACCTTGCATATGCAGATGCCACCGGCCTGAGCTTTGACGCCCAGTCCCTGCGTCGCGTGGATGCGTTGGCTGGCGTCGTTGCTGCAGTCGAGGACCACAGTGTTTCCCTTCAGGAGACGCTGGGGAAGGCTAAGTATGTGCTCTGCCGCCTCTGTGAGGACCTAACTCCCAAGGCTGGGTTAATCGACAATCTTGACGACCTGGTGGAATCCTTCGTTGGAGGTATTCCCACGGAATTCAGGAACTCTCAGCGGTCTCTCGGTGACACCATGGCACTCGCGATGGTGCAAGCCCATGGCGTGGAGTTGGATCCCGCCGCGATCTCCGAGGCGATTCCTGTCGACGCTGGAGGCCAGCAGGTAGTGTTTGCTCCCTTCGCTAGTAGCTGCGCGAAATACAGCCTCAGCTTATTTAGACAATCACCAAATACTCTGAGGAGGGGTGGCAAGCGAAGGCGGCGAAGGTCGTGGCATCTGGGGCTACCATCAGCAAGTCCGTGGAGTTGGAGACTACCACGGATGCAATGAATCCCCCGAAGTCAAAGTCGAAGTCGAAGAAGCAAAATGCTCCCTATCCTTCATGTGTAATAGCTGTAGCTTAGCCTTTTGTCTGAACCGTGCTTTTGTGGGGGGTGTTCCCTTGACATTTTATCAAGTTTGACTACAACTCTCTGTTTATCAATGTGTAATGAGTCACATTTGCCTCTTGCTTGATTGTACCTAGGGTCCTGATAGTGGTCCTCATGATTGTCCTCCCACCGATGAAACCATGGCGCAACCGCGTTCAAAGGTGGAGGAACTGTCGTTGCTTTCCTGACCGCGTGATCGCATTAAGCAATTGGAGTGTGAGTTTCCCATCATCCGTGGTAGTGCGGACGTGTGGAAGTCGAAGGCGGGGAAGGCCACTGCCTGCGAGAAGTATCTCTTGGAGGAAGTGGCGCAATTGAATGAGCAGTTTAAATGTTAGCTTTCTGCCTTCTTATCTTTTCTTTTAGTCAGTCGTGGGGATGCCTTGTCTTCATACTTTGCTGCTTGCTTAGTGTAGTTGTTAGCGCTCGTCATCCGCAAGATGAGAAGGACCGGGTGGCTATTCGACTGAACAAATTGACCCAGGAGCAGCTGCAGGCGAGTGGTATTTTTGGGTGGACCATGACCTTGCAATTGCGTTGGCAACCCTGCAGGATCGTTCTTCTCAAGTGCTTCAAGCACATTTACCAGACGATGTTTCCTCTAGATGTTGTCCCTTCAAGCTTGTTGGCCCTTTTCGCGAAGTTTCAAGATATAAGCGTGGTACGCGAGTGTGTGCGGCAGCAGCTAGTTGCTGATGCCAAGGCTACCTTGTCGAAGGAAATATGCCCTGAGAGGCAATAATAAAGTTGTTATTATGTATTCCTTATATATGATAGATGTTTATTTTGCATGCTGGAATTGTATTGATCGGAAACATCAATACATGTGTGTTTAATAAACAAAAAGGGTTCCTAGTTATGCCTCTCTTATAGACTATCTTGTTGATTAACAAGATGATCAAGGTTTCCTGATCATGAACATTGCATGTTGTTAATAACAAGGTCACAGCATTTGTGAAATGATGTGATGAACATTCATCCGAAGTCTAGCATTACGATCAAGTCATTATGTTTAAATTGCTATAACATCATACGAAGTAATCTTTATCCTTATACCATGAGATCATGTTAATTGCTAACACCAGAAGAGTATCTTGATAACATCAAACGTCACACCGTAACAAGGTGACTATAAAGATTGGTTCAGTGCTACGAAGGTGTTTGTTGAGGCTCATGGATCAAGAGTGGAATTTGTCAATCCTGATGACGGATAGATATGCTCTGGTCCCTCTCGGTGATATCACATTGAGATAGCTTGCAAGCAAGTGATGTGATCACTAGAATGTTATATCACGGGAACGAGAAATGAGTGCATGTCGGTAACGAGATCAAACTAGGTATTTGGATACCGATGATCGAATCTCGGACTTGTATTATATCATGAGACAAAGGGATTAAATTACAAGCGTTAAAGGTTCTCATGATCACAGAAGTCATCGTTGAATATGCAGGAGTCAGTATGGATCTCCAGGTCCCGCTTCTGATTATTGATCTAAGAGGAGTCTCAATCATGTATGCATTATTCGCGAACCGTAGGGTGACACACTTAAGAGTTACCGGACACCATTTTGGAGAACATATGTTTCAGACGAAAGAATTGCAAAGCGCAGGAATTGTTTCGATAGAAACCTTAAATTGTTTCGGGTGAAATTGCAGAAAGTGGTTCTACATGTGATATTGAAATATTGAAAGGGGTTATATGTGAATGTTTGTTAATTAAAGTAATTAAAAAATTATGAATAAATTAAAAAAAATTATTAAATGAGAGAGCATTAAACTTAGAGAATTTTAATGCATTTAAAGTGGGGACTTTAAAAGGGAATGTGAAGAGGCATTTTAATGTGGAGCGGTTACCACCACATGAATGGGGGAGGTGAGGGGTCACCCCCATGAGCCGGCCATGGAGGGGGTATCCCCCCCTCCTTCTATAAAAGGCCACCCTCTCCCTCCTTCTTCCTCACACCTCCTTGTGAAGGATCTCTCTCCCCCTCTAGAATTATTTCCCCATGGTCTCGGATTAGCGAGATACATGTTCCCGGTGGCATTTCGTCTGGAAGGAGTTGCTGCTTCCGCTGGATCGCTGGAGCGAGGAGGTGGAGGTTGTCCGGTGGCTTGAACGTGTGTGCGAGTATGGATGCGCTGCTGAGTTGCGGCGCTCGGACTTCCACTCGATCTTGAGATCGGCAAGTGTACGACTACATCAACCACGAGTTCCTACTCGTTAACAAAACTCGTTGTCTTCGAGGGTAAGTTATCGATGTATGTATGTCCACCCGTTGCTCTGTACCTAGTAGATAGACCTTGACGTGTAGTTCTCATCGTAGGAAATTTTTTGTTTTCTATGATGTGGACCCAACAGTGGTATCAGAGCCTGATCTATACGTAGGTGCTTTGCACGGGTAGTACACATATGTTTATATGTGAGCGATGATGATCATGTTATTGCATCTTCTATGTATTTTGGATATTGGTGGTATAGTGGGATGAAGCGGCCCGGACCAACCTTACATGTCAGCGTACATGAGACCGGTTCCACGACTGACATGCAACTTGTTTTGCATAAGTGGCTGGCGGGTGTCTGTCTCTCCTACTATAGTCAATATCTGATTTACAACGAGTTGCTAATAACTTGGTTATCCTCGTTGTGGTTCATGTTCGTAGGTAAGAACGGTTCTATCTCCGAAAGCCCTAAGCCACGTAAAACTTGCAATTGATAAATTAGAGGCGTCTAGTTTAGATCGTTGTTGGGCTAGTGTATTGATATGGTATTGTTGTAAGTAGATGTATGATAGATACTCTTACAACACATTCAACATGTAAGTTCCATAGACATTGGCCTTACACACAAAGGAATGATAGAGATCATACCACGATGCAAATGATAGAGATCAAATGCATGGACCATATCATCTCACTTTACACATTAGATGTTAGCATCTTATACTGCTAGTTTGGCGTTTTTTGTAGCATTGTAAGATGATCCCTCATTTAGATATCAAGATAAAAATGTGTTCTTCCTTAAGTATGCACCGGTCTGTGGATCGTGTGTCGAGACATCACATGATGATCGGGTGTACTCGAATCTACGCTTTCATTGGAACGGGTGTAAGACAGTTTTACACACGTGAATACTAAGGTTCTTACTTGGCGAGCCTAGCATGTACAGACATGGCCTCGGAACACGGACCGAAAGGTTAAGCATGAGTCATATAGTTGATATGATGCCCATATAGATGCTCTCCTTTGAAGCTAGATCAACTCACATGATGATCGGACTTGGTGTAGTGGATTTGGTTCATGTAATCACCAAAAGGACACGAGGGATATTGGTTTTTAGTGGGAGTTCATTAGTAATTTGGATTAGTTGAACTCACTCTATCATAAACTTAGTCTAAATAAACTTTACAAATTCGGTTGTAGATGGCACCACCTGCTTTTAATTTCAATGTGTTCATGGAGAAAGAGAAACTTGCTGCGAATGGTACCAACTTCACCAACTTGGCTATGAATTTGAGAATCTCCTCACTGCTGCACAAAAGAAATATGTGCTAGATGCGCCGCTAGGCCCCCCACCAGCTTCTGATGCCCCTGACGAAGAAAAGAATGTTTATATGACTCGTTAGGAGGACCACAACTTAGTTCATTGCGGCATACTGTATGGGCTAGAGCCAGATCTTCGAAAGCGTTTCGAAAATGGCAATGCCTTTGATACCATGGGAGAATTGAAAATGATTTTCGATACCCATTCTGCCGTAGAGAGTTATAATGCTACTAAAAAGTTCTTTAGCTACAGGATGGAGGAGAACAACTCCGTTAGTGAGCATGTACTCAAAATGTCTAGGTACGCCGATAAGCTTGTGTCCTTGGGAATAACGATTCCCATTGACTTAGGCATACATCGTGTTCTCCAATCTCTGCCACCTAGCTACAAGAGCTTCGTGATGAACTATAACATTAAGGGCATGAAGAAGTGGAGATTAGGAAAGAACATCAAGTGTTGATGATCAATAGGACCACCGGTTTCAAGAAGGACAAGAAAGGCAAGCAGAAGGGAAAGAAGGGTGGCAAATCTATTGCTGCACCTGAAAAGAAACCCTGAGCTAGCCCTAAGTCTAACACCGAGTGTTACTATTGCAAGGGGACTGGCCATTGGAAGCGCAATTCCCCAAGTATTTGGCGGACAAGAAGTCCGGAAAAGGCAAACAAAGGTATGTGTGATATATATGTTATTGATGTGTACTTGACTAGTACTCGCAGTAGCACCTGGGTATTTGATACGGGATCGGTTGCTAATATATGTAACTCGGTTCAGGGGCTGCGGAACAAGCGACAACTAGCAAGGGATGAGGTCAGGATGCGGGTCGGCAATGGATCAAGAGTTGATGTGATCGCCATCGGGACGCTACCTCTCCATATGCCATCAGGATTAGTTATAAACCTAAATAATTGTTATTTGGTGCCCGCACTAAGCATGAACATTGTATCCGGATCGTGTTTGATGCAAAGTGGTTATTCCTTTAAATTTGAAAACAATGGTTGTTCGATTTATAAGAATGATATCTTTTATGGTCATGCACCTGTGTTGAATGGTTTATTTCTATTGGATCTCGATATTAGTATTACGAATATTCATAATGTTGATGCTAAAAGGATTAAACTTGATAATGATATATCTGCATATATGTGGCACTGCAGTCTAGGTCATATTGGCGTTAAACGCATGAAGAAACTCCATTCTGATGGAATTTTAGAATCACTTGATTTTGTATCATTTGATACATGTGAGCCATGCCTTATTGGCAAGATGACTAGAACGCCGTTTTCCGGTTCAATGGAACTGGCGATAGATTTATTGGAAATCATACATACTGATGTATGTGGACCAATGAGTGTGTCAGCGCGAGGTGGATATCGTTATTTTGTTAATTTCACAGATGATTTAAGTAGATACAGGTATATCTATTTGATGAAACACAAGTCTGAAACCTTTGAAAAGTTCAAGGAATTTCAGAATGAAGTGGAAAATCATCGTAACAGAAAGATCAAATTTCTGCGGTCCGACCGTGGAGGTGAGTATCTAAGTTACGAGTTTAGCACACACATGAAAGAGTGTGGAATAGTTTCACAACTCACGCCTGCCGGAACACCACAACGTAATGGTGTGTCGGAACATCGTAATCGTACTTTATTGGATATGGTTCGATCTATGATGTCTCTGACTGACCTGCCACTGTCATTTTGGGGTTATGCACTGGAAACAGCTGCATTCACTTTAAATCGGGCACCATCTAAATCCATTGAAACGACACCGTATGAATTATGGTTTGGACACAAACCTAAGCTGTCATTTCTTAAAGTTTGGGGATGCGATGTTTATGTGAAGAAACTTCAGCCGGATAAACTCGAACCCAAAGCGGAAAAATGCGTCTTCATAGGATACCCTAAGGAAACGATTGGGTATACCTTCTATCACAGATCCGAGGGCAAGGTTTTTGTTGCCAAGAATGGATCCTTTCTTGAGAAGGAGTTTCTCGCGAAAGGTGTGAGTAGTCGGAATGTAGAACTCAAAGAGGTTATTGAACCTTCTCTTCATGAAATGGCGAGTAGCGCTGCACCGGAAGTTGTTTTGGAGTTGACTTCACCTAATGAAGAGAGAGCTAATTATATAGATCATGAAACTCCAAAAGAGGACACTACCGAACCTCGCAGGTCAAGCAAGACACGTGCAGCTCCTGAACTGTACGACAATCCTGTTGTGAATTTCATGGTTGATGAAATGGATGACCCTGCGACGTATGAAGAAGCGATGATGAGCCCGGATTCCAACAAATGGCTAGAAGCCATGAAATCCGAGATGGAATCCATGTACGAGAACCAGGTTTGGACCTTGGTGGACTTACCTCACGATCGAAAGGTCGTTGAGAACAAATGGATTTTCAAAAGAAAAACTGATGCTGATGGTAATGTGACCATCTATAAGGCTCAACTTGTCGCAAAGGGGTTTCAACAAATTCAAGGAGTTGACTACGATGAGACATTCTCTCCCGTAGCGATGCTTAAGTCGGTTAGGATTATGTTAGCAATTGTTGCATATTTCGATTATGAAATATGGCAGATGGATGTCAAAACTGTGTTCCTCAATGGTAACATTGAAGAAGAGTTGTATATGATACAACCTAAGGGTTTTGTCGATCCTAAGGATGCTAATAAGGTATGCAAACTTCAGCGATCCATCTATGGACTGAAGCAAGCATCCCGAAGTTGGAATCTCCGCTTTGATGAGGTGATCAAAGAATTTGGATTTGTCCAAACTTATGGAGAGGCTTGTATTTACAAGAAAGTGAGTGGGAGCAATGTGGCATTTCTGATATTATATGAGGATGACATATTATTGATTGGAAATGATATAGATCTTTTAAATAGTGTTAAAAGTTATCTAAACAGCAAATTTTCGATGAAAGACCTTGGTGAAGCGTCATATATATTAGGCATTAAAATCTATAGAGATAGATCAAGGCGCCTAATTGGGCTATCACAGAGTACATACCTTGATAAGATATTAAAGAAGTTTAATATGGACAGAAGTAAGAAGGGGTTCTTACCTATGTTGCAAGGCAAGACATTGAGCAAGACTCAAAGTCCGGCTACGGCAGAAGAAAGAGAGATAATGGATAAGATCCCCTATGCCTCGGCCATAGGCTCTATTATGTATGCCATGCTATGTATAAGACCGGATGTGGCACATGCTATTAGTTTGACTAGTAGGTACCAATCTGATCCAGGTTCGAAACACTTGATAGCGGTCAAGAACATCCTCAAGTACTTTAGAAACTAGGGATATGTTTCTTATATACGGAGGTGAAGAAGAGCTAGTCGCTTAATGTTATGTCGATGCTAGCTTTGACACTGATCCGGATGACTCTAAGTCTCAATCCGGATACGTATTTCTCTTGAACGGAGCAGCAGTTAGTTGGAGGAGTTCCAAACAACCTGTGGTGGCTGGATCAACGACGGAGGCGGAATATATTGCTGCTTCAGAAGCAGCGCAGGAAGAGGTTTGGATGAAAGAGTTCATTACGGAACTAGGTATGGTTCCTCGTGCATTGGACCCAATGGTGATCTATTGTGACAACAATGGAGCCATAGCCAACGCCAAGGAACCGAGTTCTCACAAGAATTCCAAGCATATTAAGCGCTGGTTTCACTCCATCCGCAAACATGTCAAGGATGGAGATATAAAGATTTGTAAAGTACACACAGACCTAAATGTAGCAGATCCGTTGGCTAAAGCTCTCCCTAGGGCAAAACATGATCAACACCAGAACTCCATGGGTGTTATATTTATCACTATGTGAACTAGATTATTGTCTCTAGTGCAAGTTGGAGACTGAAGGAAATATGCCCTGAGAGGCAATAATAAAGTTGTTATTATGTATTCCTTATATATGATAGATGTTTATTTTGCATGCTATAATTGTATTGATCGGTAACATCAATACATGTGTGTTTAATAAACAAAAAGGGTTCCTAGTTATGCCTCTCTTATAGACTAGCTTGTTGATTAACAAGATGATCAAGGTTTCCTGATCATGGACATTGGATTTTGTTAATAACAAGGTCACATCATTTGTGAAATGATGTGATGAACATTCATCCGAAGTATAGCATCACGATCAAGTCATTATGTTTATGTTGCTATAACATCATACGAAGTAATCTTTATCCTTAGCCCATGAGATCATGTTAATTGCTAACACCATAAGAGTATCTTGATAACATCAAACATCCCACCGTAACAGGGTGACTATAAAGATGGGTTCAGTGCTACGAAGCTGTTATGTTGAGGCTCATGGATCAAGAGTGGAATTTGTCAATCCATATGACGGATAGATATGCTCTGGGCCCTCTCGGTGATATCACATTGAGATAGCTTGCAAGCAAGTGATGTGATCACTAGAATGTTATATCATAGGAACGAAAAAAGAGTGCATGTCGGTAACGAGATCAAACTAGGTATTTGGATACCGATGATCGAATCTCGGACATGTATCATATCATGAGACAAATGGATTAAATTACATGCGTTAAAGGTTCTCACGATCACAGAAGTCATCATTGAATATGCAGGAGTCAGTATGGATCTCCAGGTCGCGCTTCTAATTATTGATCTGAGAGGAGTCTCAATCATGTCTGCATTATTCGCGAACCGTAGGGTGACACACTTAAGAGTTACCGGACACCATTTTGGATCACATATGTTTCAGACAAAAGAATTGCAAAGCGCATGAATTGTTTCGATAGAAACCGGAAATTGTTTCGGGTGAAATTGCAGAAAGTGGTTCTACATGTGATATTGAAATACTGCAAGGGGTTATATGTGAATGATTTTTAATTAAAGTAATTAACAAAATTCTGAAGAAATTTAATAAAAAAGTTTTATTAAATGAGAGAGCATTAATCTTAGAGAATTTTAATGCATTTAAAGTGGGGACTTTAAAAGGGAATGTGAAGAGGCATTTTAATGTGGAGGGGTTACGACTACATGAATGGGGGAGGTGAGGGGTCACCCCCATGCGCCGGCCATGGAGGGGGTAGCCCCCCTCCTCCTATAAAAGGCAACCCTCTCCCTCCTTCTTCCTCACACCTCCTTGTGAAGGATCTCTCTCCCCCTCTAGAATTATTTCCCCATTGTCTAGGATTAGTGAGATACATGTTCCCGATGGCATATCGTCTGGAACGAGTTGCTGCTTCCGCTGGATCGCTGGAGCGAGGAGGTGGAGGTTTTCCGGTGGCTTGAACGTGTGTGCGAGTATGGATGCGCTACTGATTTGCGGCGCTCGGACTTCCACTCAATCTTGAGATCGGCAAGTGTACGACTACATCAACCACGAGTTCCTACACATTAACAAAACTTGTTGTCTTCGAGGGTAAATTCTCGATGGATGTATGTCCACCCGTTGCTCTGTGCCTAGTAGATAGATCTTGGCGTGTAGTTCTCATCATAGGAAATTTTTTGTTTTCCATGCTGCGGACCCAACACATGGTGCCGAACTTGAAGGAAATATGCCCTGAGAGGCAATAATAAAGTTGTTATTATGTATTCCTTATATATGATAGATGTTTATTTTGCATGCTAGAATTGTATTGATCGGAAACATCAACACATGTGTGTTTAATAAACAAAAAGGGTTCCTAGTTATGCCTCTCTTATAGACTAGCTTGTTGATTAACAAGATAATCAAGGTTTCCTGATCATGGACATTCGATGTTGTTAATAACAAGGTCACATCATTTGTGAAATGATGTGATGAACATTCATCCGAGGTATAGCATTACGATGAAGTCATTATGTTTATATTGCTATAACATCATACGAAGTAATCTTTATCCTTAGACCATGAGATATTGTTAATTGCTAACAACGGAAGAGTATCTTGATAACATCAAACGTCACACCGTAACAGGGTGACTATAAAGATGGGTTCAGTGCTACGAAGGTGTTATGTTGAGGCTCATGGATCAAGAGTGGAATTTGTCAATCCCGATGACGGATATATATGCTCTGGGCCCTCTCGGTGATATCACATTGAGATAGCTTGCAAGCAAGTGATGTGATCACTAGAATGTTATATCACGGGAACGAGAAAAGAGTGCATGTCGGTAACGAGATCAAACTAGGTATTTGGATACCGATGATCGAATCTCGGACATGTATTATATCATGAGACAAAGGGATTAAATTACAAGCATTAAAGGTTCTCACGATCACAGAAGTCATCGTTGAATATGCAGGAGTCAGTATGGATCTCCAGGTCCCGCTTCTGATTATTGATCTGAGATGAGTCTCAATCATGTCTGTATTATTCGTGAACCGTAGGGTCACACACTTAAGAGTTACCAGACACCATTTTGGAGCACATATGTTTCAGACGAAAGAATTGCAAAGTGTAGGAATTGTTTCGATAGAAACCGGAAATTGTTTCGGGTGAAATTGCAGAAAGTGGTTCTGCATGTGATATTGAAATATTGCAAGGGGTTATATGTGAATGTTTGTTAATTAAAGTAATTAACAAAATTCTGAATAAATTTAATAAAAAATGTTTTATTAAATGAGAGAGCATTAAACTTAGAGAATTTTAATGCATTTAAAGTGGGGACTTTAAAAGGGAATGTGAAGCTGCATTTTAATGTGGAGGGGTTACGACCACATGAATGGGGGAGGTGAGGGGTCACCGCCATGCGCCAGCCATGGAGGGGGTACTCCCCTCCTCCTATAAAAGGCCACCCTCTCCCTCCTTCTTCCTCACACCTCCTTGTGAAGGATCTCTCTCGCCCTCTAGAATTATTCCCCCATGGTCTCGGATTAGCGAGATACATGTTCCCGGTGGCATTTCGTCTGGAAGGAGTTGCTGCTTCCGCTAGATCGCTGGAGCGAGGAGGTGGAGGTTGTCCGGTGGCTTGAACGTGTGTGCGAGTACGGATGCGCTGCTGAGTTGCGGCGCTCGGACTTCCACTCGATCTTGAGATTGGCAAGTGTACGACTACATCAACCACAAGTTCCTACTCGTTAACAAAAATCGTTTTCTTCGAGGGTAAGTTCTCGATGGATGTATGTCCACTTGTTGCTCTGTACCTAGTAGATAGATTTTGGCGTGTAGTTCTCATCGTAGGAATTTTTTTGTTTTCTATGCTGCGGACCCAACAGAACTACCAGGCGGTTGATCAGCCAGTAGAGGACATCGTCGACTTCTTTGAAGAGCAGACGAATGTTCATCTTCTGCAACAGTAGCATAGTTTGTATCCTGCACATAGATGTATGAGTGTTGTAAAGTTCATATGTGGGTGTATATAGTACCCATTGATATGTGAAGAGCTTGCTAGCTTGTGTATTTTTCGAGTGTATTGTACTCTGCAGTTCCTTTTCGTTAGCCTGACTTGTGTTTATCTCAACACCTTGCCAACCTGTCAGGTGCGTTGCAACTGGTTGGTGTTTTTCAAGGGTTTGATTGGTGTTGTGTTAGTTACTCAGGATACTGTGATTTGTTCATAGAACGAAAGTGTAAAGGGTGGCGCAGCCCCCGAGTGATAAAATGCAAGAAAATAAGGAAAAACATAGAGTTTTGGGGCACTTAGCTTTATTTATTCGTAGAATAGTACGAGGTACAATGTGTGGCTAAGTAGTCTGGCTGAATATACTTATTTGTAATGTAAAAGCGACTAGGGGTAGAAACGACGCAGTTGCGCGATGTTCCAGGGGTTGGAGTATGTGCTACGCTCTCAAAATCTTTAAGGCGATAGGCGCCACCTGGGATTACTTCTGTAATCATGTAAGGTCCTTCCCAAGGGGACTCAAGCTTGAGATGCCCTTGTTGCTTCAGTCGCAGGACCAGGTCTCCTTCGACGAAGGATCTGTGGCGTAGCCTTTTGTGGTGGTAGTTGCAGAGGCTCTGCTGGTAGATCGTTGATATCTCCGCTGCTATCTCGCGAGCCTCATCAAGGAGGTCGACGGAGTCTTCGAGTGCTAGAGTTGACTCCTTCTTGCTGTATGCGACCACCCGTGGGGCTTTGTAGCGCACTTCTGCGCGTAGCACCGCCTCAGCACCATGCACCATGAAGAACGGAGTATAACCCGTGGCGCTGTTTGGAGTTGTGCGTAGGATCCAAAGTACGGATTGCAGCTCGTCTAGCTAGCATCCGGCGTCTTGTTCGAGTGGTCGGAGGAGTCGTTTCTTGGTTCCACCATAGACGAGGCCGTTGGCCTTTTAGACTTGACCATTGGTCTGCGGGTGAGCCACCGAGGTGTAGCTTATGTTGATTCCCAGGTTTCCACAGAACTCCTGGAACTCCTTAGAGGTGAAGTTTGTCCCATTGTCCGTGATAATGCTATGTGGCACTCCAAAGCGGTAGACAATGGACTCAAAGAACTTGACGGTGCTGGCCCCTGATTGATTCATCACCGGCATGGCCTCGATCCATTTGGTGAATTTGTCGACTATGACTAAAAGGTAGACAACCTCCTCGCGAGGATTTTGGGAGCTTGCCGACCATGTCGAGTCCCCATTGCGTGAAGGGCCAAGCCAATGGTATTGGCCGGAGTTCCGCGCCAGGTGCGTGTGGTTTGTCTACGAACCGCTGGCAAGCGTTGCAGCGCTGGACAATGTCCTTGGCGTCGCGCATGGCGATGGGCCAGTAGAATCCAGCTCGTAGAGCTTTAGCGACGAGGGCGCGACTGCCAGCATGGTGCCCGCAAGTGCCTTCATGGATGTCGAGGAGGACGGCCGTTCCGTCCCCGTTGGAGACGCACCATTGAAGTACCCATGTAATATTGCGCGTGTACAATTCTCCGTTGATGAGGGTGAATGCCTTGGATCGTCACGCGATGTGTCACGCATCAGTCGGGTTATCTGGCAGCCTCTTGCTAAGTAGGTATGTGATGTAGGGTTGTGTCCAAGATGGCTCGATCATCATGACCCCCATTGGTCCTTCGAGTCCTGTATCGATCTCCATGTCGTCGAGTGCCATTGGCTCGTTGGGTGGCGTAGCCCCCGAGTCCGTCGACGTACTTGCTTTTTCTCTAGAGCCTTGGGCTTGATGGAGCGCTCGCAGATGCGCTCGAGGAATACCCTAGGTGGTATGGCGGCGCAGGTGGAGCCAATGTTGGCGAGTAGATCCGCCTCTTCGTTGCTTTCGCGGCCCACATGTCGCAGCTCGCAGCCCTCGAAGTCCCCTTCGAGTGTGTCGTAGAGGTCACAATAGGCGATCATGTTGTCGCTCAGTGTGTACACTCGTGCATCGTTTGGTTGACCACCAGTTTGGAGTCACCATATATGATGAGCCTCTTGGCAGCGCAGGCTTTCTCCATCCGCATCCCATGGATTAAGGCTTCGTATTCAGCTTCGTTATTGTAGGCGGTGAACTGCATTTGCAGAATATATTTCATCTTGTCCCCTTGGGGCGATGTCAGTATGACACCTGCGCCAGCTCTGTCCTTTCGCTTGGATCTGTCGAAGTGCATTGTCCAAAGATAGGACATGTCTGGCTTGTCGGGGATCTGGTTCTCCATCCAGTGCACTAGGAAATCCGGGAGAACTTGTGACTTGATCGTGTCGCGCTTCTCATATGTGATGTCTCGTGGAGACAGTTCGATTCCCGAGAGCACGACCCGTACGGTGGCGTCGGGATTATTGAGTATATGCCCGAGCGAGGCATAGTTTACCACCACGATTGGGTGCTCCTGGAAGTAGTGGCGCAGTCGCCTGGCTGTCATGAAGACGCCGTAGTCCAACTTTTGGTAGTGCGGGTACCGCTGCTTTGTTGGTGTGAGCACCTCGCTGAGGTAGTATACTGGGCGCTGGACCCCATGGACCTTATTTTCTTCGGCTCGTTCCACTACGAGCACCGTGCTGACCACCTGGTTGGTGGCGGAGATGTAGAGCAGTAGTGGTTCCTTTTCACGAGGTGTCACTAGTACTGGCGAGGTGTATAGTAGATGCTTAAGATCTTCAAATGCTTCTTGCGCCTCGTCTGTCCACTCGAACTTGTCTGATTTGCGGAGAAGTTGGTAGAAGGGCAGTGCCTTTTCGCCCATTCGACTGATGAATCGACTGAGCGCCGCGATGCGCCCAGCTAGCTGCTGGACGCCTTTTACGTTCTTCGGCTTCTCCATGGCCAGATCCCTCTCGCAGAGATGAGATACCCGAGTAATTTCCTAGATGGTACGCTGAAGGCGCATTTGTCCGGATTGATCTTGATCCGGTAGCGGTCGAGGTTAGCGAAGGTCTCGCGGAGATCGTTGATTAACAAGGCTTCCTCTTTGGTTTTGATGATGATGTCGTCAACGTAGACTTGGATATTGCGACCAAGTTGATTCTTGAGGCAAGCCTGCATGCACCACTGATAGGTGGCTCCTACGTTTTTTAGCCCGAAGGGCATCGTGTTGTAGCAGAACACACCAAAGGACGTTGTAAATGCCATTTTCTCCTAGTCTTCCTCCTTCATTGGAATCTGATTGTAGCCTGAGTAGGTGTTGAGGAAGCAGAGGCGCTCACATTCCACGGTGGAGTCGATGATTTTGTCGATTCGTGGCAACAGGAAGTGATCCTTTTGGCATTGCTTATTCAAGGAGGTGAAGTCCACGCACATCTGTAGGATATCCGTGTATTTTTTAGGCACAAGCACTGTGTTAGCGAGCCAGGTGCTTTCCTTGATCTCGCGTATGAAGTTTGCGTCGAGGACTCTATTGATCTCCATTCCGACTGCTTTTGCTCTTGGTTCAAACAGTCGCCTATTGTCTGCTTGACTGGCCTTGTGTCTAGATTCACGTTGAGTCAGTGCTGACGAATTCCTTGGGAACTCCTGGCATGTCCGTTGGACACCAGGCGAAGATTTCCTAGTGCTCACGGATGAATTCGACGAGCGTGAGTTCCTATGCGGAACTCAAGTTGTTGCCAATAAGGGCCATCTTGGTCGGGTCCGTTGGGCGGACCTAGACTTTCTTCGTGTGCACCGACGAGTCAAAGGACAGGTCGGGTGAACTTGGCCTGCTCAGGGGAGGCAGACTGTTGTCTGTCGACTCCTTCAATCTTGCGAGTTCCTCCTGCATGCCGAAGGACTGGGAGATTCTATTAAATTCCCTATCACAGCTGTCGGACCTCTCGAACCTTCCATTGATTGTCATGACGCCGTTTGGACCTAGCATTTTCATATGCAGGTAGGCATAGTGCGGCACTACCTTGAACCTTGCGAACGCGACACGTCCGAGGATGCAGTGGTATTGTGAGGGCCAGTCGATGTGCTCTCGCTAAAAGTTTTGCGGCGTGCCGAAGATGACGTCGAGGTTGATTTTGCCCAGGGGATATACGCCCTTCCCTAGGACGATAGCGTGGAACGTCGTGTCTGAAACTTCCAGACAAATTAGAGGGATCCTCATCGCATGAAAGGTACTCGCGAACATGAGGTTGATGCCGCTCCCGCCGTCCATGAAGACGCGACTCATATCGAAGCCCCCGATCTGCAGCTCGAGTACGAGGGGACAGTGGCTTGGGCGAGGAACTTGGCGCGGGTGATCGCGCTTGTCGAAGGGGATGCAGGAGTCGCTTCCACTGAGGTACTCAGTGGTGGGAGGTGGGGAGTTTATCGCCAAATTGAATTGGCGAGTGATTGCCTTCTGCGCTCTATTGGAGGGTTGCCCTTTTTGGATCATCCCCATGTTGCCCACAGCTCGTGGGTACAGCTATCCTCCATGATGTTGGACTGGCGCAGCCGCAGGTGGTGGTGGCGGAGCTTCGTGTGTCACAGCGCCTGGGGCAGCTCCATAACCCCTATTGACTGCGTCGCGATTCATCTGGGCCAGGCCCTCATGGAGTTTGAGGAACTCGCGGCAATCCTTGAGAAGGTGGCTGGATTTTTTCTTGCCGTCGTGCTTGTCGATGTAGAAATGCATGTTGCATGGTCCGGACAGTTTGTCCTGGACGGATGTTGCGGGTTCCTCTTCGCGAGTGCGATGGTGCCACACCTGTGTGGTTTTCCCGCTGCCACGGTATCCACTGTTGCGATATCCGATGTTGCGGTTATCGTCGCGTTTGTCGGCGTATCCGGCTGCAACCATATTGACTTCGTCGCGGTCATCGTAGACACGCATTTGACATTTGCCTCGGCAGTCGCGTCTACACCCGAGGTCGTCGTCATCGTCGGAGTAGTTGCGGTTTTTCACCGAATCTTCTCCGTTAGCCCACCGATTCGCGATTTCCATCAGGTGGTCGCTCGTTTTGGGCTTCGAGCGGCCCAGCTCCTCCCTGAGCTCTATACGGCGAACGCCGTCATTGAATGCATCGATTGTGCGGTCCTCCGAGATGTTTACTTCGGAGTTCTTGATGATGGACCACCTCTGGATGTACGAGCGCAGCGACTCGCCAGACCTTTGCTGGCAGCTTCTCAGTTCTTTGATTGATGCAGGCCTTTTGTAAGTGCCCTTGAAGTTGCGCACGAAACTGTAGACCAACTCTTCCTAGCTGCGAATGGATCCGCACGGGAGGTTGTTGAGCCATGCGCGAGCGGCGCCCTGCAGCTGCAGCTGTAGGCATTGCATGGCCGTGCTTCGACTCCCGCCGTGTAGCCTGATAGACGAGATGTGGTCCTCCAACCTGATTTTCGGGTCCTGCAGGCAATCGAATTTTGGGTTCTCCGACGGGAGTTTGAACCCCTTTGGCATTCGCTTATGCCGGATGGCCCTACTGAAACATCTAGCGCCGCAGAGCTCCAACTCGTCTTCTTCCCAGTCAGTCGAACGAGCATGCCTTGCCTACATCTTGTCGACCTTGCATTGCGTGATGTCATCATGCGCGTCGTAGTCACGCTCATGCCGCCGTGAGCGATGTTGCCATGACAGATCGTGACTGTCGTCACTGAAGGAGTACGAGTAGTAGTACTTGTCCAAAGCCTTGCTTTTCTTTGGCTCTGATGTTGGTTCTTTATCGAGGGTGGCCTCGATTAGCCCCAGGCCCGCGATTGTAGATCGGTGCATGGCAGCTCGCGGATCTCCTGCCGGTGGCTGGTTGTTGAGGAGGTACATGGTAGCCGCCATCCCCGCGGCTTCCGGCATTTTCGGGAGCACGTTGCCCCGCGTATCCACCATCATAGAGCTGAAGTCGAGGACTTCCGCAGCTTCTATGCACTCTTGCTCGGTGAGGTGGGCCAGTCGAGATCGCCTCTTGTTGGCCACATACTCGTTGCCTTTGGAGGAAGATCCTCCGAGGGAGGAGAGCCCAACTCATCGAAGACTCGACTCATCCGCCGCCTTTCTGCGTGCCTCGAGTTGCGCAATCACTTGCTGCTGGCGCTTGAATTCCTCTTTCAGCAGCCAAGGGTAGCCCATCAGCATGTCTTGTGAGGTGTTGGGGGTAGAGGATTGCCCCGTAGAGCTTCTCGACAGTGGTCCCAATCGTTGTCGTTGAGCTTGATCAGCATGCGCTCTCGGGTGTTCTCATTCACCGTGAGCGACGGTTCTCGTCCTGTCCCGTTATTGGAGCGCATGCCATTGGTGGGGCCACCATTGGGTGTACCTGTTGTTGGGTATACCACCGTTGGGTGGCCCGGTGCCAGATCCGGTGCCGACGTTTTCGCGATTGACGCCGGTATCGCCCGCGTTGATGATGGCACACATGAAGTGATTTGGGAAGTTGTTGCTCCCACAACTTTCAGATCTGGAGCCATAGGGTCCATCTTCTGTGGCTAGGTAACCCAGATCGGATCCGCGACTAATGTCGTTGTCCATACTCCCAGCTGTTGCTGAGGTGTTGAGCTTGCTGAGGGTGCCGATTGGTGGCAGGAACCACGATGAGCAATCACGGGTGCCGTTGGCTGGTCAGGCATGCGAAGCGTGCCTAGTTAACCAACCTGGAAGCGGAAGCTCCCAATCACCAGGCTGATCCCATCGCCCACAGACTCGAAAGCCGGGCGAGTGGCCGGCGTGTGTACGGTGAAGTAGAAGGCGCCGAAGAGCTGGAAAATATTTGTTGTTGCAGAGTTGTAGATCGTGGTTGACGGGGCCAAACAAGCTGCGACATCAGCACTCCTAATTCCCACAGACGACGCTGATACGTTGCAAACGTATCTATAATTTTTGATGTTCCATGCTTGTTTTATATCTACTTTCTTATGTTTTGTCCACACTTTGGAGTATTTTTATACACTTTCTTGGAATAACCTATTAACAAGATGCCACAGTGCCAATTGCCTGTTTTCTGCTGTTTTTGGTTCCAGGAAAGTCAGAAAATGAAAATTCTCAGAATTGGACCGGACAAAAGCCAAAGTCATTATTTTCTAGGAAGACACATGAAGTCAGAAGGAGAGACGAAGGGGGGCCACAGGGTGGCCACACCACCCCTGGCCGCGGGCCCCCCTGGTCACGCCAGGGCATGGTGTGGGCCCCCTAGCCGGCCACCGACCTTGCCCCTTCGCCTATAAAATCCTCCTGATGCAAAAACCCTAGGGGGTCAATCAGAAATCCACGAAAAGTTCGGCAGCGCCGCCGCTACCAAACGGGATATTCGGGGGATAGAAAGTCTCTGTTCCTGCACCCTGCCGGGACGGGAATTTCCCCCGGAGCCATCTTCATCGATCTCCACCACCATCTACATCACCGTTCCTGATTCCCATGATGATGAGGGAGTAGTTCTTCCTCGAGGCTAAGGGTTCTACCGGTAGCTATGTGTTCATCTCTCTCTCTATGTGTGATCATATTGTGATCATCAGCTTTGTAATCAAGTAGATCTACCTTGCTAGTCAAGTGCTTTAATAGATCTCTGCTCTCCCCATGTGTGTGAAAGTGACAGCGTGCACACCATGGTGGCACTTAGGCTAGAGATTACAATTACTTGTTATGAGTTATATTTGGATTTGGATGTTTATATGAAATTGTAGTGTTTATTGGAACCATCTAGAGCTCAAGGTGACAGTGTGGGGTCATCTAGATGGGGAAAGTGGACTTTGAGGTGTGATGCTATAGCCCTACCATGGATTCGAGTGTCCAACCGGAGAGTAGTTCAGAGTAGTATCAGGAATAGAAGATATTTATATGAGAGTGTTCACTAGCGAAAGTATGATCCCTAGGCCTTGTTTCTAAGCATCGAAACACCGTTTGCAATTAGATATGTTACATGTTTGCTTGCTTCCATCTTTATTTCAGTTTTCCTTTAGTCTCTTCCACACCATCAAGCTATTTTCTGGCACCATTACCACTTATAATTATCCATACCACTTGTATTTCACTATCTCTTCGCTGAACTAGTGCACCTATACACCTGACAAGTGTATTGGGTGTGTTGGGGACACAAGAGACTTCTTGTATCTTGATTGTAGGGTTGCTTGAGAGGGGATACCTTTGACCACTTCCTCCCTGAGTTCGATAAACCTTGGGTGATCCACATAAGGGAAACTTGCTGCTGTTCTACAAACCTCTGCACTTGGAGGCCCAACAACTTTCTACAAGAATAGAAGTGCATAGACATCAGGCGCCAATTGATGAGGGTTCAACTCGTCAATGCCCATTGTTATGGACTTGGGTTTTGGACAAGGAGGGAGCGCTGGAGGCATCAATCGGCTAGAAAACAAGAACATAGGGATGCAAGGTTTACCTAGGTTCAGGCTCATAGAGGTCCCTACTCCTGCTTGTCTGCTCTTGGAATTATCGAAGGAATTGAAGATTACAGGGGTGCGCAGATGCAATCTGGTGAGAGTTGTGGAAACTAGGGTTGTGATTGTCCTCCTCGCCGCCCCCTCCTAGCCTTTATATAGATAGGCTAGGTATCGGGTAGCAGGTCGAGTCGGTTACATATTAGGGTTCGCCCTTTGAACTTTCTATCTTAAGCTTCTTCTTGTCTCGCAAGCAATTGGAGAGTCCGTGGGCCACTCAAATTCTTCATTGGGACTTGGCAACGCCGTGGGCTTCTGCCGTATCTGGACCGTATATGCCAAACTCGAGCACCTGTAGGGTATACCCTATCAGGAAGAGTAACTTGATAACATCAAACGTCACACCGTAATAGGATGATAAGAAAGGTGGGTTCAGATACTCCGAAAGTGTTATGTAGAGGCTCATGGATCAAGAGTGGGATTTTCCCATCCCGATGATAGAGATATATACTCTGGGCCCTCTCGATGATATCACATTGACATAGCTTGCAAGCAAGTGATAAGATCACTAGACTGTTATATCATGGGAACGAGAAAAGAGTACATGTCGGTAACGAGATCAAACTAGGTATGGGGATACCCATGATCGAATCTCGGACATGTAATATATCGCGAGACAAAGGGATTTAGTTACGATGTTAAAGGTTCACATGATCACTAGAGTCATTGTTGAATGTGTGGGAGTAAGTACGGATCACTAGGTCCCACTTCTGATTATTGATCGGAGAGGGGTCTTCATCATGTCTTCATTATTCATGAACTGTAGAGTGACACACTTAAGGGATACCGACACCATTTGGAGCAAATAAGATACCAGAGAAAGATTATGAAAGCACTAGAATTATTTTGATGGACACCGAAATTATTTCGGGTGAAATTGCTGAAATTGCTTCTGCATGTGATATCAAAATGTTGCAAGGGGTTTTATGTGAATGTTTTTTAATTAAAGTAAGAAACAAAATTTTGAATAAAATAAATAAAAGAGTTTTATTAAATGAGAGATGCATTAATTTTGGTGGAAAATTAATGCAACTTTGAGTGGAGATGGAAATGATGTGGGAGTGCTTAGTGGAAGCTCCACTCACATGAATGAGGGAGAGGTGGGGGCTCCCACCATGGCCGTCAGCCATGGCATGAGGGCTGCCCCCTCCCCTATAAAAGGAGGCCTCCTCCTTCTCTCCTCTCACACCTCCTCGTGAAGGATCTCTCTCCCTCTCTAGATTATTCCACATGGCTTCGGATTAGTGAAGTACATGTTCCCGGTGGCTTTTTCTAGAAGGATTTTCTACTTCCACTGCTTGGCTGGAGCGAGGACTCGGAGGTGGTCGGGGTACCGGACGTGTGTGCAATCATAGATGCACTTCTTCTTTGTGGTTCTAGACTTCATCACGATCTTGATATCGGCAAGTGAACGACTACATCATCCACGAAATCAGATTTTGTTAACAAAGCTTTTCGGTCTTCGAGGGTAAGATCTCTATGGATGTATATACACCCGTTGATTATATCTAGGTAGATAGATCTTGGTGCTTAGTTTTTCATATCATAGTAAAAAATTTACTTTCTATGCTGCGAACCCAACACTCCACCACTGGCTGGCGGAGCCGCGGCCAGAGGCGGAGCTGCAGCCTGAGGGGGAGCCGGAGGCCGAGCAGGTTGTGGAAGAAGAAGCAAAGGAGGTTGACAACACGGATAGTAAGGACGACGATGACTTAGACTTGATCATTGGGTTTGATCATTGGGGGTGCCGGTGTGGGACGGCCTCCCCAAAACACTGGTAGTTTGGGTAGTACCCCCCAAAGCCACTACTGGCGTGATTGCCAACCACCGGTTGAGTTGCTCTTAGGAGAGGAGAGATGGTTTTGGAACTTTATATTTACTTCTCTCTAGTAGATTCCCAAATTCAGACACTCTATTTTTTGTCATATCGCAATGACATGTGGACCATTTGTAAGGTTTTTATTGTTCAGGAACGCGCTACACAAAACAAAAATTTCTAGCGCATAACCAAGATCCAATGCGATGAGAGTGGCAACAAATCATACCCTCGACGATTGAGCTTGCGGAAAGTTGTCGATGACGAGGTTGAACGAGCATCGATCCCTGCAACAAGCCTTAGAAAGTCAAGCGGAGATGTATTATCCTACGTACGGCTCCCGTGAACATGCGCCAATGAAGACGTTGTTGTTCAAGTAGTCGGTGCGTTGATTCCCGCAACTAGTAGATTAGTCACGAGAAGATTTCTCCTTGTTAAGCTCTGCACGATCAAGTGTTCCAAGTGTAGCACCTTGCAGTGACCCAGCATACCACTGCATGATGTAGTACACTATAGTCATTGACATAACACTCACGGAACACCATTCCGCAAATATTACATCCCTCAGAGTGGTACAACAGAAACAAAGCGGGTCTACAAACATACATTATTATTACAACCAGAAATTACATGACGACTTTGAGTTCCTCCTAGGTCCGTAGAGGAATCCCGATGACTCAAAGCTAAACTATAATAACTTGTGAACAAGATAAAGAAGCAAACTAAACCTTACTATAATATGAGATTACTAGCTAGAGGTTGGAGATCTATACTACTAGACCTAATTAACTATATCTAACATATCTATGCTTCAGACTCTTTGGCCTCCATTCGATAGATGTTTTCGTAGTTTTTTCATTTGATGCTTCCGGATAACTCTGGCTCCTCAAATAACAGAATTTTGTTTGGTCTTTAGCTGAATATAGTGTTTCATCTTCTTGGTCGGCAATGTCTTTAGAATCTAGTAAGGGTAAAGAAGGTATGGTTGAGTACGAGCGAGCTCAGCAAGTTCACTAAAAAGGAGTGTTTGATGCACTATCTACAACCACAGACCAAACATCATAGGTTATGCAGGTTTTTGTAAACATTTCTTCAAAGGTTGCTTTTATTATGATAAACTATGTCCGCCAGCCTTCATAGGTTGATTAGAACTTCGTGGAGTTCCTTTCCTGCAGCGTTCACAGCTCCTTCCCGGAATAGGGAGTAACATGTCACACTTTTATACACTCTGCAAAGGTGTGTTGCTTTACCCATAAGAGATTCTTATCCATGTTGCACATCCGGTCGTACTTTCCCGTTCACACTTTCTTTGGTGTGAGGCCCAGTATAAGAACCCAAGCCGATCACTGTCCCTATCCTCAAACCCCATATGCCAATTGGATTGCACGCCAGACGTAGGATAACACTTGTTTCCAATTACAACCTGAAACACGCAACCCTCGTAGACACCAGGTGTCGTGGGACGTTGAGGGATCCCACCATGCTGTTAATCCTCTTCGAGAATGATAGCCATGGCATGGTCATCCATTGACATATGAGAGGGACAAGATCTAGCTGACTTCCCTAGAGCCATTGTAGATCTTATGGTTAACGCGTAATTTATGACGCAAGAATCACTGGCGACATTGGTTGTTAAGTCCCAGATGATATATTCATGAGAAATGGTATTCCAATTGCCAGACTTAATAGATTAGCTAATCACCCTAGATCAGTAATCAATACTTCACATTATTATTGAAAATAGTGTTTTCTGACCTTTTTGAAATGTAGGTGATGACAATATTTGATTTGCAAATACTTGATAGAAAATAATCAAAACACATGAGCAAGTGTGAACTTGCCTTGATATAGCGAAGAATTGTAGTCGAGTGTTTCGACTTGACCCTGGACCTTGGGTTCTACAAAATACCATCATTTCCCGGTAAGGACAATGTTTAAAGAAGAAATATGCTAATATGCATAAGTAATGAGATGCATCTGTTTAAAACCCCCAAAGTACCCCTAACATTACAAGTAAGTTGCAATTAGGTGATTTGTTTAAGATTTGATTTATATTTATATTTACTTCATAAAGGAGTACAGTTGCAAGACTCTAAGACTAACATACAAGACATAAATGGTGAAGTATAATATTAATACATGATTTAGGTTGAGCAGTATCTTGTAGTTATTACAAGGCTCATGTTTAAAGTTGTTAGGACTTAAAAGAAATAGCATAGTGTTTCTTTTGAAGTGGCAAAAAGAATAATAGTTAATGGAAACATTATTTACGTTAAGACTATCAATTCTAAAGATTAATGGTCTTTGATAAGGTTCAAATGATCTTGGGTTATTATATTCTTAGTTTATGGTGTATTTGACCAAAGTTAACTATAAAAGAGTAATAATGGTTTTAAGACATATTGTCTAAGGCATCATCAAGTTTTAAGGTTTTTCTAAACATAATCAAAATCTTATAAAAATGAAATTTAGCCTTAAGGATTTAGATCTAGAATGTTTAATATTCATGGATTATATTATAAGATTTGTTTATGGGAAATAGGTAAATTTATTATATAGTTTATTTTGTTAATACCAAGTTTAGGAGTTATAGAAAATATGGATATATATGTAAATTGACATCACTCACTTCCAATATAAGTTAATGATTTGCAAAATGAACTTGTACATCTTTGACTTCTAGTTAGTTAAAGTTTCTAAAGGATTATTATATAGTTAATAAATTATTTTTAAAATTTTATTATTTAGTTATATTTATGGTTTTAAGTGTAATATTTAGACTTAATATTTATTTGGTGTTCCACCTAATTTATTAAGTAATAAAAAAATTTGGAGAAAAGATTAATATTTTTCCAAAGTAATAAATTCCAAATAACTTAGATGAAGTTATCAGGAAGTTTTTTGGTTTATAAAATTAAAAGAAATACATTTTAAGAAAATACTTTTTATAAAAGTAAACACACATTTGTTTTCTATAAATCCTAAGATAACTTGAAAATCTATAATTAATATTTTTATAAGTTAATATATTTCTCTTAGGACTCAAAATTGATTTTTAACCATTTTTGGAACTTTTCCTTGATTTACTAAATTTCATTTAGAGATTTAATGGTTTTAATATTTATTTGCATTTTATTTAACTCAAATTAGCATTATAATATTTTTCCTAGTTAGATATTATTTTTTGTGAGGACTTTGATATATTATAGGTATTTTATGATTTTTCTACATTTTGCTAGGGCTCAAAATGCCTAAAGGGTATTTTAGTAATTTCCATTTTACCCCTTTTATTCATTTATTCAATTTCTTTATAGAATTAGACCAAGACCCACAGGTTAGTCCAGCCTACTTGGTTGGGCTAGACCAACTGGTCCGATCCAGTCGGTTGGTTAACCTTGACCCGATCCTCTCCTTCACCTCTCGAGGCCCTCTCCTCTCTCTCTCTATCTTTGGTAATTTCAGTCGTCGATGTCCTCCTTCTCACATCCGGCTTCGATTCTAGCAAGTCTAGGTGGTTGCAGCCGCCATCGCTTATGGCTTAAGATGCGCCACCCATTTCTCTTCTTCTCTGTCCAGCTCGATCTGAGATCCACACCCCCTGCTACATGCTCCCTTCTCCTCTGTGGCGCTAGGGTTTTGCCGCCCGTGGCTCTGGTGCTTACTGGCTACCTCATGGCGTGGTGGTTTGGTACTGGTGAATCCTGGACTCTTCGTCCTCTGCTCCAACGCAGGTGAGACGGCAATAAGTGCAACATCAGCGAACCCTGTCCTTGGTGGTCATTGATATGGTGTGGTGGTCGGTGAAGATGACCTTAGGTGAGCTCTGCCATGGTAGCGCAGGCCCTGCCTCGCCATGCCATGATGGTTGCTCCGCGAGCACCAGGTACACACCCCCTGGTCCTCTCTTGCCTCTCTTCTTCTCTCTGTGTCAAACCCTAATTAGAGATTCCCCTAATTTGTTCTAGCAGTGGATCTCTGATGATTGCGTGATGATCTTGGTGTGGCTATTGACATTGGTCTAGTTCTTAATTTTTAGCCTAAATATATTATAGACTACAACTTATTGTTGCCAGATTCATTGATGAAGAATAATTAATGAACATATTGAAACATTGGGATTGCTACCAGACAATCGATTTTAGGTTCTAAAGATTTAACTTGGGACCTTGACTACACTAATTTTGAGTAACTGAGATAGTAGTGGACTTGCCTTGTCTATTTTACCAGTGATACCAACCAGGTAATAATTTAAAGTTGTGCCGGTGGTTTAAGATGGCCAAAATTGAGATGAGCTCATTTGATATCCCTTACACCTAAAGCTGAGTTGTTGTTATATTTTCTGTCAATAAGACAGCAAGGTTTTAAATGGTTCCTAGCTTTTATGGGCTAGGTAAATGATGTTGGGAGTACCTCTATTTAAACAATTATACTATGGCACTTGCATTTTTTATTCAACAGTTGCCTTTACTATAGGTTGTGGTTGAATAAGTGATATTTTGGATATAGGTGGAATGGTGATGCTTGAAACACTATGATTCCTAGACAACTATCTCAGAAAATGATTTTCATACAACCTTTGATTACTAGTATATGAATTAAAAAGATGTTGGTTTGCTATGGCTTGTAGATGACTACTTGACCTATTGCTCATTGCCAAGTAACTTGTGCTAAACTACTTTGACTTGTGCACTTTAATTTGGTGACTTCAATTGTTGTGATCCACTAGTGTGGTGCCTCCCATGCTAGAGTGTGCACAATAGTGGGTTCCAATAGTAGAATTTGCTGCTCCTTTGGATGGATAAGAGTTGTGCTAGTTAGTTATTGAATATTGGATTTATTTGAAATGATTCTTGGTGACCATCACTAGGAAAATGATTTAGCTTATTTAAGATTTTATAAAGTGGATGCTTTGATCTATTGGCTATGTCCTGTAAGCAATACTTGTGGCTTCTGTAGATGATCTAGCTGATGTGGTACCTCTTTGGAGGATGCACAGTGGCTAGATCAAGAACATGATCTGTTGCATGTTTGCTTGACCAATATTTGGTTTAACTCTTGCCAATGATGCAATAGTCTGAGGTCAAAACGATAATAGAAGTATATATGGCCGTGGCGCTGTTCTTTACACTTGTGATGATTTTATACTCCACTTGAGTATAAATATGAGGAGATGATCATTTTACACTAAATCATGCTTGGAAACTGGTAGGAACAAATACTATGCATGATTGATAATAGCGCAACCTTTTGTTGTTTTTGAATTTGGGTTATGTCCTACAACCTGCGGTTCCTAGTGGATCTTGTTCCTGGATGCTACTTGATCTGCTCCTCCTTGCTGCTCACTTGGCCTACCCCTTCTAGTACTCTTATCCTATACATCATGTGGCTGCTACCTGCTCCTTCCTGAGCTACTGGTGGCCTTTTCCTCCTTACTCCACCGATTGTGCCCCTGACTTGTTCTTCTTCAAGTCACCATGACTAGATCTATTGGCTAGTATGTATGGGTGGAAGAGATCTATGATTTACCAGTGATGTTACTATGGTTATTCTTGCTATGTTTATAGTGTTGTATTCAACAGAGAGAGCTCTCTGCTGCTACAACTGGGTAATGTTGTGCTGAGAGAGAAGTGATGCTACGACTGGGCTTCTCTTATCCTTCTTATATAGGCCTTGATGTGTTGACAACACACATATTTGCATGTGTTGTGTGAGCTGTCTGTGTGCTTGCCTCACTCGAATGGATCATATCAATTGAAACTGGATCTTTTGCTGGGTATTATTGTTTTGCTTTTTACCTTTTACTATATTGTTGAAACTCGCCCCTCTGCCTGTGAGGTTGTACTGAGGCAAAGTATACTAATAAGAACAGGTGCTCCTTTGGTGAAACTTGCCCCTATATTTTAATATGCTCAATGATGTGTTAAAGCAGTGCAATACACTGCTGCTACTGAGAGCACTAATACTAACACTAACCCTTTTTGATTTATCTATTGTTTGCTTGTTTGCAGGAACAAAGATCATTCAAAGAAATTAAAGGATGGCTCAAGACTTAGCTTAGGTAAATAGTTTAGGACTTTCTTTTATCCTTTTGTAATTTTATTTATTCATTTACTTATTTATATAGAAAACATTGTAATGGTTATATTCTTGTAATAAAGAATTCTCTTGTTTATTTCATTGTTGTAATTTTTTCTCTGTTATTTGGTTCATTACTTAATTGTAATTTACTCTTATTCTTTTATGGTAAAAGAATAATGTAATACTACATGTACACTTATTTATAAAGAATTCTTTTTATATCATTATTATAATCATTTCTTTTTACTTGGTTATAGTATTATTATTCCTAAATTTCTAAATTCAACTTTGAATTGAGTTTGGAAATTCAAAGTAAATTTCAAATTCTACCCCTCCAAGAACACCGATAATACCTAAAGGTCATGTCAAAATCTATCGTATTCACAGAGATGGATAATCTCTAATCCATCGAAGTAAGAGAGACTCTGATCGCTCTAGGGTTTTAGTTTGCTAAAAATTTACCCATATTTTCAGATACATGCATGCAGATGCACAAAATACTAAATCTACCCTTCATTTAGTCCTAAATGCTGGGATGTTACACACCTCCACCGGTATCCACACATACAAGATCAGTGGCACCATGTCGAGGTGTGATCAAGCACACAGTCAAAGCGGTAACGTGTTGATAAAGATCCGACAGCGCTTTTCTAGTACCATCTAGATTAGATCTAAATGGAGGTAGAAATTGGCAATCACTCCGGCATTGCCTCCTTTGACCAGTCCAAATTGAGGTAAGGGACATCTTCTTGTCCCTCAAGGCAACGTGGCTGCACCTCTTATGGAACCATCCGGACATCGGCCGGAGTCACCCCGGTACCTTCCAGAACCTTATGTTCCTTCCATAACCTTCCATATATGCCCGAAACCATTTTGGACACATCTGGGATCATCCTAGGCTTCTCGGGACCATTTCGAGACCATCCGAGACACTATCAAAACTCTTCTCTCATCTCACTAATGCTCAAAACTTATTTCGAACACTCTTGGTAATATTCTGGCCACCTTTGATATATTTCGAGAGACTCCAAACACCTTCAGAATTACTTCTCTACTAAATCTTCATTTGCACTCACATTATAAATGCCATTGAACTCTTAATGTGACCTATGGGTTTTGGATATTTGTAGACATGTTTGGAACTCATTCTTCTACAATGATTACAATTGATTCCTTGATGCATGTAGTAATCCTTACAAATAACAGAAAGATCTTTATCATGTGAACCGCTTGTATTACTTTGATACCATCGCATTTCTTCTTGATACTTTACATTGCTTGAGGTGAAACATTTGGTGTTATCCTTATTACCCGAGATGTACTTGTCTAGGGGATGACCCCGATAGGGTCAAGCTATGGTATAAAGTGAGGTCGAGCGGGATAATGTCCACCGACATATGGTGGCCCGCATAAGCTGGCATATCCCGACCGGCATACAAAACGTATGTCAGCTTAACATATTTTCTCCCTTATTGTAGGAATAGGTCAGGCCGAGTTATCTTGGCTGGTACTAAGGAACCGGCATAGGGATGGTGTATGGCCCAAGGTTATATGCTAGCCTTAAGGTCAATGCTCATGTCTATCCCAGGAATCCTGGGGTTGTCAAATGAGCACGCCCTTGTATTATGGTGGCATGACCGTGGCTTACGATGTACAGTTAGAATGAGGATATTTAGGAGGAGACCGTTGTCAGGCGCGACAATAGTCTGAAGGGATGGGCATGTAAAGTCCCATCGAGGGTATCCAGGGGTGACCCCATGACAGGAGGAGCATTTGGGCCCAGGGTAACAATTTCAGCATCGAGAGAGAATATTTGGTGCCACTTGTGCCCTAACTTGTAACCTTGGCACCCCTTTATAAGGTGACCCAGGACCTCCTAGAGAAGGGCCGGTTCATTTATTCTCCATCTCTCCCTCTTAGCAGGGAGAGAGAGAACGTAGCAGGGATCTTCTTCCTCTTTGGAGCGTACAGCTCGAGGAGCAACCTAGTCGCACTTGATATAGATTGTGATATAGAGAAGTAGATGCAGGAGTAGGGGTTTTATCTCAATAGGAGAGCCCTGAACTCGAGTATATCGTGTGTTCGTGTGTGTGTTCTATGTGCGGTATCAACCGCACCATCCCTTTGGGATCCTCCAGCATCCATTCGGCCCCAACTCAAGCCATCCCATGGCATCTACTATGATACCACCATGCCAGTTGGCGCCCACCGTGGGGCAAGCAGCAACGTTGGATAAAGTCATCTTCCGGACGGGAAACCTCTCGCCTCCGGCGAGCGCGTCGTCTCTAGCCTTTTCTAGAGATTCGGCTCGCTGGATTTCATTAGCGACAACCTCGGCAACTTCGGCAACTGGCCTCTCCCGTGCAATGACAAGTTCGTCAGCTTCGGCAAGCACAAGGTCTACGTCGCCATCTACATCTTCTACAAATACCCATAGAGTGTGATGGTTGCAGCCGATATATCTGCTCTCTATGCAGCTCAGGACTAGCGTACTGATCGTCCCGCTAGCAGCATGGAGGTGATGATGACCGCGCCAGGGGCCGGTGTCGGAAATAACCCTGTTAAGGAGGTGGAAACAACTCCCAAGGCTCCCAGAGCAAGGGGTCCTCTGGTGGAAAAGCCAGAAAACATCCTTCAGGCAGCTTTAGAGAAGCTGGTAGTGCCAGTGGCCCTAGTAGTAGATCCGGCTCAAGCACAGGGCGAGCTAGAGAAAACCCGATAGAGTGTTCTCTAGGGAGCTATGCAGGTGGCTCGTGCACGGGAGGAGCTGAATATCACCCTCCGTGAGTACAACAAGGCACATGGGTTTTCTGTAGCAGGCCCTAATTGTTCAGATGGTGTGAGGAACAGGGGTAAAAACCTCAATGTTGAGATAGCTAGATATGGTAGAACTAAGTCTTCTGCATCGGTTAGTCAGATGTCGGCAGGTATGCAAAAATATAGCACCTCGGCTAAAAACCTTAGGGCTGCGGAGGTAGCTGCGGCCGAGATATCAGGCTTATCCGGTGAAGCCCGACGCAGGCAATAGGAGTAGGTAAATATGTTACTGCATATTGCAAACCGATGGAATGAGACAATAATTAAGGCAAACCCGGGTAGTGCTGGCAGTTCCCAGGTCATTCATTCAGCTAGGAGTGCCACGACAAAGTTTGTCGGCCAAGCGGCATCGTCCCATATGTGGTTCCTAGGCGAGAGGGGAGTGCTACCTCTGAAAAAACAAGTAGTTAGTAGCTTACAACCCAAATGTTGTCGAGCAAGGTAATTAAGGCCAAGGGAATATCGACCATGGTAATGTTGGCCAGGGCAATCCTGGTCAGGGTAATATCGGTCATGGAAATGTCGGGAACGGCAATGCTGGTCAGAATAACCAGAACCATTGTGGCCATAACTCGGCAAGTGGGGGAAGCAACAATAACAACCCCAATATCTGGCACCAAACCCACCTCGACAGCAACAAAGTGTAGGACAACTTGTTCAGCATAAAGGTGGTAATCCAGTGGTGAACCGATACAATGATGGTTACTCGGCTATGGTCAATGTCGGATACCAGATGCCAGAACAGCAGATGATGGGGAACCCATTCGGATGCCGGTTGGGAAATAGAAACTTACAGCCAAATGATGCACGGTACAAGCTAGATAGAATTTATGAGTCATAGTTACTCAAGGAGCAAGGTCCTCCGGGCCTAGCATGCTTTGGGCCTCGGATTATGAGAGAGTCACCAATACAAAACTTCCAGTTATCTTGGGGAACAAAAACATATGACTGCAGCACCAAGTCAGAGGATTAGCTGATTGATTATGTTACTGATGTGCATGTCGCACAAGGAAATCGCAGATGGGTGGTACACTATGTGCCGCAGATGTTGGAAGGTCCTACAAGAGTCTGGTTGAATAATTTGCCAGAGAGAATTATAAACTGTTGGTTGGATTTAGAGGAAGCTTTTGTGAGTAATTTCAGCAGCACGTGTAAGAGGACAAATCATCCTTAACATCTCTCCATGTGCAAATAGAGGTATAATGAAACCGATAGAGATTTCTTGACAAGGTGGAGCACAGTGTGCAATTCTTGTGAAGGAGTTGTTGAATCACATGCTATAGCTTAGTTTTCTCAGGGCTGTCAACATGGCAGTGTTCTGTGGAAAAGGTTACAAAGAGATATGTCGAAAACTTTGGCCGAGACTATCAATATAGCAGATATGTATGCTTTGGGAGATCCGACCCAGCCATTGCTTATGTTGGGTGAGCCGAACGGGGAGTATCATCCCCATGATTGTGTCGGGTCTTCTAGGCGACTTGATTTTTGCGGCAAGAGAAGAGACGAAAGGCCAGATTACCGTTACGGATCAAGCCAAGTGGCGATAGCGAACTAGGATCAGCCTAGTGCCGGCAATAGCTAGCGTTAGAAGAATAACGACCAGCAATGGATGCAGAAAAGTGAAGGCAATAAACCATGGGGAGAGCAAAAGAAACAATGGCAGAAAGGCCGAAATACACTTATGAGATGATGCTGGATCAGCCGTGTAGTTTTCATATGCCAAACCCATGTAACCCGACAAATAACACAACTAGGCAATACAGCTGGTTCCAGCGTGTTGGAAAGGGGGAAATGGGTTTACAACCTCCACCACCCCCACCACCACTCATAGGAGCAAACACCCAGGCACTGGTGGCACAACCGAGGTATCATATCTAGGAAAGGAGAGAAGTTGTAAATCAAGTGGGAAACCAGAATAACCAGGTATATGACTATGGAAATGCTAGCCAAGGAGGCCAGAATGAGTATCTAGAACACTAGCAGAGCTATGTCGTCTTTGTGACGGAAGCGACAAATAAGCAGAGCCTATAGAGGCGGTAGATGGAAGTGAATGCAGTTATGCTAGCCATGCCAAAATTCATGTACTGGTCTGACTAGTAGATCACTTGGAGCATCAAGGACCATCCCAAAATCATGCCAAGTCTAGGGGCATACGCTCTAGTGTTGGACCTAACATTCATTGGGCCCGACATAAATGTCAAATTCTCCAAGGTTGTCATCAACGACGGAAGCAGTATCAACATACATTACCAGATACAATGCACAAGATGGGCATAAAAGAGAACATGTTGGTGCCAAAAAAGATCACTTTCCATGGCATTGTTCCAGGATTGTCATGCGAGCCGATGGGCAAAATCCGGATTGATGTTCTATTCGGTACCAGGGAGAATTGTCGGATGGAAAACCTGTTGTTCGAGCTAGTTAACCTCACCAGTTGCTATCATGCTTTGCTCGGTAGGCCAGCATTGGAAAAATTCATGGCCTCTATCCATATTAGCTATCTGAAAATGTCGGGACCAGATGGTGTCATCACCATTGCAGGCAACTAAAAGCGCTCTATGGAGTGTGCCTCGATTGGCTCCTCTCTAGCCGAGTCACTTGTAATTTCTCAAGAGAAGAAGAGGATCCATGATGTTGTGGCTTTGAAACAGTCGGCTCAGCTGAAGATGCCGATATTTAGTAACCCGCACGGTAGCGTGTCCTTCCAAGCTATCAAGGAAACCAATAAGATCACCGCCCCCAGGCCGTGTTCCTGGAACACTGTCCCCGGGCCGGGGGCTGCTGGTACCCGCGATAGTGGAAGGAGAACCGACAACTATGCCACATGCTAGTTGGGGGCTGGCGCCCTGAGACCTGCAGAGTAAGATCACGTCTCTGTGGGGTCATCTGATGACCCTACGTACAGGCATGCTGAAGGGCGCCAAGGCGATTCCACCGTAGTGAATAAGGCGCTAGTTTGAGATTACCTACTGCAGCTGCATCAATAGGCTGTGGGTGTGGCCGTCCCTAACCCACAGAGCGCAACTGCGGTAGGGAACATGGCTTTGGGATAAGGAAGTGGTTGTCCCGCCTTCTCTCTTGCCTTACGGCAGGTGGCGTGGCCGCCAAAATTCCGTCCCATTGTCCCCGTCAAGTTTGAAAGAAATACCAACCTAAAGGAGTTTCTGGCCATCTACTCCACTGCAATGGTGGCTACGGGTGCTGATGAGAAGGTCATGGGCAATTGGTTTCCAATGGCCCTAAAGGGAACAACCTTGTCATGGCTCATGCATCTACCTAAGGAGGCCATTCGCTCTTGGGCCGAGTTGTGTACCTGCTTTGTGAGTGCGTTCCAGGGAGCATTCAAGCACTTGAGAACACTCATTCAGCTCCACACAGTGGTCTAGGGGAGTGGTGAGCGGCTATGGGACTTCATGCTAGGATTTTCGCAGATCGCACGCACTATCCTAGAGGCAGAAGGCGCCGCCATTATTGGTGTGTTCACCATGAATGTGCGTGACAGCAAGATGCGCGAAGATCTCAACATGCATCCCGTCAAGAGCACCCACGAGTTGTGGGTGTTGGCTGACCTCTGCTCCTTAGCAGAGGAAGGATGCCTTGCACCCGAGGACACTGCCCAGGAAGCCACTGGAGCGGCAGACCCAGGAAGCACTGCTGCGAAGTGTCTCGCGTAAGCGGGGCCTTCTACGGGCTTTGGCTGCAGAGCCTAGTGCTCCCGTCGAGGCTGAGAAGAATACCAAACCAGAGGAAGAAGTGGCGGCTGCCAAGCTCGCCTTGAGGAAGTGGTGCTCTGTGCATGAGTCCGACGAGCATGATGCTTGGAACTGCCACTCCATCCTCGGTTACACCGAGGGACAGAAGAGGCGCATCACTGAGTGGGGGACTAACATTACCTTCAAGAATTGTTACCGCTGCAACAAGGCCAGCTATCATGCGAAAGACTGCCCAATCTATCCTAGCCCAGGCGCCCCCGCCGAAGGCCGCAGGCAACGTGGGCGCTGGACAAGGAGGAGGTGGAGGCGGTGGAAATGGAAAACGAGCGGGGCATAGAGGGGGCCACGGCAACACAGCCCTTCAACCGCGCGACAATGACCCTGCTATCAACCAAGGCGGTGACAACGACGGGTGGAGATAGTACCCACAAGCACAGGACTGCGCGTGCACACACGGAGGAGCCTACAGCATGACTTCCCACGTGGAGTTTAAGCATTTCTCCCATGAATTGTGCGCCATACAGCCCAGTCTGGAGGCGCAGTAGCCACTTCGGTGGTCTCATGTGCTGATTAACTTTGATGCGGGATATCACCCGGATCGCATCGTCGGGGTCAGCACGCTACCCCTAGTGGTCTCCCCCATCATAAAGATCATCAAAGTTACCAAGATGCTGGTGGATGGAGGGGCCAGCGTCAACATCCTCTCGGCACGGCTGCTGGATAAGCTCCAGATCACGAAGGACCAATTAGCCCATATGGGGTCTTTTCTAGGCGTAAACCCGGGAGTTATCCAGCCGTGGGGGAAGATCGAACTGCTAGTCACATTCGGCATTCAAGACAACTACCACACTGAGAACATCATCTTCGATGTTGCGGACATTGCCCTGCCGTATAACGGCATAATAGGGTGCCCTGCATTGGCAAAGTTCATGGTGGTCCCCTACCATGCCTACAACTCGCTCAAGCTTCCCTCCTCGTGGGGAACCTTGACCATCAAAGGTGATATAAGGGACACCATGTTCAGTTCTGAAAAACTATTCATACTAGCAGCCATCGCTTCTCCCGTGACTCACACTGACCCTTTGTCCGACTTGGACCAACCTTTCGCCCCGATTCTCGCCTTGTCCCGGAAAAGGCTATGACCCTTTCCAGAACTTAGTTCTAATGACAATTCTGGTACTGGTGGCTCTCTGAGTAAGCTAAAAACTTTTCGCATCCACCCTACTAACTAAAAATCCCAGGAGCATGTGTGGTGCTCTCGGCAACCTTAAAAGGCCGGGTGTGGGTGGAGGTTCCCCTAGCAAATGAAATCCCGAGAGCATGCATGGTGCTCCCGACAACCATAAAAACCCGAGTGTGAGTGGAGGTTCCCCCGGCAAATGAAATCCCAGGAGCATGTGTGGTTCTCCCGGCAACCTTAAAAGCCCGGGTGTGAGTGGAGGTTCCCCCGGCAATTGAAAACCCGGGAGCGTGCGTGGTGCTCCCAGTAACCAAAAGCCCGGGAGTGAGTGTAGTACTCCCGGCAAATGCGATGAATACTAGTGTATCTGGCCTGACCCGCTGATACATTGCAAATGTATCTATAATTTTTGATGTTCCATGCTTGATTTTATCCACTTTCTTGTGTTTTGTCCACACTTTGGAGTACTTTTCATATGATTTCTTGGACTAACCTATTAACAAGAGCCACGGTGTCAGCTGCCTATTTTCTGCTGTTTTAGGTTCCAAGAAAGTCAGAAAATGAATATTCTCGGAATTGGACGGGACAAAAGCCAAAGTCATTATTTTATCGAGGGACACCTGGAGCCAGAATATGAGACGGAGAGGGGCTGGGGCCCGACCACACCACCTAGCCGCGCGGTCAGGGCTGGCCCACGCCAAGGGGTGGTATGGCCGCCCCAGGCACCCCCTTGGCCTCTCCTGCCGCCTATATATTGCCTCTGATACGGAAACCCTAAGTACCCAATCAAAATTCCACGAAAGAGTATGTAGCCGTCGTGATCTCCATCCCTAGATCGGGACGGATCTGAAGCTCTTCCCGGCACCCTGCCGGAGAGGGGAATTCACCCTGGAGGCCTTGTTTATCATGATGCAAGCCTCCGGTGTGATACGTGAGTAGTTCATCTATGGACTACGGGTCCATGTAGTAGCTAGATGGATGGTTCTCCTCCTTTGTGCTTTCATGTTTAGATCTTGTGAGCTCCATTCATGATCAAGATCATCTATTTGTAATTCTGCGTGTTGTGTTTGCGGGGATCCGATGGATATTGAGATGCTATTTTAGATTGATTATTGATTCTATCATGTCTTTGTTATTTGTGATCTTGCATGCTTTCTGTTGTTAGTAGCTATCTTGGCCAAGTAGATGCTAGCAACTCCAAGAGTTAGTATTTATGCTCGATATGCCTCTGGTAATCTAGGGAAGTGACAGAAATCTCTAAGGTACTAGATGTGTTGTTGCTACTAGGGAGAAAACAACAATCCTTTGTTCATAGAACAATCGTATTGTTTACTTTACACGCAATTCGTAATGCAATTATCCGTTGCTTGCAACTTAATACTGGAGGGAGTTCAGATGATAACCTCAAGATGGATTATTAGTCATAGATGCAGTTGGATGGCGGTCTATGTATAATGTTGTAATGCCCAATCGAATCTCAAAGGAGTCAAGATGAGTAGTATATGCTTGTATGCTTTCTCGATGTTTGTCAATTGCCTCGCTGTAATTTGTTCACCCAACATGTTATCTATCTGAAGGAGAGCCACCTCTAGTGAACTATGGACCCTAGTCCTTTCTTTTACTATCAATCTACAATCAACTGTTTACTGCTTTGTGTTTACTTTCTGCAAACTATTACTTCCTTCCATTCGATACGTTTAATCCTTTGTTTTCAGCAAAACCGGTGAGATTGACAACCTCATCGCAAGTTGGGGACAGAGTTTTGTGGTTGTGTTGTGCAGGTCTCCACATTGCTGCTGGCACCGGTAGTGCGCCCTACCAAAGTTCAGCTAGCTTCACCTTTGGGGTGTTTCCTTGCTCCTACTGTATAATAACCTTTGTTTCATAACTGAGGGAAACTTACTGTTGTGCTCATCATACCTTCCTCTTGGGGTTCCCCAACGAGCTCGATATATTTTGGGCCATCACCCACCTATGTGTAAATCGCTTGTAACCCGGGGTTTTTCCCTGTTTTGGAATGATAATCCCATTTCTCTCGTTTTTCCGCCCATTTTGATTTGTCGAGCCTTTTTGGGGATTTTGCATTCCTTTGGATTTTCTCAGGAGCGAACATGGGTAACGATACTATCAGGCCAAGAAACTTCGTACCCTCATGATCCACTCTGAGGTATGAGCGTTGAGCTCTAGGCATTGTCGACGAGCACTAAATCGTGAAGACACACCTCCCACGTCAGGCCCCCGAGTTGGTAACACTATGCGCCCTGATCAAGCGCACGACACCCTGTTTTAAACCTGAGGCATGGGTAAGATGTCATAAGTTGTGTTCATCATGTTTCAGGATGAGCAGTAGATGGATGAGCAAGGAGAGGACAAGGCAAGGTCTCGGTGAGGATGTAAGGCTCGCCGCTAGGTGGGAGTAGCAGTGACCACGCCGCTTCTAGGGGTGGCTGGCCCTGCAAGCAAGGCATGAGTCGACTATAAGGTTGGAGCCAAGGGAATGGGAGCAAGGTGCCTGAGACAATGAACAACGCCCCCACGCGCCCCGTGGGGGTGTAAAGGTGGCAAGGGATAGATGAACTAAGGATAGCCATAAGCACGACACGACAAGGAAAAGAGCAAATGATGCAAATGCAAAGGTAAATACGTTTATGATAGCTAATTGGCATTACATTTGCGAAATGTACAATGCAGCAACCGGCGCATAGAAGACGCTTGACGGGAGGGTGCAGGCAAAAGGCTGCACGCTAGGGAAAGGGGGCAAGTGCCGCTCCCTACCCCTCCCAACGGTGTTGTGTTGCCTAATCGACCCACTGGCATCGCTTGCATCAGGAGGAGAGCCCCCTCGACCCCCGTCATTAGGGAGGTAGAGAGGATAGCTACGATAGCACATGGTATCGTCGAAGACCTTTACTATGAGCTGGCCCCCGCCGTGATAGCGGAATTTCAGCACATGGCCGGCCCGTAGCTTGTACCAATCTGTGAATGAGGGCCACCCCTTGCCCAGGAACATGCGGCCCTCTTCGTCAATGTCCATCTGAAGATCCCAAATAGGTTGGACCATGCTGGTCTCGCACAATTCTACATCGCGTGCGCAAAGACCATTCAAATCCTTGGCCAGGGAACGGGGAAGCACCAACCTCTTCCTAAACCCTGTGCCTAGGATGACTAAGAATTCGGAACCCACCAAGTCCGCCATGTACTCTTCCCGGGATGAGACGGAGAGATTGAAGGGGCCAGGTGGAGAAGTGAGCGTCTTCTGCTGCGACCCTGGAAAGGCGGGCTGCGTCCACACCTTGGAAAAGGTGAACAGCGACCGGGAGGGCCTCTCCTTCTGTTTCCACCGGTACTGGTGGCTCTCTGAGTAAGCTAAAAACTTCTCGCATCCACCCTACCAACTAAAAATCCCGGGAGCATGTGTGGTGCTCCTGGTAACCTTAAAAGCCCGGGTGTGAGTGGACGTTCCCTCGGCAAATGAAAGCCCGAGAGCGTGCATGGTTCTCCTGGCAAGCTTAAAAGCCCGGGAGTGAGTGGAGGTTCCCTCGGCAAATGAAATCCCGGGAGTGTGCGTGGTCCCCCCGGCAACCTTAAAAGCCCAGGTGTGAGTGGAGGTTCCCCCGGCAACTAAAAGCGCGGGAGCGTGCGTGATGCTCCCGGCAACAAAAAGCCCAGGAGTGAGTGTAGTACTCCTAGAAAATGCAATGAATACTAGCGTATGGCCTAGCCCACCTATGTGTAAACTGCTTGTAACTCGGGGGCTGTCCCATTTTGGAATGAGAATCCCATTGCTCTCGTTTTTCTGCCCGTTTTCATTTTCGAGCTGTTTTCGAGATTTTGCATTCCTTTGGATTTTCTCGGGACCGGACATGGGTAACAAGACTGTCAGGCTAGGAAACTTCGTTCTCATGATCCGCTCTGAGGTATGAGCATTATGCTCTAGGCATTGTCGACACTAAATCGTGAAGACACACCTCCCACGTCAGGCCCCCGAGTTGGTAATGGTGTGCGCCCTGATCAAGCGCACGACACCCTTGTTTACACCTGAGGCATGGGTAAGATGCCATAAGGTGTGTTCATCGTGTTTCACGATGAGCAGTAGATGGATGAGCAAGAAGAGGCCAAGGCAAGGTCTCGGTGAGGGTGTAAGGATCGCCGCCAGGTGGGAGTAGTAGAGACTACTGACTCGTGTACTAACGAGCTCGTTGGGGAACCCCAAGAGGAAGGTATGATGAGCACATCAGTAAGTTTCCCTTAGTTAGGAAACCAAGGTTATCAATACAGTAGGAGCAAGGAAACACCCTAAAGGTGAAGCTAGCTGAACTTTGGCAGGGCGCACTACCGGTGCCAGCAGCAACGTAGAGACCTGCACAACACAACCACGGAACTCTGTCCCCAACTTGCTATGAGGTTTTCAATCTCACCGGTTTTGCTGAAAACAAAGGATTAAATGTATCGAATGGAAGGAAGTAATAGTTTGCAGAAAGTAAACACAAAGCAGTAAACAGTTGATTGTAGATTGATAGTAAAAGAAAGGATCGGGGTCCATAGTTCACTAGAGGTGGCTCTCCTTAAGATAGATAACATGTTGGGTGAACAAATTATAGCGGGGCAATTGACAAACATCGAGAAAGCATACAAGCATATACTACTCATCTTGACTCCTTTGAGATTCGATTGGGCATTACAACATTATACATAGACCGCCATCCAACTACATCTATGACTAATAATCCACCTTCAGGTTATCATCTGAACCCCCTCCAGTATTAAATTGCAAGCAACGGATAATTGCATTACGAATTGCTTGTAAAGTAAACAATACTATTGTTCTATGAACAAAGGATTGTTGTTTTCTCCCTAGTAGCAACAGCACATCTAGTACCTTAGAGATTTCTGTCACTTCCCTAGATTACCAGAGGCATGAACCCACTATCGAGCATAAATACTAACTCTTGGAGTTGCTAGCATCTACTTGGCCAAGATAGCTACTAACAACGGAAAGCATGCAAGATCACAAATAACAAAGACATGATAGAATCAATAATCAATCTGAAATAGCATCTCAATATCCATTGGATCCCCGCAAACATAACATGTATGGACTGCAAATAGTTGATCTTGATCATGATCGGAGCTCACAAGATCTAAACATGATAGCACAAAGGAGGAGAACCAAGCATCTAGCTACTACATGGACCCGTAGTCTAGAGATGAACTACTCAAGCATCACACCGGAGGATTGCATGATGATGAAGAAGTCCTCCAGGGTGAATTCGGAAGGTAGACAAAAACATGAATATACTTGGAGTAGCATATGCTAGTAGGTATGTGTAACACCCTCGAATAGGCCCTATGCAAGTTTTAGCCCTTTCCGCCAAACCCGCATAGAAACGATTCAAGGACGCCGACCAAGCACTTTCGTGCGGGTGGAAAACGACGTAATAACATTACACGATAGTCCTCGAAGGGACCCACAGAACAGCTATATATACAGCGCGACTCTAAGAGTCAAGATTACAGATATACACTACAAAGATCCAAATCACCTTGAAAACGATACAGCGTCCGAGTACGGACAAGATGCAAATAAGGCTAAGAACCCTGAAGAATAACCAATGGCGTCCATAACCCTGCCTAGGCCAAGCCGGAAGGGTAACCCTGCTAACGACGTCGATCTCGAACCTGCTAAAACAAAAGGGGTGCCGACAAAGGGAAAAGGAAAAAGAGGAGCGTCAGTACTGAGTCCAGTACACGGCGAGGCTAGAGTTCGGTGGTCCTCGCCTACATAGGTATGGTGGACTGAAGCGGCAGCGCAGCATGCACTAAACAACCTATAGAGACTCAGTAAAACTGGCGGCTATTAGACAGGGGTAAGAAAGACCTATTCGAATCCAACCTAATACTACGACCAATCATACCCATCCTGGTATTCCCCCTCGAGACCAAACGAGGAAGTCAAACCAAGGAACTCACACAGTTGGCAGTTTTATTCATTCCATTATAGTTGAAGCACTTACTAGTCAGATATAGGTAGCATGAGTCATCCTGATAGCATAAGTAGTGCGCAGTTTTAATCACCATTCTGTTGTAGTTGGAACATTTACTAGTCAGATATAATTGTCCTGACGAATCCCAAAACCCAGCAATTGATGGCACTTTTATCACATTCCATTGGAGTTGTAATACTTACTAGGCAGGTACAGCATGTCACAAAACAACCCCAGATCCACCAGTTGTTGGCATTTTAATATCCATTATGTGATAGTTGAATCTGATTACTAGTCATATATTAAGTCAAGTTTATAGCACTACTTTAGTTATGCTTGTCTATGATCGAGATACTGTGCTCCAAGTCGTCCATAACCGCGGACACGACTTTCAGAAAGATTTACCCTACAGGGGAGCACAAATAGCAACACACACACGATCAACCTCGGAAAAACCAAATCAAAACCCAACGAGGCTTTCACGACAAAGCAATCATAGGATTCATAAATTATTTCAGGGGCCACCCCATTAAGCTACCCGCAACAAAGTTGGCCGGCTCCGAGACGGACCCAAGGTTTGTGTGGACGGCTGTAAACGACTGGGAACCCGAAAGTGTGAGTGGGCTTGTCGATACAGCGAAAACGTGTCACGATCCTAAACAGTACAGGTGCTCCACGCACAATCGTAAATAAAGCAGTAAAGCATGGCATAAGTACATGATAGTAATAAAGCCCCAAACTAGTTTGTGGCCCCAAGAAATAAGAAATGAATCAAGCTCTGGCTAAGGGGGATTCATAGACTCTCCCGGATGTGGATAGTGCGAATAGTCAAGGAACAGGTATCAAGTACTCGGGGCCTACGGGACACAAGTGGACATAAAAACCAAATAGCATATATTGCCCACTGGTGCCTCTTTCATTAGTTATCCCAACAATTTAATAGTTGTAATTAAAGACATGATCATCTCCACCATAAAGCATCTCCACCATTAAGCATGTGCCAATCTTCCATCAATAGTGGAACGACAACGACACGAAGCAGCTCCTGAGCAAGCAACTACGACTCGCAAGCCCGACTATCTATCAAGCAACAGGCAATAGGATGTGTCCAAGGCAATATAAAGGCTGCACGGAATATATCTGGTACGGAACACTAAAGCATCGCGACACGGATAGAAGTAGATCAACAGGAAGGAAGTAAAGACTATAAATGCAAAATAGGTAGAAGGGGAAGAGGTGCTCGCCTAGGAAACACTACCGAAGGTTCATATTAGGAGAACTTGTCGATACTTGCATCAACTCATCGGCCTAATCTGCGAAGAAGCAAACACTAGAAGAAACACCGGATGCAATATTTGATACTACGACAGAAGATCTGGCATGCGTATGATATGATGCATGCATGGCACAGATGCGGTGCAATTAGGCAGTATTAAGCGGAACCGGGGCCCCGACAATTAATGAGACGGTTCAAGTTGTTTAGGTACCCCGCAATTTAAATGTTGTCTTAACAAGGCAAAACATGGTATCGGTTCGCTACACAAATTTAAATGGAGTCCAGAATAAGACAAAGATATCCCGCATATAGACTCCATATTTAATTATGAGGTGAATCGGCATAATGCCCCCAACCCACAGACAGGTATGCAGGTATGAACAATTTAATATGCGGCAGTTGGTAATGTCATATTATAAAAAAAATAGGGGCTTAGGGTCACACATCTGGGTTCGAAAGATCTTGGGTTCCGGGGGTTCGGTCGCAGGGTCCAGATCTGGGGGTTTGGCGAGGTCTGGATTCACGACGGAGAACTTGTCGTGTCATGAAGGAGAACTTGGGTTCCATGCGATCGATCTTGCCATCATGGCGAACTTGAGTGGATCGGGTTCCGGTGGTCCTCGGATCCGTGTAGGAGATCCTGACGCCTGTAACGAAGAACTCGGGTTCGGAAGGAGGTCTTGGCATTCCGATGGATCGGTCCTCAGGGTCGGAGAACTTGGCGCTCTAGGGTCTCGGCGTGTCGAGGGTTCGTTCTTCGGACTCCAGGACTTCGGGGTCTTGGCGTATGTGTCGAAGATCATGGTGTTCTGTGACGGAGAACTTGGCGTCCTTGTCGGAGTTCTCGTGTGACGTTGTCAGTCTTGGGTTCGGCGCCAATAGATCTTGGTGTCCAGGGATTCTCCGGGTCCGGGGGTCTCGACGCTCCGTGTCAAAGGCCTCGGTCGCTCTTGGTGGCAGACGGGTTTGCGAGTCTGTGGTTCTCCATCTTCAACCAGGGCAGCACGAGTACACGGGCACACAATGATTAGGAGCTTTACTTTGTCCTTGGTGACTTCTCCATCTGGGGACGTCTTGCACTACAGGCTCGACGGGGAACAAGCGGAACGCCCAGGCAGCAGAAACACTTGGCACATGTTGTAGTATACAACGCAAGCGAGTACATCATAGTGCTACAAGGATCATGTCCTAAACGGACATAGCATCGAACACCTTCCAAATGTTTTGCCTCTGAAGTAAAACGACCCACCACGGAAGATGGCCGGCATCAAGGATCTGCGGGCGGACGGCACCAGGGCTGGCGAGCATGGTGGTCGGTGACGCTTGCGGGAGAGGATCGGTAGGGGCCGGCGGTGCATGCTTGACGGCGGGGTCGTGCTCGGGACGAGGGAGAAGACGGGAGGTGGCGCTTGTCCGGGAGGAAGGCGACCGGAGAGGGCGGTGGCGAGCCTGCCGCGGAGCGGAGCCCGATGGCGGCGGCAGCTCGGGCACCTAGACGGAGCGGCCGAGGAGGAGCGCCGGAGGAGCAGTTCTGAGGGGAGGAGGCGAGGCGAGGTTGGTCGCTAGCGGCGGTCGGCTCGAGCGGCGGAGGGAGGCCATAGAGCTAGGGGAAGGAGAGCCGGCGGCGGCGAGCCGATGGTGGAGAGGAAGGTGGGGGATTGGGAGTTTGCGAGGTAGGGAAGGAAGGAGGAGGCGGGGTCAAGGCTGGTGGGTGGGGCCGGATCAGGGGAAGAGAGAGGTTGGCGTGCGGGACTGGGCAAGCAACGCGAGCGGGGCGCGTGTGAGGCGTGCGACGCGTGCGTCGCCGCAGGATGGGATCGAGCGGGGCGCGTGCGAGGCGTGCGACGTGTGCGTCGCCGCGGGATGGGATCGAGCGGGGCCAGGTGGGGCCAGAGAAAAGGGAGCAGGCCAGCGGGAGTTGGGCACGGTGGGCCGTGCGACGCGACCTGGGTGGGACCGGGGCGTGGGAGAGCGGGCCGGTAGGGCGTGTCGGTTGGCCAGGTGATTTGGTGCGTGCGTGTGGCGTGTGTGGGCGGGAGTTGGCAGCTGGGGGAGGGAAAACGAGGGAGGAGGGGCCATGCGGGGTGAGGTGGCGAGCACGGGTTGGATGGGGTGTGGTGGAGGGGTGCCAGGGTGGCGTGCGCGCTGGGTGGGGCTGCAGGTGGTGGCGGCAGGGAGTTGGGAAGGTTGGGCGTAGGTAGGAATTAGGTTAGGGGTTTTGACTAGGAAGGGTAGGGTTTGGGTCTGGGTTAGACAGATTGGTATTTTTATCTGGGTAGTAGGCTGCTGCCGGCTGGGCCTGGCCGGTGGCGGCCTCCCCAGGTAAAATAATTTTATTACTTGTTTTCGTTCTAAAGCCTTTGTAAATTATTTTTAGACAAAAACAAAATATCCGGAAGAGGCCCCGGGTTTGATTTGAATAAATAAAGACGGGGTAGTTAGAAAACAAAAATAGGCTTTTCGAAAATAGTTTTAGCCAAAACCATGCAGGATGATGACGATGCTCAAATGCAATGTAGCATGATGACATGAGCATGCAGTCATGATGATGCGATGCACAAAAACAGAGCGATTTTCTAGTAGTGGTTTTAGCGGGATGCCACAATTCGACACCACTAACAAGGGATCTCGCCCTCGAGATCCGCCTCATGGTACCAGGGAGAAGGTCGGCGATCTGAATCTTCTCGCTTCGTGTAGATCCTCGCGACACCACTAACAAGAGGTCGTTGTCCGTGATCATCGAGAGAACACTCCGGAGAAACAAGGACGAAGGTAGAGGCATCAGAAGATAAAGCCACCTCTAACTTTCAGGGACGGAGTAAAATTGCTTGATTCTCCGATTCGCTGTACAAGAGCGAATGATAAGAGTAGTCGGATGGTGATCAGTCCATCGCGCACCCAGAGCATTAATTTGTACATGAATAGGATAATTATGCAACCAACTCTCGAAATCAGATGGAAGATCTCGACAAGCGAGGTTCGGGAATAAAAGAGTGATGCAGACTCTGCATCGGATCTGGCGTAGCTGATGTTTTCGTGTTGAATCCACCGGAAGGTAGCGAAGAGAAGTCCAACAGATGAAGGATTCCTCAGATAGCACGAAGACCGGATGTAGAAACACCGTTACCAAAAGAGGAAGCGAAACCCTGAAGGTACGACAGAAACCCAACCACGAGAAGTCCTAGACTCGAAGAAAAGATAAGAGAACAGATCCAAAACACGCAGAGGTAAGAGGAGAACAGCAGAGGGATAAGGAGTAAAAGCAGACCTAATCAGATCTATCCAACCGATTTTGCAAAATAGTTTTGACACTCTACTTCAGCCGTTAGCTAGGTTATCCTACATGCTGGACTTGTGGGGTATCGTAACTGCTGAGCTCTGATACCACTCTGTAACACCGTCGAATCGGCCCTATGCAAGTTTTAGCCCTTTCCGCAAAACCCGAATAGAAATGATTCAAGGACGCCCACCAAGCACTTTCATGTGGGTGGAAAACGACGTAATACCATTACACGATAGTCCTCGAAGGGACCCACAGAACAGATATATATACAGCGCGACTCCAAGAGTTAAGATTACAGATATACACTACAAAGATCCAAATCACCTTGAAAACGATACAGCGGCCGAGTACGGACAAGATGCAAATGGGGCTAAGAGCCCTAAAGAATAACCAATGGCGTCCATAACCCTGCCCAGGCCAAGCCGGAAGGGTAACCCTGCTAACGATGTCGATCTCGAACCTGCTAAAACAAAAGGGGTGCCAACAAAGGGCAAAGGAAAAAGAGGAGCGTCAGTACTGAGGCCAGTACACGGCGAGGCTAGAATTTGGCGGTCCTCACCTACATAGGTATGGTGGACTGAAGCGGCAGCGCGGCATGCACTAAACAACCTATAGAGACTCAGTAAAACTGGCGGCTATTAGAGAAGGGTAAGAAAGACCTATTCGAATCCAACCTGATACTACCACCAATCGCCGCGTCCGTCGATCTCCTCCTCGTCTAACCGCCTCGCGACCGTGCCTGCACCTACCTCGACCTCGCCCGCGCCCCCGTCGGCCCAGCCTCGCCGCCCACCTACCCCGCGTCCTCTCTGCGCAGAGCCCCACCGCGAGGCTGCGTTCCTCGCCCTCTTGTGACGCGTCGCCGGAGCACCTCTAACCCGCGTCGCCGCTGTGAGAAACCGCCGCGCCCGAGCACCTCCGGCTGCGACCGCGTCCTCGCCGCTCTAAAACCTCGCGTCGCCGTTGTCAGCCTCGTCCGCCGCGGTCCCGTCTCCTCCGTCGCCAGGGCGCCACCCCTACAAGCTCGCAGCAGTCATCCTCGTCCGAGCTATGTCGCCACCAGGGGCCCTTGGCCGCCTCGAGCCCGTGTCTGGCTGTGCTCCACCGTGCCCGCTTCGGCCAGCAAGTATGTTGCCTCGTGTGTGTGTATCTGTAGAGGTCGTGCCACAAGCGTGCTACCCTGGCTCTGATGTCCAAGTATTCCGCTGCATGTTTCTGTGGTTGTGGAACACAAGTACCAGGAGAAGGGCCGCGTGAATTGAGATTGCTGTTTCGACTTCATGTTGGATCTCCCTCTCGTCCGTGTCATGGACATGAGCAGACGACGATACCTCACTAGAAGCCATGAGTACTCTGACAAGGGACCGAAGACCCCGATGTCGAACCCAAAGACCACCAAGCTCTCCGACCCGGTATCCAAAGATGTCGAGACCCTGGAAGACAAGTCTCCTTCCCGTAAGCGTCGACACCGATACGACAAGACCTTCTTCCCGCACCGATGCCCGAGGACCGGATGCCAAGATCGCCACCGGAACGCCAAGTTCTTCATCCCGAACGCCAAGACCTACCAATGTCGAGAACCGAGGCCGACACCGACAAACAAGTCCCGAAGCCCGACTTCTTCACCGACAAACCAAGATGGAACCACAAGACCATCGACGCCACACCCGAGTCCAGCACCGACACCCGAGAACCTCAACAAATGATGCCAAGATCTACATCATGGAACCACCGGGCGAGACCTCGAAGGCCATCGACGCATGAAGATGTACCCTTGGAATTCCGAGGAGATCGGCAAGAACTCCTACACGGACGCCAAGACCCAGACCCGAAGACCACCGGTACCCGATCCATTCAAGTTTGCCATCGACAACAAGGTCGACCGCTTGGAACCCAAGTTCTCTGTCTCGACACGACAAGTTCTCCATCTTGTATCCGAACCTCGCCGTTCGCGTCAAACCCTGAGACCAGACCCCGGACCCCCGGAACCCAAGATCTTCAGAACCCAGATGTGTGACCCTAAGGCCCTATTTTTATAATATGACATTACCAACTGTCGCATATTAAATTATTCATGCATGCATACTTGTCTGTGGTTTGGGGGCATTATGCCGATTCACCTCATAATTAAATATGGAGTCAATATGTGGGATACTTTTGTCTTATAATGACTCCATTTAAATTTGCGTAGCGAACAAATACCATGTTTCGCCTTGATAAGACAACATTTAACTTGCGGGGTAGCTAAACAACATGAACCTTTTAAGTAATTGTCGGGACCCGGTTCTGCTTAATATTGCCTAATTGCACCACATCTTGCCATGCCATGCATCAAATCATAATCATGCCAGATCTTCTGTCGTAGTATTAAATAGTGCATCCGGTGTTTCTTTTAGTGCTTTGCATCTTCACGGATTAGGCCGTTGAGTGGATGCGAGTATCGACAAGTTCTTCGGATAATGAATCTTCGGCTATGTTTTTCCCAGGCGAGCATTCTCCCCCTTTCTACCTATTTTGCATTTATAGTCTTTACTTCCTCCTGTTGATCTATTGCTACCCGTATTGCGATGCTTTAGTTTCCGTGTACCATTTATACTCCTTGCAGCCTCTATATTGCCATGGACACATCCTATTGCCTGTTGTTTGATAGATAGTCGGCCTTGCGAGTCGTAGTTGCTTGCTTCTGTGTTGCTTCGCGTCGTTGTCGTTCCACCGTCGACGGCAAGTTGGCACATGATAAATGGTGGAGATGCTTAATGGTGGAGTTGATCATGACTTTAAATACAACTATTAAATTGTTGGGATAACTAATGAAAGAGGCACCGGTGGACAATATATGCTATTTGGTTTTTCCTGTCCACTTGTGTCCCGTAGGCCCCGAGTACTTGATACCTGTTCCTTGACTATTCGCACTATCCACATTAGGGAGACTCTATGAATCCCCCTTAGCCAGAGCTTGATTCATTTCTTATTTCTTGGGGCCACAAAGTAGTTTGGGGTTTTATTACTATCCTGTACTTATGCCATGCTTTACTGCTTTATTTAAGATTGTGCGTGGAGCAGCTGTACTGTTTAGGATCGTGGAATGTTTTCGCGGTATCGACAAGCCCAGTCACACTTTCGGGTTCCCAGTCGTTTACAACCATTGACACAAACCCTAGGTCCGTTCCGGAGCCGGCCAACTTCGTTGCGGGTAGCTTAGTAGGGTGCCCCCCTGAAATATTTTATCAATCTTGTGGTTTCTTTGTCGTGAAAGCCTCGTTGAGTTTTGATTTGGTTTTTCCGAGGTTGATCGTGTGTGTGTTGCTATTTGTGCACCCCTGCAGGGTAAAACTTTCTGAAATCTGTGTCCGCGGTTATGGACGACTTGGAGCACAGTATCTCGATCATAGACAAGCATAACTAAAGTAGTGCTATAAACTTAACTTAATATATGACTAGTAATCAGATTCAACTATCACGGAATGGATATTAAAATGCCAACAACTGGTGGAGCTAGGGCGTATCGTGTCATGTTATACCTGCCCAGTAAGTATCACAACTCTAATGGATTGAAATAAAAGTGCCAACAACTGCTAGGTTTTGGGATTCCTCAGGACAATTGTATCTGACTAGTAAATGTTCCAACTACAACAGAATTTTAACTAAAACTGCCCACTACTTATGCTACCAGGATGACTCATGCTATCCATATCTGTTTAGTAAGTGCTGCAACTATAACGGAATGAGTAAAATTGCCAACCGTGTGAGTTCCTCGGTCTGACTTCCTCGTTTGGTCTCGAGGGGAAATACCAGGATGGGTATGTTTGGTGTTAGTCTCAAGTTGGATCCGAATAGGTCTTTCTTATCCCTCTCTAATAGCCGACAGATGTATCGAGTCTCTATAGGTTGTTTAGTGCATGCTTCGCTGCCGCTTCAGCCCACCATACCTATGTAGGCGAGAGCCGCCGAATTCTAGCATCGCCGTGTACTGGCCTCAGTACTGACCCTCCTCTTTTTCGTTTGCCTTCGTCGACACCCCTTTTGTTTTAGCAGGTTTGAGATCAACGTCGTTAGTAGGGTTACCCTTCTGGCTTGTCCTAGGCAGGGTTATGGATGCCATTGGTTATTATTCAGGGCTCTTAGCCCCATTTGCATCTTGTTCGTACTCGGACGCTGTAGCGATTTCAAGGTGATTTGGATCTTTGTACTGTATATCGGTATTCTTGACTCTTGGAGTCGTGTTGTATATATATATATATATCTGTTCTGTGGGTCCCATCAAGGACTGTTGTGTAATGGTATTACTTTGTTTTCCACCCGCACGAAAGTGCCTGGTGGGCGTCCTTGAATCGTTTCTATGCGGGTTTGGCGGAAAAGGGCTAAAACTTGCGAAAAGACACATCAAAAGATGATGTCGTAGATGATGTCGTCGCATTGGGGACCACCAAAAGGGCTAAAACTTGCATAGGGGTGATGCAGGATCTTCATCGGATCTGGCGTAGATGATGTCGTCGCATTGGGGACCACCAGAAGATACAAAGAAACATTGTACGAAAAGACACCATGATCAGGTATTGCGATGGTTCCATTGGCATGAACAACACATGCTCAAGGTATACTCCAACTTCACCAATGCTCATCCTTCTCATATGCTTTTCAACGATACAGATATCTGTCAAGGGGCACATACGGATAAAGAGTTCAAGGACAAAAGATTGGATGAAGGTACAACAGCCGAGAAGCAGATTGATGATTGTAGAACCACCGTTATAAAGGAAGGAAGCGAAACCCTGAAGGTACAACAGAAACCCAACCACGGGAAATCCTGGACTCGAAGAAAAGATAAGAGAGTAGAACCAAAACACGCAGAGGTAAGAGGAGAACAGTAGAGGGGTAAGGAGTAAAAGCAGACCTAATCAGATCTATCCAACTGATTTTGCAAAATAGTTTTGACACTCTACTTCGGCCGTTAGCTAGGTTATCCTACTGGCTGGACTTGTGGGGTATCGTAACTGCTGAGCTCTGATACCACTCTGTAACACCCTCGAATCAGCCCTATGCAAGTTTTAGCCCTTTTCCGCCAAACCCGCATAGAAACGATTCAAGGATGCCCACCAAGCACTTTCGTGCGGGTGGAAAACGAAGTAATACCATTACACAACAGTCCTCGATGGGACCCACAGAATAGATATATATACAACACGACTCCATGAGTCAAGAATACCGATATACAGTACAAAGATCCAAATCAGCTTGAAATCGCTACAGCGTCCGAGTACGAACAAGATGCAAATGGGGTAAGAGCCCTAAAGAATAACCAATGGCATCCATAACCCTGCCCAGGCCAAGCCGGAAGGGTAACCCTGCTAACGACGTCGATCTCAAACCTGCTAAAACAAAAGGGGTGCCGACGAAGGCAAAGGAAAAAGAGGAGTGTCAGTACTGAGGCCAGTACACGGCGAGGCTAGAATTCGGCCGCTCTCGCCTATATAGGTATGGTGGGCTGAAGCGGCAGCGAAGCATGCACTAAACAACCTATAGAGACTCGATACAACTGTCGGCTATTAGAGAGGGATCAGAAAGACCTATTCGGATCCAACCTGAGACTAACACCAAACATACACATCCTGGTATTTCCCCTCGAGACCAAACGAGGAAGTCAGACCGAGGAACTCACACGGTTGGCAATTTTACTCATTCCGTTATAGTTGCAGCACTTACTAAACAGATATGGATAGCATGAGTCATCCTCGTAGCATAAGTAGTGGGCAGTTTTAGTTAACATTCCGTTGTAGTTGGAACATTTACTAGTCAGATACAATTGTCCTGAGGAGTCCCAAAACCCAGCAGTTGTTGGCACTTTTATTTCATTCCATTGGAGTTGCGATACTTTCACATAATAAATAAATATTATATTATTTTTGGGAGGCAGCCAGCCAGGCCCAAAAGCCTGGCCGGCCACCTCCAAACCCTAAATCTATCCTACCTGGACCTAACCCTAAGCCCACCCTATCTACCCCAGCCCTCCGCCGCCACATACACAACACACACACACACTCACGCAGCACCCCACACAGCCACACTCCACCCGCCGCCACCTCCACCAGACCCACACAGCTGCACCCACCGCTCACCCTGTCCCCGGGCCCACCTCCTGTCCATCCCTGTTCGCTCGCTCCCTCTCTCTCCATCGTGCGGGCTATTCCCCACCTACCCCCGTCTTCCTCCCCACGATATCCCCGACGCCGGCTCGATTCCTCCTGTACCGCTGTGCCGCTCTTCTCCCGCGGGCACCGCGCGTCCTCAGCCACGGTCCCGCCACCGCTCCCCCTCCCTCACCAAACCAGTCGCCGCCCATGTGCCCCCTGGCTCACCCACGGCCGCCATCCCCTTCCCCCTGAGCAGCGCCTCTTCCCGAGCTAGCCATTGGCGTTGCCGGCCACAGCAGCTGCCGCTGGCCCCCAGCACGGCCGCGCTCCACCGTGCTTCTCTGCGACCTGCCCCGTCGACCTCGCCGATGTCCACCAGCCCCACCGCCGACCACCTCGTCCCGCCGCCGCAGCGCGTTCTCCGGCGCCCGCATCCCGTGCGACCTCCGCGCCGCCAACCCCGTCTCCGGCCGTCGCCGTCGACCGCCGCCTTGTGCTGATGCTTCCTGTGCTGGCCTCCTGCAGCGCAGCAGGGCGTGGTGTCGCCAGCCACGTCTCCTCCTTGCCGCCTTCCGCCTTGCGCCTCTCCAAGTCGCCCTCCTTTCGCCCTGCCTCCTGCCAGACCTCTGCATCTCTGCCGTCATCGCCTGTGCGGGCCCGACCGCACCACCCGACGAGCTCCAGCTCCTCTTCGTTCGCGTCTGGGCTCCTCATCGTTTTCCCGGTTTTCTGCCCGCGAGCCTCTTTTAGTTTCTTGTGGCAAGATAGGTGGTGCTGCTACATTTGGTTCAAGATCTCCTTGTGGACCAAAGCTGGAGATCGGACATGGTTCTCCAGTTTTTCATGTCCCAATGTTGTGTGCTGCCAAGACTGTCTCCTCTGGGGATCGAGAACGACGCACAGAGATGAGCCTGAAGCCGAGTTTTGTGCTACATGTAGAGAAGCTGAGGACCGTGCCAAACCGGTGATACTCGACAAACTGCGGACAAGATCTTTGACATGGACCCAAACACCTTCGACACGAAACGCCGAGCTCTTCCTCCCTGTATCTGAAGACGCCGGAACACGGACGCCAAGGTCATCGTGGTACTAAACAAGTTCGTCCCCGGATGGATGTGATCCGAAGGCCATCGGTCAAGTTCGCCACCGACAAAAGACGGACGACAAGACTCCAACCGGAGATCGGAGGTGATGGTGCCAGATCGACAAGATCTTCCGAGGCCTTTGACATGGAGCGTCGAGACCCCGGACCCGGAGCATCCCAGGAAACCAAGATCTACCGGTGACCCAACCAAGATCTGAAGACCGAACCTGGTGCGCCAAGTTCTTCGTCCCCGAGGACCGATCCATAGGATGCGACAAGACCTCCTCCCATACCCAAGTTCTTCGTCACAAGCGTCAAGATCTACTTCACGGATCCGAAGGCCACCGGTACCTGATCCATTCAAGTTCATCATCGATGGCAAGATCGACTGATATCTTTCCGAGCAGTCGATCTTGCCGTCGATGACGAACTTGAATGGATCGGGTACCGGTGGCCTTCGGATCCGTGAAGTAGATCTTGACACTTATGACGAAGAACTTGGGTACAGGAGGAGGTCTTGGCGTTCTGATGGATCGGTCCTCGGGGTCGGAGAACTTGGCGCGCCAGGGTGCTGTCTTCGGATCTTGAAGGTTTCGCTTTTGGATCCGGGAAGGAGGTCTTGCGGTTTTTCGTGAAGGCGATCTTGACGCTCGGTGCCCGCGAAGTAGATCTTCTCGTTCTGTGTGGATCTAATTGATTTCGCCTCGAAGAACTTGGGACTTCTCGTGTCGGAGGTCTTGGTGGTTCTGACTTCATTTGTCGGTGCCGGACTTGGGTTGCGGTGTTTGGGTCATCGGCTCTGGGAAGGAGATCTTGTCGATCCTCAGTCATCGGATCTGCAAAGAACTTGGGGTTCCGGTTTTATTGGTTAGTGACGATCTTGAATTAACATCGGTGGTCTACCTTGGCTTGTGGGGTTGTTCGAAGATGTTCATGTCGTTGCAGCACTTGCGTCAGTCGATCTTGATGACAGCACGGTACCCGAGCATGGTGAAGATTGATAGGGGCCAACCACAAAACAAAACAAACATCGCACAGAGGCAGTTGCCTGATGCGGAGTGCAGCAGCACAAGCAGTTCAAGCGCCAGAAACATCCGACGGCGATGCAGCGGGCTCCGGGGCAAAGAAAGGCAGCAGCGGCTGGGCGGGGATCGTGACGGGGGAGACGGCGAGGAGGTCCAGCGCTCCGGCGGGGTCGCAGGAACGGGCGAGCGCGGCAGCGGACGACGACCGGTCGAGGCCAGGGCGGGGTAGCGGCTCGTGGAGGCCCTCTGCCGCGGCACTGGCGGTGTCGGCGACGTCCAGGCGGCGCGCGGCTGCGGCCAGAGCAGGGGCAGCGGGGCGCACTTGGTCGCTGACGGAGGGGCTTGCCGGGGACGATCTTGACGGGCCCGTGCGTGGGCTAGGCCAAACTCCGGTGAGGTTGCCGCGACGAACAAGGTCGGGGCAGAGGAGCTCGTTGGTGGGGTCAACCGCGGCGGCGGATGGGGGAGCTCGCGAATGGAGGTGGCGGTGCAGAGGGAGACTGGGGCTGCAGGAGAGGGAGCCCGCGGGGCGGCGCAGGGCCGGCAGGGCGGTCGACGGCCAGGCGGACCGAGAGGAGCAGAGGTGGGCCACCGGTGACTTTGCAGGAGGGGGCGAGGTCGTGGCCGGGCCTGGGATGGGACGCGACGGAGGGCGGCGGCCGCAAGGAAGAGGGGATGGCGGCCTCGGGCTCGAGGGAGGGCGCGCCTGGGGCGGCAGAGGCGGACGAGGCGGGGTTGGGGCAGACGCGTGCGTCGCGGTGCGCGTGGGGCCGAGGGCATTGATGGGGATAGGGGTAGATGGCCACGATAGGGTAGGTGGGGTCAGGCGGGGCAGCAGGGTTGCGTGCGGGGTGGGGCTGGCGTGTTGGTGTGGTGCCCCGCGTGTGTGTGTGCGCGTTGTGTGCCAACGTGTGCGGCGTCCGGTAGGTGGCAGCGGGTGAGGCTGGCTAGGGTTAGGTGTTAGGTGGTCTAGGGTCTGGTCTAGATGGGCTGGATCTGCCGGGTAGTAGGTGGCCCGGCCTGCGGGCTGGGCTGCCTCCCCGGTCCGAAAAAAATAGTTTTATTATTTATTTTTATTTTAAAGTCCTTTTGTAAACTATTTTTAGACAAAACAAAATACCCGGAAGAGGCCCGGTGTTTCGATTTGAAATAAAGGCGGGTATTTAGAAAACAAAAATAGACTTTTCAAAAATAGTTTCAGACAAACAGATGCATGATGATGACGATGCTCAAATGCAATGTGGCATGATGACATGAGCATGCGGTCATGATGATGCGATGCACAAAAACACAGCGATTTTCTAGTAGTGGTTTTAGCGGGGCGCCACAACTCGACACCACTAACAAGGGATCTCGCCCTCGAGATCCGCCTCATGGTACCGGGAAGAAGGCCGACGATCAGCATCTTCTAGCTTCGGGTAGATCCCCGCGACACCACTAACAAGATTGTTGCTCCATCTTGAAATCGGTGACACCACCAACAAGGGTCGATGTCCATGGTCGTCGAGAAAACACTCCGAGAACAAAGGACGAAGGTAAAGGTATCAAGAGATAAGGCCACCTTTAACTTCCGTGGACGGAGCGAAATTGCTTGATCCACCGATTCGATGTACAAAAGTGCATAGTGAGAGGCGGGTAGGGTGATCAGTCCATCCCGTACTCAAAGCATCCTTCTGTAAATGAATCGCAGAATCGTGCAACCAACTCTCGGGATTTAGAATGAAGATCTTCACAAGCGGTGTTCGGAACAAGAGGGGTGATGCAAGCTCTTCATCGGATCTGGAGTAGATGATGTCGTCGCATTGGGGACCACCGGAAGATACAAAGAAACATCGTACGAAAAGACACCATGATCAGGTTTTGCGATGGTTCCATTGGCATGAACAACACATGCTCAAGGTATACTCCAACTTCACCAATGCTCATCCTTCTCATATGCTTTTCAACGATACAGATATCTGTCAAGGGGCACATACGGATAAAGAGTTCAAGGACAAAAGATTGGATGAAGGTACAACAGCCGAGAAGCAGATTGATAATTGTAGAACCACCGTTATAAAGGGAGGAAGCGAAACCCTGAAGGTACGACAGAAACCCAACTGATACGTCCAAAATGTATCTACTTTCCCGAACACTTTTGCTATTGTTTCTCCTCTATACTTGTGTGATTTGGATGCAACTAATGCGAACTGACGTTGTTTTCAGCAGAATTGCCTTGGTGTCTACCTTTTGTGCAGAAAATCAACTATCAGGAAAAATCCTGGAAAATATGCCAAAAATCCTATTTCACCCGAAGACTCCAGGAGCCAGAATACGAGACGGAGAAGAGCCCTTGGGTGGCCACACCACCTGGTGGCGCGGGCTAGGCCAGGCCACACCAGGGGGTGGGGTGGGCCCCCAAGGCACCCCCTCGGCCTCTCTCTTTGCCTATAAGGAGCCTTCTGACCTAAAAACTTCGGGGGGTTCAACGTTTTTCGAGAAGGAGTTCCGCTCTGCCGCCACCACCAGATTCCACGAAACAGTACCAGAAACTCCGTTCTGGCACCCTGCCGGGACGGGGAATTGGAGGAGATCATCGCCATCATCATCACCATCACTTCTCCATCGACCATCCATGTTTCCCCCATCTATGAGTGAGTAATCCCCCGCTGTAGGCTATGGGGATGGTAGGGATTGGATGAGATCGTTCATGTAATGGCATCAGATTGTTAGGGCATGGTGCCTAGTATCTTTTATTAGTGCTTTATGACTTTGTTGCGACTTGTTGTGCTTAATGCTTGTCACTAGGGCCCGAGTGCCATGATTTCAGATCTGAACTTATTATTGATTCATTATGATAGTATTGTTTCTGGTCTTATCTACAAGTTGTATACACACGTCGTTGTCCGGAACCTATGGCCCCAAAGTGACAGAAATCGGGATAACCGAAAGGGAAAGGCTTTGATGTGAGGATCACATGTGTTCACGGAGTGTTAATGCTTTGCTCCAGTGCTCTATTAAAAGGAGCACCTTAATTGTCAGTAGTTCCCTAGAGGCCCCGCTGCAAACGGGCTGGTAGGACAAAAGATGTTGTGCAAGTTCTCATTGCGAGCACGTATGACTATATATGGAACACATGCCTAGGATTGTCTAGTACTTGGGTGCTTTATCTTATTTATCTGCAATTACCCTATGTTCTGATTGCTATGTGAATTGTCTTGTCCATGCAACGCCCGTCCATCCATCCCTATGCCTACCGCACTCGAATCCCACGGTTTACTGCTTTTGTTACTACTGTCTTTGCTTTACTAATGTTGTTACTTTACTATTCCTACTACAAAACTGTTGCTACTGATAAACTGCTGCGAGCAAGATTGTTTCCAGGTGCGGCTGAATTGATAACTCAGTTGTTAAGGCTTTTAAATATTCTTTGGCTCCCCTTGTGTCGAATCAATAAATTGGGTTTCACTTCCCTCGAAAATACTGCGATACACCCCCTATACTTGTGGGTCATCAAGACTATTTTCTAGCGCCGTTGTCGGGGAGCATAGCTTTATTTATCAAGTTCACTTGGATTATCTATTGCTCGTTGCTACTCATCCATCATGGGTAAGTCTCGTGATGGCAAGGTTCCTATTTTACCATCCACTACAAGAAGAGGTACGGTTCTGAAAACCTCTACTGCTCTTGATTCACCGTCTGTTTTGAGTAAGTTCCTTACACCACCACATACACATGCTACACACACTGCTACTACTGCTGAATCTGAAACTTCTGATATGTATGATGCTGCTTCTACTGTGCTTGATAAAAGTGGTTCATTAGGTCCTTTCCTAGATGCTACGATTGCTAGAACTATAGCTGGAAATACCGAAACTCCTAATGAAGACACTGCCACACCTGTTAGCTCACCTGAGTTTAGAAAGAGTTATGATGCTGAAGAAGATTATGTTGAGATGACTGATGAGTTTACTGAAGAATGTAGGAACACCCATGATAGGAGCGCTGCTAAGAGTCTCCTTGAGAGGCGTACTATTAGACCCAAATTATCTCTTGATGCTAAGTTTGCTGCTTCTCCAATAAACATTATAGATGAAGATTATGATTTCACTCTCGATCTATCTTACATAGTTATTGTCGAGAAAGAACCTTTTTGTGGGACTAAGAATGAAAGTGCGGTAGCACATATGAATGAACTTTCTACTATGAGTGGCTTGTTTTCTGATGATATTAAGATGCGTACTTATTTTGTTGCTAAGATTTTTCCTTTCTCACTGAAAGGAGAAGCTAAAACGTGGTTTAGTAATTTACCTCATGGATCTATTGATAGCCCTGAGTGCTTGATTAGTACTTTCCTGCAGAAATATTTTCCTCCCAGTGCTAGACATGCTATTTTGCAGGAACTTTTTGATTTTAAACAGGGAGAAAAAGAGGTATTGCCCGAATCTTGGGCAAGGTTTTGTGATTTGATTCATGCACAGGCTGGAAGTCCTTTACCTAAGAATGAGCTTCTTGATATATTTTATAATGGACTAACTGAGGAAACTAGGACATACCTAGATAGTTGTGCTGATTGTGTTTTCAGGAATAGGACTCCTAAGGAAGCTGAGGAATTAATGGCCAAAATAAGCAAGAATTATGAAGATTGGGCTCCTCCTAAACAAGCTATACCTAAAGTAATTGTACCTGAACCATCTATTCCTGTGCCTATTCCAATATCAAAGAAGAGGGGAGTTATTGAATTAAATGATGAAGTGATGAAGGGAGCTAAGAAATGTCTTAAGGAGAAGGGAATTAAAGCTGCAGATGTCAAGAATTTACCTCCTATAGAAGAATTATGTAAGCCTATTCCCTACTCATCCACTATTGAGGTACACTCTCTCCAACACTTTGATGAAGGTGATATCCCTTACTCGAAACCTCCTGATCATTGCTTAGAAGAATTTGATATCTTTATTGTTAAGCAAGATAACTTTAATAAAAGGGTGCAAAATCATCTAATGGAAAACACTAGAGCTATTGTTAAGTTGAAAGATATTGTGGAAAGAACCTCTAATGATGTTAAAATGATTGTTAAACACTTTCAAATGGTTCAAACTCAAATAGATCAACTCGTTAAAGTGCAAAACAACTTGCTAGTTAATGCTGCTAAAGAAAAACATGCTTATGAAATTAGAACTAGAAGTGGTGCTGCCACCCAGGATCCTCTATATCCTGAGGGGCATCCCAAAAGAATTGAGCAGGATTCTCAAGAAGCTGAAAATAGTGGTTCTACTCGTAAGAAAAGGAAAAAAGAAACATAAAACTGTTGTAGAACCCTCTGAACCTGCTATAGATCCTAATAGTATATCTATCTCTGATGCTAAAACTGAAAGTGGTAATGAATAAAATAAAGTTCCTAGTGAAGAAAAAGTTGAAGAAGAACCTGAAAACCACACTAGGAATACTAAATACACTAAAGAAGATTTTATTGCTAAGAAACATGGTAGTGAAAGAGAACCTTGGGTCCAAAAACCTATGCCTTTCCCTGATAAGAAACACAAGTCAAAGGAAGATGAACACTATAATAAGTTTTGTGAGTGGATGAAGCCTTTATTCTTCCAAATTCCTTTGACTGATGCTATTAAATTGCCTCCTTACTCAAAGTATATGAAGGATATTGTCTCGAATAAAAGGAAGATCCCTAATGAAGAAATCTCTACTTTGCTTGCTAATTATTCTTTCAATGGTAAGGTTCCTAAGAAACTTGGAGACCCAGGGATTCCAACTATCCCTTGCTCTATTAAGAACAGTTATGTTAGAACTGTTTGTGTGATTTGGGAGCTGGAGTTAGTGTTATGCCTTTCTCTCTATATAAGAGGCTTCAACTAGAAAAATTGATACCAACTGATATATATTTGCAAATGGCTGATAAATGTACCACTATTCCTGTGGGTATATGTGAGGATGTACCTGTTCAGGTGGCTCATAATTTCTTGATATTAACTGATTTTGTTGTGCTTGAAATGCCTGAAGATGATAATATGTCTATTATTATTGGGAGACCTTTTCTTAATACTGTAGGAGCTGTTATTAATTGTAATCAAGGAAAGGTGACCTTCAATGTTAATGACAAGGAACATATTGTCTATTTCCCCAAGAAGATTGAAAGGACTTATGGCTTGAATTCAATTGAACATGTTGAAGGCATTCAAGTTGGAGAAATATATTGTCCCATACCAAGAGAAAAATTTGAAACTATTATGATTGGGACCATTGCTATCAAGGTTAAGGTAACATAATCATTAGTGGAGTACAAAGTTTTGTCTCATATGCAATTGTTTTGGTAGAAAGACTTGATCAACCTTGCTAACAAAAGGATTCCATTGAACAAAACAATGTTTTCATTATGATTATCTCCATTTATTTCTATCCTTTGCATCTTAGTTTTTGTTTTCGTTTAATTTTCTTTGTGTTGTTAGTTTCTTGCATGCTAGAACTTCTGTAGTTCTAGCCTTGTTTTGTCCTTGGATCATGTTTCCAAAAGAACAACTGTCTGTCAGAAAAATCATTCTTCTATTTCTGAAAAATGCCCAAAAATAAAGTGTCTCGAAAAATTCCAGAAAATTCATATTAAATTTTTACGTGAAAAAAGGGGCAGAGGAGTACCTGGTAGGTACCAGGGGGCCCACCAGGCAGGCACACCATGTGGTGGCGCAGCCAGCCCTGGGTGGCGCAGCTAGCCCTGGGTGGCGCATTGCCCTGGTGTGGGCCACCCCTGGCCCCCCACTACTTCTCTCCCTGCCACTTTCTTCTCTCTCCCGAGTAAGCTCCAGTTCATAGCTCAAAATCGCGTTCTCTCTATGCTTGCTCTCGATTTCTTCGATCTCTTTGCTCAGCCCATCTTTCCTGCTGAAATTTGGAGCAATTGTTCCTTGGTATGTGACTCCTCCCTTTGTCCAAGTAGATTTGTGTTTAGTGGGTTATATGTTGTTGCTACTATAGGTGACTGGTTTTGAGAGCTTTTAAGCTTGTTTGATGCTTAGAGATATAGTTTTGATGCATGTTTAGGCCTCTTACAAGTCCCTATGAGTAGAATCCTTCATTATATGTACTTTGCAATCACTTGTTTAATAGGTGTTTAAATTTCAAAATAGAAGATGAGTGAACACCACCTAAACCAACATGAGCTTTGGGTGCCTGAGGTCATGAAGGCCCACCGGGAGGAGGAAGTTTTTCCCTCCATTTATCCATGCCCTGAGTTCATGAGAGTTGCTGGAATTCTACAAGATTTCCACACTTTGGTTTCTAATGCAGGGTTAGAGCACTTTTTGGAGAATGAACCTTGTCAATTCTTGAAGCTAACCATGTCTGTGTTGCAGGACTTCAAATTTAGTCACTCTTTGCCTAACCCCATGGTCCATTACAAAATTTACAATATAGCTGTCGACCTTTCTCTTGATGATTTTTGTGCAGCTATTAAGGTACCTCAATGGGGATCATGTAGGAAGATTAAAGAGAGACCTGAACCACTCATGGATTTATATGCAGAAATTTGCCAAGGGAGTAGCTTCTCGAAGGAGAGTGGAAAAATCCGTAACATTCATTTTCCCTCCATTCGCTACTTTGCTTACTTTATTGCCAAGTGTGTTCATGCTAGGAAAACTGCCAATAAGTTATCTTCGTTTGATCTAGCATTTATCTCTGCTGCTCTTAGACGAGATAGGTCTTACAACTTGGGTGCTTTGATAGATTTCCGTCTTGCTGCTAACCATGAGAAAGGTGGAATTTGTGGAGGCCTCATTGCTTCTAGGTTGCTAGCATTGCATGGTTTAGTGCCTCATCATCTAGACCTACAGTTTCCCATAGAGAGGCTTGATTTTAATTCCATGATACAGCATAAATTTATTTCCTCATGGGCTAGTTTGAGTGAGTTATCTTATGAAATAACCTTTCTCAAAGCTGGCTGGAGAAAGAGCAAGTCCGAGCGTGTTGTTCTTTTGCCTGCACCTGTTTTGTTTAACCTTGATAACAGGGAAGGATGGTCCCTCACTGAGGACGAGCTTGACACGTACCTAGGAGAGCTTTCCCAGCAGGAGCAGGACACTAGAAGGGAGGTCACGGATGATTCGGTCCAGCCCTCGAATGAGGGAGAGTCTTCATATCAGCAGCCCGCTTATGATTGGGGAGCTTCCTCTTCATCTCATGGGCCCAGCTACGACCATTCTTACCAAGATCCGCCCGCTTGGAACCCTTATTCATACATGGATTGATACCCACTTAGGCCAAAAGCCTAAGCTTGGGGGGAGGTACGCCGACACCGCACTCACCTCCATATCATATTTCGTCGGTACTTTGTATATTCATGTTTTCATTCTATTTTTAGTTTTCGTTCTTCTTTGCCTTTGCTTTCTAAAAACACAAAAAGACCAAAAATATTTTTGTTATTTCTCTTTGGTTTGCTTCTTCTTTTTGCCTTGGTTTGCTTTTCCCTTTTTGCTTTGTTTGAACTATTCAAAAAAAAACCAAAAAGATTTTTCTTTGTTTGTTTCTCCCTTTTGGTTCTTGTTTAAAAATCGAAAACACCAAAAATATTTGTCGTTCTTCTTTGGTTTTTGCGAGTTTGCTTCAGGGTTTGGCAGTCCTCAATGGATATTGGTTTCATATTATTATTCAAGCCACACAAGTGAAGAGCAATAATGAGGATTAATGACAACTTGAGGCGTGATAAGAGGTTGGTAACGAACTCTATTTATTTTCATTTTTGTACATATACTCATCACTGTGGGCATGCTTAGTCTGTTCATGTAGAGTGTATGTTATCTTTGGATGCTTAGTAGTTCTTGCTTTCTTGTGATTAGATCCAGCTCGCTAATAGTTTGTAGCATGTCTTACGAATGTTTGCTTGCATTACTCTATTTATAAATTGGTATGACACCGTGGTATCCTCCTCTGAATGTTTCATTTGATTGACTTGGCACATGCTCACGCATGCTCATGACTGTAATAATCAGTTAAGCCTCGATGAATTATTTTGCCTTGAGGATCTTGAATCACTTTCATGCCATGAGTAGTCTTGTTTTGTTGCAAGCATGATAATGATAGCTACTGCTCTCTCGTTTGTCGCTCCCTTACTATTGCTAGCCTTCACTTCCATTGAGTGTTTTACTCATGTCTCCAACTCCTTAAACCAAACATTTCCAAAGAGTCCACCATACCTACCCATTAGCATCATTTGCTACCTCCGTGCATAGTCATTGTGCTTTGTTTTCTTCCGAATAAAATGTTTGCTTGTTATGAGAAAGTTAGTTAGTAAAGCTCTCACGAACTTGATGGCACACTTTATTTCCTGCACTTAATAAACCTGAACCATTGTGAACTCTCCATGAAAGTTATATGCTTGCAAATTATAGGCTGGGATTAGAAGAACCGTGCTGTCACGGGGAACGCTTTCAACACTTGTAAATTTATACCCAGTTGATACCTTTCTCTTTTGTTTGCGGATGTCGTCGGTGTGAAATAAAAGGGGAGCTTGTAAGTCCATGGAGTTATGTATGTGTGTTAGAGAAACGCCTGGGCCGCTGGTCTAATCCATGCTGACATGGTGGAAACCTGCAGCGTAACCATAATGATATCTATGAAGCATTCTTCTTATAAAAAAGAGAGATAGCTATTGAGAAAAAAAAGAAAAAAAAGAGATTTATGAAAAGAGGAAACAGAGACAAAAGCACCATTTTCCCATGGTAAATAAGAAGATTGCCGAGATACTCATTGTCTACTTGCCTTGTCATTTTGATATCGGGATTCTTCCGTATCATCGGGCAAGGGGTACCCCGTTGGCGGTTCTCAATGATACGCACATACTTACGATGACAAGAACTTACCGGTAACTAAAGTTGAGTAGCATGAGGAGCGGCCCTCGTACTAAAAGGACTTGGGATTTTCAGTTTATAGTCTGTCAAGCATATAACTCAGATTAGACCTCACTTTCACCTTAACCACATTAAAGATGCTTATGATAGGGGCAATGAGAGCTCAAAGCTAACGAGTACCATACTTTCCGTTGGGTCCGCAGCATAGAAAACAAAAAAATTCCTACGGTGTGAACTACATGCCAAGATCTATCTACTAGGTACAAAGAAACGGCTGGACATAAATCCAACGAGAACTTACCCTCGAAGACAACAAGTTTTGTTAACGAGTAGGAACTCGTGGTTGATGTAGTCGTACACTTGCTGATCTCAAGATCGTGAGGAAGTCCGAGCGCCGCAACTCAGCAGCGCATCCGCACTCGCACACACGTTCAAGCCACCGGACAACCTCCACCTCCTCGCTCCAGTGATCCAGCGGAAGCAGCAACTCCTTCCAGACGAAATTCCACCGGGAACATGTATCTCACTAATCCGAGACCATGGGGGAATAATTCTAGAGGGGGAGAGATATCCTTCACAAGGAGGTGTGAGGATGACGGAGGGAATGGGTGGCCATTTATAGGAGGAGGGGGTGCCCCCTCTCTCCATGGCCGGCGCATGGGGGGTGACCCCTCACCTCCCCCATTCATGTGGTGGTAACCCTTCCACATTAAAATGCCTCTTCACATTCCCTTTTAAAGTCTCCACTTTGAATGCATTAAATTTCTCCAAATTTAATGCTCTCTCATTTAATAAAACTCTTTTTATTAAATTTATTCAGAATTTTGTTAATTACTTTAATTAACAAACATTCACATATAGCCCCTTGCAATATTTCAATATCACATGCAGAACCACTTTCTACAATTTCACCCGAAACAATTTCCGGTTTCTATTGAAACAATTCCTGCGCTTTGCAATTCTTTCGTCTAAAACATATGTGCTCCAAAATGGTGTCCGGTAACTCTTAAGTGTGCCACCCTACGGTTCGCGAATAATGCAGACATGATTGAGACCCTTCTCCTATCAATAATCAGCAGCGGGACCTGGAGATCCGTACTGACTCCTACACATTCAACGATGACTTATGTGATCGTGAGAACCTTTAACGCTTGTAACTAACTCCCTTTGTCTCTCGATATATTACATGTCCGAGATTCGATCATCGGTATCTCCATACCTAGTTTGATCTCGTTACCGACATGCACTCTTTTCTCGTTCTCGTGATATAACATTCTAGTGATCACATCACTTGCTTGCAAGCTATCTTAATGTGATATCACCGAGAGGGCCCAGAGTATATCTATCCGTCATCTGGATTGACAAATTCCACTCTTGATCCATGAGCCTCAACATAACACCTTCGTAGTACTAAACCCATCTTTATAGTCACCCTGTTACGGTGTGACGTTTGATGTTATCAAGATACTCTTCCGGTGTTAGCAATTAACATGATCTCATGGTCTAAGGATAAAGATTACTTCGTATGATGTTATAGCAATATAAACATAATGACTTGATCGTAATGCTATACTTCGGATGAATGTTCATCACATCATTCCACCAATGGTGTGACCTTGTTATTAACAACATCCAATGTCCATGATCAGGAAACCTTGATCATCTTGTTAATCAACAAGCTAGTCTATAAGAGAGGCACAACTAGGAACCCTTTTTGTTTATTAAACACACATGTATTGATGTTTCCGATCAATACAATTATAGCATGTAAAATAAACATCTATCATATATAAGGAATATATAATAACAACTTTATTATTGCCTCTCAGGGCATATTTCCTTCAGTCTCCCACTTGCACTAGAGACAATAATCTAGTTCACATAGTGATAAATCTAACACCCATGGAGTTCTGGTGTTGATCATGTTTTTCCCTAGGGAGAACTTTAGTCAACGGATCTGCTACATTTAGGTCCGTGTGTACTTTACAAATCTTTATATCTCCATCCTTGACATGCTCGCGAATGGAGTGAAACCGGCGCTTAATATGCTTGGAATTCTTGTGAGACCTCGGTTCCTTTGCGTTGGCTATGGCTCCATTATTGTCACAATAGATCACCATTGGGTCCAACACACTAGGAACCACACATAGTTCCGTAATTAACTCTTTCATCCAAACCACCTCATGCGCTGCTTCTAAAGTAGCAACATATTCCGCCTCCGTCGTTGATCCAGCCACCACAAGTTGTTTGGAACTCCTCCGACTAACTGCTGCTCCGTTCAAGAGAAATACGTATCCGGATTGAGACATAGAGTCATCCGGATCGATGTCAAAGCTAGCATCGACATAACACTTAGCGACTAGCTCTTCTTCACCTCCGTATATAAGAAACATATTCTTAGTTCTTCTCAAGTACTTGAGGATGTTCTTTACCGCTATCCAGTGTTCCGAACCTGGATCAGATTGGTACCTACTAGTCAAACTAATAGCATGTGCCACATCCGGTCTTGTACATAGCATGGCATACATAATAGAGCCTATGGTCGAGGCATAGGGGATCTTATCCATCATCTCTCTTTCTTCCGACGTAACCGGACTTTGAGTCTTACTCAATGTCTTGCCTTGCAACATAGGTAAGAAACCCTTCTTACTTTCATCCATATTAAACTTCTTTAATATCTTATCAAGGTATGTACTCTGCGATAGCCCAATTAGGTGCCTTGATCTATCTCTATAGATTTTAATGCCTAATATATATGATGCTTCACCAAGGTCTTTCATCGAAAATTTGCTATTTAGATAACTTTTAACACTGTTTAAAAGATCTATATCATTTCCAATCAATAACATATCATCCACATATAATATCAGAAATGCCACATTGCTCCCACTCACTTTCTTGTAAATACAAGCCTCTCCATAAGTTTGGACAAATCCAAACTCTTTGATCACCTCATCAAAGCGGAGATTCCAACTCCGGGATGCTTGCTTCAGTCCATAGATGGATCGCTGAAGTTTGCATACCTCATTAGCATCCTTAGGATCGACAAAACCCTTAGGTTGTATCATATACAACTCTTCTTCAATATTACCATTGAGGAACGCAGTTTTGACATCCATCTGCCATATTTCATAATCGAAATATGCAGCAATTGCTAACATAATCCTAACCGACTTAAGCATCGCTACGGGAGAGAATGTCTCATCGTAGTCAACTCCTTGAATTTGTCGAAACCCCTTTGCGACAAGTCGAGCCTTATAGATGGTCACATTACCATCAGTTTTTCTTTTAAAAATCCATTTATTCTCAACGGCCTTTCGATCGTGAGGTAAGTCCACCAAGTTCCAAACTTGGTTCTCGTACATGGATTCCATCTCAGATTTCATGGATTCTAGCCATTTGTTGGAATCCGGGTTTATCATCGCTTCTTCATACGTCGCAGGGTCATCCATTTCATCAACCATGAAATTCACAACAGGATTGCCGTACAGTTCAGGAGCTGCACGTGTCCTGCTTGACCTGCGAGGTTTGGTAGTGTCCTCTTTCGGAGTTTCATGATCATTATCATTAGCTCTCTCTTCATCAGGTGAAGTCAACTCCGAAACAACTTCCGGTGCTGCGCCACTCGCCATTCCATGAAGAGAAGGTTCAATAACCTCTTCGAGTTCTACCTTCCGACTACTCACACCTTTCGCGAGAAACTCCTTCTCAATAAAGGATCCATTCTTGGCAACAAAAACCTTGCCCTCGGATCTGTGATAGAAGGTATACCCAATTGTTTCCTTAGGGTATCCTATGAAGACGCATTTTTCCGCTTTGGGTTCGAGTTTATCCGGTTGAAGTTTCTTCACATAAACATCGCATCCCCAAACTTTAAGAAATGACAGCTTAGGTTTGTTTCCAAACCATAATTCATACGGTGTCGTTTCAACGGATTTAGATGGTGCCCGATTTAAAGTGATTGCAGCTGTTTCCAGTGCATAACCCCAAAATGACAGTGAAAAGTCAGTCAGAGACATCATAGATCGAACCATATCCAATAAGGTACGATTATGACGTTCTGACACACCATTACATTGTGCTGTTCCGGTAGGCGTGAGTTGTGAAACTATTCCACACTCTTTCATGTGTGTGCTAAACTCGTAACTTAGATACTCTCCTCCATGGTCAGACCGTAGAAATTTGATATTTCTATTACGATGATTTTCCACTTCATTCTGAAATTCCTTGAACTTTTCAAAAGTTTCAGACTTGTGTTTCATCAAATAGATATACCCATATCTACTCAAATCATCCGTGAAAGTAACAAAATAAATATATCCACCTCGCGCCGACACACTCATTGGTCCACACACATCAGTATGTATGATTTTCAATAGATCTGTCGCCCGTTTCATTGAACCGGAAAACGGCGTTCTAGTCATCTTGCCCATAAGGCATGGCTCACATGTATCAAATGATTCAAAATCAAGTGATTCCAAAAGTCCATCAGAATGGAGTTTCTTCATGCGTTTAATGCCAATATGACCTAGACGGTAGTGCCACATATATGTAGACATATCATCATCAAGTTTAATCTTTTTAGCATTAACATTATGAATGTGTGTAATATTACTATCGAGATTCAACAGAAATAAACCATTCAACATAGGTGCATGACCATAAAAGATATCATTCTTATAAATCGAACAACCATTGTTTTCAGATTTAAAGGAATGACCACTTTGCATCAAACACGATCCAGATACAATGTTCATGCTCAGTGCAGGCACTAAATAACAATTATTTAGGTTTATAACTAATACCGATGGCAAATGGAGAGGTAGCGTCCCGACAGCGATCGCATCAACTTTTGATCCATTGCCGACCCGCATTCTGACCTCATCACTTGCTAGTTGTCGCTTGTTCCGTAGCCCCTGAACCGAGTTACATATATTAGCAACCGATCCCGTATCAAATACCCAGGTGCTACTACGAGTACTAGTCAAGTACACATCAATAACATGTATATCACATATACCTTTGTTTGCCTTGCCGGACTTCTTGTCCGCCAAATACTTGGGGCAGTTGCGCTTCCAATGGCCAGTCCCCTTACAATAGTAGCACTCGGTGTCAGACTTAGGGCCAGCTCGGGGTTTCTTTTCAGGCGTGGCAACAGACTTGCCACCCTTCTTTCCCTTGTGCTTGTCTTTCTTGTCTTTCTTGAAACCGGTGGTCCTATTGATCATCAACACTTGATGTTCTTTCCTAATCTCCACTTCTGAAGTCTTAAGCATTGACAGAAGCTCGGGAAGAGACTTCTTCATGCCCTGCATATTATAGTTCATCACGAAGCTCTTGTAGCTAGGTGGCAGAGATTGGATAACACGATGTATGCCTAAGTCAATGAGAATCGTTATTCCCAAGGACACAAGCTTATCGGCGTACCCAGACATTTTGAGTACGTGCTCACTAACGGAGCTGTTTTCCTCCATCATGTAGCTAAAGAACTTTTCTGTAGCATTATAACGCTCTACGGCAGCATGGGTATCGAAAATCATTTTCAATTCTCCCATGGTATCAAAGGCATTGCCATTTTCAAAACCTTTCGAAGTTCTGGCTCTAGCCCATACAGTATGCCGCAATGAACTAAGTTGTGGTCCTCCTGACGAGTCACATAGACATTCTTTTCCTCGTCAGGGGCATCAGGAGCTAGTGGGGGGCCTAGCAGCGCATCTAGCACATATTGCTTTTGTGCAGCAGTGAGGAGAATCCTCAAATTCATAGCCCAATTGGTGAAGTTGCTACCATTCACAGCAAGTTTCTCTTTCTCCATGAACACATTGAAATTAAAAGCAGGTGGTGCCATCTACAACAGAATTTGTAAAGTTTATTTAGACTAAGTTTATGATAGATTGAGTTCAACTAATCCAAATTACTACTGAACTCCCACTCAAAAACGACATTCCTCGTGTATTTTTGGTGATTACATGAACCAAATCCACTACACCAAGTCCGATCATCACGTGAGTTGATGTAGCTTCAAAGGCGAGCATCTATATGGGCATCATATCAACTATATGACTCATGCTTAACCTTTCGGTCCGTGTTCCGAGGCCATGTCTGTACATGCTAGGCTCGCCAAGTAAGAACCTTAGTATTCGTGTGTGTAAAACTGTCTTACACCCGTTCCTATGAAAGCGTAGATTCGAGTACACCCGATCATCACGTGATGTCTCGAAACACGATCCACAGAACGGTGCATACTTAAGGAAGAACACATTTTTATCTTGATATCTAAATGAGGGATCATCTTATAATGCTACCAAAAGCGTCAAACTACCAGTATAAGATGCTAACATCTAATGTGTAAAGTGAGATGATATGGTCCATGCATTTGATCTCTATCACATGCATCGTGGTATGATCTCTATCATTCCTTTGTGTGTAAGGCCAAGGTCTATCGAACTTACATGTTGAGTGTGTTGTAAGAGTATCTATCATACATCTACTTACAACAATACCATATCAATACACTAGCCCAACAACGATCAAAACTAGATGCCTCTAATTTATCAATTGCAAGTTTTACGTGGCTTAGGGCTTTCGGAGATAGAACCGTTCTCACCTACGAACATGAACCACAACGAGGATAACTAAGTTATTAGCAACTCGTTGTAAATCAGATATTGACTATAGTAGGAGAGACAGACACCCGCCAGCCCCTTATGCAAAACAAGTTGCATGTCAGTCGTGGAACCGGTCTCATGTACGATGACATGTAAGGTTGGTCCGGGCCGCTTCATCCCACTATGCCACCAATATCCAAAATACATAGAAGATGCAATAACATGATCATCATCGCCCACATATAAACATATGTGTACTACCCGTGCAAAGCACCTACGCATAGATCAGGCTCTCGTACCACTGTTGGGTCCGCAGCATAGAAAACAAAAAAATTCCTATGGTGTGAACTACACGCCAAGATCTATCTACTAGGTACAAAGCAACGGGTGGACATACATCCAACGAGAACTTACCCTCGAAGACAACGAGTTTTGTTAACGAGTAGGATCTCGTGGTTGATGTAGTCGTACACTTGCCGATCTCAAGATCGTGAGGAAGTCCAAGCGCCGCAACTCAGCAACGCATCCGCACTCGCACACACGTTCAAGCCACCGGACAACCTCCACCTCCTCGCTCCAGCGATCTAGCGGAAGCAGCAACTCCTTCCAGACTAAATGCCACCGGAAACATGTATCTCGCTAATCCGAGACCATGGGGGAATAATTCTAGAGGGGGAGAGAGATCCTTCACAAGGAGGTGTGAGGATGAAGGAGGGAATGGGTGGCCTTTTATAGGAGGGAGGTGCCCCTCTCTCCATGGCCGGCGCATGGGGGGTGACCCCTCACCTCCCCCATTCATGTGGTGGTAACCCCTCCACATTAAAATGCCTCTTCACATTCCCTTTTAAAGTCTCCACTTTAAATGCATTAAATTTATCCAAATTTAATGCTCTCTCATTTAATAAAACTCCTTTTATTAAATTTATTCAGAATTTTGTTAATTACTTTAATTAACAAACATTCACATATAGCCCCTTGCAATATTTCAATATCACATGCAGAACCACTTTCTGCAATTTCACCCGAAACAATTTCTGGTTTCTATTGAAACAATTCCTGTGCATTGCAATTCTTTCGTCTGAAACATATGTGCTCCAAAATGGTGTCCGGTAACTCTTATGAGTGCCACCCTACGGTTCGCGAATAATGCAGACATGATCGAGACCCTTCTCCGATCAATAATCAGCAGCGGGACCTGGAGATCCGTACTGACTCCTACACATTCAACGATGACTTCTATGATCGTGAGAACCTTTAACGCTTGGAACTAAATACCTTTGTCTCTCGATATATTACATGTCCGAGATTCGATCATCGGTATCTCCATACATAGTTTGATCTCGTTATCGACATGCACTCTTTTCTCGTTGCCGTGATATAACATTCTAGTGATCAGATCACTTGCTTGCAAGCTATCTTAATGTGATATTACCGAGAGGGCCCAGAGTATATCTATCCGTCATCTGGATTGAAAAATTCCACTCTTGATCCATGAGCCTCAACATAACACCTTCGTAGTACTGAACCCATCTTTATAGTCACCCTGTTACGGTGTGACATTTGATGTTATCAAGATACTCTTCTGGTGTTAGCAATTAACATGATCTCCTGGTCTAAGGATAAAGATTACTTTGTATGATGTTATAGCAATATAAACATAATGACTTGATCATAATGGTATACTTCGGATGAATGTTCATCACATCATTCCACCAATGGTGTGACCTTGTTATTAACAACATCAAATGTCCATGATCAGGAAACCTTGATCATCTTGTTAATAAACAAGCTAGTCTATAAGAGAGACACAACTAGGAACCCTTCTTTTTATTAAACACACATGTATTGATAATTCCGATCAATACAATTCTAGCATGTAAAATAAACATCTATCATATACAAGGAATATATAATAACAACTTTATTATTGCCTCTCAGGGCATATTTCCTTCACTTTCAGCATTTGGAAGCCTTTCAAAATTATTCAAAATCTTTTTCTTCTACTTGTTGAGTCTCCATATATTCTTTGAGCACCTTCTTGAGAGCATAGTTGTCATTCTTTGTGTTTGTTCCATTACTTGATTATTTGTGTTATGACTTTGATGCTTGTATCTTTGATATCTTTACTTCTAGTCATCACTTGAACTTCAGAGGTGCCTTGGCATTCAAAATCGAAGGCAAGCGAGATACCACTCTATCATACATTTTTATAAGCATTGTAGTGTTGCTTATGTTCGTGCTTCATGCTACTTATTATTCTTGAGTTGGAATCTCTTCATAGCTTGCAAAGACTATTAAGTAGACTCAGTTGCATACTCTTTATTATGATTTGTCTAAGTAGTTGATCACATTGCTGAGAATATTTACATCATATGAAGCAAATGTGTTCGTGAAAGTTCTTTTATCGCACTCAGTTTTCAACTGAATTGCTTGAGGACAAGCAATAAGCTAAGCTTGGGGGAGTTGATACGTCCAAAACGTATCTACTTTCCCGAACACTTTTGCTATTGTTTCTCCTCTATACTTGTGTGATTTGGATGCAACTAATGCGAACTAACGCTGTTTTCAGCAGAATTGCCTTGGTGTCTACTTTTTGTGCAGAAAATCAACTCTCAGGAAAAATCCCGGAAAATATGCCAAAAATCCTATTTCACCCGAAGACTCTAGGAGCCAGAATACGAGACGGAGAAGAGCCCTGGGGTGGCCACACCACCTGGTGGCGCGGGCTAGGCCAGGCCACACCAGGGGGTGGGGTGGGCCCCCAAGGCACCCCCTCGGCCTCTCTCTTTGCCTATAAGGAGCCTTCTGACCTAAAAACTTCGGGGGGTTCAACGTTTTTCGAGAAGGAGTTCCGCTCCGCCGCCACCACCAGATTCCACGAAACAGTACCAGAAACTCCGTTCTGGCACCCTGCCGGGACGGGGAATTGGAGGAGATCATCGCCATCATCATCACCATCACTTCTCCATCGACCATCCATGTTTCCCCCATCTATGAGTGAGTAATCCCCCGCTGTAGGCTATGGGGATGGTAGGGATTGGATGAGATCGTTCATGTAATGGCATCAGATTGTTAGGGCATGGTGCCTAGTATCTTTTATTAGTGCTTTATGACTTTGTTGCGACTTGTTGTGCTTAATGCTTGTCACTAGGGCCCGAGTGCCATGATTTCAGATCTGAACTTATTATTGATTCATTATGATAGTATTGTTTCTGGTCTTATCTACAAGTTGTATACACACGTCGTTGTCCGGAACCTATGGCCCCAAAGTGACAGAAATCGGGATAACCGGAAGGGAAAGGCTTTGATGTGAGGATCACATGTGTTCATGGAGTGTTAATGCTTTGCGCCCGTGCTCTATTAAAAGGAGCACCTTAATTGCCAGTAGTTCCCTAGAGGCCCCGCTGCAAACGGGCTGGCAGGACAAAAGATGTTGTGCAAGTTCTCATTGCGAGCACGTATGACTATATATGGAACACATGCCTTGGATTGTCTAGTACTTGGGTGCTTTATCTTATTTATCTGCAATTGCCCTATGTTCTGATTGCTATGTGAATTGTCTTGTCCATGCAACGCCCGTCCATCCATCCCTATGCCTACCGCACTCGAATCCCACTGTTTACTGCTTTTGTTACTATTGTCTTTGCTTTACTACTGCTGTTACTTTACTATTCCTACTACAAAACGGTTGCTACTGATAAACTGCTGCGAGCAAGATTGTTTCCAGGTGCAGCTGAATTGACAACTCAGTTGTTAAGGCTTACAAATATTCTTTGGCTCCCCTCGTGTCGAATCAATAAACTGGGTTTCACTTCCCTCGAAAATACTGCGATACACCCCCTATACTTGTGGGTCATCACCAACCACGGGAAATCCTGGACTCGGAGTAAAGATAAGAGAGAAGATTCAAAACACGCTGAGGTAAGAGGAGAATAGCAGAGGGGTAAGGAGTAAAAGCAGACCTAATCAGATCTATCCAATCGATTTTGCAAAATAGTTTTGAAACTCTAGATCGTTCGTTAGCTAGGTTATCCTACAGGCTAGACTTGTGGGGTATCGTAACTGCTGAGCTCACATTCCATTGGAGTTGCGATACTTACTAGGCAGGTATAACATGTCACAAAACAACCCCAGCTCCACCAGTTGTTGGCACTTTTATTATCCATTCCATTGTAGTGAATCTAATTACTAGTCACATATTAAGTCAAATTTATAGCACTACTTTAGTTATGCTTGTCTATGATCGAGATACTATGCTCCAAGTCGTCCATAACCGCGGACACGGCTTTCAGAAAGATCTACCCTGCAGGGGTGCACAAATAGCAACACACACACCATCAACCTTGGAAAAACCAAATCAAAACCCAACGAGGCTTTCACGACAAAGCAATTGTAGCATCCCATCTGTCTAACATATGTAATGCTACGTGGTCTAGTAATATAATGGCTACTTCCTACATATAATTGTTGCATCATAATTATATCATGCTCATGTCATCATGCCACCTTGCATTTGAGCATCATATAAAACCTTGTCCATTTGGCTCTTCTCTCATATGCATTGGTAATTGTATTTGGCTCTTACTCTATTGTATTTGGTTCTTGATGAATGCTTGATGCCAAAGTTGAGTTGGGGGCATATCTTTTATTCCACTCCACCACCTTTCTTTGGCACCACCTTATAATTCCACCATCCTAAGTACCCATGGGCTTTTATTTCTTTTGGCATTTAATCTAGCTCATGTGGGTTGGGGTGGATCCAATTCTATTTTCGTTTGCTTGGCCTTTACTCCACATTTTGGGGATGCATGGGAATAATGCCATGATACATTATTATTGTTTTCACAAGAATAAAACATGGCATTTAATGCCCATGCATGGGCCATGCAAATCACCACCATTCTATTTTGTTTGGGTTATACTTGGAATTTGTGAGTGTATCTTGGTTCCTTGAGAGTTAATTCATGTTAGCTCTATTCTTTTGCTTATCATCCAATCTTTATCCATCACCCATCTAGGCATGATCATGTGGGATCATTATCACATAAGCCCACCATCTCCTCCATCTCATGCCTTATTTTGTTGGCTCATCACAAAAACCCTCTCACCACTTCTTCTCTCTTCTCACTCTCCATGCCATCACCACATACTTGTGGGATCTTCTCTTTATTTACTTTTAAACCCCACCTCTCTCTCTCTCTTGTGTATTTTTCCTCACCATCACCTTGTTCTCAACTACAAAACCCTCACCTCACCATCATCTACACTTCTACTTGATCTTGGTGGATCACCACAAAAACCTGCACCACCCCTTTGCATGATCTAGTTAGAACCCTAATCTACACCTCACCCTTACTTAAACCCTCTCTCCCTAATCCCCCTCTCTAACCCTAACCCCACCTCATCACCTCACCATGCCGAGGCATCTACCCCCTGGCTCTAGCTACTCCTCTCAAACCCTAACCAAACCTAACCCGAGCCCTCCCAAAACCCTAGCCGAGGCTAACCTAGCTACACCCGAGCCTCCCTCTCTCCATTCTTTCTCTCTCCCTGCCATGCTGGCCCCAGCCCGAGCCTGCCCTCCTTGATCTCTCCCTGGCCCACCTGGCAGCCCTACCCGTGCCCTGCCCTGGCCGCCCACGCCGAGAATATGCTCGAGGAGGAAAAGTGGCCGAAGCCACCTTTTTCCTCTACCCCGCTCCCCCACGGCATTCCCTCTCTCTGCCGTCCTTATCCCCATCCCCCTCGCCTCTGCCGTGTCCCAGTACCCCTCCCCCTGGTCCTGCGCCAACCCTCTTCCTCCCCAACCACCACGCTCCGCTTCTTCTCCAACACCGGCCGCCACTCGCGCCGCTTCTTCCACCGGCAGATCCAGGAGACGTGCGTGGTGCCGCGGTTGTCTGGGAAGCCCAGCGGGAACCACTGCTTCGCCCCGTGCACAGCAACGAGGAGGAGGAGAACCAGGACCACCAGAACCACCGCCGCTCCGCCGCAAAACCCTAGCTCTGGTTCGCCAGCTCCGTCATTGATCTGCTGCACCTCGGCCCGTTCCACCGCCACCGTCCCACTCCCGGTGAGCTGCTGCACCTCTCTGGCAACCTCCTGTCGTTTTTCTCTTCCTAGACGAGCAGATCATGGCGACGAACGCCCTCTGTGCATGGCGGGTTCGTCATCGTCTTCTCGCTGCGTGTCGTGGGACCTTCATCTCGCCGCGTAGCCGAACCCTGCAACGACCTCCGCCCTACCGCGCTGGTACCGCCCCTCTGCGTGCGCGCCCCGTGTCGCGGGATTGAATCCCCGCCTCGCCACGCCATGCATCCATCAGTCGCCTCAGAACCGTAGAGAAGATCCACAGTGTCGCGCGCACTTTGCGAAAAACCCCCCAGCTTTTTATTCCCTCAACCCGCGCTCCCCTCCGACCCCACCTGACAGCGGCTATGAGCGTTTACAAAAAGAGACCCGAGTTTTTGTAAACCTCAACCCGCGGCCCCTACATCCCCCACGTGTCACCCCCTGGTTCGATCGCTGGCGAGTGGACCCGCGAGGCCGTTGGCCCCACCTGTCAGCCGCATGGGCTAGCTCAGCTCGCGGTGTAAAAGGTTCCTGCGCGCTGTTTCGCCCAGTCCACAGCGGCCCCACCCGTCAGTGACTTGGGCTAAGTTTCACTGGGTGTAAAAAATTTCCCTGTTTATCTGTTTTAACAAAACAAATTCAGAAATGTTAAATTCAAATTCAAATCTGTTTTTTTTAAATAACTTTAAAATTATAAATCCAAATAATACAAATGATATATGTTTTTGGATCATAAAAATGTGAGGATTTCAAAAATGCCATTCAAAATATTATTTGAACATTTTAAATTTTCGAGATGATTAAAATTACAATAAAATGCCCTTTACTTAATAAATTAATAACTTTAATTCTATAACTCCAAATTTGATAAATAATATGTCTAAATCGATCAGCGCGATGAGCCCGTTCTATCTATGCATTCCTTGTTCTGAATTGAAGCATGCATCATGTCATTATTAAAAATCAGCACTGTTTATGGCAATAAAACTTGACCAAGTAAAGAATAAAATGCATTATTCTTGTACCCACACCTCACCCTTGCCATGCTAATTTAATGTCATGTAAATTGTGCATCATTCATCATGGCATGCTTGTTTGCTTGTCGCATTTTAATTCATATGCTTGTGCACTTTATTTATGTTGGCCTTGTTTGTTTGGTTCTTCCTCGAATAGACGCCTAGTAGGAGAATTACCAGGATTCACAGGAGTTCTACCCAGATCCATCTCTCGCTTCAACTGAGCTGCCAGGAAAGCACTACCACATGCTTGCATACATATAGTACCTATGGCCTCTATCTTATTCTTGCATCATTGAGTCGCGATTGCATTAAATTGAATCCCAAGTACTGCATAACCTTTACTTTTAAACCCCACGGAAGCTTGTTCCTCCATCCCATGAGCCACTACTACAGGAATTGTTTGAGCCATGCGAGTCGTAGAAAAACATGTGTAGGGTATGTGAGTGTCTGATGGAAAACGAGGTACCTAAACAACTTAACCTAAGTAGTAATGGGATAACTAATGAAAGAGGCACCGGTGAGCAATATCTGCTATTTGGTTTTTCATGCTCACTTGTGTCCCGTAGGACCCCGAGTACTTAATTCCTGTTCCTTGACTATTCGCACTATCCACATCCGGGAGGCCTTATGGACCCCCCTGAGCCAGAGCTTGATTCATTTCTATTCCTTGGGGCCACAAGTAGTTTGGGGCTTTGTTACTATTCTGTACTTATGCCATGCTTACTGTTTTATTTAAGATTGTGCGTGGAGCACCTGTACTGTTTTGGATCGCGCCACGTTTTCGCGGTATCGACAAGCCCAGTAATATTTTCGGGTTCCCAATCGTTTACAGCCATCGTCGCAAACCCTGGGTCCATTCCAGAGCCGGCCAACTCCGTTGCGAGTAGCTTAGTGGGGTGGCCCCCTGAAATATTTCTGAATCCTGTGATCGCTTTGTCGTGAATGCCTCGTTGGGTTTTGAGTTGATTTTTTTCCGAGGTTGATCGAGTGTGTGTTGCTATTCGTGCACCCCTGTAGGGTAAATCTTTCTGAAAGCCGTGTCTGCGGTTATGGACGACTTGGAGCACAGTTTCTCGATCATAGACAAGTATAACTAAAGTACCGCTTTTAATCTGACTAAATACCTGAGTAGTAAATAGTGCAATACTCATGGAATGGTTAATAAAACTGCCAACGGATGGGGGTTGTTCGTCCGCTTCCTCGTTGGTAAGCGAGGAGGAGGATGGATCTGTTAATTATACTGATATAACTGTTGTTCTTAATTCACGGACATCCATCTATCATTGGTTAGGCGGATGGTTAGCGAATATCTATAGACTTGTTAGTTATTATCTTTTGCTGCAATTGCGTCACCCCAGGTTGTGTCCCCTTTAGAGGCATAAAGACTTGCTGAGTACCCCTAGGGTCTCACACGATAAATTGTTTGATTCAGATGAACAGGTATACTCGCAAGATGGATACTGGGTGGAGGAGACGGATGATGTTGGCAACGATCATTCGGTGTAGAGATTCCGGGAACGGGGATCCGTGAGATCTGTGGGCGGGATGTGTTTATTTATGTGGCATCTTATGCCAATTTGCTTCTTGTCCGTACTCGGATCTTGTCTTCCACTTCCGCCTGATACTCTGATGTTTGATGTATGAGGAGCTATCCTAAAATGCTATCTCTATCTAGGATATTTGGATCTTGCCGTATGGCGTTGCAATATTTCTATTTATTTTAGATGGAATGGCTCTGAGGATTGTTGTATGTGGCTTGCATACATACTCACTTGTGTATGTAGTTGATCCCTTCGCCTGCCGATTACGCCGCTCGTTCTTGTCCCGTTGTTCTGGAAGTGGTTAGGACGGCCGAAAGGTCTACCGTGAGTGGCCCCGGGCCCCACCGTACTATTTTAACCACTTTCGCTCATCCAGGCATGTAACTAAGAGCGTAATTCACCGAGGTAGTTACAGCAATCAAAGGATTCATAAAATATTTCAGGGGGCCACGCTACTAAGCTACCCGCAACGAAGTTGGCCGGCTCCGAGACGGACCCAAGGTTTGTGTGGACGGCTATAAACGACTAGGAACCCAAAAGTGTGACTGGGCTTGTCGATACAGCGAAAACGTGTCACGATCCTAAATAGTACAGGTGCTCCACGCACAATTGTAAATAAAGCAGTAAAGCATGGCATACGTACAGGATAGTAATAAAGCCCCAAACTAGTTTGTGGCCCCAAGAAATAAGAAATGAATCAAGCTCTAGCTAAGGGGATTCATAGACTCTCCCAGATGTGGATAGTGCGAATAGTCAAGGAACAGGTATCAAGTACTCGGGGCCTACGGGACACAAGTGGACATAAAAAACAAATAGCATATATTGCCCACCGGTGCCTCTTTCATTAGTTATCCCAACAATTTAATAGTTGTAATTAAATATATGATCATCTCCACCATAAAGCATCTCCACCATTAAGCATGTGCCAACCTTCCATCAACAGTGGAACGACAATGACACGAAGCAGCTCCTGAGCAAGCAACTACGACTCGCAAGGCCGACTATCTATCAAGCAATGGGCAATAGGATGTGTCCAAGGCAATATAAAGGCTGCACGGAATATATCTGGTACGGAACACTAAAGCATCGCGACACGGATAGCATTAGATCAACAAGAAGGAAGTAAAGACTATAAATGCAAAATAGGTAGAAGGGGAAGAGGTGCTCGCCTGGGAAACACTGTCGAAGGTTCATATCCGGAGAACTTGTCGATACTCGCATCAACTCATCGGCCTAATCTGCGAAGAAGCAAACACTAGAAGAAACACTGGATGCAATATTTAGTACTACGGCAGAAGATCCGGCATGCTTATGATATGATGCATGGCATGGCACAGATGCGGTGCAATTAGGCAGTATTAAGCGGAACGGGGTCCCGACAATTAATTAGACGGTTCAAGTTGTTTAGGTACCCTGCAATTTAAATGTTGTCTTAACAAGGAAAAACATGCTATCGGTTCGCTACACAAATTTAAATGGAATCCGGAATAAGACAAAGATATCCCGCATATAGACTCCATATTTAATTATGAGGTGAATCGGCATAATGCCCCCAACCCACAGACAGATATGCAGGTATGAACAATTTAATATGCGATAGTTGGTAATGTCATATTATAAAAAAATAGGGGCTTAGGGTCACACATCTGGGTTCAGAAGATCTTGGGTTCCGGGGGTCCAGGGTTCGGTCTCAGGGTCCGGATCTAGGGGTTCGGCGAGGTCCGGATTCATGACGGAGAACTTGTCGTGCCGTGAAGGAGAACTTGGGTTCCATGCGATCGATCTTGCCGTCGATGGCGAACTTGAGTGGATCGGGTTCCGGTGGTCCTCGGATCCGTGTAGGAGATCTTGACGCATGTGACTAAGAACTCGGGTTCGGAAGGAGGTCATGGCGTTCCGATGGATCGGTCCTCAGGGTCGGAGAACTTGGCGCTCCAGGGTCTCGGCGTGTAGAGGGTTCGGTCTTCGGACTCCAGGACTTCGGGGTCTTGGCGTATGTGTCGAAGATCATGGTGTTCCGTGACGGAGAACTTGGCGTCCTTGTTGGAGTTCTCGGGTGACGTTGTCGATCTTGGGTTCGGCGCCGGTAGATCTTGGTGTCCAGGGATTCTCTGGGTCCGGGGGTCTCGACGCTCCGTGTCAAAGGCCTCGGTCGCTCTTGGTGGCAGACGGGTTTGCGAGTCTGTGGTTCTCCATCTTCAACCGGGGCAGCACGAGTACACGGGCACACCATGATTAGGAGCTTTACTTTGTCCTTGGTGACTTCTCCATCTGGGGACGTCTCGCACTATAGGCTCCACGGGGAACAAGTGGAACGCCCAGGCAGCAGCAACACTTGGCACATGTTGTAGTATACAATGCAAGAGAGTACATCACAGTGCTACAAGGGTCATGTCCTAAACGGACATAGCATCGAACACCTTCCAAACGTTTTGCCTCTGAAGTAAAACGACCCACCACGGAAGATGACCGGCATCAAGGATCTGCGGGCGGACGGCACCAGGGCTGGCGAGCATGGTGGTCGGCGATGCTTGTAGGAGAGGATCGGTAGGGCCGGCAGTGCATGCTCGATGGCAGGGTCGTGCTCGGGACGAGGGAGAAGACGGGAGGCGGCGCTTGTCCAGGAGGAAGGCGATCGGAGAGGGCGGCGGCGAGTCTGCCGCGGAGCGGAGCCCGATGGCGGCGGCAGCTCGGGCACCTGGATGGAGCGGCCGAGAACGAGCACCGGAGGAGCAGTTCCGTAGGGGAGGAGGCGAGGCGAGGTTGGTCGCTAGCGGCGGCCGGCTCGAGCGGCGGAGGGAGGCCGTAGAGCTAGGGGAAGGAGAGCCGGCGGCGGCGAACCGATGGGGGAGAGGAAGGTGTAGGGGTTCTGGAGTTTGCGAGGTGGGGAAGGAAGGAGGAGGCAGGGTCAAGGCTGGTGGGTGGGGCCGGATCAGGGGAAGAGAGAGGTTGGCGTGTGGGACTAGGGAAGCAACGCAAGCAGGGCGCGTGCGAGGCATGCGACGCGTACGTCGCCGCGGGATGGGATCGATCGGGGCCAGGTGGGGCCAGAGAAAAGGGAGCGGGCCAGCGGGAGTTGGGAGCGGTGGGGTGTGCGACGCGACCTGGGTGGGACCGGGGCGTGGGAGAGCGGTCCGGTAGGGCGTGTCGGTCGGCCAGGTGATTTGGTGCGTGCGTGTGGCGTGTGTGGGCGGGAGTTGGCGGCTGGGGGAGGGGAAAAGAGGGAGGAGGGGCCATGCGGGGTGAGGTGGTGAGCACGGGTTGGATGGGGTGAGGTGGAGGGTTACCAGGGTGGCGTGCGCGCTGGGTGGGGCTGCAGGTGGTGGCGGAAGGGAGTTGGGAAGGTTGGGGGTAGGTAGGAATTAGGTTAGGGGTTTTGCCTAGGAAGGGTAGGGTTTGGGTCTGGGTTAGACAGATTGGTATTTTTATCTGGGTAGTAGGCTGCTGCCGGCTGGGCCTGGCCGGTGGCGGCCTCCCTAGGTAAAATAATTTTATTACTTCTTTTCGTTCTAAAGCCTTTGTAAATTATTTTTAGACAAAAACAAAATATCCGGAAGAGGCCCCGTGTTTGATTTGAATAAATAAATACGGGGTAGTTAGAAAACAAAAATAGGCTTTTCGAAAATAGTTTTAGCCAAAACCATGCAGGATGATGACGATGCTCAAATGCAATGTGGCATGATGACATGAGCATGCAGTCATGATGATGCGATGCACAAAAACACAGCGATTTTCTAGTAGTGGTTTCAGCGGGATGCCATAGTAGGTATGGTGGACTATTTGGAATAACTTGGTTTAAGGAGTTGGATGCATGAGTGAAATTCATACTTGGTGGTGGAGGCTAGCAAAAGACTGGGAGCGACAAACTAAGAGAGCAATAATGGCCATAATCATGCAGAGCGACAAAACATCATTGATCAAAGAATAAAGTGATACTACAAGTTGAAAACTAAAGGATCATAAAGGCTATGGTGACTTTGGATAGTCATAACATGGTGTGAGCATGCGCCAAGTCAACCCAAATAAAGCATCAAAGGAAAATACCACAATACTATGCTTTAATATGCTAAAACAACGCATGATTCTTCCAAGGCACATTAAGCAATCTCAATTGTTTATAACATGTCATGCTACAGCAAAGAATACTAAGCATAAAGCCAAAACAATATCAAGAATGGCATGACAAAGCATAGGCCGTAGTCAAAATCAAACTCTCTTTACCACTTAAGCATGAACTTTCCTAATCTTTTCCAATCCAAACCAAACTATTTAAAAACCAATGTATGAAAGAGGGGGTCCAACCAATTTATTCAGAAAACTAAGCAAACCAAGCAAGCGAAAAACCAAAACGAAAACGAAAAAGAATACGCTCCAAGAACAACACAACTGTGCATGAAACAATAAAAATGAAGCGTTTGGAAGAAACTTGGGATTTTTATTGATGAAGAGGGGGATGCTTGGGCATCCCCAAGCTTTGACGCTTGTACTTCTTGGATATTTCTTGGGGTGAGACACGTAGCATCCCCAAGCTTGAGCTTTAGTCCATCCTTCATCTCATTACTCATTCCTTCTATACACCTGAAATTTTTCCTTCATACAAAACTTCACACAATCTTTATTAGCAACATTAGTGCACTCAAGATAATAAGTCTTTAGGTTCAGTTCCAACACCAATAAAACTTCCATTAATACACAATCTACTGTAGCACTTCCCTCAAAAAGCTCAATTCCCCAAAAGAACTCAAAAAGGAACTAACAAGAAGCAAATGCAGAAAATGGCAGAAATCTGTCAAAACAGACCAGCAGGTAAAGACGAATTTTTTCGAAGACCTTATGTTTCTCAACTAAAAAGTGTTGAACTAAAGAAAGTTAGATAACATCCTGGGGAAGAAGCACAAATATTCACGCCTCAAAAGGACGTACAGAGATTTTACATGAATTTTTACGGTGAAGCACATAAATCTGTTTTGGGATAGCAACTTTCCCAATCATTACTTCTCTCTCATTAGAGGTTACTCTTGGCACAAAAAGCAAATAGAAATGATAAGGAGCGGTTATTACAGAAGTAATTACTTCCAAGAATCATCTAAAACTTTTGGGTTATCTCCCAATAATTACTTTTCTTTAACGCCTTTAAGTTAGGCATAAGAAGTAAGAAAAAGAATCAAGTATTCTCAAAAGAAGAAGTATTAAGAGCAAATTTTGTTTTCATAGGAGAGGCAAAAGAAATCTTCTCTCTCTTCTTAGGGAAGTGTTCTATACCTTTCTTGAGTGGGAGTTGATATTTAATGGTGCCTTCTTTCATATCAATAATGGCACCAGCAGTTCTAAGAAAAGGTCTTTCCAAAGTAATAGGACAAGAAGCATTGCATTCAACATCCAAAACATAGAAATCAACGGGGAAATAGGCATTGCTAACCATAATAAGAACATCATTAATACTCCCCATGAGTTTATTTTTAGCATTATCATCAAGTGGGACATTTAAATAACAATCTTCAAGTGGTGGCAAATCAAGCATATCATAAATCCTTCTAGGCATAATAGAAACACGACTATCAAGATCACATAAAGCTTTGAAATCAAAATCATTCACTTTCATATTAATGATGGGTTCCCAACCATCTTCTTGTTTACAGGAATAGAAGATTTATGTTTCATCTTTTCTTCTTTAATCTTTATGAGAGCATTAGTAATTTGTTTTGTAAAGGCCATGTTCATAGCACTAGCATTAGGACTTTTAGCATCAGTAATGTGCTTTTGTACGAACTTAATAACTTTAGAGATATTGCAACCATCAAGATCAAAATCATATTTTTCATCTAAATTAGTAGAGCTATTACTAGCCTCAACCCTAGTGGTAGTGATAGTAGAAACACTAATGTTTCTAGCAATTTCATCTTCTCTTTCCCACTTAGCATGCAATTCAGCTAATAGTCTAACATTTTCATCAATTCTTACTTGTATTGCATTAGTAGCTGCAAAGGGATTCTCAATAGTTTCAGGTTTAGAAGCCATTTTATTCAAAGAAGTTTGAGCTTCAGCTAGTGATGCTATATTTCTTTCAGCATTAGAGAGTTTTTCCTCAATAGTTTTATTGAAAGCAGTGTGTTTACTAATAAAGTCTTTAAGCATAACTTCAAGTTCAGAGGGAGCACTCCTATTGTTGTTGTAGGAATTTCCATAAGCATTACCATTGTTGGGAGGATATGGCCTATAATTGTTGTTGCCAAAATTATTCATGTAGGCATTGTTGTTAAAATTATTATTTCTTATAAAGTTCACATCAACTTGCTCTTCTTGAGCAACCAAAGAGGCTAAGGGAACATTATTTGGATCAATATGGGATTTCCCATTAACAAGCATAGACATAATAACATCAATCTTATCACTTAAGGAGGAGGTTTCTTCAACAGAATTTACCTTCTTACCTTGTGGAGCTCTTTCAGTATGCCATTCGGAGTAGTTAACCATCATATTATCTAGAAGCTTTGTTGCAGCACCCAAACTAATGGTCATAAAGGTACCTCCAGGAGCAGAATCCAATAGGTTCCTTGAAGAATAGTTCAATCCTGCATAAAAAGTTTGGATGATCATCCAAGCAGTCAGTCCATGAGTGGGACAATTCTTTACCAAAGATTTCATTCTTTCTTAAGCTTGAGCAACATGTTCATTATCAGATTGTTTAAACTTCATTATTTCACTTCTCATAGATATAATCTTAGCAGGAGGATAGTATTTTCCAATGAAAGCATCTTTGCATTTAGTCCAAGAATCAATACTATTCCTAGTTAAGGAATTCAACCATTCTTTAGCTTTTCCTCTCAAATAGAAAGGAAACAATTTAAGCCTAATGATATCTCCATCTATATCCTTATGATTTTGCATCTCACAAAGTTCAACAAAGTTATTTAGATGGGCAATAGCATCTTCATTACCAATACCAGAAAATTGTTCTCTCATAAAAAGATTGAGTAAAGCAGGTTTTATTTCAAAGAAAGTAGCTTCAAGAACAGGTGGAGCAATAGGTGTGCTCATAAAATCATTGTTGTTGGTGCTAGTGAAGTCACACAACTTAGTGTTTTCAAGAGTAGTCATTTTTTGTGTTTTTGATAAAGAAAGCAAACTAGTAAAACTAATTTGTTGTGTTTTTTATAAAGAAACAAGCAAACAAAACAAAAGTAAACTAAGCAAAACAAAAAATAACAAAGTAAAGAGATTGGTTATGAGGGACTCCCCTTGTGAAGATGTCCTTGACTCCCCCGCAACGGTGCCATAAAAATACTTGCTGACTCGTGTACTAACGAGCTTGTTGGGGAACCCCAAGAGGAAGGTATGATGAGCACAGCAGTAAGTTTCCCTTAGTTATGAAACCAAGGTTATCAATCCAGTAGGAGCAAGGAAACACCCCAAAGGTGAAGCTAGCTGAACTTTGGCAGGGCGCACTACCGGTGCCAGCAGCAACGTGGAGACCTGCACAACACAACCACAGAACTCTGTCCCCAACTTGCGATGAGGTTGTCAATCTCACCAGTTTTGCTGAAAACAAAGGATTAAACGTATCGAATGGAAGGAAGTAATAGTTTGCAGAAACTAAACACAAAGCAGTAAACAGTTGATTGTAGATTGATAGTAAAAGAAAGGACCGGGGTCCATAGTTCACTAGAGGTGGCTCTCCTTAAGATAGATAACATGTTGGGTGAACAAATTACAGCGGGGCAATTGACAAACATCGAGAAAGCATACAAGCATATACTACTCATCTTGACTCCTTTGAGATTCGATTGGGAATTACAACATTATACATAGACTGCCATCCCAACTGCATCTATGACTAATAATCAACCTTCTGGTTATCATCCGAACCCCCTCCGGTATTAAGTTGCAAGCAACAGATAATTGCATTACGAATTGCGTGTAAAGTAAACAATATGATTGTTCTATGAACAAAGGATTGTTGTTTTCTCCCTAGTAGCAATAGCACATCTAGTACCTTAGAGATTTCTGTCACTTCCCTAGATTACCAGAGGCATGAACCCACTATGGAGCATAAATACTAACTCTTGGAGTTGCTAGCATGTACTTGGCCAAGATAGCTACTAACAACGGAAAGCATGCAAGATCACAAATAACAAAGACATGATAGAATCAATAATCAATCTGAAATAGCATCTCAATATCCATCGGATCCCCGCAAACACAACATGTATGGATTATAAATAGATGATCTTGATCATGAACGGAGCTCACAAGATCTAAACATGATAGCACAAAGGAGGAGAACTAGCCATCTAGCTACTACATGGACCCGTAGTCCAGAGATGAACTACTCACGCATCACACCGGAGCCTTGCATGATGATGAAGAAGGCCTCCAGGGTGAATTCCCCTCTCTGGCAGGGTGCCAGGAAGAGCTTCAGATCCCTCCCGATCTAGGGATGGAGATGACGGCGGCTACAGACTCTTTCGTGGAATTTTGAGCGGGTACTTAGGGTTTCCGTATTAGAGGCAATATATAGGTGGAAGGAGAGGCCGAGGGGGTGCCTGGGGAGGCCAGATCACCCCCTGGCGCGGGCCACGTGGTGTGGTCGGGCCCCAGCCCCTCTCCGTCTCGTATTCTGGCTCCAGGTGTCCCTCGGTGAAATACTGACTTTGGCTTTTGTCCCGTCCAATTCTAAGAATATTCATTTTCTGACTTTCCTGGAACCAAAAATAGCAGAAAACAGGCAACTGGCACTGTGGCTCTTATTAATAGGTTAGTCCAAGAAATCATATGAAAAGTACTCCAAAGTGTGGACAAAACATAAGAAAGTAGATAAAACCAAGCATGGAACATCAAAAATTATAGATACATTTGCAATGTATCAGCGACCACATGGCTTCGAGGGGTGGCTGGCCCCACAAGGAAGGCATTAGTCGATCACAAGGTTGGATCCAAGGGAACAGGAGCAAGGCGCCTAAGACAATGAATAATGCCCCCACGGGCCCTGTGGAGGCGTAAAGGCGGCAAGGGACAAACGGACGAAGGACAACCATAAGCATGACACGATAGGGAAAAGAGCAAATGACGCAAAGGCAAAGGTAAAGGTAAATACATTTATGATAGCCAATTGGCATTACATTTGAGAAATGTACAATGCAGCAACCGGCGCATCGAAGACACTTGATGGAAGGGTGCGGGCGAAAGGTTGCATGCTCGGGAAAAGGGGCAAGTGCTGCTCCCTACCGCTCCCAGTGGCATTGTGTTGCATACTCGACCCCCTGGCATGGCCTGCATCAGGAGGAGAGACCCCTCGACCCCCTGTCATCAGGGCGGTAGGGAGGGTAGCTGCAGAAGCACATGGTATCATCGAAGACCTTTACTACAACCCGGCCCCCGCCGGGATAGCGGAATTTTAGCACATGGTCGACCCGTAGCTTGTACCAATCTGCAAATGAGAGCCACCCCTTGCCCACGAACATGCGGCCCTCTTTGTCAATGTCCATCCAAAGATCTCAGATGGGTTGGCCCCCGCTGGTCTCGCACAATTCTACATCACGTGTGCGAAGACCATTCAAATCCTCGGTCAGGGAATGGGGAAGCACCAACCTATGCATTTATATTTGCTACTCGATGAGGGACAAGCTGAATACCACTATGCCATGTTTTATTTATGTGAAACAAACAAACGTCTTGCAAAGCATTGTTATTCATGAATCTTTTGTTTGTGCCTTTTCATGTTGCAACATAGTTTCTTTGTCTTATTGCTAGAACTTTGCCTTTCATGTTATGATTGAAGTACTATGATCCCAGCTTTGAAAGTTTTACGAATACTTTGATCAAGTTTATGATGGTGCATGTCACCTCAAAAATTATTCTTTCTTTTTATCACTTACCTACTCGAGGACGAGAAGGAGTTAAGCTTGGGGATGTTGATATGTTGCTAACGTATCCATAATTTTTGATGTTCCATGCTTGGTTTTATCTACTTTCTTATGTTTTTGTCCACACTTTGGAGTACTTTTCATATGATTTCTTGGACTAACCTATTAACAAGAGCCACAGTGCCAGCTGCCTGTTTTCTGCTGTTTTTGGTTCCAGGAAGTCAGAAAATGAATATTCTCGGAATTGGACGGGACAAAAGCCAAAGTTATTATTTTACTGGGGGATACTTGGAGCAAGAATACGAGACGGGGAAGGGCCAGAGGGGTGGCACACCACCTGGTGGCGCGGGCCAGGCCAGGCCGCGCCAGGGGGTGGTGTGGGCCCCTCCGGCACCCCCTCGGTCTCCCCTCTCGCCTATAAGAGCCTCCCGATGCATAAACCCTAAATAATCAAGACTCTAGCCACGAAAAGTTCCGCAGCGCCGCCGCCACCGAAGGGGAGATTCGGGGGACAGAAAGTCTCTGTTCCGGCACCCTGCCGGAACGGGGAAGTGCCCCCGGAGCCATCTCCATCGATCTCCACCACCATCTCCATCACTGTTGCTGATTCCCATGATGAGGAGGGAGTAGTTCTCCCTCGAGGCTAAGGGTTCTACCGGTAGCTATGTGTTCATCTCTCTATATATGCATGATCTTATTGAGATCATGAGCTTGTAATCTATAGATCTACCTTGCTACTCAAGTGCTTTAATAGATCTCTGCTCTCCCCATGTGTGTGAAAGTGACAGCGTGCACACCATGGTGGCACTTAGGCTAGAGATTACAAATACTTGTTATGAGTTATATTTGGAGTTGGATGTCTTTATGAAATTGTGGTGTTTGTTGGAACCATCTAGTGCTCAAGGTGACAGTGTGGGGTTATCTAGATGCGGAAATACTTACTTTGAGGTGTGCTGTTATAGCCTTACCATTGATCAGAGTGTCCAACCGGAGAGTAGTTAAGAGTAGTATCATAAAGAGAAGATATTTATATGAGAGTGTTCACTAGTGAAAGTATGATCCCTAGGCCTTGTTTCTAATCACTGAAACACCGTTTGCTATTAGATCTACTACATGTTTGCTGGCTTCCATCTTTATTTTAGTTTTCCTTTAGTCTTTTCCCACATCAACCACATGCCATCAAGCTATTTTCTAGCACCGTTACCACTTATAATTATCTATACCACTTGTATTTCACTATCTCTTCACTGAACTTGTGCACCTATACACCTGACAAGTGTATTGGGTGTGTTGGCACACAAGAGACTTCTTGTATCTTGATTGCAGGGTTGTTTGAGAGGGGATACCTTTGACCACTTCCTCCCAAAGTTCGATAAACCTTGTGTGATCCACTTAAGGGAAAACTTGCTGCTGTTCTACAAACCACTGCACTTGGAGGCCCAACAACTGTCTACAAGAATAGAAGTGCGTGGACATCAGCGGCAAAGGACATACGGTGGCCTCTGCACCTACGCCTGTGTCGTGGCCTCTCCGACGAGGTCGGAGCCATATCCCCTACCAAAGAAGGAGGATCGTTGTGACCGGAGCTGCCCGACGCCATCGTATTTGCCACCAAGCAGGGAGTTGAAAGGGAAAGGCTGCGGGGGAAGTGGAGAGTAAGCCATAGCTCCGAGCCTTCCCTCCCTTTTATAACAAACCAGGAGGGGAACGATTGCTGCCCACCTCGCCGGCTCGCGGGAGGGCAACAATCGAGCCCCACAAAAAATATTTTGTAGGTACCAAAGCAGGCGCAGTCAATGCAGGCTACCGCGGAAGCCAAGGCATAGCCTGGCAGTCCTGTAGCCACTTGAGTGCGCAGGCATGCACGTCAGCTCTATGGGATGGTAAAGCGTTCTGTCTAGTCATGTCGCGCTCCCCACGACGAGGACTGGGCCCATGCGCTATTGAAGGGCGAAGCTCGGCAACGGCCTCTTCGTCAAAGCACGACATGCGTTGCAAGTTTCTGGCCCTTGCCCGGGGGCTTTTGTCGACGTAATGAGATCAGGGGTTCCTCGCATTGCACAGTAGAACATGGGCCAGGACCCACCAGTCAGCGGCTCAGCGGATGCGTGGCCTAGCCGACAAGGACGTCGCAAGGATGCGAGCATCGTGTGCTCCAAGCAGGTATGGACTTGGCATAATGAGCCTATGGAGACTAAATGTCAGCTATGATGTAGGTTCCTATGAATGAGATGAACACAATGATACGAGCCTCGATCCGCCAGACGAGCACAGACAAGGCGGAAAAGACAACGATGTACGCAATGTGGTCTGACCCCTCCTTCTAGGGGCTGCCCCGGATGGAGGGTAAGGGCGCGGTTGGGGGAAGCAAAGCCAAGGAGCGGCCTCGACTAAGCCCCGGAAGGACCATGGGAATGCTTCTCCTAGGCTAGGCTAGGCGTGGCCTGGGAACCGGAGTCAACTGAGCCTGACAAGGCGTGTCAAGCCCGACCTTGGGAACTGGCAGCACGCCAGCACCGCTAGACATCATCATGGCGCTGCAGTCCCTTGTAGCGCGCCACCGACAGGAGTGATAGCTCGTAGCCTGAGCTATCACTTAGCCATCAAGTGGGCATGTGCACCGCCCTTGGCATCCATTGGCCATAGGCGCTGCCCGTCGACCTGAAGACCGCGTGGCACACCATGATTGAGCCCAGGAATGCCCTTAGTGGTGCTCCATGCCGGCCCATGTAGTGACCCCTTGGAGTATAAAATGAGGCACTTGGCCATAGTTTTGGGGGGCTAGAGAGGAGAGTTATGGAGGAGATCTTTAGGGAGAGACCAGGGGTTGGGGTTTTCATAGATCAAAGGGTTCGAGAGTTGAGAGAGGAGAAGAGAGCTCGTGAATAGCAGAAAGAGGGAGATAGAGTTGATCTCCTCCTCCGCACCGGGGAGAAGGAAGATAGGTAGAAAAGTGAGAGAAGGAAGAAAGAGGAAGCCAGGGAAGTGTAGAAGCTAGAGAGAAAGCGGATCCCCGTCACCTTACAAATCATCTTCTTATACCTCGATCCACCCTAGATAATCCACCAAAGCAGGACGTAGGGTTGTTAGCCAAAGGGCGACCCGAACCTTGGTAAAAAATGACTGTGCGTGCTCTATGTGTGTTGTGTGCTTGTATCAGCAAGTTCCTTCGTCGATGTTGAGGACGGAACACCTTCATGCCCACTACCAAACAAATAGGGGGTGTCCAACATCCCCGATGTTAGTGTAGGAGAGACGCGACATGTGGTGAAGATGCTCATCGAGAAACAAATAAAGTGTTATTGTGTTTATCATTTGCATAAAATACCTAGCCATCGAGATTTATTTCGATAATTGTTATTTGGTTCCAGTATTGTGAGAATAATTTTTTGTTCAAATGATTATTGTGTTCCATAAATGATGGATGAACCATTATAAATCTTGTTGGAGAAATGGCATTCATAACATTGATGCTAAAATGTTGAAATACAAAATGATTAGAATTTCACATTAATGTGACACCACCATTTAAGTTATATTGGAAAGAAAGACATGAAGAAACTCCATGTTGATGGAATTTTGGATTCAATTGTTTTCGAATAATTTGACCCTTGTAAGACTTTCCTATAGATAACAGAAACTCCATTCACAAGCCAATATAAAGAACAGGCAGGCAACTTATTGGAGGTCATACATGTTGATGTACGTGGTCCATTATGTGAAATCGTTTATGGTGGATTATTCTACTTTGTATACTTTCACTTAGGAATTGAGTAGATATATGAGTATATCTATATAATGAAGAACAAGTATGAGACATTTTGAAACATGTTCAAAGGTTTCAGTGTGAAGTAGAAATCATCTTATGATTGGATCATAAAGGAAGATAAGTTACAAGTTCAGCAAACTTCTGAAAGTTGAGAAATTGTTTTGTAAACTTTAGTTTCCCGAAACACCATAGTAGTATGGAGTGTTTGAGAATATAATTGAACCTAGTTTGACTTGGTAAGATCAAAGATAAAAATGCCATTGTACGTTTAAAGATTTTGATATAGTGATTACCGCTTTTACACTAAAAAGAGCAACATCATTTACATTGAAATGATGAGAGATAAAACCCAGGTTGTCCTTTTCTTAAAGTTTGGTATGCAAGGTATATGTAAAAAGCTTACAACCAAAAGTCAGATAAGCATATTTTTGTAGGTTATCCAAAGAAACCGTTGGGTATTCCTCCACCGTAACACTGAAGACAAAGGTGGTTGTCATTGGAAATGATAAGTTCTTTGAGAAAGAATTTTTCATGAAACGTTAAGTGGGAGGACAATAGACTTTTGATGAGGCTATCAAACCTGAGTGAATTGTTCTAAGTAGCGCAGCACTGGAAAGTGTTCCTAGGGCAGCTACAATGCTCATGGCTCCTGCGCCTGCAAATGTTGTAGTCCTAGAGATCTATGTTTCTATTGAACCATGTAGGTCAGGTGATAATCAAATAGAAACGTTTTAGGATGAAGTATTATTGTTGGACAATAATAAACCGACTACATATAAAGAAGCAATGTTGGACCCTGACTCCTTTAAATGGATAGAACCCATAATAATCCGTGATAGTATCCTTATACGAAAATCAAGTTATGAACTTGATAGACCCTTTGGAAGGCATGAAGCTTTTCAATCATAAGTGGATCTATAAATAAACATATGTGGATGTTCACATCTATGAAATGGTCAACATGTCGGAAAGAACTTTACGGTAATGTTCGAAGAGTTGACTGTGACAAGATTTGATCTTTCATAGTGATATTTAGTTTGTATAGATTATTATAGCAACCACTACATATTTATATATGGTAGTTGAACAAACAAAACAACATTCTTCTAATAGAATAGTTACCTAGGATGTGTAAATGACACTATCTAAAGGGTTTTATTGATTGGGTGTTAAAAGGTATTGTGGCATGATGAAATTGTTAAAGAGTTTAATTTCATCAAAAACGATGAAGATTATTGTGTTTACAAGAAAATAAGTTTTGTTCCAATGATTTTTGTAGAAGATTTTTTGTTGATTGAAAATTATGTATCTTTTATTTTGACGCAAATTAAGAATTTCATTAAAATTTGGATTTCGATGAAAGACTTAGGCAAAATCAGAAGTGTTAATATAGTTATGCCAAAGTACATAGATGAAATATTAAGTTAGTTCAATATGGAAACGACAAGAAAATTTCTTGCCACATGGAAGAAGGTTGAAGCAAGATTCAATTGTATTGACAATTGGTGAGTGAAACCTCGTGAATGATTTGGTCAATCATGACACAATGATATGTACATATCTAGATAAGTCATATGCTCTAAATGTTATGAGCGTATACCATAGTGATTCATAAAATGATCATTGGAGAGTACTAATGATATTCTTGTGTGCTTTAGAAGAACTAAGAATGTGTTCTATATGCAGAGGTGATAAAAATAGTTCATTGTAATGTGTTACATTGATAAATTTGTCGCATATACAAATAAAGTTTATCTCAATTTAGGTTATGTGTTAAGAAATAAGGTGGCATAGTGAAATGGAAGAAAATTCTATGGTGGATTTGGATGAGTTCCAGAGTTATAACATTGTGATGAACACTACAATGACGGCGAAGTATATGACTACTCTAGCAGTAGCAGAAGGAGGTCATTTGTGTCAAGTAGTTTGTTATTAAACTAGGTATAGTTCCAAGCGGGCTATACTATGAAGATCTATTATATGGCAATAGTGTTAACACAGTTTCACTAGAAGACTAAATTTATAGAATGTCATCTCATTTGAGAATGAGTGATGCATAGAGATGCAAATACACATGGACCTGAAAGTGTTAGAACCGTAGATTAGGTTTACCACAAGCAATGGGTGTGGATAACACCGAAATGCCATAGGTGTTAAATGCACAAACAAAGACTAGATTATTGACTCTAGTGCAAGTGGGAGTATGTTGGAAATATGCCCTAGAGGCAATAATAAAGTTCTTATTATCATATTTCTTTGTTCACGACAAGTGTTTATTCTCCATGTATAATTGTATTATCCAGAAACTAAAATACATGTGTTACATATATAAAAAACATAGAGTCCCTAGTAAGCCTCTTATGACTAGTTTATTAGGCAAGTGATGGTTAAGGTTTCCTAACCGTGGACATGTAATGTCACTTGATAGTGTGATCGTATCATTAGGAGAATAATGTGATGGAGATACCCAATAATAAGCATATCTACTAATTGTGTCACTTAGTTTGATTGCTATCACTTTCGTATATTTCAAGTATCATCTCGTTAGACCATGAGATTGTGTTACTCCTGGGTACTGGAGGATTTCTTTGTGTACATCAACGTCATTTCGTAATTGGGTGATTATAAAGATGTCTTTCAGGTATCTTTGATGGTACTTGTTGAGTTGCATGAATCAAGAGTGAGATTTGTCACTCCAAGTGATGGAGAGATATCTCTGGGCCCTCTCGGTAATGTAGCATCCTAAAGTTTGCAAACATGTGACTAATGTGGTTTGTCATGGGGATCCTACATCATGGAACAAGTAAAGAGAACTTTCCGGTAATGATATTGAACTAGGTATACATACAACAATGATTGAATATCAGGCAAGTAATATATCACGAGACAAAGGGAATCGAACACCATTTTAATTGAATCCTCAACATTGTGGTTCAACAAATAAAAGAACTTCATTGAATATGTAGGAATCACTATGCACATCACTGGTCCTGCTAATGGCTATTGATCGGATAGGTGTCTTGATCATGTCTCCATGTTCTCGAACCCGTAGGGTCACACACTTAATGCTTCAGTGTCACTAGGTTTCATCGAGATAATATATGGTGTAAACAAATGGTGATTCAGAGTCTCGGATGTGATCCTAGATATCATGAGGAGTTCAGGAATTGTCCCGAGGTAAATAAAAAGTATATGGGAAGTATTTTTGGGTTACCAGAAAAGTTTAGAATTTTTCGGTATTATACCGGAGGTTCTAGAAGGTTCTAGAGGGGCACCATAGTGGGGCCCACCTATCGGACGTCCCACATGGACCGAGGGGGGGTGTATAGACCCATATGGTCCATCACACCATCCACTCTGAGGCCCATGTGCATGGGGCTAAGGGATAAGGTCAAATCCCTTAAAATTAGGGAGTTAACTTGGGGCGAAACTCTCCCCCTTTTTTGGATGACCCTAGGGCTTGGAGGAAGACCAAGGCTGCCCCATGCCTATATAAGTGGGAAGGGAGGCCTAGGTCGTGGTACTTGACCCCCTTGGCGCCTCCCTCTCCCTCTCTCTTCAACATAGACGCTTAGCAAAGCGTTGTAGTTCTTCTCCACCATATACCCAAGTACCACTATTATGCTGCTGGGATCTAGCGAAACTCTTCTCCATCGCTTGTGGGATCAAGGAGGAGGAGATGATACCAAGATGGAACGTGTATATACCATGGAGGTGACACCGGGTTGTACGACTTCATTGATTTGAACCAACGCATGTGTACGACTACATCATCCATGATCCCTCGATCATCAAACACTTTGGATCTTTGATGGTATCTAGATCTGATCTATATCTCGCTACTTGAATCTCGTAGATCTGATATTTTTGGGTTACATATGAAGGGGTTCGTAGCAGAAAACAATAATTTTTCTTAACTAGTGCAACACCAAAGGCCAGTATCTATCTAGGAGTAATATTGTAACGAAGAAGGTTTGGGTGACATACCCTTGTAGACTGAAAGTGTTTAACATTCCGCGAGGAACGTGGATAATGTAGTCGTACTCGTAGCTGACCTCAAGGTCGCGAAGCTCTTCGCACGATAATCTAGGTGCCACAAGTGGTAGCACCTCTGTGGTTTCGCACATGGCCGGTGCCCGACGACAACCCCCGGTTCTCTAATCCAGCCGGGAGTGCGAAAGTAGATCTTCTGGCTAGAATATCCATAGCACGACGGTGTGCCACAGCGAAGCAATCTCTTACATGTGCAACCCTTACTTGGGGTAGCCATTGCAACACAGGAGAGAGAGTGCATGGAGGGGAAAGCCTCAAAGCTTGAGTTAATTGTCCTTTTAAATTCCTCCACATGCCTCCCTTTATATATGGGGAAGGGTGTGTGCCCTTCCCAAGAGCTCCCCCATGTGGGACTAAAAGTGGGAGTAGGGATAGGTGGTGGTGGCCATGGGCCCCACCCGCGCCCCCAGGCCCACCCGCGCCTCCTTCCTTAGGGCGGTGGCCTCCCTCATGGGCCCTTCCCTCCGAGAGGGCTCAATAAGGTGGGTTGCCCCTAAGATCCCAATTTTAATATTTAAATATACATATAAGTAATATTAATTCCATTAATTAATATATTTGCATATTATTTAATTCCCATGGTCTAGAACTCTTTTTGGACCACTTTGAACACCCTTTGGACTTTCTCGGAACCCTTCTGGTTCCCCCCTCTCTCTTTTGGTGATTATGATGTATACAAAACTATCCCCGAGCATCATCGAACCCTTAAGTGTGTTACCCTCTGGTTTAGGAACACACAGACATGATCGAGATGCTTACCTGATCAATGATCATCAATAAGATCTGGATACCCATAATGACCCTTGTGCATTCCATGATACCAATGTCGTTTGAACCATAACCGTAGAGTCCAATTCCCTTTGTTTCTTTGATACTTGACTTGTTCGAGATCTGATCATTGGTATCATGATACCTTGTCCAATCCCGTTACAGACAAGTGCTTTTTAAATACCCGGATTTTTAAGTCCAGATGCATGTTATGCCGTACATCGCAATCCCAGGAATACCATTTTTGCGAAACATAAAAGAATTGGTAGCATAGTACATCATCCATTATAAACCATAATAGTCTTACAAATAGTTGATCTTATGATCAAGTCTTAATACACATCAAAGCAGCGGAAATAAACATAGTAGCGGCTCCATCTTCATTGTCATAAGCAATGTTGACGATGGGAGATGATCCTAGTTATCGTAGACATCCTGTTGTCCAGATAGTCCTCTTCATAGTCTGGCCATGGGAATAGCTAGGTACAAAGCCATGAGTACTCTTAAAGTACTCGCAAACTATCACTAATGTAAGTAAGGCAATTCTAGTAGGAATCTTAAGCTCTAGGCTTGTTTGCAATAAGCTAGTTTTATTTTAGCAGAACTTAGTAGTAAAGACCTATTTTAGTTCTCTAGATTTCTCAAGTGGGAACCTAGTTTTCATTTCCACAACCCTGTTGTGGTCAAGTCAAAGTCATAGTTCAAGTCACAAGTCATTTTGAAAACATCTGACAATGGAACAGTATAGCCACCCAACTGTCCATGACCGCGGACGCGGCTATTCGAATAGTTTGACTCTCTACAGAGGTGGTACACATTCACCACAAAATTCAATACATTCATCAAGGATAGCCATGAATCATCATACTTGGTATGCGGATAATCAACCCTAACCTTTCAATTACACACCCCAGTATAGTCACCTCCCCTATGAGCTTGGCCTCCTAGCCATGGCCATCTGCCATCCTAGGAACTGCATAGTGGACATTCATATTCACGAGGCAGCCTCAGCTCACCTCTTTTCCACGAGGGAACCCATACTAAGACATATAAACTTCTAGTTAATCCCTACCCAACTCAGGTATTGTGGTTGTACGGTAAAGTTGGAATGGTATCGCATCCGAACCCAACCATCGGTTTTTATCAAAGTCAAGGCACATGCCTCATTCAGTATCATCTTCAAATCATTGTGTTTCATAACACATGTCAAAACATTTCAATAGAATGACTCATCATTCCAAGGCTTTCATAATCATTTTCTCCAAGTGTTCCCATGTAAAGTGATCAATTTTAGTTTAGCACTACCAACTATCAATGAGGGTATCACTATTGATGGGTGCTAATCAAGTGTAACTACCCAAGCTTAGTTCTATGCTCTTGAAGGCATTATCCTATTTTTCCACTAATCACCAATAATTGACTATTCAAGAAACTTTGGTAAAGGGAAGAATAAAGCTTGCAAGTAAAACTTGGGATTGGTATACTCAAGGTTGCATCATAATAATATGCATAGTGTATCATGCATAGGTAAGCTTGCATAGTGGGGCTGGTATAGTTAAGCTTGCATAGTGAAGCTTACCTTGGTTGGTATAGTTGTCGAAGTTCTCTTCTTCTTCATAGAATTCTTCCTCCTCGTAGCCCGGGTTGGTACTAGCGTCTATAAATAAATACGAGGTACACAATCACCAAACAATACTTAGCTACTTCTATTTAGCACACAAAAGTTCACACTAGATGATCTAGCACCATCTCAAGCATCACATGAAATATTAACATAGTCTTATTTATTTTATTTTGGGAAAAGCAATTTCTACTCATTGACAAATACTTAAGATTTAATAGTCTCCAATTACAATATGGGATGATGTTGACACATGTCATCACCACATACTCTAATACTTGGGAATGTGATTTAATGTAGATGGCATATATTACAAAGTTGAATATTACTATTTAATATAATTAAAATGACTAGAAATGACTACATAGCCATTCTTTTAATATGAGCCCATGACTACTGCATGTAAAACTAAACCTTTTTACATATCCAGATAGAGGATGGCAAAAGTGATTTTTGAGAATTGGAAATCAACTCTAAAGCATTTATGATTGATTTTAGAAAAATGTTTGAAGCTGGAAAAGTCTATGCCTTGTTATTTTTACTATGGTTGATCTATAAATTCAAACTGTTTAAATCCAACGGGAGTGGTTAGATAATTTCATTACCTTTCTAAGAAAATTGGAATCATGCAATTTGGTTCAGCAAATCTTCCTGAATTTAATTTTGAAGTCACTAACAGAATAGGGTTTTTGAATAAAAGGAAAATCTAAATTTGAATCGATGGGCAACGTGCGGGAAAGATAATGGGCCGGACCAACTGCACAGCGCGCGCAGCGGGCTGCACTTGCACTGGCCCCACCTAGCAGCGGCTATTCTAACGCGAAGCGGTATGCGCTAATCTGGGCCGCACGATTAGAGCACGATCAACAGCTCAGCGTTGATACGTCCATAACGTATCTATAATTTTTGATGCTTTTATGCTAATAATATGCTTTTGACACTCCTTTTTGTATAAAGTTTATGATTTATTTGGACTAACCTACTAATAGTTGCAAAAGTGCACAATGTTCTTGTTTTACACTTTGATGTGTAGGAATTACCAACAATATAAGTGGAAATCTTGTTGGAGTCAAATTGGGATTTTTCCAGAAACCTGTCTCAGAACTCTTTTTGAAGATGGTCACATTTCAGGTCAAAGACGGCATCAAACGGAACACTCTTCAACTACAAAGTTGTTGGAAATTTCACGACAAACGTTGTGGACATAAAATTTAGTTGATTCTAATTCCGGATGGGCCCTCTAGACCCGATTTACTGCAGCCCAAGATGGGGTGATGGGAATCCGAGAAGCTATATAAAGGGAGGAAACCTAATTCGCCCAGAATACCTCCACCCACAAATTTGCAGCCGGCAAAGCCACGTTTTTCCTCCCCCATGGATCCCATCTCCATGGGGGAGGTCTCCCAATAAGCCATTAAGGAAGGGGGCTAAGGGGTGGTGCTCCCCATGATACCGGCGGCGGGGAAGGAGTCTCCCGCGCCACCGCCGGCTCCGCCGCTGCCCTCTTCACCATCTTCACCGCCATCTCCATCACCTAATCCTCCTAGTATGTAGTGGTTCATCCTCCCACACACCTCTGTACCGTCCTATGTAAACATGGTATTTGATGCTATAAGTTATAATCCTATGATCTATGTCATGTTTGTGTAGTTTCTTTGTTCTTAGATTGAATGGTTGAACGTCTTTGGTTTATTAGAGTTGTACGTTGATATGGTACAGTCCTTTGGTGTCCATTATATGTGTGAGCGCATGGATTAAACATCATAGGGTTTGTAGTATGTGTAAAAGGAAGGGTGAGTTCTGCCGGAGTGACAGAAACCTGAGGACGCGAACCGGAACGTTGCACGTATGGGAGTAAGAGGACCATTAAACTTAAGGCTATGGTTGGGGAAACCTTAATATATTATTAGTACTTACGGATGTTTGCTAACAATCCAATCATACAGTACATGTAATTCCAAGTAGTGAAGCGCATGTATATTTAGCCTCTTCCACATAGAAAACTGCATCGAAGACAATGAACCCGATCTATTCACTATTTAAACTTGGACAATGCCACCACAATTGCCACCACTATTCCACACTCATGGTTCTCTTAGTTTAGTGTATTTTATTGCTGCAGCAACTAGATTTAATTTCTTGTTATTTATTATCATGCAAAGCTATCTCTATTACTCGTATTGTTGCTCTAGTTTTATTTCCTAGATAATGCAAACGTTTAGTGTACGTAGAGTTGTATCAGTGGTTGATAGAACTTGAGAGAACATTTATCTTACCTTTAGCTCCTCGTTGGGTTCGACACTCTTACTTATCGAAAAGGCTACATATGATCCCCAATACTTGTGGGTTATCAAAACCTTTCTGGCGCCGTTGCCGGGGAGCAATAGCGTGTGGGTGAATATTCTTGTGTGCACTTGTTTGCTTTATCTCTAAGTAGTTTTTACTTTCAGTTTTAAGTTGTTCTCTATATTAGTATGGATAGGGGACGCAAATTACAAAAAAAATAGTTGTACTTGTTACCTAAAAACGTTTTTAAAAAGGAAAGTGATTGGAAAGATGAGTAATAATTAAGTGGGGGTCAACCTTGAACACTTGTGTTCATGCCTATGAAACCAAAAAAAATATTTCCATGGAAGATTTTCAGTTAAAAACTTGTAGGAATGCCTTGAAAAAGAAATATATTTATGGTATTGATCTTAATGCTTATTCATTCGAAAATACTTGAATCTTGCTCCTATGCCTAACTTAAAGGCGTTAAAGAAAAGTACTTATTGGGAGATAACCCAAAAGTTTAGTTGAGTGTTGGAAGTTATTGCTTTAGTAATAACCTCTCCTTATCCTTTTAATTTGCTTTTTGTGCCAAGAGTAACCTCTAATGAGAGAGAAGTAATGCTTGGGAAAGTTGCTGTCTCAAAACAGATTTTTGTGCTTCGCTGTAAAAATTCGTGTAAAATCTCTGTACGTCGGTTTGAGCTGTAATGTTTCGTGCTTCTGCCCCAGGTTGTTAACCAACTTTCATTAGTTCAACACTTTTCGATTTGAGCAACATAAGGTCTTCAAAAAAATTGGTTTCTATCTGCTAGTCTATTTTGACAGATTTCTGTCATTATTTGCATTTGCTTCTTGTTGATTCCCAAAGACTTATTATCTTGAATACACTAATGTTGCTAATGAAGATTATGTGAAGTTTTGTATGAAGGAAAAAATTTAGGTGCTAAGGAAAGAATGATGTAATGAGATGAAGAATGGACTAAAGCTCAAGCTTGGGGATGCCCAAGGCATCCCCTTCTTCATCAATAAAAATCTCAGGTTCTTCCAAACACTTCATTTTTATTGTTTCATGCACAGTTGTGTTGTTCTTGGAGCGTCTTCGTTTTCGTTTTTGGTTTTAGTTTGCTTGGTTTGCTTAGTTGCTTGAATAAATTGGTTGGACCCCCTCATTCATACATTAGTTTTCAAATAAGTATAGTTTGGATTGGAAAAGAGTAGGAAAAGTTCATGCTTAAGTGGTAAAAGGAGCTCGTTTTTTACGGTGGCCTATGCTTTTTCATGTCATGCTTGATATTGTTTTGTCTTTATGCTTAGTGATTTTTTCTGTAGGATGACATGTTATAAACAATTGAGATTGCTCAATGTGTGCCTTGAAAGAATCATGCATTGTTTTAGCATATTAAAGCATAGTATTGTTGTATTCTCCTTTGATGCTTTATTTGGGTTGACTTGGCGCATGCTCACACCATATTATGACTATCCCAAGTCACCATAGCCTTTATTATCCTTTAGTTTTTGACTTGTAATATCACTTTATGCTTTAATTAATGATGTTTTGTCGCTTTGCATGACTATGGCCATTATTGCTCTTTTAGTTGGTCGCTCCCAGTCTTCTGCTAGCCTCCATAACCAAGTATGAATTCCACTCATGCATCCAACTCCAAATAAAACCAAGTTATCCCAAAGAGTCCACCATACCTACCTATTAGCATTTGCTATTCCAAATATATTCATGCTTTTATCTACCTTCCGAATTAAACTTGTTATGAGAAAACTAGTGATTAAAGCTCTCACGAACTTGATGACACGCTTTACTTTTCTTGCCCCTAATAAACTTGAACCATTGTGTCATCTATGTTGTATATGCTTGCACTTATGTGTTGGGGATTAGCAGAACCATACTGTCATGGGGAACGCTTTCAATATTGCACTTGTACATTGTACCCAGTTGATATCATGCTCTTTCGTTTATGGATGTCGTCGGTGTGAAATGAAAGGAGAGATTGTAAGTCCATGGAGTTATGTATGTGTATTAGAGAAACGCCTAGGCCGCTGGTCTAATCCATGCCTAATCATGGTGGAAACCTGCAAGATAACCATAATGAGAAATCTATGAAGCATTCTTCTTATAAGAAAAGAGATAGAGATTAGGGAAAAAGAAAAAAAGATGAGAAAAGAGGAAAGAGAGAAAAAAAAGCACCATTTTCCCATGGTAAATAAGAAGATTGCTGAGATGCTCGTTGTCTGCTTGCCTTGACATTTTGATATGGGGATTCTTCCGTATCATCGGGCAAGGGGTACCCCGTTGGCGGTTCTCTATGATACACATGTACTTTTTTTTGACATGATGATACACATGTACTTACTATGACAAGAACTTACCGATAACTAAACTTGAGTAGCATGAGGAGCGGCCCTCGTATTTAAGGGACATGAGATTGCCAACTTATACTTTGTCAAGCATATACTCCATAGTTTGTTCACTTTAACCTTAATCACTTCAAGATGCTTATGATAGGGGTAATGAGAGCTGAAAGCTAATAAGTACTGATGACCCACAAGTATAGGGGTGTATAGAAGTATTTTCGATAAGTAAGACTGTCGAACCCAACGAGGAGCAAAAGGTGCTGGCTAGTGGTATGGATCAGGAATTCTCTGCAAATACTTAGCAAACGGATTTTTAGGGGTTTTTGATAAAGCAAGTAAACAAAGTACAAGTAAACAAAAGACAGTAGGAATAAATGCAGCAAGTGGCCCAATCCTTTATGAAGCAAAGGACAAGCCAGTTGTATTACTTAATATGACCAAACGTTCTCGAGGACACATGGGAATTCTGTCAAGTGCTTTCGCTTCATATAGTTGATTAATCTTCTTTATCTTGCTAAGTGTTGTGTGGGTGAGCCTGTGCTAATGTACCGACCTTCCTAGGACTAATACATACTTGTGATTATACCCCTTGCAAACATCCGTAAGTACAAGAAAGTAATTAAGGTAGAAACCAAACCACGGCTTTAAACTCTAAGACCCTTATGTCCCTTGTGCAATGGTTTCCTAACGGGGGTTCAGGTTTCTGTCACTCCGGCAACCCCTACGATTAGTAGCCAAATACACAATGCATTCCCCTAGGCTTATATAGGTGAAGTGTCATGTAGTCGACGTTCACATGACACCACTAGAAGAAGTACACCACAACTTAAATATCAAACTATTGAATCTTTCTTAACACAACTCCACTACTAACAACATGACTTCTCCCATGTCCTTAAGAACTAATCGAACTACTCACAAGACATCATATGGATCATGATCAGAGATGGAATAATGATGTATAACAATCTGAACATAAACAATAATTCAATGGTTCACTCAATAGCATCAACTACAAAGAGTAATCAACACCGGGAAAGTTCCCCCTAAGAACTAATGCAAGATTCAACCCAATTGTTACAACAATATGGAGATGGTGATGAGGGTGCTGATGGTGATGATGGTGGTGATGATGATGATGATCCCGATGAAGTCCAGCTTGATGGTGGTGTTGATGGCAACGATCGCCCCTCTCCGGGAAGGAATTCCCCCAGCAGAAATCTGTCTGCCAGAGAGATCTTTCTCTCTCGGTGTTTTCCACCTCGCAGAGGTGGCAGAATCTTTCTGCGGTCGCTCCCCGGGTCTTAGGGTTTCGGGAGGAATATATACGCCAGAGGGGGGAGCTAGAGGTGGGCCAGGGTGGCCACACCACCTGGTGGCGCGGCCTAGGCTTGCCCGCGCCAGGGGGTGGTGTGGGCCCCCTGTGGCCCATCTCCACTCCCTCTTCTGGCAGGCTTCGTCTTCTGGAAAAATAGGATTTTCCATATATTTTCCCGGATTTTCTGATCTTCGCGAATTTTGCCTCCAAACAGCACCTTTTCCATCAGAATCCTGACTGTAGCGGTCCATGCTCCAAAAGTCATCAACTATGCAAAAACATATGAAATAACATAAGTATCACCTCCCAATACGAAATATATCAATGAATAACAGTGAATTATGACATAGAATAGTGCTGCAAAATGGACGTATCAACTCCCCCCCAAGCTTAGACTTCGCTTGTCCCCAAGCGAAACTGAGCTCAATAAACATGACCTCGGGTTTATGGAGTGAAGAGTCGATAAAAGAATATGGACAAGAAGCATCACATTCATCAATACATAGATCATAATAGAAGACAACTCACTATTATATAACTTAACTTGCAATGAGTAAAGGAAACACGATAAAGATACATAAAGTAAATCATAATTGGTAATTGCAAACTTAGCTCTTGGTCGAAGAATAGTTGATAATTTGTTGGAGTTCACAAATAACTGGTTTTCAATGATAGCTTTCAAAGTAGTAATCACCAAGATAAGAGAAATGTGCAAAACAAGGAACATAAGAAACATGATTGAATAAATCATCATATGAATGAATGAAACACAACAACTAAAAATACTTGCTGAGATACAAGGGAATAGGTTTACTGACTCAAGTAAAAAAGTAAAAGAAAGGCCCATCGCAGAGGGAAGCAGGGATTTCAAGTTTCAAAAAGAGCTCCCAAAAATTATGATACTTATTAGCTTTCAGCTCTCATTGCCCCTATCATAGGCATCTTTAGGTGATTAAGGTTAAAGTGACACAACTAAGAGGATATGCTTGACAAGTTATAAGTTGAAATCTCATGCCCCTTACTTATGAGTACCGAACCTCATGCTACTCAACTTCAGTCACAAGTAAGCTCTTGTCATTGTAAATACATGTGTATCATTGAGAACCGCCAACGGGGTACCCCTTGCACATGATACATGAGCTATCCCATAATCAAAATGACAAGGCAAGCAGACAATGAGCATCTCAGCGATCTTTTTATTTGCTATTTGCATAGGTTATTATTGAGGATGCTTCATATAATTCTCACTATACTTATGCTGCAAGTTTCCACCATGATTAGGCATGGCTTAGGCTAGCGGCCCATGCGTTTCTCTAACACACATATAGACTCCATGATATTACAAGTTCCCCTTTTATTTCACACCGTCGGGATCCATAGGAAAAAGAATCATGATATCAACTAGGTACAAAGTACCAGTGAAGTGTTGAAAGCGTTCCCCATGATACATGGTTTTGCTAACTTCAACTTATAAAGCGCAAGCATATACGCAACAAAAAAGGACTCAATGGTTCAAGTTTATTAAGTACAAGAAAGTAAAGTGTGCCATCAAGTTCGTGAGAGCTTTAATCACTAATTTTCACATAACAAGTTTAATTTGGGAGGTAGATAAAAAAGAATTTACTTGGAATAGCAATAGTGCTAATAGGCAGGTATGGTGGACACAAATGGCATGGTTTTTGGTTTAAGGAATGGATGCATGAGAAGAATTCCCTCTCAGTACAGGTTTTTGGCTAGCAAGGCTAGGTAGCAAGTATAAGAGTTGAAGGAAACAAACAAACATACAAGTGATAAAGACAAACATGCAATCTTCCTTGGAAGCACAAAACATCTTAACTAGAGAATACTAGACTTATGAGAAAATCAAGAAATAAATATGATGAAATTATTTTTCTTTAGAGTACTTTTAACTTTTTCATTCAACTCTCAAAAATAGTGTTGCTACTAACCAAGCCAGGTTTGCCAAAACCAACTAAATTAACTCAATGATCCCAAAGTGATACCAATACTAACAACAAGATCAATCATATAACCATGAATTGAAAACTAATATAAACTATGCAAAAGAGTAAATGATAGAAATTCTCATTAATATTTCATAACGGCAACTCACACCAAGGGATACATATCTAACGAGAGAGGGGGCACTTCCATAATGCAAACCATCCTACATGATAACTTCTCTATTCATGATATGACTCTACTAAAAAGGTAAAAAGATAGAAGATACTGATGTGATACCGCGACACTCCCCCAAGATTGGAACAAACCAAGGGGATGCCAAACCTGATGACGAATTACTCCTTCGGTGGTGGTGGTATATTCTTAATGAGCTCTTTGATAAGTTTCCTTAAGTCCTCAATCTCGAAGGTGAGATTACGAATAAGCTGTGAGTTTTGCTCTATGCGGCTCATGATCATGTCGGGTTGAGAACCCCAGCTCTTGCGATTTTTCCCCCACTCTACCTCCTTGAAGTCTTCTTTCCCTGCATAGCTAGAACGAGGCAAATCCCAATTGGAGGGTAATTTCCCCTTGGGCATATTCTGGTATTGATGCTCATGGATAAGAGTATGGAAAGGATTCTTGGTGCGTGGAGGAAGTGACCAGGGATCTGAATGGTGGTGAGGAGGCTTCCCTCCAATTGACATAGTTCTAGCAGGGTTTTCCACCACTCCAATGCTTGCAATGCTAGTGACGGTGTTCTTTGCCTCCTCTTCATCTTCACTCTTGATATCCTTCTCCTGCCCGGGGTCTTGGAGATCTTCCTCCATAGGCTCCTTTCATTTATCCTTGGCGGACAACATTGTGCTTCAAAGATAGCTTCTGGCAGAAATAGATCGAAACGAAAACACGACGAAAACACGATATACGAACCTCGGGAGATCTGGGGGGTTATATATTATGAAGTTTCATATCAAAAGGAAGGTACTGGGAGAAAACGGGTCGGAGGCGGAGTCCGGAGTGGCCACACCACATGGTGGCGCGGCCAGGGGTGGGCCCGCGCCACAGGGTGGTGTGAGCCACCCTGGCTCCGTTTCCGTCCCTCTTTCGCTTCGTAACCTTCCTTATGGACTAAAAACTGCAAAAGTATAGCTGGATAGATCTTTCACGGAACTTTTCTTACCAGAACTGTTACCTATTCGAAAACGGACTCTGCAGGTCTCGGAATTTGGTATTTAGTAGATTCTTCCGGAGTCACCAATTGAATAACATCAATATCTTCATCTTAATGCACTTATTTTTTGAGTCTTAAAACCTTTCACTTCCTTATTACACCATTATCTCCATTACCTGGAAATTTCTTTCACACAAAACTTCACACAGTTCTCATTAGCAGCATTAGTATAAGTGAAGTGACAAAACCTTTTGAGCTCAACTTCAACTGAAAACCATCAAAACATAATCTACTGTAGCAACTCCTTCCGAAGACCCAAAAAGAATTCAAAAATGAAATCAAATAAAGAAGCAAATGCAAGGGTGGCAAAATCTATCAAAACAGACCAGCAGGTAAAGATAATTTTTTTAGAAAATCTTATGTTGCTCAAATAAAAAAGTGCAAAACTAACTAAAGTTAAATAACAACCTGGGTCAGAAGCACAAAAAATTACAGCTCAATCCGACATATAGAGATCTCTCACGAATTTTTACGGTGAAGCACAAAAATCTGTTTTGGGACAGCAACTTCCCCAAATCTTACTTCTCTCTCATTAGAGGTTGATCTTGAAACAAAAACCAAACAAAAAGGATAAGGAGCGGTTATTACCGAAGTAATAACTTCCAAGACTCAAAGAAACAAAAACAAACTGAAAGCAAAAATAAATTGGGTTGTCTCCCAAAAAGCTCTTTCTTTATAGCCATTAAGATGGGCATGATAATTTTGATGATGATCACATAGGAATATGAATTGAGGTGAAAGGGAGCATTAAGAAGCAAAAATACACACGTTTAAGTCTAACCCATTTCCTATGCAAGGGAATTTTGTAAACAAACAAGTTGTTGAAACCAGAGGCTACTAGCATAGGAAGGCAAAACAAGTGCAACATAAAAAAATTCAGCATAAAACGAGGAAACTTGATATTATTGAGATACATAAGAACACTTTTCCCTCTCTCATAGTAACTTTCAATATCATGCATACACTTAATGATATAGCTATCACAAGAACCATCGTAACAATGATCACTTATTCTAACAGAAAACACAAGAATACTAGCTCTCATAATACTACTCTGTGAAACAATATTAGAGGTATCCTTACAAAGGATAGTGTGTCCCTCTTCTTCATATTTAGTAACAAAGTCTTTCACATTTGCTATCATAGGTTCATCAACCATTTGTTTAGCAGGTTCAACAGCTTTACTCGTACTTTCATTAAACATACTAGCTATCATAAAATGTTCCCTTATCTTAACTGGGAAAGGCATTTTCTCAATATAAGGTTCAGGTAAAACATGATTAGCAGTATAAACTTTAGTATTTCTTGCAGGAACACTCTTAGCAACATCTTTATAAGGTTCATGATACTTATTCCACTTCTTTTTAGGCACTTCAATGTAAGAAGCAAAAGCCTTAAAATAATAAGCAATAGCTTGAGAGTCTAGACCATAAGCATCTTTAATATTTTGAAAGTCATCAGTTCCCAAAAAAGATTCAATGCATTCATAATCATAATTTATACCTGACTTTCTTCCTTTGTCATTCTCCCAAGCTTCAGCATTATCTTGAATACGGTCCAGAAGATCTCATTTAGCTTCTTCTTCCTTGCGAGTGAATGATCCAGCACAAGAAGCATCCAATAAATCCTTATCATGTAGAGGGAGCCTTGCATAAAAGTTATTGATAATAATATTGTTGGGGAGCTCATGAATGGGACATTTGAGCATTAGTAACTTCAATCTCCCCCAAGCTTGAGTTGTACTCTCTCCATCAAGAGGCCAAAAGTTGTATATTTGATTCCGATCTTTATGAATTTCACTAGGAGGATAAAACTTTGAATAAAAGAGAGGCACTATTTCCTCCCATTCTAGAGCTTGACCATTCTTCGGCAGCTTATACCATTCCTCAGCTCTTCCTTTCAGTGATAATGAGAATAACTTCTTCTTAACTTGATCCATTGTGATACCTGCACACTTGAACAACCCGCAAAATTCGTGTATAAAGAGTAAATGATCACCGGGATAGACAATTCCATCCCCAACATAGTAGTTATCCATAACACGATCAATAATTCTTGTAGGTATTTTAAAAGCATCATTCTTAGCAGGTGATGGTTCATCTACTACCTTAGCAGTGGTAGTAGCATTACCAGATAAGAAACTCAATGAATTATCCATAACGAAAATAAAGCAACTAACAGAAGTAAATAATACTCACAGTAGAAGTTTCCTTTACTAGTTACACTCACCAATAGTGCTTCACTCCTCGGCAACAGCGCCAAAAAATAGTATTGATGACCCACAAGTATAGGGGGTGTATCGCAGTATTTTCGATAAGTAAGAGTGTCGAACCCAACGAGGAGCAGAAGGTGCTGGCTAGTGGTATGGATCAGGAATTCTTTGCAAATACTTAGCAAACGGATTTTTAGGGGTTTTTGATAAAGCAAGTCAACAAAGTACGAGTAAACAAAAGATAGTAGGAATAAATGCAGCAAGTGGCCCAATCCTTTATGCAGCAAAGGACAAGCCGGTTGTATTACTTAAGATGACCAAACGTTCTCGAGGATACATGGGAATTCTGTCAAGTGCTTTCGCTTCATATAGTTGATTAATCTTCTTTAGCTTGCTAAGTGTTGTGTGGGTGAACCTGTGCTAATGTACCGACCTTCCTAGGACTAATACATACTTGTGATTATACCCCTTGTAAACATACATAAGTACAAGAAAGTAATTAAGGTAGAAACCTAACCACAGCTTTAAACTCTAAGACCCTTACGTCCCTTGTGCAATGGTTTCCTAATGGGGGTTCAGGTTTCTGTCACTCTGGCAACCCCTACGATTATTAGCCAAATACACAATGCATTCCCCTAGGCCCATATAGGTGAAGTGTCATGTAGTCGACGTTCACATGACACCACTAGAAGAAGTACACCACAACTTAAATATCAAACTATTGAATCTTTCTCAACACAACTCCACTACTAACAACATGACTTCTCCCATGTCCTCAAGAACTAACTACTCACAAGACATCATATGGATCATGATCAGAGATGGAATAATGATGTATAACAATCTGACATAAACAATAATTCAATGGTTCACTCAATAGGATCAACTAGAAAGAGTAATCAACACCGGGAAAGTTTCCCCTAAGAACTAATGCAAGATTCAACCCAATTGTTACAGCAATATGGAGATGGTGATGAGGGTGCTGATGGTGCTGATGGTGGTGATGATGATGATGATCCCGATGACGTCCAGCTTGATGGTGGTGTTGATGGCGACGATCTCCCCTCTCCGGGAAGGAATTCCCCGGGCAGAAATTTGTCTGCCGGAGAGATCTTTCTCTCTCGATGTTTTCCGCCCCGCGGAGGCGATAGAATCTTTCTGTGGTCGCTCCCCGAGTCTTAGGGTTTCGGGAAGAATATATACGCCAGAGGGGAGAGCTAGAGGTGGGCCAGGGCGGCCACACCACCTGGTGGCGTTGCCTAGGCTTGCCCACGCCAGGGGGTGGTGTGGGCCCTCCACTCCCTCTTCTAGCAGCCTTCGTCTTCTAGGAAAATAGGATTTTCTGTATAGTTTCCCGGATTTTCTAATCTACGCGAATTTTGCCTCCAAACAGCACCTTTTCCATCAGAATCCTGACTGTAGCGGTCCATGCTCCAAAAGTCATCAACTATGCAAAAACAGATGAAATAACGTAAGTATCACCTGTCAATACGAAATATATCAATAAATAACAGTGAATTATGACATAGAATACTGATGCAAAATGGACGTATCAAGTACCATAATTTTTAGAAGCTCTTTATGAGACTTGAATCCCTGCTTCCTTTTATGAAGATCTTTGTTTTACGTTTATGTTGAGTCTCCATTTTCTATCTTTATGCACCTATTGAGAGATCATAGTGGTCATTCTTAGTTTAATGTATCTTTATGCACCTATTGAAGGAGTCCCCCGTGCCACCGTCGGCGCCGCCGCCGCCCTCTTCACCATCTTCACTGCCATCTCCATCACCTAATCCTCCTAGTATGCCGTGGTTCATCCTCCCACACACCTCTGTACCGTCCTATGTAAACATGGTATTTGATGCTATAAGTTATAATCCTATGATCTATGTCATGTTTATGTAGTTTCTTTGTTCTTAGATTGAATGGTTGAACGTCTTTGGTTTATTAGAGTTGTACGTTGATATGGTACAGTCCTTTGATGTCCATTATATGTGTGCGCGCATGGATTAAACATCATAGGGTTTGTAGTAAGTGTAAAAGGAAGGGTGAGTTCTGTCGGAGTGACAGAAACCTGAGGACACGAACCGGAACATTGCACGTATGGGAGTAAGAGGACCATTAAACTTAAGGCTATGGTTGGGGAAACCTTAATGCATTGTTAGTACTTACGGATGTTTGCTAACAATCCAATCATATAGTACATGTAACTCCAAGTAGTGAAGCACATGTATATTTAGCCTCTCCCACATAGAAAATTGTATCGAAGACAGTGAACCCGATCTATTCGCTATTTAAACTTGGAAAAAGCCACCACAATTACCACCACTATTCCACACTCATGGTTCTCTTAGTTTAGTGTATTTTATTGCTGCAGCAACTAGTTTTAATTTCTTGTTATTTATTATCATGTAAAGCTATCTTTATTACTCGTATTGTTGCTCTAGATTTATTTCCTAGATAATGCAAACGTTTAGTGTACGTAGAGTTGTATCAGTGGTTGATAGAACTTGAGAGAACATTTATCCTACCTTTAGCTCCTCGTTGGGTTCGACACTCTTACTTATCGAAAAGGCTACACATGATCCCCTATACTTGTGGGTTATCAAGCGTCATCGTCTCCGTCGAACGGCGCGCGGGGGATTTCTACCCTAGTTCTATGGCGGGGGTCGCGGGGGCTTACCAGGGCTCCAGCTAGGTGCGGCGGTGCGTGCGAACGAACTGGTAGACGACAGCGGTTCATACGGTGGTCGCGGCGGCTCCAATCGCTGGCTCCACTCCACCATAGTAGCGGTGGGCTCCGGCGAAATTCCAGCGATGCAGTGCTCGCCTTGCTCCAGGAATGGGTCAGAGGGGTTTCTGGGGGAGAGGTGAGTCAAGTGGTGTGCATTTTGAGGTAGGGGGAAGGGTCTATTTATACCCCGGTGAGGGGAGCGGTGAGGCATGGCTTGGGCTGGTCAGCGACATTGCTACAGGATGCTATCGGCATGGCTGAGGGTATAGGTCGACGCGGTGCTCCCTGGCGGTCGTCATGCGCACAGTGGCATGGTGAGGCGCGGTCTTAATCGGATAGGGACGTCCATGCTCTGCTCAGGTACCGCGGGTGTTCGTCATGGTGTACGGTGGTCACGGGGCACACGGCGTCAAACAGGCATGTCTGGGAGGTCGCTGGCGTCATGGCGAATGCATTTATGCAAGGGGAGCAAGGTGCAGCGTGGTTGCGCGGGATGGCTCGGCGCTCTGGCGTGCGCGTCGGCGTGGCAGAGAGATAAATGGGTGCGGTGGTGTTGGTGTCTCCACTCGTTGTCGTTGGCCGAGGCGTGTACTGGCGGGTGCGGTGAGGTCACGCCTATCTCCTAGTGGTCGTGGACGAGGGCGGAGAGGCTTGTGGCATCGTGTCCATGTCCGACCGGTATGGCATGGTCGGGTACCACTTTTCACTGGTCATTTGGTCATATTATTGTTGCATCATAATTATATCATGCTCATGTCATCATGCCACCTTGCATTTGAGCATCATATAAAACTCTTTTTCTTTTGGTTTTTCTCTCACATGCATTAATAATTGTATTTGCCTCTTGATATTGTATTTGGCTTCTGATATATTGCTTAATGCCCAAGTTGAGTTGGGGGCATATCTTTTGTTTCCATTCCACCACCTTTCTCTTCCACCACTTTATAATCCCACCATCCCATTAACTATGAGCTTGTAATTCTTTTTCTTTTGACATTATATCCTAGCTCATGTGGTTTGGGGTGGATCAATCTTCCAAATTCTTTGCTTGGCTTATTTACCACTTCTTGGAAATGCATAAGATTAATGCCATCATATTATTATTGTTTTCACATAATAAATCATGGCATTATTATTTTGCATGGGCCATGCACATTTCTCCACCACCTTTTTGCTCCTTTGGTTTTTCCTTTATTTTAAGTGGATCTTTACTTCATGGGTCATCTCTTTTCCTTCCACCATTCCAAATCCTCATCTATATCTAATTCTTTTATTTTATTTTTCTCTCATGCATGAACCACATGAGGCCTTTTCCACAATTCTTTTATTTTTATTTTCTTGGAATTCTTTTTCTCCTCCACCTCATGTCAATTCTAGCACTCACCATGTTCTACTTGGGATGATCTTACCACATTCTTTTCTTTTATTTTTTATTTATCTACATGCATGAGCCATGTGTGATCTTTTCCACCTAATTCTTTTCTTCCTCTTTCTTTCTTTCTTGTCTCTCTTCCACATTAGATCATGCAAGCTCAAGCCCCTTGGATCTTCTTGTTTTGGTCTCATAATCCAAAAATTAAAATCTAAATATCTAAATAAACCTAACCTAGCTTTTTCCTCTCTCTCTCTCTAATTATCTCCTAAACCCTAACCTATTACACTCTCTCTCCCTCTCTCTCTAACCTGCTGGGCACCACCTGGCCACCCTTCCCCTGGCCCACACCCAGCCACCTAGCCTAGCCATGCCCTAACCCTAGCCATGCCCTAACCCTAGCCATGTCTAAGCCTAGCCGAGCTACCCCTCCCCTCTCTTTCTTTCTCCACCTAGCCGAGCTACCCCACCTGCCTGTCCCTCTCTCCGGCCAGAGCCCCACCTGCAGCCCCCTCCCCGCGCTGCCCATCCCCTGGACAAGCCCAGCCGGCCGAGCACGTGCTCGAGGGAGAAAAAGGGCAAAGCCCTAGCCCCTTTTCTCTGCCGTGCCCCAGCTACCCTCCTCCTTCTCTCCCTCCTTTTTCTCCTCCCGCACGCCTCTCAGGGCTCACCCAGATCCACCCCGAGACGCCCTCCTCTCCTCCTTCTTCCTCCCCAACGTCCACCACCTGCCGCCGTTCGCCGCCAGGTACCAACCCGCCCCGACGAACCAGCCGAGCAGCGCGACCGTGAAGTGGCGGAGAAGATCGAGCACGCCCCCCTGCGACGCCCCGTGCCCGCCGACGTGGACGGAGAAGCCCCCCAGCAACCCCGCGCCTCGCCGCTCTCCGAAACCCTAGCCCGCCGGTGCGTCTGCGTCCTCGCCGCTCCAGAGCCTCCCCGACCGATCCAACACCGCCAGGCAAACCGCGGTGAGCCCCTCCCTCTCCCGGATAACCTCCTCTTCCTCATCGTGGTCTTGCCTCGCCGTGCGTTTCGTCGGGCAGCCTCCGCGCGCCAGAGCTCGCCAGCATCTGCCACTCTCCCGCGCCACGCAAGCCCTATCTAGCCCGCGCCCACCTCCCAGTCAGCTCCCCTAGCCCAACCGCACCGGCTCGCACCCTCAGCGCGCTCCCCCGCGTCCCCGGATCGATCCCCCGCCCCGCACCGTGCGCCAGACTCGCGTCAGACGCGCGAAGACGATAAACAGTACCGGGCCGTTGTCATTTTCTAAAAAGCCCCCCACCTTTTTATTTTCCTCAACCTGCGCTCCTCTCGGCCCCACCAGTCAGCCACGCCCGCAGTTAGCAGAAAAAACCCCCCAGCTTTCCTGGCCACAAACCGCGGTCCAGCTGGTGCCCCACCAGTCAGCCGATGGGGCCTTTCCCACTGGCACGTGGCCCCTTCCGCCGCTGGCCCGCCTGTCAGCCGCTGTGGGTAAGCCAGACCCGCGTGCAAAACGCGTTTTCGCGCGCGTGTGGCCCAGTCAGCGAAGCCCCACCCGTCAGTGCCTGTGTCTGAGTTTGCCTGCGGTGTAAAAAGTTTTTCCTGAGTCTGTTTTTATTCAAATCTTTTTCAAATTAATTTAAATTCAAATTCTTTTCAGATTCAAATAATTTTTAAAATACAAATCCAAATAATACAAATAATATATGTTTTGGAATCAAAAAAATGTGAGGAATCCAAATATGCACTTCAAAATATATTTTGAACACTTTAATTTTCGAGATGATTAAAATTACAATAAAAATGCCCTTTTCCTTATTTAATTAATAACTTTTGTTTTATAACTCCAAATTTGACAAATAATATGTCTAAATCGATCAGCGCGACGAGCCCATTCTATTTATGCAATCCTTGTTCTGAATTGAAGCATGCATCATGTTGTCATTTAAAATCTGAACCGTTTATGACAATAAAACTTGGGCAAATAAATGATAAAGTGCTTTATTTCTTGTATCCACACCTCACTATTGCCATGCTACTTAAATGCCATGTAAATTGTGCATCATGCATCATGGCATGCTTGTTTGCTTGTCGCATTTTAATTTATATGCTTGTGCACTTTATTTATGTTGGCCCTTGTTTGTTTGGTTCTTCGAATAGACGCCCCGCAGGAGAATTACCAAGATTCACAAGAGTATTACCCAGATCCATCTCTCGCTTCAACTGAGCTGCCAGGCAAGCACTACCACATGCTTGCATACATACAGTACCTATTGCCTCTATCTTATTCTTGCATCGTTGAGTCGCGATTGCATTAAATTGAATCCCAAGTACTGCATAGCCTTTACTTTTAAACCACATTAAGCCTGTTCCGGTCCCATGAGCCATTACTACAGGAGTTGTTTGAGCCATGCGAGTCGTAGAAAAGCATGAGTAGGGTATGTGAGTGTCTGATGGATAATGAGGTACCTAAACAACATAACCTGAGTAGTAATGGGATAACTAATGAAAGAGGCACCGGTGAGCAATATCTGCTATTTGGTTTTTCATGCTCACTTGTGTCCCGTAGGACCCCGAGTACTTGAATCATGTTCCTTGACTATTCGCACTATCCACATCCGGGAGGCCTTATGGACCCCCCTGAGCCAGAGCTTGATTCATTTTTATTTCTTGGGGCCACAATTAGTTTGGGGCTTTATTACTATCCTGTACTTATGCCATGTTACTGCTTTATTTAAGATTGTGCGAGGAGCACCTGTACTGTTTTGGATCGTGACACGTTTTCGCTGTATCGACAAGCCCAGTCATATTTTCGGGTTCCCAGTCGTTTACCGCCGTCCACACAAACCTTGGGTCCATCTCGGATTCGGCCAACTTCGTTGCGGGTAGCTTAATGGGATGGCCCCCTGAAATATTTCTGAATCCTGTGATTGCTTTGTCGTGAATGCCTCGTTGGGTTTTGATTTGGTTTTTCCGAGGTTGATCGAGTGTGTGTTGCTATTCGTGCACCCCTATAGGGTAAATCTTTCTGAAAGCCGTGTCCGCGGTTATGGACGACTTGGAGCACAGTTTCTCGATCATAGACAAGTATAACTAAAGTACCGCTTTTAATTTGACTAAGTACTTGACTAGTAAATAGTGCAACACTCATGGAATGGTTAATAAAACTGCCAAAGGATGATGGGGATTGTTCGTCCGCTTCCTCGTTGGTAAGCGAGGAGGAGGATGGATCTGTTAATTTTACTGTTATAACTGTTGTTCTTAATTCACGGACTTCCGTCTATCATTGGTTAGGCGGAAGGTTAGCGAGTCTCTATAGAATTGTTAGATATTATCTTTTGCTGCAATTGCGTCACCCCAGGTTATGTCCCCTTTAGTGGCATAAAGACTTGCTGAGTACCCCTAGGGTCTCACACGATAAATTGTTTGATTCAGATGAACAGGTGTACCCGCAAGATGGATACTGGGTGGAAGAGACAGATGATGTTGGCAACGATCATTCGGTGTAGAGATTCCGGGAACGGGGATCCGTGTGATCTGTGGGCGGGATGTGTTTATTTATGGGGCATCTTATGCCAATTTGCTTCTTATCCGTACTCGGATCTTGTTTTCCGCTTCCGCCTGTTACTCTGATGTGTGATGTATGAGGAGCTATCCTAAATTATTATATCTATCTAGGACATTTGGATCTTGCCGTATGGCGTTGCAATATTTCTATTTCTTTTAGATGGAATGGCTCTGAGGACTGTTGTATGTGGCTTGTATACATACTCACTTGTGTATGTAGTTGATCCCTTCGCTTGCCGATTACGCCGCTCGTTCTTGTCCCGTTGTTTGAAAGTGGTTAGGACGGCCGAAAGGTCTACCGTGAGTGGCCCTGGGCCCCGCCGTACTATTTTAACCACTTTCGTTCATCCAGGCATTAACTAAGAGCGTAATTCACCGAGGTAGTTACATGGAGAAACTTTGAGTGGTTTTTGAAAAATGGCTATCTTGATGTCTATGATGGATTCAATTTTGAAATGTCCCTCAAATGGATTTGAATTTGTTTAAGTTTGGAAAGTTCACTTGTGTTCATTGTCACTTGGTCTAGCAAGGTGGGAAAAGAAATGGAATTGTTTCTGTTTGAAATCATTTACTAGAGATGCCCAAAGTAGGCTAGGTGTTAACTTTGGAAAAAATGACCATTAGGTCATATGCCTTATAATTTGATTTTCTTTTTATTTGCTTTGGTTTGGATTTGACCTAGATGATATTGCTTTGATCCTTAAACTATTTCTCAACATATATGACAAACAAACATGGCATAACGAGCATTCGTACATCATTAATAAACACACATGCATTCATATAGTGTTTAATAGTAAAAGCTTTTGTTAACCCTAATTTTGGTTAATTGGGAATTGATATTCTCATTATTTTTGAGATGTTACATGCTTCTTTAACTCGTTTCTGTGTATTCGATCCTCATGACCTAGTCATATGTTGCGGAACATTATGGATGCAATCTCACCGAGTGGGTCTGGTGCATCTTCCTATCACGCGGGAGAACAAATCACGATCTCGATGCATATGCCTCAACATATCCATTTGGAATACTTTATAGACACCTTTATGATCACCCTGTTATGGTGTGATAGTTGATGCACTCAAGGCAACCTCGGGTGATAGTGATTAGATATGATCTCATGGTCTAAGGAATAGGATAATTTGTTTCTAATTATTGCAACGATGAACTCTATGACTTGATCGTGTTGCAATAATTGTATTGGGTACATGTCCATCACATCATTCACTAATGATATGACCTCATTGTAAATTGGCATAAATGCATGCCTATGATTAGGAAACCTTGATCATCAGTTGCACAATGAACTAGTTGAATAGAGGCTACTAGGGACTTTGGTTTGTTTACATACCACACATGTATCAATGTTTCTGATTGGCACAGTTATAGCATGGTATAAAACTATCATTAACTAATGAAATATGATAATAAATTTCCTTTATTATTTGCCTCTAGGGTATATTTCTAACAACATCCGCTATTCCGTAGGATTTTTTGTTTCCATATTGTGAACCCATCAAGAACTTACCTTTCCGGGATTTTCAACCCATCAGGTCGAGGCAATATGTCAACAAGAATGTTTGCATTATGGATTGATCAACTAGCTAACACATATATGAATTTGAGATTGAAATCAACACCAGCAAGCAGATTCTGGATAAGGTAGTGCTTCTTCCTCTGAATGCTAGGGTGTGTTTTCAGCACTCTGGTAGTCACATGAGTATCATTAATTACTCCAATACAATTATGACATGAACAAAACATTAGGTTTTGGTGCAATATAATTATGGCATAAACTATAAGGTAGAGTTGCTGACCTTGAAACATGGGAACCGGTAGCTTTCGTATCTTCTCCGGAGTTTGACCAAATGGCATCTTGATCATCTCTCCTTTGAACTATCCAATAGCATACAAGACTTGCTTGAAATACCTGGATATTGTCTTGGTGGATCTCCTCCATGTGTTGTGAATCACTCAAAATATCTAGTTATGTCCAGCAACATGAAGGAACACTGCTACTAGCTCTTCGATACAGGTGTGGATGCTATTTTGAAGCAACTCCCTAACCCTTAATGTGTTCACAAGGTGGTTAAAAGGGCATCTTATCATATTAAGCATGTTTATAGCCTCTACATTGTTGCGGCTACAGATGTAGCTCCGATTTGTCATCCTCTCTCTATCTCTGGGAGACATGGGAGCAATCTAACCATAACCCGGTGTTTGCTACAACACTCTCTCTCGTGGCCTAAAAGGAGGCGGGTCTAGACCACAATTATGAGAGCTTCTTCTTGAACGATAAGTTTCTTCTATTCGTCCTAATTAAATCGAACTTTCATAAGTAACTACGAAATTGGCCATAAGCTAAAACTAACGACCTAACGGTGTGGGGCTAGACATGGGGTTTAGGTGCTTACATTCATTGTAGAACTACTGGAGCCAGAGATGATGACGATGAGAGAGTTGTGCTAAAGAGTACAAGTCGACGCCATAGACACCAAGCTTCGATGCTACTAGAGACGAAGGGGCCAAGAGGGTGGCGATGCTGGCTAGAGATCTATGAACTCGGAGCAGCCGGTGCTGCAGATCTAGATCATCGCCGCTTGAGAGGAAAAATGATGATGGATTTTTTCTCTACCATGGGAGGTGAGGTACATTTCCCATCAAATCATGGAGCCAATTTTCCGTATCCCTCATCTATGTGCCTTCTCCCACGCGTAGACACTCTTCTCTTTGTGCCCACTAGGGTCTATCCGAGTGGAAAAGGACAATTCGAGCATTCCTACGGAGCTTGTCCAATGCTGCTTTAAGATTTGTGTGAGCATAGAATGCGGCCCCACGTGGGCAACCAAATATCTATTTTTTAGCATCCATACAACCTATTTGGAGTCACTATGGGAAACCAAACACACCCATGGTATTTGATTTCGTAAGTTTGGGATACACGTCCGACCCTTATCTACCTAGAGGTGGCCATTGTACCTAAAGGAACAAATATGTATTGTCTGCGGTGTTGTCATGGACAATTCGACGAAGGTGCCCCATTATCGATGGAGCGTTGCTCCCGCCTCCGTTTCCCGCCCGCTCGACATTTCCCGTCGACCCCGCCTCTGTTTACCGCCCATGCCACCACCTATAATACCTAGCCGTGGGGGAGGGGGTTGGGATGTGCACACAGAACCCCGCCTCACTAGATTCCCGCAACTTTCTCTCATATGAGCCAAGCCACACACTCCCGCTACCTACTCACCATACCATCGGATAGCGACGAGCACGAGGGGAAGAAGATGGAGGTGGTGTAATAGGGCCAACGAAGAGGAGATGGAGGACTTGGACAACAATGAAAAGATAGGAGGTTCATGCCAGGAGGACCTCCTCGCCTCTTCCAGAACTCTGAGCTATGAGAAGGCATGCGCCGCCATCTTTGAGACAAACAGAGCCATTGAGTGCCATGCCATGGAGTTGTCCCACAAAATCACTTCGAGAGAGGAGAACGACCGCCAACTCATGGCCGCAGAACGGGAAGCCATGGCAGCCACCTAGAGGATGTCAACTCAGGCCACGGAAGTGCTTGTCCGTTGTAGTGCTAGAGGGCCTGGTGGTTGTGCGAGGTTGCGACAACGTTGATGTGAGACCGGGAGGCCGCGACGAAGGAGGCATGTCTAAACCAGGAAGCCACATAGTGTATTAGTATGACCCTCGTCATGCTCAACATGTGCGACGTAGTGGCGGAGAGGCACCGATGGGCCAAGGGAGCCACATCGAAGTGGCGGCCAAGTGGAATGAAGGCATCGAGGTCATTTATTTTTATTTATTTTCGTTGTAAAAGCACAATGTTTTAATCAACCAAAAAAAGTATCTTATGCCACGACTTGCGGGCTACGGAAGGACGAAGACGGACACGCCAGCGGTCAGTGGTCTATTTGTCTTGCTGCAAATCCAGCCAAATTTGGGCTATGAATGCATCGATATAGAGTGGTCCTTCTCGCTCGCTCCGTTTGCGGTAACCCTTTGGAGTTGTCCTAAGTGCATGCAACACGAGGGGTGGACGGTCAGCTGGGCACTTGCATACGAGGTATATAAGACCGAAACCTGATTCCAAACCCGATAAAACTGTACTGAAACCAAAAGGCCACCGCCTCAGCGCTCGAAACCCTTCACGCAGGACGTAGAGAGGTGGATCCTCGCTGGCACCTTCACGGACAGGTCACGCGGGCTTACCCGGGGCTCTTCTCGGTCGGCGGCGGGGGAGTGGATCTAGAGGGATGTGGTGACACGAGGGGGAAACCCTAATCGTCTCCGAGTCTCCCTCCGGAGGACGACACGAGGACCAAGCGTTATTCTTGGACACTCTGGTTTTAGAGATAGAAGTGTAGTCCAATTACTATATTCCTGGATACTCTGGTTTTAGAGATAGAAGTAGAGTCCAATTGCAAACCAACTGAATTTGAGTCGGCTCTGCTAATCTCTATCACTATCTCTACTATATAAAAAGTATTAACGTGGTTTTTTTCTGTCCGTCATTCCTGGTTTGGTGCGTCTTCAACCGCTAAAAAATCCTGATCGGTGATCGGTTTCCTTAATTTTCGTATCATGATCGTTTCCGTTTCCGTCTTGCATGATTGCGTGGAGTCCAATAGGAATCACATTTGTTTGTAGCATGTGGACCCTGGAATCACTTCGTCCCGCAGCCCCTTCTAGTAGAGTACGTTACAAACTAGAGCATCTCGCGCTATAAAAACTGCCCGTTTAGCGCGTGAAAAGCCTCTCGTGCTCTTCCAGCGGACGCACCAAACATCCTCGTGTTCTAAAAACTTTGCCCCGCGCGTTATTGCGCTATCCTAGGTGAAACTCGTGCTCTAAAAACTCGGCCGCTAAACTGCCACTGAAAATTCCTCTCCTCTTCACGCGCCTGCTCTTCTCCTCTCCTCGCTCGTCACGCGCTCCGCCTTCTCTTCACTCGCCATGCGCCGCCGGTGGACCTGGACACGATCCGCTTCGCAATCTACGGTGAGCCGTCACCGCGGTGTGCCTGACACATGGTCCTAGGGATCTTCATCGTCCTCTTGCACAACATGGAATTGGGTCTCGGCACTGACATCACCACTAGATCCTCAACAAAACCATCTAGGGAGTAGGGATGACGTCCGGGACGAGGAAGTATTCTACGCCGTGCAGAGGGAGGAGAGGAGGGCGGATCGACGTTGTCGTCGGGGGTTCGCCGAGCAGTAGATCGAGAATCCGAACTCGATGATCGGCGAGAAGGAACCGTTGTGGGATGACCTCTGGACCAAGACTACCTCCGATGACGAGTAGTTTGTTTTAGTTTTCTACAGAAGAGCTCGATCGCAATGTTTTAATTCTATGTAAAAATGAGTTTTTGGCGCTTCATTTTACACCGGTCACCGCGGTATGCCCGACGCATGGTCTTAGGGATCTTCATCGTCCTCTTGCACAACATGGAATCGGGTCTCGGTACTGACATCACCACTAGATCCTCAACAAAACCAGCTAGAGAGTAGGGACGCGGAGGCTACGCGTGCTTTAACGCGTTAGCAATGCCAAAATATGTAGCGTCTGTTGAAGATGCTCTTAGGACTCCATCCTAGACAGCTCACGGTCTCACATCTAGAGAGTCAGAGACGAGACGGCAGGCCTTGCCTCTATCGCGATTGCATGCCGGCGAGAGTTTTGCTTCATCGACAAGTCGATGTTTAGTTGTTCACCGCAAGCTAGTGGACCTAGACACGATCCGCTTCGCAATCTACGGTGAGCCATCACCGCGGTGTGCCTGACCCATGGTCCTAGGGATCTTCATCGTACCCTTGCACAACATGGAATGGGGTCTCTGCACTGACATCATCACTAGATCCTCAACAAAACCAGCTAGGGAGTAGGGATCAGTCTTACCAGAGCAACTAGGGAACGATACAAGGACAAGACCGATGCCTGATGATGAGTGTGGGAAGGAGCGAGAAGGTCGCGTCCTCTTGTGTGTCCGCCGCAACCGCAACGTAGTCACCGTCAGGTGCAGTTTTAAGCGGCGGAAGCGGCGGTGGCGGTGCCTACATAGAAACAGGATGTCGTCCAACACTAACCTCATAGTGCTTGGAAGCTTCACCCAGAGCTTGCATTTTGCCTTCATAAGACAGAGATTGTAATTCAAGTTTCTGATGTTCAACACGTTAAATAAAAACCAGTGTGACATATTAGATAGAATCATATAATGCAGTGCAAAAAATTAAGAGTAGTGCAGAGCCGAGTTAGAGATAAAGATAATTGGTTAAGAGAAATATCTTTGACTTCATGGCAGTGCAAACATTACAAGTTCAACTGTTGATTGGTCTGTATAGTGCTCCGTGTTTCCTAAGATTCAAAAAATGAGAGATGTGACTTAAAGGAAGCTAGAGAGAGATGAGGGAGATCGTTATAAAGAAATTGAGAGGTGTGCAGTGATGTTTGCAATTGCACCAATTAAATTGCCTACTGATGTATTTGATCAAATGGATGAATTGCCCAAATAACTATTGATTACTAAGGTTGTTGATATTGCGTAAAAGAATTCATACTTTTTACTTGCACTTTCATATGCATGCTGTCATTTTATTTCACCAACGATAACATAATGTTTGCTAATTAGATCTGATAAAGAAATTTGAAAAACCTTAATGTGACTTTGCTGTTTAAATATGAAGAAGAAAATTGAGAACCTAGCAACAACGTACGGGGTATTCAACTAGTCCTTGTAAAAACTTGTGCAGCAGCGAACTCCTAGACCCTAATGCGGCTCGGTATGTACTGAGTAGAAAACGACTTCTAACAAATTTTAAATTTAGTACTCCCTCCGCTCCAGAAATAAGCGACTTTAAATTTTAGAATACCAAATAAGCCAAACATTAGTAACAAAGACATACTCCCTCGTTATAATACAGTTCATATAATATACTTTTTTAACAAGTCAAAGCGTCATCAATTTTAACCAAATTTTTTTAGAAATAATATGTGTATCTACAATACAAAATGTACCATAATATACATCATCGTGGATCTAATGGTATTGATTTGATAGTTATTTTTTCTACCCCCTCCAAACCATATATAAGAATGTATCTAGTCTAAATACTTAACTAGTTACATACACGAATATAGATAAAGTTGATGCTATTAATATGAACCGAAGTGAGTACCTACTTAGTCAAACTTGGTAGTTTTGATTTAAAAAATCTTATATACACTATATTTTTTAGCAACGAGGGAGTATCTATACTCCCCGTCTCAAAATAAATATCACATTATATTACTATATATTAAAGACCGTGGTCTTTGTGAGCTCTCAGGGTCCCAAGCTACTGTTCATATGAAAGAGTTTAGCGAGTCGGACTGGCCCATATTGAGACGCAACGAACAAGTTATCATTTGCATGTCTCAATCAATGTAATCCTTAGACCTGAGGTTATTGCACAATCCGAGTTGAGGATCTCCGACTTAGGTTCTGTCAAACGTTGTTCCGTCACTGGGCAGTTATAAAGGCGGAGTTTGGGTCGTCTGAGAATCAAGCTGCGTGATGTGAATAACCAAGACGGGATTTTGCCCCTCCATCTGGAGAGATATTCTCTGGGCCCTCTCGGAAGATATGATTCGGAAAGCATGGCCATGCGCGTCACGGTTAAGTGTTAACCGAGGCAGCCGACTAAGAGTTAGTCGGATGAATCACTTATCTCGGATCGAGAAAGAGAGTCGGACTATTTAAGGGATGACGATCATTCGCCTATAGTCCGACAAGGTATATCGTGAGGCAAAAGGGACTTAGACGAAAGTCACATTGAAAGGTATGTCGTCATGACTTATTGGTACTTGGGAGTTGGCACGTTCTGCTAGGAGCCACTACCAACTGATCGATCACGAGTGAGACTCGGAATCGTGTTCGGGTTACCATGAGCCTGTCGGGTCACACACTTAAGAGCGGGAGCAAGTTTGGGTTAGACCCAAACAGGAAACCTATTTGGGTTGGACCCAAATAGAGACATGGACTTAGTCAGCAAGTGAGACTTGCAGTGGCTGATATAGGCCTTTTTAGTGAATGGGCCACAAGTGAGTGGAGCCCACTTTCACTTCCTATATAAGCTGGGGCGCAGGTGCTTAGAGCACAAGGTTAGGTCACTCCATGTGTTGGAAACCCTAGCCCCAGTCCGTCCTGTCGCCGCAGTACCGGACCTAGCAGTCCACCGCCGGCGCTCCTCCTCGTACGTGTGGATACCGGCAGAGGTGATGTACGTTTAGCACTTGGACGATCGTGAAGAAGGAACGGATCGTGGATCGTGGAACCGGAACAGATCGCGAGGACTACACTGCATCAAGTGACGTGCTTCATCAATTCCGCAACTACGCGTCTAGTGGTAATCCTCGTGACCTTCTACCTGAGCTGGATCTTGGGATCACCGCGTAGGGAAAAAGTTTTGTTTATCTCTACGTGGCCCAACAGTGGTATCAGAGCGTTAGCTTCTAGTTTTAGGCTCGAGATCGCGCATATGTGATATGCGGTTGGCGTTGGATTGGATCTAATTGCAGTTTTGGTGGTCGATCTATGAGATAGATCGGTTTTGTACAAAGTTGATTGGATCAACTGTACTCGGGGGAATGGATGATCTGATTTCCGTGATCTAACTGCTAAGGTCGTGGAACGACATACCCCTACCGGTCGGTTTCCTCCATCGGGGTAGACTGTGACACGTAAACCCGGATGCGGTGATCGAAGATCAAAGGGTTTGATCGAAACGGAGTCTTGATCGGATTTGGGTAAAACTATTGTATCCGATGATGAAATCCATGTCTGGAATGCAGATGAGATCTGCGTTTTTGGAAAAATCGTCGGGCGCTGCCCCTTCGATCCCCGCCCGCTATCCGGCTTCGCCCTGTCGTAGCGCCTTAGATGTCGTTGCGAGTTTCACAACGCCGGTAGATATCGTATCTATGCATAACTTGTTTTTGCAGGATGATGTTGTGAATGGTATGGCTTATGTGCATGTGATATATGTAATCCATACGTGATCTGCGTATCACGGTTTTTTGTCAGCCGGCTGGAGCCTAGGTGCTGTCATCTTATTATATAACGGCCTGCGTGTCGGATTCTCTGTGTAATTTGGATTACTAGCTAGTGTAGCTGTTTGGAGAATCCAGATGGCATGCAAGTCGGTATACATGTCAGCTACATGGTGTAAGACGGCACGTGGCAAGAGTTGACACGAGTCAGATTACAGGCTTTATGGAGATGGAGATCACCATGAAGAGAGCCATACCATTTCATATTATAAGTTCTTTTATTTTGTGTTATTGTTATGTCTCTATTTTACCACTATTAGATAGTTGGTAGAATATAATCCCTCAAAGAAGGTCTAGTCGTTTTCCCCGCCAGTGCTGCACCATCACAAGTCGGACATTTTTGGTAGTGGGCTCATAAAATTGAGGTGCTATCAATTCTTTCCGACTAGGTGGGTTCGAGTCGGACTCTTACAGCGGAAGCACTTGGTAATCTAGACAGGTCTATCACAACGGTTGTGGGACTTGGGGAAAAGTCAGATGGGAGCCGGGGCATGTGATGCCACCCATCCAACAGGAGTCGTATGAGATACGATTGACAAGGAGTTGTCTACCTAGATCACTTGACGGCTAGCGGTGATGCTAAAGCTCACTAGTCGACTTTCTTATTTGGGGGTCCTGAATCACTAAGTAACCATCGGAGGGGTGTTGGTTCTAGTGGGAGCATAAATATTAAAGTGTTTAATATGCTTGCTCTTTATGGATACATGTCTTAAGTGTTTTGCATATTTTCTGTTGTAGATCAATGGCACCTAGCAGTCTTCCTTAGATTTCCGGTTTTGCTTTGAGAACCATCTTAGAGAAAGATAAGCTGAATGGAACTAATTTCACCAACTGGTATCGTAATCTGAGAATTTTTCTCAAACAAGAAAAAAGGGATCGTGTCCTAGACAACCCACTTCCAGCTGAGCCGGATGAGAATGCGACTGTCGCAGCCACCAATGCCTACCGTCGGATTTGTGATGAATCCACGGAGATTAGTTGTCTTATGCTTGCTCACATGGAACCGGACTTGCAGCAGCAGTTCGATAATGTTGAGGCCTACGATATGATCGAAAGCCTCAAAAGTATGTTCCAGGCTCATGCAAAGACTGAGAGGTATCAAGTCTCTCAGGCTTTGTTGAGCTGCAAGCTTAAGGATGGCGATCCACTGAGTCCGCATGTGGCTTGGCTACCCCATTAGCGAAGAGTTTGCTACGGACATAATTCGGAACTCTCTTCCTAGTGCGTATGGCCAGTTCATATCGAACTACCACATGCATGGTATGGATAAGAAGCTCACTGAATTACATGGGATGCTCAAGCAGGCTGAGGCGGATCTCAAGAAAGGTGCCAGTCAAGTGTTGATGGTACAAAACAAGGCTAAGTTCAAGAAGAGTTCTTGGACTAAGAAGAAGAAGGCAAAGTCAGGAGGTAAGGCGGAGGACCTAGTCCAAAACGCTTCCTCAGGGACTAAGCCATCTCCTACAGCCGGATCCACTTGCTTCTACTACAAGTCGGATGACCACTGGAAGAGGAATTGCAGCAAGTATCTGACTGATAAAGCCAAGAGCGGAGGTGTGACTTCCGGCTCAGGTACGCTTGTTTGCAATGTTATAGACATTTATCTTGCTGATGCACCTGGTAGTTCTTGGGTATATGATACCGGATCAGTCATTCACATCTGCAACTCGTTGCAGGGACTGGTAAGAACTAGGAGCGTTGCAAGAGGCGAGGTTGACATTAGAGTTGGAAACAAAGCGAGAGTCGCTGCGTTGGAAGTCGGCACAATGCAACTTCATTTACCTTCTAGATTCATAATGGAGCTAAATAATTGTTATTATGTTCCAGTGCTTAGTCGAAACATCATTTCTGCCCCATGTTTGATGAGACAGGGCTATGAGTCGAATATTAAGAATAATGGTTGTTCTTTATATTTGAATGATATGTTTCATGGCTTTGCGCCCGTCCGGGACGGGTTATTCATTTTGAATCTTGATAGTGAATCTGTCTATAACATAAATGTGAAAAGGTTAAAACCAAATGATCTGAATATGACTTACTTTTGGTATTGTCGGCTTGGTCATATAAGTTGGAAATGCATGAAGAAGCTCCATGATGATGGACTCCTAACTTCGTTCGACTTGGAGTCGTTCGAGACATGTGAATCCTGCCTTCTCGGCAAGATGACCAAGACACCTTTTGCAAAGAGTTGTGAAATGGCGTCCGACTTATTGGGACTAGTACATAGTGATGTATGTGGCCCAATGAGCACGACAGCTAGAGGTGGTTATGAGTACTTCATTACCTTCACTGATGATTTGAGTAGATATGGATATATCTACTTGATGAAACATAAGTCGAAAGCCTTTGAAAAGTTCAAGGAATTCCAGAATGAGGTACAAAATCAACTTGGCAAGAAAATAAAGTTTCTTCGGTCAGACCGAGGAGGCGAGTACATGAGCCATGAGTTTGATGACCATCTAAAGAGTTGTGGAATAATTCCCCAGCTCACTCCTCTAGGAACGCCGCAGAGAAACGGTGTATCGGAAAGGAGGAATCAGACCTTGTTGGACATGGTACCATCAATGATGAGTCGAATAGATCTGCCTTTATCATTTTGGGGTTATTGTCTAGAAACTGCAGCGTTCACACTAAACAGAGTACCATCAAAGTCGGTAGAGAAGACAACACATGAGATGTGGACTGGCAAGAAGCCGAGTTTGTCTTTTCTTAAGATTTGGGGTTGTGAAGCTTTTGTCAAGCGACTTCAGTCGGACAAGCTTACAGCTAAGTCGGATAAGTGTATTTTCATGGGATATCCGAGGGAAACCTTGGGTTACTACTTCTACAACCGAGGAGAGGGCAAAGTGTTTGTCGCTCGAAACAGTGTCTTCCTTGAGAAAGAGTTTCTCGATCGAGGAGTCAGTGGGAGTACGGTGCATCTCGAAGAAATTTGAGAGATGCCGGCTAGCAGCGAGTTGGCAAATGCCTTAGAGGTTGAGCCGGACGTGGTACCTGAGCCGGAAAATGCACTGACACTGCGAAGATCGGCTAGATTGCTAAGTGTTCGTGATGTGATGCTGTTGGACAGTGATGAGCCGACAACTTATTCGGAAGCGATGGTGGGTTCTGATTCCGAGTCATGGCTTGGAGCCATGAGATCCGAATTAAAGTCCATGGATGAAAATCAAGTTTGGAACTTGGTTGATCTGCCAGACGGTGCAAGACCCGTTGAGTGCAAATGGGTCTTTAAGAAGAAAACTAATATGGATGGAAATGTTTCTATCTATAAAGCACGGCTTGTCGCGAAGGGGTTCCGACAAGTTCAAGGAGTTGACTACGATGAGACTTTCTCTCCTATAGCGATGCTTAAATCAGTTCGGATCATGTTAGCTATAGCAGCCTATTTCGACTATGAGATATGGCAGATGGATGTCAAGACGGCTTTCCTTAATGGAAATTTAATCGAGGACGTTTATATGATACAGCCCGAGGGTTTTGTCGATCCGGCTAATGCTGACAAAGTATGCAAGCTTCGGAAATCCATTTATGGGTTGAAGCAAGCATCTCGGAGTTGGAACATTCGCTTTGATGAGGTAGTCAAATCGTTTGGCTTCATCAAGAGCGATCATGATTCTTGTTTATACAAGAAGTTTAGTGGGAGCAAAGTAAACTTTCTGATCTTATATGTGGATGACATATTACTGATTGGAAATGATGTCCAGATGTTGCAAGAGACCAAGGAATCATTGGAAAGGAGTTTTTCGATGAAAGACTTGGATGAGGCGACTTACATACTAGGATTCCAGATCTATAGAGATAGATCAAAGCGGCTCATTGGATTGAGTCAAAGTACATATTTGGATAAAGTGTTGAAGAAGTTCAACATGGAATCGTCTAAGAAGGGGTTCTTACTGATGTCCCATGGCGTAAAACTTAGCAAGACTCAGTGTCCTTCGACAACTGATGAGCGAAGTCAGATGAGTGCGATTCTGTATGCTTCTGCAATCGGATCCATCATGTACGCTATGATTTGTACTAGGCCAGATGTTTCCTATGCTCTAAGTGTTGTGAGCAGGTACCAGGCTGACCCTGGAGAAATCCACTGGGCAACGGCTAAAAATATCCTCAAGTACTTGAGAAGGACTAAGGATATGTTCCTGGTTTATGGAGGTGAGGATGAACTTAGTGTAAAGGGTTACACGGATGCGAGTTATCTCACTGACTCGGATGATTCTCGTTCGCAATCCGGATATGTGTTTGTGCTAAACGGAGGGGCTGTGAGCTGGAAAAGTTCCAAGCAAGAAACGGTGTCTGCGTCTACGACAGAGGATGAGTATATTGCTGCCTCGGAGGCGGCAAAGGAAGCCGTTTGGATGAGGAATTTCCTCATGGATCTTGGTGTGGTTCAGGGCTCGTCCAATCCGTTAGACGTGTATTGTGACAACAATGCTGCTATTGCACAAGCCAAGGAACCTAGACAACACCAGAAGAACAAACATATACTCATGCGGTACCACCTTATTCGCCAGTTCATGCATCAAGGTGATATCAAGTTATGCAAGGTACACACGGATGCAAACATTGCGGATCCGTTGACAAAGCCACTTCCACAGCTGAAGCATGAGGCGCACCTGAGAGCAATGGGCATCAGATGCCTGGACATGTGATGTCGGAAGATTGACTCTAGTGCAAGTGGGAGACTGTTGGGAATATGCCCTAGAGGCAATCATGTATGATGATATTCCTGTGTATTCATAAGGTTATGGTCCATGTATGAACTGCTGATATGTATCATCGAATATGTGATTTGATTGTGGAACTACATATTCATGTTGTTCATACTAATTGTCCTTGGTCATTGAGATTGTGCCGGACACACAACTTAGACCAATGTGAAAGTCGGCAGATGACTAGGTTCCACTTGTCATGGGCATGGAGATGCTATTCCGACTTACACGGATTCGGCTAAAGAGTTTAGCGAGTCGGACTGACCCATATTGAGATGCAACGAACAAGTCGTCATTTGCATGTCTCAATCAATGTAATTCTTAGACCTGAGGTTATTGCACAATCCGAGTTGAGGATCTCCGACTTAGGTTCTGTCAAACGTTGTTCCGTCACTGGGCAGTTATAAAGGCGGAGTTCGGGTCGTCTGAGAATCAAGCTGCGTGATGTGAATAACCAAGACGGGATTTTGCCCCTCCATCTGGAGAGATATTCTCTGGGCCCTCTCGGAAGATATGATTCGGAAAGCATGGCCATGCGCGTCACGGTTAAGTGTTAACCGAGGCAGCCGACTAAGAGTTAGTCGGATGAATCACTTATCTCGGATCGAGAAAGAGAGTCGGACTATTTAAGGGATGACGATTATTCGCTTATAGTTCGACAAGGTATATCGTGAGGCAAAAGGGACTTAGACGAAAGTTACATTGGAAGGTATGTCGTCATGACTTATTGGTACTTAGGAGTTGGCACGTTCTGCTAGGAGCCGCTACCAACTGATCGATCACGAGTGAGACTCGGAATCGTGTCCGGGTTACCATGAGCCTATCGGGTCACACACTTAAGAGCGGGAGCAAGTTTGGGTTAGACCCAAACAAGAAACCTATTTGGGTTGGACCCAAATAGAGACATGAACTTAGTCAGCAAGACTTGCAGTGGCTAATATAGGCATTTTTAGTGAATGGGCCACAAGTGAGTGGAGCCCACTTTCACTCCCTATATAAGCTGGGGCGCAGGTGCTTAGAGCACAAGGTTAGGTCACTCCATGTGTTGGAAACCCTAGCCCCAGTCCATCATGTCGCTGTCGTACCGGACCTAGCAGTCCATCGTCGGCGCTCCTCCTCGTACGTGTGGATACCGGCGGAGGTGTTGTACGTTCAACACTTCGACGATCGTGAAGAAGAAACGGATCGTGGATCGTGAAACCAGAATGGATCGCGAGGACTGCACTGCATCAAGCGACGTGCTTCATCAATTCCGCAACTGCGTGTCTAGTGGTAATCCTCGTGGCCTTCTACCTGAGCTGGATCTTGGGATCACCGCGTAAGAAAAAAGTTTTATTTATCTCTACGTGGCCCAACACGGACCCGCCGGATCTAGGCCGGCAGATCGAGGGTGACCCCGGCCACGTCACCCGCGAGCACCTCGAGGGGCAGCACTTTGGTGGAGAACGGTGCAAGGACGGCATCTGCCGCCACCATGCTCGTCGCCCCACCTCCAGGCCATCCCACTACCGTGCCCTTGCAGACGGCACGCCGATCCGTGTGCTCCCCGCCTCACCGCCTCTTAGCGCGAAGCCTTGGGAGGGAGGCGCGCCCACCTTGCCCTGCCGCCTTCCTAGCCGGACCGGGGGCTAGGGTTTTTTGGGGGAGAGGGGATCGCCCGAGATCATCCACACGAGCGACCCGAGGCGATTCTTATATTAAATAGTTTTTAGATACATCTAAAATTTAGATAAACTTCGTGTATCTATTTCAAGACGGAGGGAGTGCGATAACACCACGAGACATAGTAGGAATACATGGTTAATCGATGTATACTCTCCTACATCTTCACATCTTTTTGACAGAAATATATGCTTTATTGATCACATAATCATAATATCATTACAAATAGACTCACGGATGCAATCCGGATTAACCCCACGCCGGCAAATAACTGATTCACTGACCTTGGCTAAAGTATGAGTGCGATAAACCCCACGCCACAAGACAAAGTAGGAGTACATCCTTCATATCTGCGCCGTCTTGCTCCTCTCATACGCGATAAGAAAGAGACACGAAGGCGGAAATAGGTAGATAAGCAGCCGCTCTCGAACCATTCGCGCCTATTCCGTTCCATCTCCCGATCTCCATTCGAATATCCGATGCCTACAATGGCTTCGACTTCCCTTTTCATCCCAGCCTCCTTCACCCCGGCCGCCGCAGCTCGCCGAAGCTTCTCCATCCACCGCTTCCCTCCTTCCATCCTCCCCTCGGTCCGCCTCCGCCGTGCGTCCTCGCTCGTCGTCTCGGCCTCTGTTTTCCCGCCGCGGTCGCTCGACGCCCTGATCTTCGACTGCGACGGCGTCATACTGGAGTCGGAGCACCTCCACCGGCAGGCCTACAACGACGCATTCGTCCACTTCGGTGTCCGCTGCCCGCCCGCAGCCGATGCAGCTCTGGACTGGGACGAGGCCTTCTACGACGACCTCCAGAACCGCATCGGCGGCGGGAAGCCCAAGATGCGATGGTACGTGACGTCCGCGAGCTTGATTGCCCCCTTCGGATGTGGCAATCTATCACTGCACATCTCCACAGCGCACGGGCAACTCGTCGATAGCTTGGGCAAGCTTTGGGGTTCTCTTACCCTGAGATTGTTTGATGTTTTGCCTCAACAGTTGATTTGCTGCTGGGATTTCCGAGCACGTATGCCGCTTTCATAAGCTTGATTCTTACAATGCTGGCCAGCCACGTAGCTTTATATGTAGTGGTAGAATGCAGTTGGTCATTAGATTGGTGTGCAACGCCGATGTCTCATGTCAGCACATACAGGCAGGGCATGCTTGCGTTCAAAATGCTGTGGTACTTGATCAGTGTGTGAATATTGATGCTGAATTGGTTTGAATTCGTTAGGTACTTTGGCGAGAATGGGTGGCCTTCTTCAAAGATATTTGAGACACCACCTTCAAGCGACTCGGATAAAGAGAAATTAGTTGACATTATTCAGGTATGCCTTTTGATGTCCTTGATTCTAAATCTAACGCACTGGAGTAGTTCCTAACTATCGTTTTGTAGTACAAGTAAAAATCTTCTGAAATCATGTCTAATATAAGATAATTTAGAAGGTGACGTTTCTGAATTATCTTTCAATTATTGTATGTTTGTGTCTTGCAGTTTAGCATACTACTTATGTTAAATATATTCTCATACCAATCATGGTTAATCGATTGGAACATGTTGAGCATACCCTGGGGGATCGGGAGTTCCCATCGTCCTGGTCCAGGAGGCGTCATGTGTCCCCTTGGACTTTCCCCCCCGTTTGCATGTACCACCTGCAAACTCTCTGAGCTAGAAACAGCACGCAACGACTCCATTGAAGCCTACCGACGACCACCCATACCAACCGCCCCGCCGGTTAGCTCCTGCGAGAGACCTCACCATCTCCACCAACGCCGCCGGCCAACACCGTCTAGCACCACCGCTAGCCACACGTAGCACCGCCGCCAGCCTATGGTAGCAAAACCTCGATGCCGTTGTAGCAAACCCACAACACCGTTGAAGCAAGCACCGTCGCCGCTTGTAGCAAAGCGCCACCACCGATGTAGCAAGAGCCCCCGCCGCTTGTAGCAAAGCGCCGCCACCGTTGTAGCAAATGTCGCCACCGCTTGTAGCAAGGGCCGGCACCGTTTGTAGCAATCGTTGCCACTGGCTAGCACGTAGAACCCTTGTTGGCCGCACGTAGCACCGCCGCTGGCCTGTGGTAGCAAGCACCGACGGCATTGTAGGAAGCGCCACCACCGCTTATAGCAAAGCGCCGCCAGCGGCTAGCATGTAGCACCATTGTCGGCCGCACTTAGCACCGCCGCCGGCCTGTGGTAGCAAACCCCTGATGCCGTTGTAGCAAGCACCGACAGCATTGTAGCAAGCTCCATCGCCGCTTGTAGCAAAGCACCGCTGCTGTTGCAGCAAGCGCCAACGCCGCTTGTAGCAAGCGCTGCCGTCGCTTGTAGCATCGGGGCCGAGGAGTGGCTCCTGCATTCAGCAGCCATCCACACCCATGGGGGAGATTGATTTTCGGTCAGGCCTCATGCTCTTGTGGTCACTGCCGAGTAAATAAAGGGAGAGAAAAGGACTAGAAGGTGCGAGGCCGGTATAGGTAGAGAGGAGGAGGTGCGCGACGCCGGCGGCGATAGAGAGATGTTAGCATAATACGTGATTAGATCATTGCAGAAAGTAGATGGGAAATGATCTTTAGTAACGTAGTTCAACATTAAGCGCCTACATCCGTGGGGCATGCTTTACAGGCGCTCCTCTCCATAGTACCGTCGACGACATGCCTGCCACGGTATACAGACACTTCAGATCTACAACGCCATGCTGGTCCATCGGCCCTGCCATGGGCGACATACCGTCCTCTAAACTTGACCTTGTGTCTAGCCTTTTTTTTTTGACCTAGGAACTGTGAGGCAAAAGCCCCACAGCAAATTTTATTTACTGTCGAATAAAAGTACAACAGGCTATAAATACAATGAACACAAATGAAAAGAGAAGAAGGGACTACCTAAAGGAGAGAGGAAACCCAAGAGGCCAGCGCTGCTCTATGCTTTTTCTTAATCCTATGGCCTAACAAAGATATGTCATGAATAAAATTACATTTCCACCTTGCAAAGGAGGGCCTCTCATGTTGGAAGATCTTTTCATTACGTTGTTTCCAAATATGCCAGCAGGCCATAATCATAACCTCCATAAAAAATGGCTTGCCAAAATTTGTTCTCGCTGCAGCAACAATAGCCTGAATATCATCGCCCATGATCCAGTCAATTTGGAGATATGCCCAGATCCTTTGACTGAAATTGCATGTGAAAAACAAATGTAGCCGATCCTCATACGTGCTGGTAGGACATAGTACACAATTATGATTATCATCAGATACTTTCCAGTGTCGTCTAAGTAGCAAATCCCTTGTATTCAGTCGATCGTTCAGCAAAAGCCAGACAAAGACCTTAGTTGTAAGTACACAGGCTGACTTCCAGATCCAATGATAAACACCAGGTACCACTATGTGGGCACGCAGAAGAGCATAATATTGAGCAGCCGTATATTTTTGTCCCCACTGATAGCTCCAAATATCCTGTTCTCCTGACAAAGGATGGTCAATCAATCCCTGCTGCACGCACATCTCATCATAAGCCTGAACTGATAACGGCCTATAGAAAAGAGAGTGAAAATCTTCTACTGCATAAACCTCAGATGCCAAAACGTTTGTGTCCAAAACAAACGAGAACTGTTAGTCGCTGAATTCTAACTCTCATCGAGGGAGAGGATGACACAAGGAGTTGGGGCAATTTTCTGGTTTCTATTTCTCACACAAACTCACACAAATGCCATACCAACCTGAGGGGTTGGGGATACATACTTATAGGCTGCTAACCAGCCAAGAATATGCTAGATGCTAGTCTAAGATGCTAGTCTAAAGGCAGCAGTCAAGGATGCTCTATCTAACAACCAGTCCTTGATGCTCTATCTCTAACTGCTAGTCCTTGACACAAGGACCATGTGTGCTGTCCCACAAAGACCATAGGACAGAGACTTATCCATCATTCTCCCCCTAAGTCTTGTGCGTCGTCTTGTGGGAAGGCTGGACCATCCCAATCCTGGAGCAGAGTCCGACGAACGCGATCCGCCCAAGAGGCTTGGTGAGCAGATCTGCAAGCTGATCCTTGGTGTTGATGTAGCTCACCGTGATGCTCCCGTCATCCAAACAGCTTCGGATGAAGTGGTACCTCACCCGGATGTGTTTGCTCCGCTCGTGGAACACGGGGTTCCTCGCCAGGGCCAGAGCGGACTTGCTGTCCACCCTGAGCTCCACCGCTCTAGTGTCTCGACCGAGGAGATCACCAAGCAGTCGAGCGAGCCAGAGCGCCTGAGTGGTAGCGGTGGAGGCCGCTATGTACTCGGCCTCGCAGCTAGACATGGCCACCACCTGCTGCTTGACTGACTGCCAGCTCACAAGGCACTTGCCGAGGAAGAAGAGGATCCCGCTTGTGCTCTTGCTGGTGTCGATGTCGCCGGCGTGGTCGCTGTCGCTGTACCCGACGAAGTGTGCCGCCCCAGGGCACCTAGGGTAGTAGAGACCGTGGTCGAGAGTCCCCGCAATGTAGCGGACGATCCTCTTCACCGCCTGCTGGTGCTCCGTTGTCGGTCGCTGCATGAACCGACTAACGTAGCCGACGGAGAATGCCAAGTCCGGCCGTGTGTGGGCGAGGTAGCGAAGGCTCCCCACAAGACGCCGGTACTGCGTAGCGTCCACCTCCTCCGTCGTGCTGTCGCGGCTGAGCTTCAGCCTCTCCTCCATCGGAGTGAGGGCTGGGTTGCAGTCGGTGAGCCCAGCTAGCTCAACGATGCGCTTGGCGTAGGCGGTCTGTCGAAGCGTGATCCCGGAGTCGTCCTGGTGCACCTCGATTCCCAGGTAGAAGGAGAGGGGCCCCAAGTCACTCATCTGGAAGGTGGCCTTCATCTCTTCCTTGAACGCCGCCACCTCCGCATCCTTGGTGCCGGTGATCACCAAGTCATCGACGTAGACGCCCACTAGCAGGGCATTTCCTCCATTGCCCCGCCGGTAGACGGCTGCCTCGTGCGGGCTTTGCTCGAAGCCCATCCCCTTTAGCGTGGAATCCAACTTGGCATTCCACGCCCTCGGTGCCTGCCGTAAGCCGTAAAGAGCCTTGCGCAGGCGGAGCACCTTGCCCTCCTTGCCGGGGATCGCAAATCCCGGCGGCTGGTGCACGTAGACCTCCTCCTTCAAGTCACCGTTAAGGAACGCCGACTTGACATCCATGTGATGGACACGCCAGCCCTCCTGGGCAGCCAGCGCAAGGAGGAGTCGCACGGACTCCATCCGTGCCACGGGAGCGAAGGCGTCGTCGAAGTCGACCCCCTCCTGCTGCACGAAACCTCGTGCCACCAAACGAGCCTTGTGCTTGACGATGGCGCCAGCTTCATCCCTCTTCAGCTTGAACACCCACTTAAGGGTGATCGCGCGGTGACCATGAGGGAGGTCAGCAAGCTCCCAGGTGCGGTTCTGCTCAACCGCATCCATCTCCAGCTGCATCGCGGCGCGCCATGCCGCGTCTCTCTCGGCCTCTGCAAAAGACCGAGGCTCGCCTTCATCACACGCAAGGTGCAACTGCGCCTCCAGGTCGTGTGGCACCAGTCCCGGCACCGGCTGGTCGCCGAGAAGGTTCTCCATCGTGCGGTACCGCAGCGGCTCGCCGTCGTAGTACGCGTCGATGCGCCCCTCGTCGTGAGGGAGCGGGGAAGCGAACTCCACCGGGCTGTGCTCGGCGTGAGCTGGTGGTGGAGTAGACGTCCCCGGAGGGGTGGCTGTCGGTGCTGGAGCACGAGGCGTCGCCGGCTGTGCTGGAGTCGACGAAGGACTCGTCACAGCTGAAGTCGTGGTCGGAGAGCGTGGTGCTGCCGGGGTCGATGAAGACTCGGGGGCTGAGGTAGGCATGCTGGGCGAAGAAGAGCTACCTACTCCCCCAGCTCCCTCGAAGTGGACGTGCTCGACAATGAAGTCGTCATACGTCGGAGTCGAGTCGTCATCCACCACCTTGTCCCACGCCCATCCTCGCCCTTCGTTGAACACAATGTCTCGCGCCGTGCGCACACGCTGTGTCTTCGGGTCGAGGATGCGGTAGGCCTTCGAGCCCTCCGCGTAGCCGATGAACACTCCCGGAATGCTCCTGTCGTCGAGCTTGCCGATGTGGCCAAGCTCCTTGGCGAACGCGAGGCAGCCGAAGACCCGCAAGTGGGAGACCGCCGGCTTGCGCCCATGCCAAGCCTCGTACGGCGTCCTGCCGTCGAGCGCCTTGGTGGGCGAGCGGTTGAGGATGTAGACGGCCGTCACCACTGCCTCTCCCCAGAAGACAGCCGGCATCCCTCTCTGCTTGAGGAGGGACCGGGCCATCCCCACAACCATCTGGTTGCGCCGCTCGACGACGCCGTTCTGCTGTGGACTGTACGGCGCGGAGTGGTGACGCTGAATGCCCTCATCAGCGCAGTACGACGCGAATTCAGCCGCTGTGAATTCGCCGCCGTTGTCGGTGCGCAGCACGCGCAGCTTGCGACCGCACTCCGCCTCTGCAACAGCCTGCACGCGCCTGATGGCGTCCGCAGCCTCTCCCTTGCTGCCGAGGACCATCACCCACATGTAGCGGGAGAGGTCGTCGACGAGCAGCAAGAAGTAGCGTCGTCCTCCCGGTGTGGCCGGTGTCACCGGGCCACACAAGTCCCCGTGCACGAGCTCGAGCCTCTCCTTGGCTCGGAAGCTCGCCCTCTGGGGAAAAGGGGTCCGCCTATGCTTCGTCATCACACAGACGTCGCAGAACTGCTCCACATGGTCAAGGCACGGTAGGCCTCGCACCATCTCCATGGTACTGAGCCGCTTCAGAGCCTCGAAGTGAAGGTGCCCGAAGCGCTCGTGCCACTGCCACGCCTCGCCGTCCCGACGGGCGGCGAGACAGAGGGGTTGTGCCACCTGCACGTTGAGGACGTAGAGTCGATTCGCACCTCTAGTTACCTTGGCAAGAAGGCGACCATGGCGATCCCAGATGCGTAGGATCCCATGCTTGATCAGCACGCTCGAGCCGTTCTCATCCAGCTGTCCCAAGCTGATGATGGAGTTCCTCAACGCGGGAATGTAGTAGACACTGGTGAGCAGCCGGTGCTCTCCAGTCTTGGCGGTGAAGATGATGGAGCCGACGCCCTTAATCTCCACGGCGGAGGCATCCCCAAACTTGACGGAGCCTCGCACGCTGGGGTCGAGCTCGGCGAAGAACTCCCGTCGACCAGTCATGTGATGGGTAGCGCCAGTGTCTAGGCACCACCCGTCAGTCCTGTCGCCGCCGGAGCCATCGCCGAGGAGGGCGTGTGCCTTTGGCTCGTCAAGGTGGAGGAGAGCCGCCGCGGCTGGTGCCGCTGGAGTTAGCTCGATGCTTGCATGTGCCATGAACAGAGCCGGCTCCTCCTCCGCCCGTGCGAAGTTGGCCTGGCCGCGTCGTGGCTGTCGACAGTCCTTGGCCCAATGGCCAAGCTGGCCGCAGTTGCGGCAGCTGTCGTCTCGTGCCGGCTTCTGCTTGCCGGCGGCGCCGCCCTGGGCGTCTTTGCGCGCCTTGCGAGGCTTGCCGCGCTTGCGGCCGCCTGTCGTGGAAGAAGGCTCCCCCTTCTTCCTATCACCTTGGCAGGCATCCCACTGCTCTCGAGTGAGAAGTAGCTTCCCGCCAGTGGTGATGGACCCTGACTGAGGCTGTGGCTCGTCAGAGTCGACGACCTTGAGGCGACCTATCGCCTCCTCGATCGACATCGTGGAGAGGTCCAGCAGAGACTCGATCGAGCGAGCCATCTGCCTGTACTTCTCGGGAACGCAGCGAAAAAGCTTCTCGACAGCTTTCTCCTCGTTGTAGGTGTCCTCGCCGAACTGCACCATCTTCTGCAACAGAGTGTTGAGACGGAGAGCAAAGTCATCAACGTCCTCACCTGGCTTGAAGGCCAGGTTCTCCCACTCCTTGCGAAGTACTTGCAGTGTGGACTTGCGGGCGCGGTCGCTGCCTATGCGTGCCGCAGCGATGGCGTCCCAAGCCTCCTTGGCAGTCCGCTTGTTGGAAAGCGAGAACTGCATCTCGGGCGGGACTGCAGCGAGGAGGGCGTCCAGCGCCCGTCGATCTTCATGGTGATCGACGTTGGCATCCTGGACTGCCTCCCACATGTGCCGCACTTGGAGCCGGACCTTCATGACCGCGGCCCACTCGACGTAGTTGGTTTTGGTGAGGGTAGGCCACCCAACACCGGGACCAACGTCCCTGACCACAGTCCGGACCTCATGGAGGCCGCGGTCTTGGTCGTTTCGGCCGCCGTCGCCGCACGCGCCTCCTCCGGGAGCGCCACCACCGTGCGTGCCTCCTCCAGGAGCGCCACCGCCGTGCGTGCCTCCTCCAGGAGCGCCACCGCCGTGCGCTTGGGCATGCTCGGCGGCCCACCGCGCTGTCCGCTCGCCGGCTGCGTCGTGGTTTCCGTCGACGCTGCCGTCGCCTGAAACGGAGCCGCTGATGCTGCCGCGCAGAGCCTGGACCTCCGCCGCTGCCTCACGTGCTGCATCCTCCGCTGCTGTTGCTTCCACTTCCGCTCTGGCTGCTGCCAGCTCTGCTGCTGCCAGCCTCGACGCCCTTGCTGCCGCCGCGGCGGTTGCTGCCGCCGCGGCGGTTGCTGCTCTGCCGCGGCGAGCTCGGCCTCCTGCCGACGCCGCGTGCTCGAGGTTACCGAGTGCTGAGAGTGGCTTGCGGACATGGCTCGCCGCTGGGGAGCTGCTGGGTGGAGAGGGGGCTGCAACCGACGAGCTGCTGCTCGTCTGCACAGAGAGAGAGGAGTGAGCAGAGGCAGCCGGAGCTGCTGCTACTGCCGGGGAAGGAGATGAGCAGGAGATGCTCAGGCTACAAACTAACTTGGCTCTGATACCACTTGTTAGTCGCTGAATTCTAACTCTCATCGAGGGAGAGGATGACACAAGGAGTTGGGGCAATTTTCTGGTTTCTATTTCTCACACAAACTCACACAAATGCCATACCAACCTGAGGGGTTGGGGATACATACTTATAGGCTGCTAACCAGCCAAGAATATGCTAGATGCTAGTCTAAGATGCTAGTCTAAAGGCAGCAGTCAAGGATGCTCTATCTAACAACCAGTCCTTGATGCTCTATCTCTAACTGCTAGTCCTTGACACAAGGACCATGTGTGCTGTCCCACAAAGACCATAGGACAGAGACTTATCCATCAAGAACAGCCTAGGGAATCTTTGCGACAACGGCTGAGATGAATCCATGAACTGCCACCGGTCTGTCCAGAAATAGAAGGTGTTCCCTAAACCAGGAGATATCTGGGCAGTTTCCTTAAAATTATCTTGAAGTTTAAGGATGTCACGCCACCAAAACGACCCACAAGGTCTGGATGGATCAGGATCTGAATCAGTATAGTACGTACTCTAGATAAGCTGCACCCACGGCACCGCAGACTTATTATAAAACTTATCAAGATGTTTCATGAGAAGCGCATCATTCTTTTTCTGAAAATCAACAATCCCCAGGCCTCCATTTTCCTTCGGTTTACAGACCATGTCCCATGCTGCTAATGAAGGCTTTGGCTGGTCTTTATCACGCCAAAGACATTGCCGTAAGATTCTGTTCAGTTGTTCAATCAAACCCAGAGGAAGTTTCAGAGATAAGAGGAAGTGCAAAGGCATGGAACTCAGGGCAGAAGAGATCAGCTGCAGGCGCGCCCCTTGAGGCAAGAAAATAGAAGTGGCAGTGAGCCTTCTCTCTAGGCTATTCACCAGAGGCAAAAGGTCTTGAATTGATGGCTTGGTGGTTCCCAGAGGGAACCCTAAGTATGGGAAGGGCAATGATCCAACCTGGCAATCCAGAACAGCAGCAAGCTCGTGCACATCTTCATGACTCACATTCAGAGGGATTATAAGGGATTTCTGGAAATTTAACCCTGTAGATACTCCAAACTTATGCAAAATATCTTTAAGGGCCACCACTTGATCGTACTCAGCCGAGAGCAACAATATAGTATCATCCGCGTATTGAACAACCGGAAACTCGGTCTCATTTGTGATGATTGGGAATCGGAGAACCCCCTGTTGTAGAGCATCATTGATTACTGGTTTGCGTCTAGTCTATTTTGGTTACTCCCTGTGCCTTTATATATTAGGTCAAGTTACAAGTGTCTGACTCAAACACCTAACCTTATGCGTAATCCAAGTTCAGTTGTAGCTTATACAAATATATGACACTATTACAACAATCTCCACCTTGGCGAATATGTCACCAATTTGAAACCTTCATGTTCGCGCAAACACCTGTGTATGTTGAACTTGGTTTTTCTTGTCGCTCACTTGCATGAGCCGGCTTCCAAATCCTCATCGGACTCGGTCGCGCAGACTGATCCTGCTGCTTCATCTTGCTCATCTTCAGCTCCACCTGGAACGATGCTCACATACCCCTTGTACAAGTTTTTCTTAGTCCGTGTGCCCTTCAGCACCAGCTTCTTGTTCTTCTTGACTCGCATGGTCAACTTGTCTGTTAGATTTGCGACAAGTAAATAACGAAGAACGAAAACAAAATCACAGCAAGGGGACACAGATTTAACGTGGAAAACCCTCTCCAACAAAGAGAGGGGAAAAACTACGGGCGCCAGCCAGCGAAACTTCACTATAACGGAGAGTGTTTACACAACGCCGGGGATTTCACAGATGCAACTTATCCCAGCCGGCGGCTTACAAGAAGTATATATAGCGGTGGTAACCTAGGTCATCAACGATCCGTACCGCGGGGGGCTGTCGTCCCCCGCACCCCCCACAGGCGTCCCTGTTGGGCACGGAGTGGGCCAACTTCAGACTCCGCTCCGCATCGGCCCAAGCCTCCGGCGACGGGCCTCGCTCCGCTACGTCAGAAGTTGGCCTCTACTTTGTAGAATTTGGATCAACATATAACATTGTCCATATCAACACGACAGACATAATCATTGCCATGGCGTTCTCCAAGTGAAATTAGATTCCTTCGAGCCCTCAGCACATATCTAACATCCTGGAGCACCGGTCCGTCACCTTCTTTAGTCTTGATCTTGATATCTCCAATGCCCATAGTGCGCTGAGGCGCACCATCGACTTGATAGACTTCTCCAAAATCACCAGGTTTATAGGTAGCAAACTACTCCTTGTTAGACCATGATAAGTGCTCCCTCAATCCAGCATCCACACTTCATCGAACAATTCGCTTACTACGGCCAGAACTTCACTATCAGAATCGGCTGCATACTTAACAACAATATTTGTAGCTCCATCAATCTTGTTGTACATTGGACAATTCTTCCTGATGTGACCCCACTCCTTACAATGAAAACAATGTGGCTTTCCCTTCTTCTTCTTGCTAGATTTCCCACCATGATTGCCGTTGACCATCAACCCCTGTCCATCACTAGCACCAGCAGAAGTACCTTCATCGGAAGTTTTTTTTCTCGTTGATGATAAGATAACATCGCAGTTTGTACCTCGCTTGAAGTGATGCTTGACTTGCCGTATGTCAGAGTAACAACCAAGCTCTTGTAGGACTTGGGCAACGAAGTAAGCATGAGCAAAGCCCTGTCCTCGTCCACCTTAGCCCCAATACATTCCAAATCTGATACCACACGGTTGAAGGCATTGATGTGTTCAGTAAGGTCCGCCCTTTCTTGCATCCTCATTCCATACAACTCCTGCTCGAGATATAACTTATTGGGCGCAGTCTTGTCCAGGAACTGATCCGCCAACGTCTTCCAGATTACACTCGGTGACTCCTCGTCGATCACATGGTACAGAACCTGATCAGCTAGACTCAGCCGTATAGTACTAGCGGCTATGATTTGCATCTTAGCCCAATCATCAACATCCATCTTGGTAGGCTTCACCGCATCAGCTTTGATTGTCCTTAGCAGCCCCTACTGCCCAAGCAAATCCTTGACCCTCGGCTGCCATAGAGGGAACTTTCCCGTACAATTGAACTTCGTCACCTCGAACCTAGTTGTGGAAGACATCTTGACTTCCCGCTGCTCTCCCACGAACAGCCGCCGACCAGATCGCTTAGGTCAGAGTGATCGAACCGACCCGAGCATCTCCTTCGGTTCAAAAAGGCCTTCTCGCTCGCGCCGCCTCGCTTCCGAAATTCCATGCTCAAGATTTTGGGCTAGGCAACTCCTGAGCTCTTTATGTTGCACCCCGCAACCCTCCATTTATTGACCTCGGAGATAGTTCGGATCTATCTCCACCTTCAATCCACCCCGCGTGACTTTCCTGAGCTCCAAGTCACGCCTTGCGTCATCCAACTAGGCCTTCCTTTGTTCCCTTGTGCGCACCCGAAAAATAAGTCGGTCCACACCTTTGTCGAATCGAAACCGTGTAGAACTCCACTAGATATTCCAAATCTTAGAGCCACACGCGCATGCTTGTTGTACGTGCATCAGAGACCAAAACCATGACAACATCAGAACACGGGTCCTTGTCACTGCACCTGGTCTCTTCTCATCGAGTCGGCCTCTCCGGTTGAACCGGCCGGTCTGACCGCTCGAACCCGTTGCGCCGCATCAGTTGGTACAACCCCCCCCCCCCCCCTCCTCGGCGCTAAGAAACCTTGCTCACTCCAGCCTCCGCTCCGACAGAAGCCCGCCACCCACCAGATTCACCATCACCTCGCCTTCCTGTAGATCATCCACACCATGAATCCAATCTGTAACCTGACTCTGATACCACTTGTTAGCATAATAAGCGATTAGATCATTGCAGAAAGTAGACGGACAATCTTTGGTAACACAATTCAGCGATAACGCCTACATCTGTGAGGCATGCTTTCCGGGCGCTCCTCCCCAGTTACTCATCATAGTAATTAGTACCGTCGACGACAAGCCCGCCCCGGTATACAGATACTTCAGATCTACAACACAGCCGGTCCAGCACCCCTGCCACAGGCAAAGGATTGTCCCCTAAACTCGACCTTGTGCCTAACCAGTCTTGCGTCTAGTCGATTTTGGCTACTCCTGGTGCCTTTATATATTAGGCCATGTTACAAGTGTGTGACTTGAACACTAACGTTCCGTGTAATCCAAGTCCAACTGTAGCCTATACACATATTTGACACTATTACACCAAGAGAGGAGTAGATTGGCGGCATGGCGCGCAGCAAGTAATCCATGGTGCCAGTTTGCCATGGCGTGTAGGAGCGGCCAGAAGATAGGGGACGAGGTAGCGGTGGCGCAGCGTGCTAGCTGGGGGCGGCGTGGAGGTAGGGGCGGGAGAAAATCGGGTTAGTGACAAGGCAACAGGAGAATCGGAGAAGAACCTCAGTGGGCTGTCATCCTTATAGTCAATGGCGAAGGACTAAATGGGAAGAGGAGAGGATAAGAAGGAAGGAGGTCGTGGTGGCGTGCGCTGGACCTAGACGATGGAGTCACAGTTCGTAATCAATTATTTTCAAAAGAGTGATGGGTGTTAGAATACGGATACAATACATATATGAGATAGACTAGGACTCTAAGATCATCTTGTACTCCAAGTCTACCTACCCCTTGTAACTCTATATATACCCCCACGAGGGTCAAATCAATACAACCGAAATATTAGGGATTCATTATTTTCTTCATGGTATCAGAGCGGTTAGCCTCACGGCGCCGATCCTAGACCTTCCACCACTTCTGCATCACGCGCCGCCCCCGGGGAGATCAATCTCTTCTCCTCGGGGGCGCGACACCCGGTCTCGATCAAAGATCGGATCGATTCTTTAGACTAGATTAAATTCAAAGTTCTCGAGATTTCAATTTCTTTAGTTTCCGCTAGATCCAATTAGCCAAAAATAAATCCCTAAATCCACGACTATATTCTCCGGTGAAAATCAGTTGAAGATCGGTGCACATCGATGCCGCCGCCACAGGTGCACCGTCCCGGGACTCCAGCGCCATGTGAGCGCAGGCACGCGGCAGGCTCCACAATGCATGCTCGTGTGGTCTCCATCAACTTCACGCCAACGCCCCACACGCGTACGCGGCCATGCAAGTGTGGCGTACGCGCCGTTCAGAGCAAACTCTTGCATGCATGATCCATTGAGGAACGAGTCCAACGCCATCAAGTCAGCTTCTACCACGGGCACCAACCACATGTGGCTACTACATCGACCTGGAGGCCGATCTCCTGCACCCGACGGCATCACGACCAGTGGGCCATCGCCGATCTGCTGTGGCTCGCATCAAAGGACACAGGGAGGGGCTGCTGATCTTCATCTACTCCACGACATGCGGACATGCGCTCGCACCCGATCTCCACCAAACCAAACATCACCAGGTCCGCACTGCATCGACGCGACTACACCGATATCAAGATCCGCACTGCATCGACGCGAGTACACCGACACCAAGACTGCACCGAGCCGGACTACATCGACCCAAATCACAACGTCAAGCTGTACGACTACATCTTGCTACGAGAACACAAGCACGACATCGACACCATCGTCACCACAAGGGACGCCTTCAAGCAACGATCTACGTCATGCCTACTACGACATCGCCGACAACATCATCGCCAAGGTCTACATCAACGTGGTCTCCATCAACATCTTCGTCAACACACACCGCCGCCGCCGCTACATCGTCCACACGATGGACATACAACTACGACGCCATCTGACAGTACACGTACTGCAAGGCACGACGACGGCATCGACCGCGTCCACGACCCCGACGACTGCATCAACAAACCGGCATCACAATTATGATGCCCCTACAACCGCGCAAACGGTTCTGGCAAAACTGTGTGTGCTCGGTGACTTCCTCCGGTCCTGGCAAAACCGGTGGTCTCACTTATGACCGCGTCCAAGAGATGCCCCGACGGTACCTCCATAAGGTGCAAAACATCCACAACTGCAGCTTCGTCAACAACAACAAAAAACGCGCAATTTTTTGCGCCTCCGGCAATGGCGGCCACACAACATACGACATCGACCACACCCACCTCGACCACGGCTACATCACGATCGGCTACCTCGACATCGACATCAAGAACAACGTCTACAACAACTCAAGAACTCCAGTCAACAGCGTCCGCGTCGTCACTTGCGTTCACGCCACTCCCGTTGTGACTGCGGGAGGGAAGAGAGGCACCAGAAGGGGACGCAGTCACCGTCCCTATGTGCCAGTCATGATCATGTCCACGCATGTGATGATGATAATGAGGTGAAGACGACGGAAGCGTAAGACTTCAAATCCAGTCGCAAGCGTCCGCTTCACTCCCACTACGACTAAGGGGGATGTTAGAATACGGATACATATACATATATGAGATAGACTAGGACTCTAAGATCATCTTGTACTCCAAGTCTACCTACCCCTTGTAACTCTATATATACCCCCACGAGGGTCAAATCAATACAACCGAAATATTAGGGATTCATTATTTTCTTCAATGGGATCTCAGTCGGCTGAGAAATAAGTATTTCTTGGTCGATAGATTTCATCAAGCGATGGTACTTAATTTTCTCTGTATCTCTATCTTGGGTGTCTTGTAAGGGCATGTACAATGGTAGGGAAGATATGCCTTTTCTTAACCCTCTACATCATTTAGAGAAGATAATATATATAAGTCATGCAATGCATTATCTCTTAGTGTCATCTGTACCAATTAATGAGAATTGACTATTTTTAGTAAGCAATTGATTTGCTAAGGGAAGACATATGGTACAACCAAGAAAATAGCCTTATGTTATTTTTAAGAGATCATCCCTTAGCTAAGGGAAGACTACCTCATCTTTCTTAGTTCTTTCTCCTCCAACTAAGCAAATATCCGTGGCAGTCATAAGGAAAGGTTGATGTCACCGCATTGTACGTGCCCTAACGTGTTGTTGACATTGCTGGGTTTTATCCGGCCCACGTTGAAATTTCCGATCGCATACACACCACTGTCCACCTAGCACATGGAGGCCTTTCTCTCAAAGAAAAACAAGCACACGGAGGCATATTTCGATATTGTTTACTGTAGCAATAGTGCATAGTAGTATGAAAATAATATTATCAGTTAACAAAAAAATTCAAGGTGGACATTCTTATACCTTGAGTTGCACACACAGGGATGAAGATATGTCGAGTTGATTAAAAAATATTATTCAATCAAAAAATAAAATATTTTTTCTATATTTCAACATACTTTGCAACTGAAAAACTTAGTTGCAATCTATGTGCAACTCCCACGATATGAAGAATCACATCGCATTTGCAATGCAACGGTCCATAACTTTATTCTTCGTTGCAATCTACTTGCAACTCAAAACAACATAGTTGCAACCCGCTTGCAATTGGAAAAAAACTCAGTTGCAAGCCACTTGCAGCTGGGAAAAACTTAGTTGCAACCCACTTACAACTCAAAAATCTTAATTGCAACCTACTTGCAACTGAGGAAAATTTAGTTGCAACCCCATTTACAACTAGAAATCTCAGTTGCAACCTTCCTACAACTGGGGAAAAGTCAGTTGGAACCCACTTCCAACCGTAGAAAACTCAGTTGTAACCCCCTAGCAACTATAAAAACACTTATTTGTAACCCCTACCAACTAGAAAATACTTAGTTGCAACCTACTTGCAACTAGAAAATTTCAGTTGCAGTCCACTTACAACTGGGCAAAATCAGGTTGCAACTAATTTGCAAGTGGGAAAATCTCAGTTGCAACTTGCAACTCATGTGCAACTCCTATGTTAAAACAAATTATGATGCAATCCGATGGCACAAAATATTATTTTCTCGGTTGCAGCCCACTTGTAACTGGACAAAACTTAGTTGAAATCTACTTGTGAGTGAAAAAATCCATTCTCACACAATAGCACAAACCACGACGCATTCCAACGGTTCAAGAGTTGACCAAACTCTAACTTAAATCTCAGTGGACCTAGAATTAGCAAAACAGTAAAATACATGTGACACAAAAAAGAAACCTAAACAGACCCAGAAAATTAGTAGATTATTTTTAGTGAAAAAAGAAGTAAATGTGCACAGGCAAGGTTTACAAAACAAGTATAAAAAGGAAAAAAACTCACTTCAGCCCAAAGAGAAAAGACTAGCAGGCCTAAAATCGAAGAGGAAGAAGGCTCAGTAAGGCCCACTTTGTTTCACGTAAACAAACTGTAAAAGAATCACCCTGCTTTCCACAAATCATAACGCTGAGATCGATGGTTCTTGCGTTGACTGAGAAATAGCAATTCCGATTTTAAAACACCATGAATTTTACAAAAGTCAGCATTTTTTTTGCAGGACTGGAAAACAGAGAGATACAAGGAAATAATCAAATCTGGAACTGTAAGTGAAGTGTATACGTTGAGAATTTCTAGCACATCATCTCATACTGATTTTCAGCTCTGTATTCTAGGTGGAGCCTAGACCTGGTGTTTTGCGGCTGATGGATGAAGTTAGGGGTGCGGTAATACAACTTACTGCAAGATTGTTCTTCTTTGTGCTAGTGTTTTTGTCGTCCAGTTAAATGCTTTGCAACCTATGTACTTCATTGAGTTCAATTCTTATTGTGATGCAAACTTTCGGTGAATTCTTATATAATGCTCCCATTAGATTACACAAGTATGGGGGCTAACTTTAGAAAACATGATGTGACTCTGTTATAATGGTGTAGGGCATCAAGCTTGCTGTTTGCTCTGCGGCAACTAAAAGTTCTGTGGTGTTGTGCCTTGAAAACCTTATTGGACTTGTAAGTTGCATCTGATTTATGTTGTGTTTCTTATATCTTTGACATGAATTTTTATTTTCTCGGTTGAGATTATGTTGCTCACCATCATATGTTTATAGGAACGATTCACTGGTCTGGACTGCTTCCTTGCCGGTATAGTTCTAGTTCGTTTTTCTTCCTTCTGATCATGTTTACCATGCTTGTTTTGAAGTTAACTAGCAATGATCACTAAAACATGAAGCAACGTGCAGGGCTATCTTTGCAAAGTTCTCGAACCAATCATCTCAGTTGTTATCTTTGTAATATTTCGCTAGTTCAAAGGGTATAAGCAAAAGAACTTGGTGACATGATGGCGGATATAAAGTCTAGTGAATTGAGATGTGTTTTGGCTTACATTCTCCTAATGCAAGAGTCTATTCAAATGCACTTGCCATTGTTTGTTGCTTCATAGCAATGGAAGCTATAAAGAACACTCCGCAGCATTCAAAATTCTTGATTGTTTGATTGCAGGCGATGATGTTAAACAGAAGAAACCTGATCCATCAATATATGTTACAGCAGCAAAGGTTGTCAACGCAAGAGAAGCACATATTGTATAACTTGTGTTCTTTTTTCGAAAATTTTCATGTTAAAAACTTCATTATTTAATCCAGAAATTAGGTGTGGAAAGCAAGAACTGCCTTGTAGTAGAAGACAGTGTCATTGGACTACAGGTAGGTCTTCCAAGTTTTTATTTAATTAATCGAACCAACATTTTCGAACACAATGCCTTTCTTTCAATAGGCAGCAAAAGGAGCAGGGATGTCATGTATAATAACATATACACCTTCAACTGCTAACCAAGTAAGATTGAGCTTAACTACAAATTATTGTTCACTGTGAGAGTGCCACATGCTGATCTCCTGAATTTTCCATAGGATTTCAAGGATGCCATAGCAACCTATCCCGACCTTAGTAATGTGAGGTAGGTAATGGCTTTGCTTCTTTAGTTTTTTTTGTCAGATAAACCACACCTGTTGATTTTGTACAGGTTTGAGGACCTCAAGCTACTGCTCCAAGAATCTCTTGTCACTGGATAGTGAAGTTTCTTGCTTTACTCAGGGAACACACTGACTGGATTTTAATGCGAGATACACCATGGTAAGTTTGTTTACCGACCTGCTAGCATGCTCTTTTGTAGACTTGAGCTCATAACAGCACATTCTGTGAGACGTCTGCAGCTTTCAGATAATCTGGGATTATGGACTTATTTACAATTAAATATGTATGCAAAAACTAATCATTCCATCTAGAGTATATTTGTGTGAAATTTTTACCCTAATATTATTTTTCTGCGGGAGACCCTAATACACCTATATGAGTAAGGGAAAGGTGGTATAACTGTAAGATGAAGTTCTCTGTGAGAAAGTGACAAGAAGTTCTTGTGATGTGAGGCTGCCACTATGGGTGTGGCACCCACTATGAAACATAAACCCATGACGGTTCACTGATGAAAAAGAAATCTTATAAAGGACTATTATCCAACTTATATATGTCTATAATTCTTTTCAGGTAAATATTCAAAGCTTCATAAATTAGGCATCAATTGAAATATTTGGAAACGGAGATCAACTGAGGACATTCAGATACATTCTTCGGGAATCTCAGCATAGTTTGTAAATAAAGGTGGATCCAATATTCGTTTCAGCTGAAGTGGATGGCAGTACAGCTGGTGAACCCAAATGTTGAATGATTGGTTTAGTAGATACAGATACACAACCAACTATTATACTTTAGCAATCAACAGAACATTGTGACTTAAATCATTGGCCAGGTTGCTGTTCTGTGCATAAAATGTTTCAAGCTACAAAGCAAGGTTCAACCAGGTACCCAACTACTGGAAACCATTTTTGAGAGAAAGTAAAATATAACTGTTGGAACCAGTGCTGTTGTAAACTAAAGAAAGGTTATCTGATTTTGCTCATGTAGTCAATCACTACTAGAGAAATGCTTATAGCAGCACGCCCTACCGCCGGCGCGCAAAAGATATGGTGCGCGCCGGTGCACCTCCTTTGTCATGTGCCGGTACTATACCGAGTACCGCCGGCACACGTGCCGTTGGCGCCGCTGCTACATGTGTCGGGCCTCCAGAGGGATCCGCTGAATACCGCCGGCGTATGGGAATGTGGTGCGTCGGCGCTAATCTATTTTACACTGGCGCACATATTCGGGGGGCGCCAGGGATAATGTGGGTCGGGTCCACCGGGTGGGGCCAAGCAATACCCCCGGCGCATGTTCCCGTGGTGCGTCGAGGGTATTTTACTTACCGCCGGCGTGCATGCGCTAGGGGTATCTGTGCACCTACCACCACCCACCCATGTTACAGCCACCGACCACCACCACATCCTCCCCACTCGCTCATTCCTCATCCAAACTTGAGCCTCAACTCTTTCCAGCTTATTTTTCTACTTCCCTACCCCTTTTTGGCTATTTTAACCAATCATGTTTGATATATTTTAGCAAATCTTCCTCCCCGCTTGCACTAACCTTGTAGGTAGATCTAGAGATGTATTAATTAAGATCTCTCTCCCCATATGCACCACTTCTAAATCTAGATCTATAACATAAGAGCCCCACACCACACTCTCTCTTCGGATGACATGTTGTTCCAGCGCTCCTCTTCGAGATCGTGTCTATACTTATCAATCTAATAGGTGACTAATTGGTGGACGAATTCGCGGTTATGTCATTTTGTGATGGTTAAACTGGCTTCATGCATATATAGACCATTTGCATTGTGTTTTCGACCAAAACATGTGATGACATGAGAATGAGTTGCCAATGTTTTGCCGGAATGTTGATTCATTTTCGTTCCAGCGAATTTCTGGCTCTCTGCATGACCTTTTTTAGCAAAGGTCATGCCGAAATAAATGATGGTTCCAATCAATTATCTTGCCGTGCAGGTGACAATGGTTATCGCGATGGGGGAAAGGGTTGTGGAAAGATAAGTGCAAACGCAGGACGGCCGACATGTATCTAAATAACTGCACGGATATAAGGTGTCTGTGTCAAAGATGCAAACTAGGGTCCATGTTCAACCCCTATTTAGGCACGGTGAAGGAGCACCTTCTTAGGCATAGTTTCATGGAGGGTCACACTCAGTGGATGAGTGATGATGCAGATGATGACCATGAGGAGGTCAATGATGGGGAGGCGACATCTGAAAATGAGAAAGACGGGGAACAGGACAATGAAGATGAGGAAGAGGATGTTGCGCACGATGATGTCAGCTTCATGTGCGCCCATAAAACCGAGTTCCCCTGTCTCAAGCAGTCGTCGATGAAAAATGGGATGGAGGCCTAGTACACCATCCTTCAGATGAGGGAGTATGTCCGGGATGAACAACGCCTCTTTTTGCTAGAGGCTCTCCAGAGAAAGGTCATAGACATGGCGAACACCACCGGTGAAGAGGTGAGAGTTGAGTTCCATCGCATCGAGCGAAAGATTTGCACAATAATCCATAAGGATTTCAGCACTAAGGGTGGATTGTTCTACTACGGCCTCAGACCACTAATCAAGAGGTCGAAGACCGCTTACACTTGTGTCGTGACAAGAGGACATTCAACACGTTGGAGGGCGTTTGTCCCTTCCCGCCGAAACCTTGAGTCAGAAATATTATTCATGAACCTGTGTGTCCTGCAAATGTTAGTAATAAACTAACTTGTGAATTTTATTCCTAAACTTGATGCTTTTATTTGCATAGTTATATACATGTTGCATATATGTTATCTCTATGAATTTTCTAACCACTTCTATTTTGTCTTTGAAAGAACATTTCATGTTTTCCTGTGTTTCGAGTGTTAGATAACAATACCGTGGAGTTTTCTCCTGTGCGCTAAGTGTGCACGTGTTTTGGGGGTCCGGATTATCCGCCCCACCAAGGGCCGGATAATCCGGCCTATCTCATCGATCAAAGGCTGCCAAGGCGCGTCGCTCGGAGTCCGGTCGGATTATCTCCCGAAAAATCTGAACTGGGGCGGTTTTTTCCTCTCTAGGCCGGATTATCCGGCATTCGCATGGGCCGGATAATCCGGCCCCCAGAAATCGATCAAAGGCTGCCAAGGTGTGTCGCTTGGAGTCCCGTTGGATTTTCTCCCGAAAATCCGAACTGGGGCGTTTTTCCTCCCCAGGCCGGATAATCCGGCTTTCACATGGGGTCGGATAATTCGGCCCCCAAAAGGCGATCAAGGGAAGGCTCGGCGCGTCACTCAGAGTGGGGGCGATTTATCTGCCGGATAATCCGAGTCTGGGGCGGAGTTTTCCCCAGGCCGAATAATCCGGCCCTCACTTGGGCCGGATAATTTTGCCCTCAAAGGCTCCAACGGCTTGGATTTGGAAGGGGGTATAAATATCTCTTCTTCCCCAACGAGCAGAACTCTTGATTCACTCGAAATTGTTCAGACCCTTTGCAAGAGCTTCCATTCTAGATCTCCCACTTCAACAACCCGAAGGCTTCGATCTTTGGGGGAATTGAAGGAGGAGAGAATCGTCATCGTCATCACGAATCAAGCGCATCAACTCCTTTCCATTCATTTGGAGAAATCCCTGATCTAGTATTCTTGTCAATATCTGGATCTTATTCTTTGTTATTGATAACTTGTTCTTGTGGCAGCTTGTTGTCATTACGGGAGCCTCCAAGTTGATTGTGGAGTTGTGCCCCACTAGTTGTGTAAAGGCACCGGTACCCGCCTCGAAGGGTTCCTATAGTGGAAAGGTGGACCAGGCCTTTGGTGGCGGGATCCATCGGAGAACAGGGTGAGGCCTATTGTGGCGTGGTGGTCTTAGTACCGCCCACCCCTCCAACGCAGACGTACTTCCCTTAACAAGGAAGGAACTGCGGTAAAACAAATCTTGTGTCTCCGCGTGCTTCACTATGGTTCACCCGTTCCTCTTCCACTCGCTCTTTACTCGCTAGTAGATAGGTTTGCATATAGGGAAATTCCACCTAATAGTTTATCTAGAGAATTTACCCTTTGTGTTAAACCTAAAATTGAAAAAGCATTAAAATTTGAAGTAGCACCTATTCACCCCCCCCCCCTCTGGGTGCCCATACGATCCATTTCAATTGGTATCAGAGCCCCGGCTCTTTATTCGGGCTTAACCGCCTAAGAGAAGTATGGGTACCAAGGGAGATGGGGATGAGGCTGTGGATAAGGTCACAATGGATGACCTCAAGATGTTGGAAACAACCTTGTTGAAATCCTTTGAGGCCAAGATGGAGGAGATGAATCAAATGATTGCTCGTCTCACATCATCCATAGCCCCATCTCCATCCTCCTCTGAGGCCGCCACACCATCATCCAAGGATAAGGCTAACATCGGATCCAAGGATGATGAAGTGGTAGGTGAAAAACATAATGGTTCCACCTCCAAGAAGGGAAGTGGTAAGGAGAAATATAGTGAGGTTCGTCACGTATATTCCCCCGACCCACCTATCCCTCATCCTCATATAAACAATAGGGGTGATCCACCTAAGCTTACTGCATCCTCTTTTAACCATTGGCAATTCTTAATGAAGTCTCATGTTTGCAGCTCCTCTATTGAACTTTGGAGGATTATTGAAGAGGGTCTTCATATTGGAGATCATACCAACCTGACAAGAAGAGAAGTTGTGGACAGCCAATTGAATGCTACGGCTCTCCACATGATACAGCTCGGTGTAGGTCCCAAGGACATGCCCCACATTGAACATCTCAACATAGCTAAAGAAGCTTGGGATGCCCTCATCGATCTCTTTATTGGGAATGAAAGCATGAGAAGGAATAGGTATGATGCCCTTAGTAATGAAGCTGAAGGATTCTACATGTTGGATGGTGAAAACCATGAAGACATGTATAGAAGACTCAAGGGCATTGCAACAACATTTCGAAAGCATGGAGCCACTCACATTGATGATGCGTGGATAAAAAGGAAATATGTGAGTGCCTTAATGCCTTTCGAGCCAACAGACTTGAAGAGCTTGCAAGGTAGACACAACTACCATCAAATGACATCCAATGAAGTCATGCAAGAAATGGCGTCATTCAAAGTTGCTGCAAAGAATGCTGAAGATGCCCGAGCCCGTGCCATTGGAATGCAAAAGGGGGTCAATATTTCTCTAAAGTCTAATGTTGTTGAGCAAGAGGAGGATGAAAGAGATTTTGAGGGGGCCTCCATGGACTGCCCCGATGAAGTCAAACGTGATCATGGTGAGTACATGTCGTTTTACGCAAGGAACTTTTGGAAGGATCCTGCCAAGGCCAAGTCAGAACTCGAGCGCAAGAATGGGTCAAGTGGAAGAAGAGAAAGTGGCCCAAAACTGAGAACATGCTACAATTGTGGAGATAGGTTGCACTTCGTAGCCGAGTGTCCATATCAAAATAGAGAAGACAAGGGTGGCAGGCTCATTCTTAAAGAAAAATCCAAGGCATCTAAGGAGAAGACATTTATCAAAAAGAATGGTCCCTACAAGAAGTAACCCAAGATTGTCTTGGTGGCACAAGAAGAATACTCCTCTGCAAGTGAAGATGAAGAGGATGAAGATAGTTCTTGCGAGGTGGCTGCTATAGCCACCACATCGACTCCATCATCTCTCTTTGACTCACCAAACGAGAACGTCATCAACAACAACGCCACTTGCCTTATGGTAAGAGGGTCCGAGGTATCAAGTTCTAGCTCTTCATTTCCTAAGACTAACATAAACTTGGATATGGATGATCATACTAGTCTTAAAATGAAAGAAGAAGTTATTGCTTTGGACAACTTTTTCACTAACCTGCAAGGTGAGCACAAACTTCATTTTGATACTCTTATGAGTCAACTTGCTCAAGCTAAAGATCTTCTTGAAGAAAAGGGCAGAATTGAAAGAGAATATGCCTTGGAGATAGCTTCTTTGAAGAATGCCTTGGAAGAAGAAGAGGAAGCTCGAGTATCTTTGGAAGAGAGACTCAAATCCATTGAGGAGTCACATGAGGAAGTTGTGGCTTAGATCATCAAAGAACGTGACAATGCTCTTGCCAAGGTAAAGAAACTAAAGAAAGAAAAGATTGAATTTGGGGCTGCTCATGCTAGACTCTCGGAGAAGTTTGATAAACTTGACAGTGCTCACAAGGCATTGGAGAGTGATCACTCCACTCTAAATGAGTCTCATGACTAGCTCCAAACTCAATTGAAGCTGTATGATGTGCCAAGTGCCTCCACATCATCTTATGGAAAAGAAGGTCTTGGTTATATTCCCAAGACAAAGAACAAGAAAAACAAGAAGAAGAAGAAGAAGAAGAAGAAGAGCAAGACTACTCAACCAAAGACTAGCAACACCACCAATGACAAGTCTAATTATGATGGTTTTGCAGGGGCTAACAATCCTAACTTTGAGTTATATTGCGATCATTATGGTGATGTTTATGCTAGTTATGTAGGTCCTTATGATTGTTACATTCCTTGGTCTATTTGGGTCCCCAAGACCCTTGTCACTAACATGAGAGGACCCATTGAAAAATGGGTACCTAAAACCAGGAAGTAACTTTCTTGCAGGGCTATGCTTCCGGTGGGTCTAAATGGGTACTCGATAGCAGATGCACGAGTCACATGACCGGAAGCAAGGAGATCATCACGGAAATGCGGCCAAATCATGATCATATAACTGTCTCCTATGGTGACAAGTCAAAATCTGAGGTATTGGGTATCGGCAAAGTCATGGTGGCCCACGGTATATCTCTCGTGGACGTCATGCTTGTTGAGACCCTAGGGTACAATTTACTTTCAGTTCGCGCCCTTGGTAAGATGGGCTTTGCAGTTTATATTGATGTTGATTTAGTGGTACTCTTGTGGAGCAAGTCTCTAAAAGTCGCTTCCGTGGGATATGTCGAAAATGACCTGTACGTGGTGGACTTTTCCGGGAAAACCACTACAGCCTGATGTGTCTTTTCGGAAAGGCTGACGCGGGTTGGTTATGGCATCACCGACTAGCCCACATCAATATGAGAACTTTGCAAAGTCTCCACAAGGGTGGCCACATCCTTGGACTAAAAGAAAATGTCTCCTCTTCCAAAGATCGTGTTTGTAGGGCTTATGTTGAAGGGAAAATGCATGACTCTCCTCATCGAAGGAAGACTATTATCTCGTCAAAAAGGATCTTAGAGCTCCTTCATGTACCTCCATCTCATGCAAGCCTCGGTGGGAAGAAGTATTGTCTTGTGATCGTTGATGATTACTCAAGATACATTTGGGTTTATTTCTTCAAGTTGAAGAGTGAAACTCAACAAACGGTCATCGACTTCACCAACGAGGTTCAACGTTAACACAATGTCCCTATTATGGCTATAAGAAGTGATAACGGCTCCGAGTTCAAGAACTACACCTTAAATGAGTTCCTAAGTGAAGAGGGGATAAGACATCAATATTCCGCTTCATACACCCCTCAACAAAATGGTGTAGCCGAGAGGAAGAATCGGACTCTAATGGATATGGCAAGGTCAATGCTAGCCGAATTCAAGTCTCCATATAACTTTTGGGCTGAAGCAATCTCAACCGCTTGTCATTCATCCAAGTGGTTATACCTCCGTAAAATCTTGGACAAGACTCCATATGAAATACTTACCAGTAACAAGCCAAACATCTCATACTTTCGGGTATTCGGGTGTAAGTGTTTCTTTCTCATCAAGGGAGTTCGTTTATCTAAGTTTGAATCTAAGGCTCTAGAAGGTATTTTTGTTGGTTATGGTGGCGAATCCCACACTTATAGAGTCTACAATAAGCTCTCTAGAACTGTTGTAGAATCTTCTAGTGTGGTGTTCGAAGAAAATGACGGCTCCCGTGCGGGGCAAGTTGATGTTTGTGATGCAGATGTTGAAATACCCCAAGATGTCATAAGAAGAATGGGCGTGGGATTTTTCCGCCCCATTGAGGAACCCCTTGTGGCGAATCAGGAAGGACAATGCTCTACTCATGAAGATCCCTCATCTACACATACTCAACATGTTCCAACCACGGGAGTAACTTCTACACCATCTCCATCAATTGCTGAAGGTCAAGATGTTCCAGAAAGCTCCAGGCCGGATTTTCCGGCTGACCCCGGATTATCCGGCCCCTCGCCAGCTCAAGCAAATCCCAAGCGGCCTGATGAAGTTGCAACCAGTTCTCCCAGGGCGGATTATCCGGCCTCACCATCGGCCGGATTATCCGGCCCTGAATCACTAGTTGTCCAGCAACCTCCTATTACGGCTGCTGACCCTCCTCAAGGACATTCTTCATCACCTCCTACTTCTGTTAATCCAGATTCTAATCAAGGTCGAGCAAATGATTCCAATGAAGATTCAAGTGATGAAACTATTCCACCAAGAGACAACAAGCTTATTGAACTTCGTTGCAAGGCTCATGCTGATCGGAACCTTGAGCTAAGGGGTCACACTCTCGACAAGGTTGTATGTGACCTTCGACGAAGGGTTTCTACAAGAAGGGAATTGGCAAGTTTTGGTGAGCATCAAGCTCACATCTCAATGGTGGAACCCAAGAAAGTATTTGAAGCTCTTGAAGATCTGGACTGGGTTGTTGCTATGCATGAAGAATTGAATAATTTCGAGCGCAACAAGGTCTGGAAACTCGTGGAGAAGCCCAAAGATTGCCGCAATGTTATCAGCACTAAATGGATATTTAAAAATAAGCAAGATGAGAATGTCATTGTCGTGAGGAACAAGGCGAGACTTGTGGCACAAGGCTATTCCCAAGTTGAGGGCATTGACTTCGGCGAGACCTATGCTCATGTGGCTCGGCTTGAGTCCATTTGTATCCTTCTTGCTTATGTTGCCCATAACAATTTTAAATTGCAACAAATGGACGTCAAGAGTGCTTTTCTTAATGGTCCTCTACATGAGTTGGTATATGTAAAGCAACCCCCGGGATTTGAGGATCCTAACTTCCCGAACCATGTCTACAAACTCAATAAGGCACTCTATGGCCTTAAACAAGCCCCATGTGCGTGGTATGAACACCTTAAAGAGCTTTTGCTAGACCGTGGCTTCGAAGTTGGGCAAATCGATCCCACTCTTTTTACTAAGAAGGTTAAGGGGGGCTCTTCGTATGCCAACTATATGTAGACGACATCATCTTTGGTTCTACTAATAAAGCTTTTAATGATGAATTTTCAAAGCTTATGACTGACAGGTTTGAGATGTTTATGATGGGGGAATTACGGTTCTTTCTTGGATCGAGATCAAGCAACTTAGAGAAGGAACCTTCATCAATCAAGCTAAGTACATCCAAGACATGCTCAAGAGATTCAAGATAATGGATCTTAATGGTGTCGCCACTCCGATGCAAACAAAATGCCACCTTGAACTTAACCCCCATGGTAAAGATGTGGACCAAAAGGTATACCGGTCCATGATCGACTCTCTTCTTTACCTCTGCGCATCTAGACCTGATATTGTGTTGAGTGTGGGGTGTGTGCAAGGTATCAAGCAGCTCCTAAAGAAAGTCACTTAGTGGCGGTCAAGAGGATCTTTCGATATTTGGTTCATTCCCCTAACTTTGGTCTATGGTATCCCAAGGGCTCCAATTTCTCTCTATGTGGTTATACTGATTCAGATTGGGCTGGTGATAAGGATGATCGGAAATCCACTTCTGGAGCTTGTCAATTCTTGGGAAGATCTTTAGTGTGTTGGTCATCTAAAAAGCAGAATTGTATCTCTCTCTCCACCGCCGAAGCTGAATAGGTTGCTGCTGCTAGTGCCTGCACTAGGTTATTGTGGATGAGGCAAACTTTAAAGGAATATGGTGTCAATTGTGACAAAGTGCCTCTTTTATGTGACAATGAAGTGCAATCAAAATTGCGTACAATCCGGTACAACACACAAGGACAAAGCATATTAATATTCAGAATCATTTTATTCGAGACCATATTGCTCGAGGCGATATTGATCTATCTTTTGTGAGCACGAAGAACCAACTTGCTGATATTTTCACGAAGCCACTTGATGAAGCAAGGTTTTGCTACTTGAGGAATGAGCTAAATATCATTGATTCTAGGAGCTTGTCTTGATTACCCATGCACTCACCCGTACATCTCAGTCTTATTTGGTCTAGATGTGGGCATGGATATAGGGGGAGTGTGGTCCTAATTAATTAGGCTAACCCTCCCCCCATAATGCCGAAAGCAAGATAAATTATTTCTCTTAATATCATTTTGTGATATGTGAGCTTATTGATGAGTATTGGTCGTGAATCCAAGATATATCTTCGCGGTGTCATACCATACACTCCAACAAAGTGGCTTCGGCCACCGCCCTCTCCCATGAGGAGAATTGGATTTTTGTGGATCTTTTTGGTTGTTTTCGCTCATCTCATGTTCTTATGGGAATCACACTCAATTTTGGCTTTTAGTTGATTTGGTTCTTGCAATTTTGAGTGTGTAGTACCATCTCAGTTTGGCTCTCTCAATCCTAAGCCTTTACCTACCCCTAAACCATCTATTCTTGCACACAAGTCCCTTGTACACCTTGTGAGGGTGTTGTTTGGGGACGCGTGGGCCTAAATTTGTGTTCAACAGAAATTCAGATTTGTGGCCGTATAATCTGGCCAAGTATAGGCCGGATAATCCGACCCTGGCAGATTTCGTCTTTAAGGGCAGGGATCGGGTGGAAGGGCTCATAACGAGCAACACTTCTCCCCCAACCCTCTCCTCCTCCTCCTCAGCCGCCGCCTGCCGTCCCCCACCCTCCCCGGAGCCTCTCCGGCCACCGGATTTTCCGGGCCTCCCCGGATCTTCTTCTCCGCGCCTCCGGGTACCTTCTCCTCCGCGTTCTTCCTCTAATGAGTGAGGGTAACTCCCTCTCTCCCATATTTGGCTAGATGTGTTATTTGTTGGGTGGAATGTTGTCTAGAAGGATGTTGTTTCGCGTAGAAATCATAGTCTTGCAGTTTCTAGGCCCGATCTACTTTTTCCATTCAATCTAGGTGAAGTTGAAAATTTCTGCCAGGGCCAGATTATCCGCCCCTGGCCAGGCCGGATAATCCGGCCTGACAGAATCAAATCTGGTTTAGTTTACCATGTTGTGTGCATTGAGTATAATTGTCCTATGAACTTTTTAACTACTTTTTCCACGCTCTCTCCTGGACTTGTGTGTATGCTTATCCCCCATGCTATCGTCCTTGTTCCCCTCACAGGTGGTTCTAGTGCTCCCAAGACCTACAAGCACCGTCCTCGTGGTAAATACTTTTAGGACGATGGACAGGGTAACTTAGTGGACGAGGTTGAGTTGAGGAGAAGAAAGAATGAAGAGAAGCGCATGGCTGAACAAGCAAAGAGGACTAGAAAGGGGGTGTCCAAAAGGAAGGGCAAAGAGCCCAAGATCAACTACAAGGCTTTGGATCCAGTCACTTATTCCTCTATCCGTCACCGTGATTTGTTTGCGGAGTTGCCTCATGATTCTGAGCTGGGGGATTCTCGCTTTTGGTGTGCTAAACAGAAAGGTATTTTTGAAGATGTGTATGCCAGGCTGAACATTAGGCCTATGCACCCGCTGGTTCTTGCTGAGGCTTTGGAGAAGCCCCACCTTGTTGATGCCATGTATGTGGCTGAGCGGATGGGGCTGCACCATCTCATGGCTCTCCAGTGCTCATATGACTCTGAGGTGGTGAAGCAGTTCTTTTCCACTTTGGTTATTTATGGAGATGAGCATCGCACTATGAAGTGGATGCCTCATGACAGGCCTATGACTGCTGATTTCTGTGTGTTTGCTGAGGTACTTGGATACTCTTTTCGTAGCAGGGATAGGGCCAGTGGCCACCGCATCATCACCCAGCTGAAGCCCAACAAAGATGCAGCTCTCTCTCCTTGGACAATGGACAATGGCATTGTAGGCACTCTTGCTGGTCTTGCTCCTATCTATGCTACCTTGGTGGGCCTCTTCCGTGATTCCATCACTCCGAGTGGAGGCAACAATGATAGAATCCGTGGTCACCTTGTCCAGCTCCTTGGCTTCTCTCATGAGGTTGCCTCGTGCGAGGATGAGTCCGTGCAGTACAAGCTGGATGTGATGGACTTCATCTACCATGAATTGACTGATGCAATGTTCAACCGGCTGTCCATTCCTTATGCTCCCTACATTATGATGCTTATCAGGCACCTGCTTCCCTCTAAAGATTTCAATATTGATGTTGTGCATAAGGCAAAGAAGATCTACACAAGGTTCGTAAGACCTCTCATCCCTCTTCTGCCCCTGAGGGTCTCATGAGGGATGCTCGCAGGCCTCCAGTGCCCCTCGTTGCTCGTGAGATCAAGCAGCTAAACTGGTTCCAGCGGAACATCCTTTGCATGGGCGTGGACACACGCAAGGGCCAATACGAGGCGTACAAGCAGTGCCATGAGTTGGCTCACTCTCAGCAGCTCATCCTTCACCATGTGTCCGATGCTTCTGGTGATCCCCCAGCTCCTACCCCTCCCACACCATATGCCCGGTGGAACTCCTCTTCTGGGCTGAACTATGGAGAGCTGGAGCGTCACTTGTTCCCCTCTGCGGCCACTGCTGATGATGAGGATGATGACACCGAGGAGCTTGAAGATGAGGACGAGGATGGGAACGAGGACGAGGACGAGGATGAGGACTACGAGTGATACCTTGGGGCGCTAGCATCACTCTTCTTCCTTTTTGGCGTCTCGATGCCAAAAGGGGAGAAGTAGTTCTATTAGGTCTTTGAGGATTTGCATGGGTCGGGCACAAGCATTTGCACTTTTTCCTATTCGTCGTTTTCTCGCTTGTGCCCATTTAGAGTTGAACTTTAATTTGTGGCTTGTGGTTTGTGTGAGACTCTGTGACGGTGGATGTCTGGATTTATCTCATGGATTATTCTTATGGATTCATCTATTCATATCCTATTATGCTGGGAATCTATATCGAGGAAGGCGCTTATATTGGTTTCCACGTTGATAATTGTGGCTATTTCAAGAATGCCTCTCTCTCTATCTCGGTGGTAGGATTATGTTATTCATATGTCAATGGAATAGATTCACACCTATTTGTGTGCATTTGTATTCAAATGCAAATTTCTAATATGCACACATTGAGGGGGAGTCTCTTCCATGTTTCTTGTTGGTGGTCTTTTGATCCTTTCCTACAAATCCTAGTATTGTCATCCAACACCAAAAAGGGGGAGATTGAAAGAACATTTCATGTTTTGAGTGCTAGATAACAATACCGTGGAGTTTTCTCATGTACGCTAAGTGTGCAGGTGTTTTGGGGGGCCGTATTATCCGCCCCACCAAGGGCCAGATAATCCGGCCTATCTCATCGATCAAAGGCTGCCAAGGCGCGTCGCTCGGAGTCTGGTCGAATTATCTCCCGGAAAATCCGAACTGGGGCGGTTTTTCCTCCCCAGGCCGGATAATCCGCCATTCGCATGGGCCGGAGAATCCGGCCCCCAGAAATCGATCAAAGGCTGCCAAGGCGCGTCGCTCGGAGTCCGGACGGATTTTCTCCCGGAAAATCTGAACTGGGGCGGTTTTTCCTCCCCAGGTCGGATAATCCGGCTTTCACATGGGACCGGATAATCCGGCCCCCAGAAGGCGATCAAGGGCAGGCACGGTGCGTCACTCTGAGTGGGGGAGGTTTATCTACTGGATAGTCCGAGTCTGGGGCGGAGTTTTCCCCGGGCTGGATAATCCGGCCCCCAAAGGCTCCAACGGCTTGGATTTGGAAGGGGGTATAAATATCCCTTCTTCCCCAACGAGCAGAACTCTTGATTCACTCGAAATTGTTCAGACCCTTTGCAAGAGCTCTCATTCTAGATCTCCCACTTCAACCACCCGAAGGCTTCAATCTTTGGGGGAACTGAAGGAGGAGAGAATCGTCATCACGAATCAAGCACATCAACTCCTCTCCATTCATTTGGAGAAATCCCTAATCTAGTATTCTTGTCAATATCTAGATCTTATTCTTTGTTATTGATAACTTGTTATTGTGGCAGCTTGTTGTCATTACGGGAGCCTCCAAGTTGATTGTGGAGTTGTGCCCCGCTAGTTGTGTAAAGGCACCGGTACCCGTCTCGAAGGGTTCCTATAGTGGAAAGCTGGACCAGGCCTTTGGTGGCGGGATCCATCGGAGAACAGGGTGAGGCCTATTATGGCGTGGTGGTCCTAGTACCATCCACCCCTCCAACGCAGACGTACTTCCTGTAACAAGGAAGGAACTGCGGTAAAACAAATCATGTGTCTCCGCGTGCTTCACTACGGTTTACCTGTTCCTCTTTCACTCGCTATTTACTCGCTAGTAGATAGGTTTGCATATAGGGAAATTCCACCTAATAGTTTATCTAGGAATTTACCCTTTGTGTTAAGCCTAAAATTGAAAAAGCATTAAAATTTGAAGTAGCACCTATTCACCCCCCCCCCCTCTAGGTGCCCATACGATCCATTTCAGTCTTGTATGCATAGATGACGTGGTATGTCGTGTACAAGAGTAAGGTTTCCGAAGTCTATGACGACTGGGAAGATAGTAGCAGATAGGTGCACCGTTTCAACGGCAACATCTACAAGTGGTACAACACTAGGGCGGAGGCGGAAACTCGATACGTGAACTATCTAGCAAGATGAGATGGGGAGAAACCGGATGAACACCTTCGTCACCTTCATCGTGATGATGATCTTCGTGACCACGTTTCTGTTCTATGTGGTCCGTATTTAGCTACTTTGTGCAACTCTAGAGACTTGTCTATATTCGTGTAATATTGATACATATGCTATTGGAGTTGAAGTTTGAACCGAAGTTACTACTTGTGTTATTGATACATGCTATGAACCAATGATTTGTGTATTGCTAGTATTTGTATTATTAATATGTATTATGCTATCATTATTCATATATATCTGTATATTCTGGGTATATTTTGTGTATTCTGGGTATTTTTTGGATCCTTTACGAAATACCGCCAGCGCACTGGTATACCCTACCGTCGGCGAATAGATAGGCGTCGGTGGTATGAGCACCTACCGCCGACACGTGGGCCAATTCGCCAATGCTAGAGACTTACCCCTGGCGCACTATGGTATACACTAGCGGTAACGAAGTTATCTGCGCTGGTGGTACGGCACTACCGTCGGCGTGATGGTTGCCGGCGCAGCGCCATGCGCCGGCGATCGCCCATTTTTATGCGCTGGCGGTAGCAATTTCCCTAGTTATGAATGATGCTCGCTTATATCCTTTTTATTTTCACATGTAAGCGGAGATCAAAATTTAGTAGGCCGTTTTTATGTTTGCAATAAAACATGCACATGTCAAAACAACATATGTAACATTGAGAATGCGCAAATCACCAAGCTCGTGTTGTGGCGCGGACCTTGCGGTCCTAGGCTGGCCGTAGGCCCTAGGATCATACAAACACTAAAGGCTCTGCTTAAAGTGCAAGAGGTTTCTTGGAATACCCCCTACTCCAGAAAGCACGATAAATATATTTTTAATATTTATACTAAAATTTTAAAAATTACTCAAAGCTTAAGAACAATTAGCTTTTTTGGTCTATCAACAATGTTTGTCGAGTTCCGCCACTTGTTCACACACGGAAGACTTAGAAATATATTAGTTTTTCCCAAGAGAGATATTATTCTAATTTAATAGCAAATTAAATAATCCGTACATTTGATAGATCAATAGTCTTTGAATTATCGATGAAGACATTTGAACTAATTATTTCTATTGACCGAACAAACTATATACCATGATATTTATTTATACCAATTGCTCGCTTGAGTACATATGCATGTGGAAAAATAAGTAAAAGAGTGGACATATTAGACACTGGATTAACAAGAGGCTGTAATAGTATCTCAAACATGTATGATGGGGACAGGCAATTGGAGGGGAGCTGATTATGGAATGCTATAATTATTTGATTGTGTTTTTTAGTCTTCACTAATAAATACTCACAATTTTATAAAGGCACATGAGGCTCGGCATTACCCACATTTGGAGAAACCGGAGAAATTGTGGCATCGAGAAAAACATTCAGAAATACTAGAGTATTTTTTTTGAGATATAGGAATCCGAATAAAGACGTGGTAGACTACAACTTAAAAATAGTAGATCAATATGGCTAAACAAGCAAGGGTAGGCCAGAGCCCCTACATCATGGGGCCCTGAGGCGAGCGTCCCTCTGCCCCGTCCTGTGAGCCGGCACTGCCTCGCCGACGAAGAATCTAGATCAGTGAATCCACTGTCGTGGGATCTACATTTATCAAGTTAGGACTCGTTTACCACCCCTGGTACCATCGTCACCTAGCCCAACGTCAGGGACCACCAATTTTTCGTGCTCCAACTTTTAGCTCCGCCATGACTTGTCGAGGGAGAGATCTGCGATGTTTAATTGGCATCAAGAGGAAAAGCAGTGGAGACAGAGAAGGATTAGGGGGTATCCGGGAGGAAGGAGTAGAGGCCGCGGAGGCAAAGTGTGGCGGCCCAGGACGTCACGCCGTGAGAAGCTTTGCTTGAAGTGACTGATGCGGCTACCTCGGTTGATCTTTATTTTAGCCCACCGAAGCAAAGTAATATCGTCATGTATGAAGCCTTTGAACTGATACTCCTCAGCTCTCGGAGCATCTCCTGTCAGTCTCCCGATACCCCGTCCGGTACGGACGTTTTTTTAGGCGCCGGTGCAGTTTTTATTATTGGTGAGAGGAGAGGGGGAGGGGGAGGGGCAGGCGTCCAGTCATGAAACCTATAGTAAATCCTTAAATTTATTTAGCAACAATTTTACATGCGTGAAAAATACTAATCATAATCCTGTCTTTGGGTCGTCGTCATCGCCGCTTGGCGCATGCGGCTGGAACCTCTGCCCTTCCCCGGTCTGCGCCCGCAGTTACCGGACTCCGTCGATCGGTGCACGCTGCTGGGACCGATGGCTGCAGGTGCTACAGACCTCGCCACCGCGCTGAGTTTGGGGCTCGACACGGCGATCCTGCTCAGCCCTGCACCATGAGGCCACCGTGTCGTCCTCCGTGGGGTGCAAAGTGACGCACATGGCCGCGCGCTGCCCCGGGAACTCCTCCGGGTCGTCGGCGTGGCTGAGCTGGCCCGCAGCCGAAGCGTATTCCGGAGGTACCTGCCACTCCGGCCTCACAGGCAGGTCGCACGGAGGTGGGGAGTCCTAGATGGTGATGTCGTCGCGCCTACTATCGTCGCTGCCCTTGTTTGGACTCTGCGGTGGGTGGAAATGGGGGTACCGTAGGGGAGGGTGATCTCCATCGGCGATGTGGCGCATCACGCCGGGGAGGGTCTAGCTCTCCCACCACAACCTCCGGCATGCCTCATTGTAGTTCACTGGAGGAGGGCCGTCGCCCTCGTACCTAGCGAATTCTCTTGCCCGCCGATTGGCGAAGAAGGCGTTCCAGATCGCCTGGTTGTCAGGACACCAATTGGGATCCGCCCGTTGTTCCGGTGTGAGCTCAAGGTAGTAGTGACCCGTAATGGCCACCCAGCGGGCGGAACCACGAGGAACATGTGGGACAGAAACCCCTCTGGCGCTCAGCATCCAGTCGAGTGGCAGCCGGTAACCCGGCAGACATGGGTAGATGGAGGCGCACAGCGCCTCCATCTCCCTCGGTGGTGAGATATCCCGAGTGTGGGGTGTCCATGATGAGAGAGGGCGGTGCGAATGTGTGGATGGCAATGACGGCCGCCCTAGATATAGCGAAAAAAGACGGGAAAGTTGGATGGGAAGTGTAGGAAATTGCGGGAACAAAAGAGTCGCGTCGTTGTTTGGCCAGTTGACGGGATGCGTCGGCTCTGGAAACAAATCACCCATCTCACTGCTAGGGCTGGCCCGTGGCGTTTTCAGCTCCATCCGACGCCCCCGTTAGCCCTTACATGGGTTGGGTTCGGCATGGAGGCGCCAGATTCCACAATGAGTTGCACCGACGCCAAAAAAGAATTGGGTGGGGGAGGGGGGGCGGCGGGGCTGGGTGTAATTGGATTTGATGCGTTGATCTACCAGCGTGTAGTCTCACTTTTGGGGTAATTACTTTGGTTCCAAAATGTAAGAAGCTATATTGTCTCTTAAATGTGTTTTCCTTTGAACTCTAGCAACTATTAATTTTATTTGTGTTGGTTATGTGCATTTTTATGCGCAAATTGAAAGTCAAATTTTGTGGCTGTAGATTTATGACGAAGAATCGGTGAAAGCTCCTATTTCCAAGACAATTACACCCTCTAATCCATAATAAGTGTCGCCCACTTAGAGCAAGTTCAATAATAAAGCCAGCTGATGGCTATAAGCCGTTGCCATGTCACATGTAGCCAACCTAATAGCCCAACATATACAATAGATAGACATAAGTAAGTGCTACTTTATTTAGCTAAGGTCCACCTTACACTCATACAAAGTGCCTAGGAGCACGTGTTGTAACTGACTCTTGCATGAGAGCCCACTAATCTTTTCTCTCCACTTCTCTTTCCTCCACCTCATTTCAAATATATTATTTAAAGTTTTATAGCCTGCTCACATAAGCTTATTGTACTTGCTCTTAGAGCAAGTACAATAGGGGTGACTCAGCTGGCTATAAGAAATTAAATACTATTGTTTTGCTTAGTTGGAGGAGAGAGAAGAGGAGAGAGAATGCAAGAGTCAGCTCTAGCACGTGCTCCTAGTCACTTTGTGAGTGAAAGGTGGACCATGCATTGATAAAGTAGTATTTTTTTATAGCTAGCTATTGTACATTGTGGCTATAAGATGGCTATAGATGACTTGGCGCTTTGCTTATAGCCAGCGGCTGACTGCACTATTATTCCTGCTCTTAGTACAAAATTTGTACTAGCTTAGTTTAAAATGAACGACACTTATTACTGATCGGAGGGCGTAGTAAAAATACTGTATCTCGGTCAAACAATCAGTCAGCCGTAAGCCAAACTTTCCTTGTCATCCACTGTCACGGTTTGTTCACTCCGCCTCGTAGTAATTTCCATCTAGAGCCACACGAAATCGACTAGCCATAGTGAGAAGTATAATAGTGGGAAGTATTATCATATCGTACTGGTACTAGTGTATGTTAGTATTCTCCTAATGCATGATATTATACAGTTATATCATAGTTCCATTCAATTTATTAATTTGTAGAATCTCAATACAAATATGTTTACAAGATCTATTTCATTAAAAAAAATCGAACCATGCAGAAGAACTGCATGTCTATATTTAGAAGAAATAGAAGAAATACCCAGAGTGGGAAAGAGTACATAAGTCTTATTTCATTAAATTATTTTAGCTTAAATGTTATGATACTCTATCATCTCTCTTATCATCAATTAGTGACACATAAGCTTTTTAATGCATAAACTGCATGATACAACCTATAATACTCCCACTGTGAGCAAGACTAAGATTGATTCTTCCGAAACTGCAGTAGCATGCATCAGTCTCGCGCTCGGCGCAACATGATCTCCGTCCACACGCGGTCGCACACAGACATGCGTGTAGGCAAGTACGTAGGTTTCTACTTTTGTCCAAGTGGCCAGATGTGGAATCAATTGTCGCACTTCTGCATCCCTATCGGAGGATCGATCAGCTCCGTTCCAGAACGGCAGTCCCCGGCTGATCTCGCCACCCAGGTTGAACAAAGACCTTACTATCGCAGCCACGACGCAATATGCCAAAAAGAAAAAGAAAAACAGTGTAACCCTCTAGAATTCATGTCTGACAAACCTTTCCAACAGGCTTTTCTGAACACCGAGCCCCGTAGATCCCCTGAAGCCTGTTACAGCTCTAGAAGACTTTGTTCTCACTGCCAGGATTGCGCGAATATTGGGTGCACAGCACAGTCGTGCTTTGATTTGAAAAAAAGATAACTCAAGGTAAACGTAAGCAATGAAAGTAAGATAACTCCACTCTTTCTGCTCTAACAAAATACACCTAGTACATTTGATCTGCTCAAACTGATCTCCTCAAACTGATCTTTACACATTCTAAGAGAAGATGGAGTCTACAGAATACAAACAGCATTCCTAGAGATAGCCTTCTCAGCTCTGCAGGCTGGTCAGTGCAGATGATTTTCAACCCGCAACAGATGCATCAACAAAACCCACACGCCAAGACACTTCACATTCACCAACAGAGATGGCCGGAAAACAGCTGCATCGGCCTGGCTCAGGTTTGCCACGAGCCATTGTTGGGCATATTGCGTTGAGCAGACACCCTATCCTTACATGATGGGCAAATCACCACATAGTTACCAACCCGCTGCTGTGCGTCGACGGGGCCGAAATGGTGGAACTGGCTGTTGCACCAAGCGCATACTTCTGCTATCATGCTGCCTCCACTGACCATCCTTGACAAGTTCAGATCCCATCCTGACTGGACCGGAGGGCCACTTCCCATGTGTGGCGTGTTCCCCAACACTAAAGTTGGCTCGGGAGTTCTTACAAAATTCTGCCTGGCCATGCTCCTGGACTGAGGGGATTCGCCAGGAGGCACAGGATTAGGTCCAGCCATGTGCCCGAACTGAGAGGATTCAGCAGGAGGTCTAGAATTGGACCCATTAATGTGCCAAAACTGAGAGGATTCAGCAGGAGGTCTAGAATCAGGTCCAGCCATGCGCCTAAACTGGGAGGATTCGCCTGTAGGTACAGGATTAGGTCCGGCCACATGCCCGAACTGAGAGTAATCTGCAGGAGGTTTAGAAACAGATCCAGCCATGCGCCTAATCTGTGAGGATTCGGCAGGAGGTATAAAATTAGGTCTAGCAGTACGCCCAATCTGAGAGGATCCACTTTGCACATAATTAGAACTGGCCACATTCCCAACCTGAGAGGGTCCAACAGGCAAAGAATTAGGTCTGTCCATGTTCCCAAACTGTGAAGATCTAGTGGGTAAATTATTATTTCTGGCCATGCCACCAAGCTGAGGGGATCCAGATGCAGCCGATCTAAGCTCTCCATAACCAGGGAATATGTGCTGCTTCTGGCCACCGAATCCAAGTTGCAAATCACACTGTTTTCATTATTAAGATCAATTATCACATGTAAGGAATACAGAAACAGTACAACTGAGATATTAAACAAAATATGCAATCATATTAAGCAACAGTTTTGAGAACGAAACACAACAGCACAATCAGAAGTATCAAAATGTGTCTGCGCAATAACCAGCATGATCAATTGGCCGCGTTGCACGCCAGGAATTGAACCCTGGTATGCAGAGTGACGCTACTGCGCACGCCCCAGTGGGCTACAGCTCAGTTCTCTTTAGACATAATGTGATTCCACATGTAAGAATATAAATTATATATAAAAACAAGTTAGAGGATCAAATATGTACTTATGTAGCATACAGGAAAGGTATATGCCTACTGCATAATAGAACAGTAATCGCTTAAAAAATCCTTTCCCATAAGTGAAACATTACAAATGTTGGAATTGACCAGTGTATGCTCCCATGTAAATAAACTTATAAAGGTCGTGAATTTGATTCCTCTATCACAGTATTTAATAATCTGACCATTCTCGTGGGTCAATACCATCTAATTAGAAGCGGTCACAAAACCAGCCCACTGGTTTTAATCCTGTAATTACATGTGGTGTCATCTCTTATCTAACTTGTCAATTTTGACCTAATTAGGCTTAATTTTGGTTTTACAGTCAATTATGTTCCACAACACAAGGTGTGTATATCTCGTCAATGCTCTGTAAACAGCAGTAATAGGTCATTCAGTCATTATAGCAACGGAAAACGGTACAACCCACCAGATTAATGTTTAGCAGCTTATGGTTTTCCAAGTAGACTATTGAGTTGGTTCTACCGTTCTACTACCATCGACTACAAGGTCATTTACATACATGGATTTCTGAAACGCTAAGAAACTGAATCTAGACAGAGTTGAGGCCATTAATATGGACCGGAGGGAGTAACATATTTCTATTGCTTCACTTATTTTGAATGGAGTGACATAAGGAAATTATTAATTTAAGTAGGTATCAAATCAATATAGGTCTGCTATTTGTCTATCGATGCTCCAAAAAAACAACTGCTGAACAGTGCAAGAGTTCTGTAAGCATGCAAAATCATGAAAATTTACCTGATCTTGGGTTGTGCTGCTCCTTGGAACATCACCAACAGAATGAACCAGAGTGGACATGTAACCAAAATTGCCCTGCGTAGACACTACACTGTTGACACTCTGACTAGTGTTAGCTGCAGGTGGGGTGCAACTAGGAGCACTAACATTGTAAGAGTTTTGCATAGTGTTACTCGGCTTTCCCATCATGTCATGTGCAGACCCCTTTGGCTCATTATTGTTGATGGACCTATTTACAAAAGAACCATCCATGTTGTTGGCATCACTTCTATAATCAAAAGAACCATTCATGCAATTGACATTAATTCCCTTGGTAAAGTTATTGGCTGTCAAAGTGTTTGACTCAGGCAATGAACAGCTGCTTGGAATATTGGGTTTTAAGTGACTAAAGTTATTACTGAACTGGGCATGACTCCTTTCAGTGGTATCACCAGTATAGACACCATTACTGTACCCCTCAATAACTAATGCAGCTTCATTACTTGCCCTGTTCTGCATGATATTCATCTGTTCCTTGGTGTTGTATGCACGCTCTTTGTCATTGTTCTTTGAATGCTCCGAGCGGGAAGCAAAACAATCCACATTAGTCACAACAGGAGAGACAGGGCGCGTGCTCATATTAGACTGATACGCCATGGTGTTGTTCTTGTTGCCAACAATGTTAGCAACAGAATCATTACCATAACTAGCACTGATGCATCTGGCCACATTAGAGGACCCGGTAGATACACCAAGGAAACCAGATATTTTATTGTTTGAGCCAGAACAGGATGATTTAGTAGATGCACCATCATTATTATTAAAACTGCCACTGAAGCATTTCCCAGTAATGGATGATTGATTAGCCTCATCAAGGGCAGTTGATGTTTCGTTGTTTGCACCAGCAATCGGGAAAGATATTGTGTCAAGGCACGAATTAAGGTTGACATCTCTTGCTTTTGTAGTGTAATTGAACGCAGCATGCTTCGAAGCAGGCAGGCTACGATCAACAATCTGGTCCTCATAATGGTTATTAGCACTTGTGAAGGTAGTAGGTCTGAAAGTATGGTAACTTCCCGCCTGATTACTAAAATTAGCAAAGCCATTAACTCTGCTATTTAGTTGATCATTGGACTGAGGAGCTACTTTCGGAATAGTTACATCGGCATAATCCACCATACTGTTTCCATACTTGCAAGCACTTCGAGCATCTGTGACGGGAGGAACCTCTTCAGGCCTACACAAAGCTTCATTGGGCCTATTGAAACTATCTGAACAATTTGTGCTAAAAAGTTCTATAACTTTTGAGCTACCAAGCCCTTGTTCTTTTGAATAACTCTGATGTAGAGATCTTGCTTCGCCCGCAGTCTTGACATTTTGTCCAGTTGATTCAGTAAGCTCCTGAAGGTTAAATTGTAACCCTCCCACGGAGTGGTTGACTGCCTTTCCTGATGAGATCCTATCTAGAAAAGCTTCAGGACTAAGCCCTTCATACCTTGCATGGGATCCAACATGGCCAAAGTACCGTGATTGCTCCTCAAAGTTCTTGTGACACACAGGGCATTCAAATTTTCCATCTTTGCCTACTATTGGCTCGCCATATTTGCCACTCTTATTCTTCCTGCGCCTCTTAGCACTCTTTTCATGGAACAACAGTTCATGCTGCTCATAGGAACTTTGGTCGCTCAAAGTTAAATTACATTTCTTGCACAGATAAGTATTTGCTGGATCACCACAACTCTTACTCTTCCTGCGCCTCTTAGCACTCTTTTCATGGAACAACAGTTTGTGCTGTGCATAGGAACTTTGGTCGTGCAAAGTTAAATTGCATTCCTCGCACTGATAAGTATTTGCTGGATTTCTATTTCCAACTTCCTTGTCATTTGAAATGCCAGAATGGCTGGGAAAGGCAACAGCAGTAACTGGCAAAACATTTTGGTTACCCACACTTGAGTGAACTTGTTGCTGGAAACCTACAGCCTGCCAGATACACAAATTATACTAGGAAAACTCAACAACAAATAAAGTGGCATAAAATTTAAACTTACATCAACATGACCATCGTCATCATGCAAGTGTCTTGGGCTGTTATACTGAATAGAAACTGTTACGGCCTCTGGATACCCAAGAAGTGACATAAGATGCATGGAAACTTCTCTGCAAGTAGCAAACTGATGTCCTCTGGGGCTGAAAATATGATTTGTACATTTAGATACGCTAGATAAATATGCAAGACAAAATGCATGCAAAGCACAATTGTCCTGCTCAGACAGAAATGGCAAGAGCATTAAATATATATATTCGCTGAGCAGCACAAACATCATAGAAAAAGCAGAGCACATTTCTGAAAAAAATCTTATCTCAAGAAGGCTTCCAAGCAACCAATATCAACAATGTGAAAAGCCAGTAACACAGGAGACATTGATTCCTAACAGAAAAAGATAGCCTTAAAAAGAAAACTAATTCCAGTTAATTTCCTAAATTAAACATCGCTATACCAAATAAGTGCACAAAGGAAAAGAGTGGCATAAACTGTTATCGATGGATTTTGAAAGCTGAAACAACATCGCTGAATGCAGACCAATGCTCATATACAAAAAATATCAGTCTTATCTGCACACCAGAAAACTCAGGATTGTGATTTATCTAGCATCTCATTTGGAATGTGCTTGTGCAACAACATTATCTAGTATTAACACATAATGCACATTCCTATTCAGGAAGCATGCATCACATATTGACAGCTAGGCTAACGAGCCTTAAATTCAAACAAAAGCATCCGCGCCTGATAAGCTTAGGTGCAAGTTAAAGTTGAGAGCACTACCAGAGCTAAAATATATTCACAAACCCAAACCAACACACATCCTTGTATTAATCATCGTACATCTATCCTATTTATATACATCAAAGGAAGCATCCGTCATAAGTTATGATCGTGTTCCATCTATTGATAGCACCACTACAAAGATATCATCATTTATAGAGAAATCATGACAAGGCAAAGCGGCAAACCTCACGTAACGAATGCAATGCACCCAAGCATGGCGGTCCTTGCGCTTGAGCCCCAGCAGCAGCTTCCACCCACTAGGGAGATGATCCCCGAAGAAGGCTGCGTTCACATATTTCCTCCGCTGTCTCTGGCTCACCCACCGCCCTCCGAGGCCACTGATGAACCCCATCAGCTCGGGCTCTGACATCAGCCCTGCTGTTCTTCTCTGTAGCTCCTCCGCGTATGGGTCAACGAGCCCTGCGAGCTTCACCAGATCAACAGAGACTCCCATGGAGTTTCTAGTCTCCCGGTCGGGATCGGGGGACCGTGGCCGCGAAGGGGAGGGCTCACGTACGGCTAGGGTTTGGGTTGGAGGTCGAGCCGATGGCGAAGGCGGACAGGAGGGTTCTTCGCGGGCGAAGAGGCGGCGGAGGTGGTAAGCAATGAGATGGTTCTCGGGGTCGTTGACTGCTGACCGTGGAGTGGAGGACGGGGAGGTGAGGAGGTCGGTGGGGGAGGAGGAGGAGGCGGCCGCCGCGGCGAGGCGGTGGCGGGAAAAGGTCTGCTTGCGGGACCCGGCGCTCTCGTTGAAAACAGCGCGGTCGATCTTGAGAGGCGGCAGCGGGTCGGCGTCGGGGCAGCTCCGGGGAGCGACCGCGTGCGCGGAGGCGGCGGCGAGGGCGTCCAGGTCGGACTGCGAGAGCAGGCGGAGGTCCAGCACAGGGACCAGCTCCGTCGCCATCGGTACCACCGCGACACGTCGGTGGCGCTCTCGGCCGGGAGGACGCGGCAGGCGGCGGCGGCGGAGACGGTGGTGCCCCGATCCAAGCAGATGGGCGGGGGATTAGGCAGTTTTTTTTTCTTTTTACTTGGAGATTAGCCAGTTGAGAACGGGACACTCGCTGACCACTGCACCAGTCTAAATTGTCGGTCGGCCGTTGGATCTTAGCGGAGGAGCGCGCGGCACCACTTGATGAGGAAAAACAGGCGGGCGGCAAGTCGAGCCACGGTGCCTTGGTAGGTCCGTGAATTTGTTGGACTAGGGAAGGTTTCTACGGGATGGGTCAGAATGTCATATAGGGCTTTGAGCACAAGAGTCTCAACGTGGGCCGTACTGGCGCGAGCTATTAACAGGTTGGATTAAGTTTATATTTCATCCCTGATTGTCACGGAGATAAATTCCCCTAAACTTTATTTTAACTAGCTGAATGCCAGTGTGTTGTCACCGACATATGAACTTTTTATTTCTCTAATGTATTTAATTATCACCGCGGTGTCCTTTTTGCTCCAATGTTGCAAGGAGAGAAATATATATCTATGGATAACTATCCATTCGACACAATGCAATTTGAAGAGTCCAAATAAAGGTGTTGCACTTGAATTTTATTTATGACAAGCAGCTACAAAAGTACACAAGATACATTGAATGGGGTTTTAGCTGACTTGAATACTTTGTTTAATAATCCTGCTTCGCTAAGAAATATATCGTGGCTTCGCTAAGAAATGGTACAAAAGGGAACCATGTTAAATCAATATGATATTTCTCAGTCCAAATATAATGCGCTAGCCGTGAAAGCCCACGGCCCCTAGACATGGCGGTGCCTTCATCTTTACACAGCTACATCTTGCGATGTTATATTGCTTTTGGAAAATAATAATTATATAGTATAACCGAATAAAATTCATGCATATTTACAATGAAGAAATGTTCTAACATGCATAGGGAAACAATATATGTTCGCACACAAACAAAATTGTAAAACACATTGGCCCGTTTTTCCATGAACATTTATGAGTCCGGGATGCATCCCTCAAGCGCGTGGTAGCAGAAGTTGCAACGGAGCTTGAAAACATGGGTAACAGAAACCAGATAGACAAGTGACCTCAGATTTACATGTTCTTTCCACATCAAGAAGATTAAATAAACCATTTCTTCTCATTTAGCTACTTGGCCGTCTTCAATCTTGGGTATCTTTCGATGTCTGACAAGGCGTAGGTTTTGATATCTTGCTCGTAGGTCTTGATATCTTGCTGGCCAACGCCTAAACTCGTTTTGTTTGGATATCATCCAAGGTGCCTTGCCCAATCATTCAAGAAGACTCACAAGTAAAAAAATGTTTGCAAGTGCATACATTTCTTGACTTGTAGATCTACAGATTAATATCATCCTAAAAGTTATGCATGGGGTTTAATAACTACTTTTTAAACACAATAACGTATTTATTTTCATAATATCAACCAAAAACGAAGTTTTATTACCATTATCATTGTTTCTTCTCTAACTCCTTGCTGGAAAAGTTGTTTAATACCGTAGTTACCAGACTTTTAGGCTAGCCGAAGCATCAACAAATTTTTAATATAGTTCATTTTCACTATTCTATTGCCAAAACCCTTCTTTTGTTATCAGCACTACCTAGTGAATAAACATATACTATGCTTTCATAAACTGTTACTAGTTAACACAATTTATCTTGGGCCAAGTAGTATGCTACATGCACTCCTTACAAACAATAGGTGAGCATGAGTTGGTAAGCAGTTAACAAATTTAAAGTAAATATGAAATTTATCTGAATCAATTAGCTAGCTCAACTCACGTGCATCTTATTATACTTATCATAAATGGATATGGCCTAAGAAATGTTTCTAATCATTATCCCCCGGCGAGGGAACATGGTTTGTGCATCATTCAAATTCATGTCGTCAAGACCTCTGATGAGAAAAGAACTCACATCAAGCAATTCAATCTGACTGGAGCAGCCGAACAGACCTAGTCACACACAATAATGATGTCATAAATGCATCGATCTATTGCATGCACAACAAGCAGCAGCCTAAAGTAAATGTAGAGATTACAATGGTGAGATTGGAATAAGCAAAAATGTAGTAACAAGTTCAATACATAACGGAAAATTCCAATTATAAGCACATTACTTCCGGAGGTAAACCAACAATTTACTTGTGAATTCAAAATTCCAATTATAAGAACGTTGCTTCCGGAGGTAAACCAGTAACTTACTTGTGAATTTAGGATCTTTGAAGATAAAATGGTATCTCGTAAGATCATCTGATTGTCACTTCTCTTTCGGCAGATCATTCATAGCTGAAGAGCTTAGCCTCGGATTTGGGCAGCCATGCTAGGAGAAAGAGAACAAGTTGGGGAAGATGATAGGATCAGAGATGGATGGCACTTTGATTGATTGTTTTGCTGGTCTCATATGGATGAAGGAGATATAAATAAGCTTTAAACAACAATGCTATGTTTGAAGTTAGCTCAGATATACCTATAATGATAGGCCCTGGAATGCTCTTGCGTAGCCGATGGCGAATGATGCAGCACATGCAACAGGTATATGTATCCCATGTAATATTGTGGTGGCAGTCATCGTTACATTTTGCATCACTATTCGGTACATAATCTATTCCACTCCATTGTGTTTCACGTCTGCATCAGCACATTCAGCTCAACATGAATCCTCGCTAGTAAATCTAGTGCATGAACTTTGTCCGGTGAAATACACCATGAGTTCTCATCTCATGCATATGCTTCTTCTAAATCAGGGCAAAACATACGACGAGTATACACACCTGGAGTTGAAGGGCGGTGTCGGCGAGGAGCTTGCCAATTGCGACATGGCATTATCAATAGGTAGGACATGTGCGATGTTGTAGAGGAGCTCGCGAATGGTGACATGGCGTCATCGGCGGGTAGGACATGGGCAGTGTCAGAGAGGATCTCGTGGATGGTGACATGGCGTCATGGGCTGGTAGAATATGGCGACGCGGGCAAGATGGCACGGCTAGGAAGCTGCATCCCATCACAGCGATGGCGTAGCATGTTATGCAACAAATTTAATGGACGGGTAAGGGGAAGCAAATCAAACAGCTTCTGAATCTTTGTTCAAACTTTGAACATGACATGGCTTCCTTGTTTGGCTCACATCATTTTTACTCTTCCTACATTCACCATTTGTGTTATTCCTATGTTCTCAAGAATATTCACCTCTCCCGATTTCATCCAAAGCCATATAGCTAATGACATCATTGTTGCTTGGCCGAGAGAGAACTAAATAATTCATGAAATCATCTAGCAGTTGAACAATTCAGCCTAGGTATATGGACACAAACATAACACAAACTTTTCCCTCAAGACAATTAATTTGAACCACAAAATCTGCAAAATTAGAGAAATCTTCCCCTAGTGTGGTTTTAGTTGCAAATTTGAGGCAGTTTTGACTTGCCTTTTGATACGTTGCAAACGTATCTATAATTTTTGATGTTCCATGCTTGTTTTATATCTACTTTCTTATGTTTTGTCCATACTTTGGAGTATTTTTACACATTTTCTGGAACTAACCTATTAACAAGATGCCACAGTGCCAGTTGCCTGTTTTCTGTTGTTTTTGGTTTCAAAAAAGCTAGTAAGAAAATATTCTCGGAATTGGACCGGACAAAAGCCCAAGTCAATATTTCACCAGAAGGAATACGGAGTCCGGAGGGGAGACGAAGAGGGGAGCCAGGGCGGCCACACCTGGTGGTGGCGCGGCCAGCCCTAGCCGCGCCACCAGGGGGTGTGGTTCCCCTGGTACTCCACCGACCTTGCCCCTTCGCCTATATATTTCCTCCGGGACGAGAACCCTAAGTACCCGATCAAAATTCTACAAAAGAGTCTGTAGCCGCCGCCATCTCCATCCCTAGATCGGGAGGGATCTGAAGCTCTTCTCGAGACCCTGTCGGAGGGGAGAGATCACCCTAGAGGCCTTCTTCATCACCATGCCTGCCTCTGGTGTGATGCGTGAGTAGTTCATCCCTGGACTACGAGTCCATGTAGTGGCTAGATGGTTGGTTCTTCTCCTTTGTGTTACCATGTCTAGATCTTGTGAGCTCCGTTCATGATCAAGGTCATCTATTTGTAATAATACATGTTGTGTTTGCGGGGATCCGATGGATATTGAGATGCTATTTCAGATTGATTATTGATTCTACCATGTCTATGTTATTTGTGATCTTGCATGCTTTCCGTTGTTAGTAGCTATCTTGGCCGAGTAGATGCTAGCAACTCCAAGAGGGAGTATTTATGCTCGATAGTGGGTTCATGCCTCTAGGAATCTGGGGAAGCGACAGAAATACCTAAGGTACTAGATGTGTGATGACCCACAAGTATAGGGGGTGTATCGCAGTATTTTCGATAAGTACGAGTGTCGAACCCAACGAGGAGCAGAAGGTGCTGGCTAGTGGCTTGGAGCAGGAATTCTCTGTAAATACTTAGCAAATGGGTTTTTAGGGTTTTTTGCTAATGCAGGTAAATAAAGTACGAGTAAATAAAAGACAATAAGAATAAATACAGCAAGTGGCCCAATCCTTTATTCAGCAAGGACAAGCCGGTTGTATTACTTAAGATAACCAAACGTTCTCGAGGACACATGGGAATATCGTCAAGTGCTTTCGCTTCATATAGTTGATTAATCTTCTTTAGTTTGTTAAGTGTTGTGTGGGTGAACCTGTGCTAATGTACCGACCTTCCTAGGACTAATACATACTTGTGATTATACCCCTTACAAGCATCCGCAAGTATAAGAAAGTAATTAAGGTAGAAACCTAACCACGGCTTTAAACTCTAAGACCCTGACGTCACTTGTGCAATGGTTTCCTAACGGGGGTTCAGGTTTCTGTCACTCTGGCAACCCCTACGATTAGTAGCCAAATACACAATGCATTCCCCTAGGCCCATATAGGTGAAGTGTCATGTAGTCGACGTTCACATGACACCACTAGAAGAAGTACACCACAACTTAAATATCAAACTATTGAATCTTTCTCAACACAATTCCACTACTAACAACATGACTTCTCCCATGTCCTCAAGAACAAAACGAACTACTCACAAGACATCATATGGATCATGACCAGAGATGAAATAATAATGTATAACAATCTGAACATAAACAATAATTCAATGGTTCACTCAATAGCATCAACTACAAAGAGTAATCAACACCGAGAAAGTTTCCCCTAAGAAATATGCAAGATTCAACCCAATTGTTACAGTGGTATGGAGGTGGTGATGATGGTGCTGGTGGAGATGATGGTGGTGATGATGATGATGATCCCGATGAAGTCCAACTTGATGGTGGTGTTGATGGCGATGATCTCCCCTCTCCGGGAAGGAATTCCCCCGGCAGAATTTTGTCTGCCGGAGGGATTTTTCTCTCTTGGTGTTTTCTGCCCCGTAGCGGCGGCAAAATCTTTCTGTGGTTGCTCTCCAGGTATTAGGGTTCCGTGGAGCCAGGGGTGGACCAGGGCGGCCACACCAACTGGTGGCATGACCTAGGGTGGCCCACGCCAGGGGGTGGTGTGGCCCCCCTGTGGCCCATCTCAGCTTCTCCTTCTAGCTTCCTTCGTCTTTTGGAAAAATAGGATTTTCCATGTATTTTCCCGGATTTTCTGATCTTCGCAAATTTTGCCTCCAAACAGCACCTTTTCCATCAGAATCCTGACTGCAGCGGTCCATGCTCCAAAAGTCATCAACCATGCAAAAACAGATGAAATAACATAAGTATCATCTCTTAATATGAAATATATCAATGAATAACAGTAAATTATGATATAGAATAGTGATGTAAAATGGACATATCAACTCCCCTAAAGCTTAGACTTTGCTTGTCCCCAAGCGAAAACTGAGCTCAATAAACATGACCTCAGGTTTATGGAGTGAAGAGTCGATAAAATAATACGGACAAGAAGCATCACATTCATTAATACATAAATCGTAATAGAAGACAACTTCACTATTATATAACTTAACTTGCAATAAGTAAAGGAAAAACAATAAAGATACATAAAGTAAATCATAATTGGTAATAGCAAACTTAGCTCTTGGTCGAAAAATAGTTGATAATTTGTTGAAGTTCACAAATAACTGGTTTTCAAAGTAGTAATCACCAGGATAAGAGAAAAGTGCAAAACAAGGAACATAATAAACATGATTGAATAAATCATCATATGAATGAATGAAACACAACAACTAAAAATACTTGCTGAGATAGAAGGGAATAGGTTTACTGACTCAACTAAAAAAGTAAAAGAAAGGCCCTTCGTAGAGGGAAGCAGGGATTTCAAGCTTCATAAAGAGCTTCCAACAATTATGGTACTTATTAGCTTTCAGCTCTCATTGCCCCTATCATAAGCATCTTTAGGTGATTAAAGTTAAAGTGACACAACTAAGAGGATATGCTTGACAAGTTATAAGTTGAAATCTCATGCCCCTTACTTACGAGTACCGAACCTCATGCTACTCAACTTCAGTCACAAGTAAGCTCTTGTCATTGTAAATACATACGTATCATAAAGAACCGCCAATAGGGTACCCCTTGCACATGATACAGGAGCTATCCCATAATTAAAATGACAAGGCAAGCAGACAATGAGCATCTCAGCGATCCTTTTATTTGCTATTTACATAGGTTTTTATTGAGGATGCTTCATAGAGTGCTCATTATGGTTATGCTGCAAGTTTCCACCATGATTAGGCATGGCTTAGGCTAGCGGCCCAGGAGTTTCTCTAACACACATATAAATTCCATGATCTTACAAGTTCCCCTTTTATTTCACACCGCCGGGATCCATAGGCAAAAGAATCATGATATCAATGGAATATAAGTGCAAAGTTGAAAGTGTTCCCCATGATACATGGTTCTGCTAACTTCAACTTATAAAGCGCAAACATATACGCAACAAAGATGGACACAATGGTTCAAGTTTATTAAATGCAAGAAAGTAAAAGTGTGTCATCAAGTTCGCGAGAGCTTTAATCACTAATTTTCTCATAACAAGTTTAATTTGGAAGGTAGATAAAAACATGAATTTACTTGGAATAGCAATAATGCTAATAGGTAGGTATGGTGGACACAAATGGCATTGGTTTTGGTTTAAGGATTGGATGCATGAGAAGCATTCCCTCTCAGTACAGGTTTTTGGCTAGCAAGGCTGGGTAGCAAGCATAAGAGTTGAAGGAAACAAACAAACATACAAGTGATACAAACAAACATGCAATATTCCTCCGAAGCACAAAAGATCTTAACTAGAGAATACTAAACTTATGAGCAAATCAAGAAAGAAAGATGATGAAATTATATTTCTTTAGAGTACTTTTATCTTTTTCATTCAATTCTCAAAATAGTGTTGCTACTGACCGAGCCAGGTTTGCCAAAACCAACTAATATTAACTCAATGATCCCAAAGTGCTACCAATACTAATGACAAGATCAATCATATAACCATGAATTGAAAACTAATATAAGATATGCAAAGAATAAATGATAATATTCCATAACGGCAACTCACACCAAGGGATACATAGATATCTAACAAGAGGGGGACACTTCCATAATGCAAACCATCCTACATGATAACTTCTCTATTCATGATATGACTCTACTAAAAAGGTAAAAAGATAGAAGATAGTGATGTGATACTGTGGCCCTCCCCTAAGCTTGGAACAAACCAAGGGGATGCCAAAACCTTATGACCAATTACTCCTTCGGTGGTGGTGTTCTCTCGATGAGCTCTTTGATTAGTTTCCCCAAGTCCTCAATCTCGAAGGTAAGATTACGAATCAGCTGTGAGTTTTGCTCAATGCAGCTCATGATCATGTCGGGTTGAGAATTCCAGCTCTTGCGATTATTTCCCCACTCTTCCTCCTTGAAGTCTTCTTTTCCTGCATGGCTAGAACGAGGCAAATCCCAATTGGAGGGTAGTTTCCCCTTGGGCATATTCTGGTATTGATGTTCATGGATAAGGGTATGGAAAGGATTCTTGGTGCGTGGAGGAAGTGACCGTGCAGCCAAACAGTGACGCAGAGGTTTCCCTCTAGTTGACATCCATGCAGTCCTTCTAACCCTGGCGGGTTTTGTCAACACTCCAATGCTTGTAATGGTAGTGCCGGTGTGCAGATGTTGGCCTTGCTTTGTCTCCTCTTCGTCTTCACTCTTGATCTCCTCCTCCTCTCCGGGGTCTTGGGGATGTTCCTCCATAGGCTCCTTTCCTTTATCCTTGGCGGACACCATCGTGCTTCTAACTTTCAAGAATAGTTCCTGGCAGAAATAGATCAAAACGAAAACACGACGAGAACACGATATATGAACCTTGGGGGATCCGGGGGATTATATATTACGAAGTTTTACAACAAAAGGAAGGTACTGGGAGAAAATGGGTCAGAGACGGAGTCCGCGGTGGCCACACCACCTGCTGGCATGGCCAGGGGGCCCGTGCTAGGGGGTGGTGTGAGCCACCCTGGCTCCATTTCCGTCCCTCTTTCGCCTCGTTGCTTTCCTTGTTGGATAAAAACTCCAAAAATATAACTGGATAGAATTTTCGTGGAACTTTTCTTACCAGATCTGTTACCTATTCGAAAACGGACTCTGCAGGTCTCTGAATTTGGTCTTTGATAAATTATTCCGGAGTTACCACTTGAAAAGCATCAACATCTTCATTGTAAGAATCTCCAGCAATATAGTGCTTGAGTCGCTGCCCATTCACCACTTGTGTAGTGTTATCTTTTAAAGAAGATATTTTTATTGCTCCTGAACGGTACACTTCTTCAATAACGGAAGGTCCTTCCCATTTTGACAGTAATTTTCCTGCAAAAAATCTGAGACGAGACCTATACAATAGAACTTTCTCACTGATGGCTCGGTGTTAATGTGGAGCTCGTTGGGGAACCCCAAGAGGAAGGTATGATGAGCAGAGTAGTAAGTTTCCCTCAGTTATGAAACCAAGGTTTAATCGAACCAGTAGGAGCAAGGAAACACCCCAAAGGTGTTGCTAGCTGAGCCTTGGCAGGGCGCACTACCGGTGCTAGTAGCAACGTGGAGACCTGCACAACACAACCACAAAACTTTGCCCCCAACTTGCGATGAGGTTGTCAATCTCACCGGTTTTGCTGAAAACAAAGGATTAAACGTATCGAATGGAAGGAAGTAATAGTTTGCAGAAAGTAAACACAAAGAAGTAAACAATTTGTAGATTGTATGTAAAAGAAAGGATCGGGGTCCATAGTTCACTAGAGGTGGCTCTCCTTAAGATAGATAACATGCTGGGTGAACAAATTATAGCGGGGCAATTGACAAACATCGAGAAAGCAATACATGCATATACTAATCATCTTGACTCCTTTGGAACTTGATTGGGCATTACAACATTATACATATACCGCCATCCAACTGCATCTATGACTAATAATCCACCTTCAGGTTATCATCCGAACCGCCTCAAGTATTAATTTGCAAGCAACAGATTATTGCTTTATGAATTGCGTGTACTGTAAACAATACGATTGTTCTATGAACAAAGGATTGTTGTTTTCTCCCTAGTAGTAACAACACATCTAGTACCTTAGAGATTTCTGTCACTTCCCCAGATTACCAGAGGCATGAACCTACTATCGAGCATAAATACTAACTCTTGGAGTTGCTAGCATCTACTTGGCCAAGATAGCTACTAACAACGAAAAGCATGCAAGATGACAAATAACAAAGACATGATAGAATCAATAATCAATCTGAAATGGCATCTCGATATCTATCGGATCCTCGCAAACACAACATGCAGAATTACAAATAGATGATCTTGATCATGAACGGAGCTCACAAGATCTAGACATGAAAGCACAAAGGAGGAGAACCAGCCATCTAGCTACTACATGGACCCGTAGTCCAGAGATGAACTACTCACGCATCACACCGGAGGCTTGCATGATGATGAAGAAGGCCTCCAGGGTAAATTCCCCTCTCCGGCAGGGTGCCGGGAAGAGCTTTAGATCCCCCCCGATCTAGGGACAGAGACGACGGTGGCTACAGACTCTTTCGTGGATTTTTGATCGGGTACTTAGGGTTTTGGTATCGGAGGCATCTTATAGGCGGAAGGAGAGGCTGAGGGGGTGCTGGGCTTGGCCAGACCACCCCCTGGCGCGGGCCAGGCCTGGCCGTGCGACCAGGTGGTGTGGCCGGCCCCCAACCCTTCTCCGTCTCGTATTCTAGCATCATATGTCTTCCGGAAAAATAGGCACTTTAGCTTTTGTCCCGTCCAATTCTGAGAATATTCATTTTCTGACTTTCCTGGAACCAAAAATAGAAGAAAACAGGTAGCTGGCACTGTGGCTCTTGTTAATAGGTTAGTCCAAGAAATCATATGAAAAGTACTCCAAAGTGTGGAAAAAACACAAGAAAGTAGATAAAACCAAGCATGGAACATCAAAAATTATAGATACATTTGCAATGTATTAACATCCCCAAGCTTAACTCCTGCTCGTCCTCGAGTAGGTAGGTGATAAAAAGAAAGAATAATTTTTTAGGTGACTGCACCATCAAAGACTTGATCAAAGTATTTGTAAGACATTCAAGGCTGGGATCATAGTACTTCAATCATAACATGAAAGACAAAGTTCTATCAATAAGACATAGAAACTATGATGCAACATGAAAAGGCACAAATAAAAGATTCATGAATAACAATGCTTTGCAAGACGTTTGTTTGTTTCACATAAAGAAAACATAGCATAATAGTATTCAGCTTGTCCCTCATAGAGTAGCAAATATAAATGCATAGGACACCTTCAAAGTTCATAAGAGTGACTAGATACAAATAGTTTAAAACAAGCAATATCAGGTTATGCATCAATCAACTAGTCTTGGGACAATGCACATAGAACTAAGAATGGCCACTATGCTCTCAAAGTAGGTGCATAAAGGTAGAAGGTGGAGACTCAATATAATAGTGGAAGAAAGGCCTTCATAGAAGGAAGTAGAGATTCAAGTTTCATAAAGAGCTTCCAAAAATTATGGTACTTATAGCTTTCAGCTCTTATTGCCCCTATCATAAGCATCTTGAAGTGATTAAGGTTAAAGTGAACAAACTATGGTGTACATGCTTGATGAAGTATACGTTAGAAATCTCATGTCCCTTGAATACGAGGGCCGCTCCACATGCTACTCAAGTTTAGTCACCGGTAAGTTCTTGTCATCGTAAGTACATGTGGATCATAGATAACCGCCAACGGGGTACCCCTTGCACGATGATACAGAAGAATCCCCATATCAAAATGACAAGGCAAGCAGACAACAAGCATCTTAGCAATCTTCTTATTTACCATGGGAATATGGTGCTTTATTCTCTCTTTCCTCTTTTCATAATCTCTTTTTTTCTTTTTCTCTTTTTTCTCAATATAGGACTCTCTTTTTTATAAGAAGAATGCTTCATAGACAACTCATTATGGTTATGCTGCAGGTTTCCACCATGTCAGCATGGATTAGACCAGTGGCCTAGGCGTTTCTCTAACACATATACATTACTCCATGGACTTACAAGCTCCCCTTTCATTTCACACCGACGACATTCATAGACAAAAGAGCATGATATCAACTAGGTACAAAGTACCCGTGCAATGTTGAAAGCGTTCCCCATGACAACATGGTTTTGCTAATTCCCAACAAATAAGTGCAAGCATATACACCATAGACGACACAATGGTTCAAGTTTATTAAGGGCAAGAAAAGTAAAGTGTGCCATCAAGTTTGTGAGAGCTTTAATCACTAGTTTTCTCATAACAAGTTTAATCTGGAAGGTAAAAAAAAGCATGAATATACTTGGAATAGCATAAGATAGTAGGTAGGTATGGTGGACTCTTTGGAATAACTTGGTTTAGGGAGTTGGATGCATGAGTGGAACTCATACTTGGTTGTGGAGGCTAGCAAAAGACTGGGAGTGACAACCTAAGAGAGCAATAATGGACATAATCATGCAGAGCGACAAAACATCATTGATCAAAGCATAAAGTGATACTACAAGTTGAAAACTAAAGGATCATGAAGGCTAATGGTGACTTGAGATAGTCATAACATGGTGTGAGCATGCGCTAGTCAACCTAAATATCAAAGGAAAATACCACTATACTATGCCTTAATATGCTAAAACAACGCATGTTTCATCCAAGGCACATTAAGCAATCTCAATTGTTTATAACAAGTCATGCTACACCAAATAATACTAAGCATAAAGCCAAAACAATATCAAGCATGGCATGACAAAGCATAGGCCATAGTCAAAAACAAGCTCTTTTTACCACTTAAGCATGAGCTTCCCTACTCTTTTCCAAACCAAACCAAACTATTTGAAAACAGTTTATGAAAGAGGGGGTCCAACCAATTTATTCAGTAAACTAAGCAAACAAAAGCAAACAAAAAACCAAAACAAAAAATAATACGCTCCAAGAACAACACAACTATGCATGAAACAATAAAAATGAAGCGTTTGGAAGAAACCTAGGATTTTTATTGATGAAGAAGGGGGTGCCTTGGTCATCCCCAAGCTTTGACGCTTGTACTTCTTGGATATTTCTTGGGGTGACACGCATGGCATGCCCAAGCTTGAGCTTTAGTCCATCCTTCATCTCATTACTCATTCCTTCCATACACCTGAATTTTTTCCTTCATACAAAACTTCACACAATCTTTATTAGCAACATTAGTGCACTCAAGATAATAAGTCTTTAGGTTCAGTTCTAACACCAATAAACTTCCATTAAAACACTAGCTACTGAAGCACTTCCCTCAAAAAGCTCAATTCCCCAAAAGAAGTAAAAAAGGAACCAACAAGAAGCAAATGCAGAAAATGGCAGAAATATGTCAAAATAGACCAGCAGGTAAAGACGAATTTTTTCAAAGACTTTCTGTTGCTAAAATCAAAAAGTGTTGATCTAACGAAAGTTAGATAACAACCTGGGGCCGAAGCACAAAAATTTACGCCTCAAAATGACGTTCAGAGATTTTACACGAATTGTTACGGTGAAGCATAGAAATCTGTTTCGGGACAACAACTTTCCCAATCATTACTTCTCTCTCATTAGAGGTTACTCTTGGCACAAAAAGCAAATAAAAAGGATAAGGATCGGTTATTACTGAAGTAATAACTTCGAAGACTCATCTAAAACTTTTGGGTTTTCTCCTAATAAGTACTTTTCTTTAACGCCTTTAAGTTAGGCTTGATAATTTGAGAAGATGCTCACATAGGAAATATGAATTGAAGTAAAAGAGAGCATCAAGAAGCAAATTCAAAACACATTTAAGTCTAACCCTCTTCCTATGCATAGAAATCTTATACGCAAATTAATTCGCATAAAACAAAGCAACATGCATAGGACGATAAAACAAGAGTAACTTCAAAACTTTCAGCAAATAGAGAGGTGTTTCAGTACCATGAAAACTTTTACAACCATATTTTCCTCTCTCATAATAATTTCCAGTAGCCTCATGAATAAACTCAACAATATAACTAGCACATAAAGCATGCTTTTCATGATCTACAAACACTAGAGCTTTATTATAAACATTTTCAAAAGAATCCTCAGGAACATGACATTCGTCCTCCTTTGGTAAGCATGGGGGACAATCAAATAATGTAAGGGGTAAAGAGTTACTCTCATTAGAAGGTAGGGATGGGTAGATCCATTCTTCCTCCTCTTGATCATCACTCTCCTCCTCTTTTTCATCCAATGAGCTTCCAGTTTCAGCAATTTCTTCTTCCATAGGCTCCTGCAAGGCATTAGTCTTCCATTGGTGGAGAGCATCTATTAAGATATTCAAGAATATAGGCATTTTCTACCTTGTAATTATCAAAGCAAAATTTAAGTATATCATAAACCTCATATTTATAAAGTGAATCATCAGTATTTTCAAGCAAACTAGCAAGTTCAAATGCACCCTTCCAAGCAATAAATTCTTCAGTTTGTTCCACATCATAAAAGTCATAATTTCCTTTAACATAAGAAGATATGGTAACATTATCATTATACTCACATTGAAAAGGGAGGTGTTTATACCTCCTACAGCAACAAGATTTATCAAAGCAATAAGTAACATTATAAGTCGAGCACACGTTTCTATCAATGATATTCAATTTATCAATTTGTTCCCATAAGTATTTCCTTTTTGTGACAAGCGGTGTTCCTTATAATAAATTTTTTGTTCTTCCATGAACCCACCTTGCCAATAAGATTCAGTTTCAAAGAAACCAACCATTGATAGAAAGCATGATAAAGCAAGACAATAACGGACGAATGAAAATAACAACTATAGTAGGAACTAATTTTTGTGTGTTTTTGATAAAGAAACAAGCAAACAAAGCAAAAGTAAACTAAGCAAAACAAAAATAACAAAGTAAAGAGATTGGTTATGAGGGACTCCCCTTGTGAAGATGTCCTTGACTCCCTGGCAACGGCGCTAGAAAAATACTTGATGGCTCGGTGTTGATGTGGAGCTCGTTGGGGAACCCCAAGAGGAAGGTATGATGATCACAACAGTAAGTTTCCCTCAGTTATGAAACCAAGGTTTAATCGAACCAGTAGGAGCAAGGAAACACTCCAAAGGTGTTGCTAGCTGAGCCTTGGCAGGGCGCACTACCGGTGCTAGTAGCAACGTGGAGACCTGCACACCACAACCACAGAACTTTGCCCCCAACTTGCGATGAGGTTGTCAATCTCACCGGTTTTGCTGAAAACAAAGGATTAAACGTATCGAATGGAAGGAAGTAATAGTTTGCAGAAAGTAAACACAAAGAAGTAAACAATTTGTAGATTGTATGTAAAAGAAAGGACCGAGGTCCATAGTTCACTAGAGGTGGCTCTCCTTAAGATAGATAACATGCTGGGTGAACAAATTACAGCGGGGCAATTGACAAACATCAAGAAAGCAATACATGCATATACTAATCATCTTGAATCCTTTGGAACTTGATTGGGCATTACAACATTATACATAGATCGCCATCCAACTGCATCTATGACTAATAATCCACCTTCAGGTTATCATCCGAACCCCCTCCAGTATTAAGTTGCAAGAACAGATTATTGCTTTATGAATTGCGTGTAATGTAAACAATATGATTGTTCTATGAACAAAGGATTGTTGGTTTCTCCCTAGTAACAACAACACATCTAGTACCTTAGAGTTTTCTGTCACTTCCCCAGATTACCAGAGGCATGAACCCACTATTGAGCATAAATACTAACTCTTGGAGTTGCTAGCATCTACTTGGCCAAGATAGCTACTAACAACGGAAAGCATGCAAGATCACAAATAACAAAGACATGATAGAATCAATAATCAATCTGAAATACTCAATATCCATCGGATCCCCGCAAACACAACATGCAGAATTACAAATAGATGATCTTGATCATGAACGGAGCTCACAAGATCTAGACATGAAAGCACAAAGGAGGAGAACCAGCCATCTAGCTACTACATGGACCCGTAGTCCAGAGATGAACTACTCACGCATCACACCGGAGGCTTGCATGATGATGAAGAAGGCCTCCAGGGTAAATTCCCCTCTCCGGAGGGTGCCGGGAAGAGCTTTAGATCCCTCCCGATCTAGGGACAGAGACGACGACGGCTACAGACTCTTTCGTGGATTTTTGATCGGTTACTTAGGGTTTTGGTATCGGAGTCATCTTATAGGCGGAAGGAGAGGCCAAGGGGGTGTTTGGGTCGGCCAGACCACCCCCTGGTGTGGGCCAGGCCTGGCCGCGCGGCCAGGTGGTGTGGCCGGCCCCCAGCCCTTCTCTGTCTCGTATTCTGGCATCAGATGTCTTTCGGAAAAATAGGCACTTTGGCTTTTGTCCCGGCCAATTCCGAGAATATTCATTTTCCGACTTTCCTCGAACCAAAAACAGCAGAAAACAGGCAGCTGGCACTACGGATCTTGTTAATAGGTTAGTCCAAGAAATCATATGAAAAGTACTCCAAAGTGTGGACAAAACACAAGAAAGTAGATAAAACCAAGCATGGAACATCAAAAATTAAATATACATTTGCAATGTATCACTCACCGACATGTAATTCTCTCTTAAGTATTCGCTTGTCATGCCATCTTTTAAATTTTTCCTTAAAAAGCCTAGCATTCTCATATGCTTCACTCCTCCATTCATCCAAAGAACTTAAGTCAACTAATCTTTTTTCACCAGCAAGCTTACAATCTCTATTAAGTTCATTAACTGCCCAATAAGCTTTGTGTTCTAATTCTAAAGGTAGGTGACAAGCTTTCCCATAAACCATTTTATAAGGAGACATCCCCATAGGGTTTTTATAGGCAGTCCTAAAGCCCATAAAGCATTGTTCAACTTTTTAGCCTAGTTTTTTCTAGATCTATTAACAGTCTTTTGCAAGATGGATTTAATTTCTCTATTTGATAACTCTACTTGCCCACTAGTTTGGGGATGATAAGCTGAAGCGATTCTATGATTAACATCATATTTAGCAAGGGTCTTTCTAAAACCACCATGAATGAAATGAGAACCTCCATCAGTCATGAGATACCTAGGCACTCCAAACCCAGGAAATATAACATCCTTAAGCATTTTTAGAGAGGTCTCCCCATCAGCACTCTTCATAGGTATAGCTTCTACCCACTTAGTGACATAATCAACGGCAACAAGAATATGAGTATAACCTTTTGAGGGAGGAAAAGGACCCATAAAGTCAAATCCCCAGCAATCAAAGGGTTCAATAACTAGAGAGTAGTTCATAGGCATTTCATTGCGTCTAGAAATATTACCAACACGCTGACACTCATCACAAGATAAAACAAATTTTCTTGCATCTTTAAAAAGGGTAGGCCAGTAGAAACCTGATTGTAGTACCTTTTGCGTAGTTCTATCTCCCGCATGATGTCCTTCATAGGCACTACCGTGATATTTCCGCAATATCTCCTTTTGTTCATATTCTGGGACACATGTTTGCATAATACCATCCACTCCTTTATATAAATGTGGGTCATCCCAAAATAATGCCTCAAATCATAAAAGAACTTCCTTCTTTGCTGAGCTATGAAAGTTGGAGGCAAATACTTGGAGACAATAAAGTTAGCATAGTCAGCATACCAAGGGCTCCCTCGTGAGCTTACCCCTATTGCAGCCAACTGTTCATTTGGGAAACTATCATTAATAGGCATAGGATCAAAAGATATGTCTTCCAATCGAGATAAATTATCAGCTACAGGATTTCCAGCACCTTTCCTATCCACAATATGTAGGTCAAACTCTTGTAAGAGTAACACTCATCTAATAAGCCTAGGCTTAGCATCTTTCTTCGTCATAAGGTACTTAATAGCAGCATGATCAGTATGAATGGTAACTTTTGAGTCAACAATATAAGGTCTAAACTTATCACAAGCAAAGACGACGGCTACAAATTCTTTTTCAGTAGTAGCATAATTCCTTTGAGCAGCATCAAGAGTCTTACTAGCATAATGGATAACATTTAACTTTTTATCAATTCATTGCCCAAGGACAGCACCTACAGCAAAATCACTAGCATCACACATTATTTCAAAGGGTAAGCTCCAATCAGGTGGTTGAACGATAGGGGCTGTAGTTAAAGCCTTCTTTAGAGTTTCAAAAGCTTCCTTACAATCGTCGTCAAAGACAAAGGGTACATCTTTTTGAAGAAGATTAGTGAGGGGTTTTGATATCTTATAGAAATCTTTAATAAACCTTCTATAGAAACCAGCGTGATCAAGGATACTACAAATACCTTTGATGTCTCTTGGACAGGGCATTTTCTCAATTGCCTCAACTTTAGCTCTATCAACTTCTATGCCTCTTTCAGAAACCTTATGCCCAAGTACAATACCTTCATTCACCATGAAGTGGCATTTCTCCCAATTGAGAACAAGATTAGTTTCTTCGCATCTCTGCAAAACTTTATCGAGGTTGTGCAAACAATTATCAAAAGAAGTTCCGTAGACGGAGAAGTCATCCATGAACACTTCCACAATTTCCTCACAAAAACATTGAAAGATAGCGGACATGCATCTTTGAAAAGTAGCAGGAGCATTACATAAACCAAAAGGCATATGTCTATAGGCATAGGTTCCATAAGGGCATGTAAAAGTAGTTTTTTCTTGATCTTGTTGTTTAGCAACAATTTGAGAGAAACCAGAGTATCCATCAAGAAAACAAAAATGGGTCTTTTTAGACAACCTTTCTAACATTTGATCAATAAAAGGAAGTGGGTAATGGTCTTTCTTAGTAACTTTGTTAACTTTCCTGAAATCAATGCACATCCTATAACCTACTACTATTCTTTGGGGAATAAGCTCATCATTATCATTAGGAACAACGGTAATTATCCCTTTTTAGGGACACAATGAACAGGACTAACCCATTCACTATCAGCAATAGGGTAAATAATACCAACATCAAGGAGTTTCAATACCTCGTTTCTTACCACTTACTTCATTTTAGGATTTAAATGATGTTGGTTCTCTGCCACTGGCTTTGCATCTGGTTCTATATTGATAGCATGTTGACATATAGTAGGAGAAATCCCTTTTAAATCATCCAGAGTATAACCCATAGCCCCTCGGTGTTTCTTCAATACCTCCAATAATCTTTCCCCTTCCTTCACTGAAAGTTTAGAGCTAATAATAACAGGATATATTTTATTATCATCAATGTAAGCATACTTAAGATCGTCAGGTAAAGGTTTTAGATCGAAAACCGGATCCTTTTTAGGTGGCAACGTGGTACCCAAATCTTCCACAGGCAAGTTATGCTTAAGCATCTTAGGTTGATGACGGAGAATCTCGTCAATCTCATTTCTTTCTTCCATGAAGATCTCACTTTCGTGGTCTTCCAGAAATTACTGCAAAGCATTGTTAGGAGCAAGAGAAATAGAAGCAAGTTGTTCACCTCTAAAATCCTCATTATGGGTTTCATTTTCACAAGGTTCTTTAGTAAATTTCAAAAAATTAAACTCATAAGATTCCCCATCAAATTTTGTCAAGATTTTCTCCCTTTTGCAGTATATAATAGCTCCACATGTACTCAAGAAAGGTCTAGCGAAAATGATGGGATAGGTTTTACTAGCAGCTGAACCAAGTACAAGAAAATCAGAAGGATATTTAATCTTACCACAAAGAACTTCTACATCCCGCACAATACCAATTGGAGAGATGGTCTCTCTATTAGCAAGGTGAATAACCACATCAATCTCTTCTAGTTCACAGGGACTGATTTCATGCATAATTTCTTTGTAAATCTCATAAGGAATAACACTTGAACTTGCACCAATATCACATAAACCATAATAGCAATGATCACCAATTCTAACAGAAAGCACATGGACACTAGCCTTTTTAGTTCTATTAGGATGTGAGACAATATTAGAAGCATCCTCACAGAAGACTATGTGTCCATCTTCTACACTTTTAGTGACAAGGTCTTTCACAATTGCTACAACAGGTTCAATGTTTATTTGTTCATCAGGTTTTACAGTTCTCTTTGCGCTTTTATTGATTACACTAGTTATCATAGGATGCTCCTTTACCTTATCCGGGAAGGGTATTTTCTTGATATAAGGTTCGAGTAGGATGTGATCAATAGTGCAAAATTCAGTACTCCCAATAGGAACACAGTCAACAATATCTTTATAAGGTGCATGGTACTTGTTCCATCCCTTTTTCATAATTTCAATATAAGAAGCAAAAGCCTTAAAACAATTTGTAATAACTTGAAAATCAAGACCATAAGCATTACTAATATTTTGAAAGTCATCAGTTCCCATAAAAGATTCAATGCATTCATAATCATAATTTATACCTGACTTTCTTCCTTTGTCATTCTCCCATGCTTTAGCATTGTCTTGAATACGGTCTAGAAGATCCCATTTGGCTTCTTATTCCATGCGTGTAAATGATCCAGCACAAGAGGCATCCAATAAATCCTTATCATGAAGAGAAAGCCTTGTAGAAAAGTTATTGATAATAATATTGTTGGGGAGCTCATGAATGGGACATTTGAGCATTAGTAACTTCAATCTCCCCAAGCTTGAGATGTGCTCTCTCCATCAAGAGGCCAAAAGTTGTATATTTGATTCCGATCTTTATGAATCTCACTAGGAGGATAAAACTTTGAATAAAAGAGAGGTACTATTTCCTCCCATTCAAGAACTTCACCATTCTTTAGTAGCTTATACCAGTCCTCAACTCTTCCTTTTAGTGATAATGAGAATAACTTCTTCTTGACTTGATCTGTAGTAATACCTGCACACTTGAACAACCCGCATAATTCGTGTATAAAGAGAAAATGATCACCAGGATGGATAGTTCCATCTCCAACATAATATTTATCCATAACACGGTCAATAATTCTTGTAGGTATTTTAAAAGTATCATTCTCAGCAAGTGGTGGTTCATCTACTACCTTAGCAGTGGTAGTAGCATTACGAAATAAGAAACTTAGCGAATTATCCATAATGAAAATAAAGCAACTAACAGAAGTAAACAATACAAACAGTAGAAGTTTCCTTTACCAGTTCCACTCTCCAATAGCGCTTCACTCCCCGGCAACGGTGCCAGAAAATAGTCTTGATGACCCACAAGTATAGGGGTGTATCGCAGTATTTTTGATAAGTAAGAGTGTCGAACCCAACAAGGAGCAGAAGGTGCTGGCTAGTGGCTTGGAGCAGGAATTCTCTGTAAATACTTAGAAAACGGATTTTTAGGTTTTTTTATAATGCAGGTAAATAAAGTACGAGTAAATAAAAGACAATAAGAATAAATGCAGCAAGTGGCCCAATCCTTTATTCAGCAAATGACAAGCCGGTTGTATTACTTAAGATGACCAAACGTTCTTGAGGACACATGGGAATATCATCAAGTGCTTTCGCTTCATATAGTTGATTAATCTTCTTTAGTTTGCTAAGTGTTTTGTGGGTGAACCTATGCTAATGTACCTACCTTCCTAGAACTAATACATACTTGTGATTATACCCCTTGCAAGCATCCGCATGTACAAGAAAGTAATTAAGGTAGAAACCTAACCACAACTTTAAACTCTAAGACCCTGACGTCCCTTGTGCAATGGTTTCCTAACAGGGGTTCAGGTTTCTGTCACTCCGGCAACCCCTATGATTAGTAGCCAAATACACAATGCATTCCCCTAGGCCCATATAGGTGAAGTGTCATGTAGTCGACGTTCACATGACACCACTAGAAGAAGTATACCACAACTTAAATATCAAACTATTGAATCTTTCTCAACATAATTCCACTACTAACAACATGACTTCTCCCATGTCCTCAAGAACAAAACGAACTACTCACAAGACATCATATGGATCATGATCAGAGATGAAATAATGATGTATAACAATCTGAACATAAACAATAATTCAATGGTTCACTCAATAGCATCAACTATAAAGAGTAATCAACATCGGGAAAGTTTCCCCTAAGAAATATGCAAGATTCAACCCAATTGTTATAGCGGTATGGAGGTCGTGATGATGGTGCTGGTGGAGATGATGGTGGTGATGATGATGATCCCGATGAAGTCCAGCTTGATGGTGGTGTTGATGGCGATGATCTCCCCTCTCCGGGAAGGAATTCCCCCGACAGAATTCTGTCTGCCGGAGAGATCTTTCTCTCTCGGTGTTTTCTGCCTAGCATAGGCGGCATAATATTTTTATGGTCGCTCTCTAGGTATTAGGGTTCCGTGGAGATAATATACACCTGAGGGGGGAGCCAGGGGTGGACCAGGGCGGCCACACCAACTGGTGGCATGACCTAGGGTGGCCCACGCCAGGGGGTGGTGTGGGCCCCCTGTGGCCCATCTCAGCTTCTCCTTCTAGCTTCCTTCGTCTTCTGGAAAAATAGGATTTTCCATGTATTTTCCCGGATTTTCTGATCTTCGCAAATTTTGCCTCCAAACAGCACCTTTTCCATCAGAATCCTGACTGCAGCGGTCCATGCTCCAAAAGTCATCAACCATGCAAAAACAGATGAAATAACATAAGTATCATCTCTTAATATGAAATATATCAATGAATAACAGTAAATTATGATACAGAATAGTGATTTAAAATGGACGTATCAATGTGCTGTTGCTACTAGGGAGAAAACAACAATCATTTGTTCATAGAACAATCGTATTGTTTACTTTACACTCTTTGCTTAATGCAATTATCTGTTGCTTGCAACTTAATACTGGAGGGGGTTCGGGTGATAACCGGAAGGTGGATTATTAGTCATAGATGCGGTTGGATTACGGTCTATGTATAATGTTGTAATGCCCAATCAAATCTCATAGGAGTCAAGATGATTAGTATACACATGTATGTTTTCTCGGTGTCTGTCAATTGCCTCGCTGTAATTTGTTCACACAACATGTCATCTATCTTAAGGAGAATCACCTCTAGTGAACTATGGATCCTGGTCCATTCTTTTACCATCAATCTACAAACTATTATTTACTGTTTTCTTTTTTACTTTCTGCAAGCAATTACTACCTTCCACACAATATGTTTAATCCTTTGTTTTCAGCAAAACCGGTGAGATTGACAACCTCACTATAAGTTGGGGGCAAAGTTCTGTGGTTGTATTGTGCAGGATTCCAAGTTGGAAACAACACCTTGGAGGTGTTTCCTTGCTCCTACTGGTTCGATAACCTTGGTTTCATTACTGAGGGAAAACTTGTTGTTGTGCTCATCATACCTTCCTCTTGGGGTTCCCCAACGAGATCAACGTGTTGAGCCGATCATCACCTTTGCCACTTTGGATCGGTTGACTGTTAACTACTGTTATACTCGTCATCATAACCCTTTTCCCTCTTCTCCCCATCATTGCATGTGTAGGAGACATAATCCTATCCTTGATCCACCTTTTCTCTCCGCTCAGTCATAGCCTATACCTCCATGACACACACACACCCCTGTTGTCATCGCTCTCTCTGCCGGTGCAGCCCTCCAAGACAAGCACCAGCTCCACTAGCAACGCGCTCCCCACCGCGGTCCATTCATCCCACCGCCCCACTCCCCCGATTGCAGGAGGACAATGAAACACAACATTTCAGGGATGCTGGAGCACACTAGATGGACCTTCTACATGTGTCAATACCATGGGATAAGTGTCCAATCTCACATTTAGCGAATTTTCTTGAGTAAATTCCGGTTGTCTTCAATGGTTCGGTGCTATGTTCAGGGGAAATTTTACAATTTTGTTTTGAATTCGATAGCATGGTTGTGTATTTTGTCATTGGGAGTTAGAGTATGTAGGTTATCTATTTGAGAACAATTTCCTACTAGGAGATGCTACCGTGAATGCTCTAGGATGGGTAGGAGAAAGGAGGGAGGAGCTCATGGCGATGAAAGCAGAGAGAGAAGCAACAACAGAAGGTGGTGCTGGAGATAAGCAATTGAAGCTGATGAACAACACCATTATGTTATTCAATGCATAAAAGGAAGTGATGATGCTGCTGAAGAAATGAGTTTTCCTACTGTTTGATCTCTGTGTTTTGGTTATTCTGAAAAAACGATGATGATAATGTTGATGATGCTGCTTGTCAATGCAATGATGGAAAAAGTGTGGTTTCCGAAGAAAATAGTTTTAGCTTGCCAAGTTGTGATGTTCTAGTTGAACCAAGTGTGGTTTCTGATAATGTTCTAGTTGAACAAAGTGTGGTTTCTATGTAATGTTGTTTGTTGAGAAATTATAAATGCTCGTATATTTCTAAATTAGCTATACATTTTTCTTTCAATTATATTTAATTACTAGTAATGCTTGTACATAAAGGCAAAAAACAAGTTGAACATAGTGGCCCAAAAGTCATGCTAAAATCATGGAAATTTTGATAGATTATAAAGGAAATGCATCATTGTTATTCTGAAAAGACAATAGCACAATGAAACACCATGGTTTTATTCCCTTTCACTATCTGATGGGGATATGTCGAATGGGGTATTCCCAACATGACGTTTCGATTGGGCCAAAGGTCTCACGAGTGGGCCTGCAGGACGGTGACTGGAATGTGACTAGGGAGAAGGCTCGGCGACTGGAGACTGGAGGCCCAGAAGCGTACTCGAAGCCTAGTCGGATTAGGTCAAAGCCTCCGAATCCATATCATGTTCGGTTGTAAATTGTAAAGCCTAGCGAGGTGCCTCATATATAAACCTCCCTAGGGTCTCCTAAGGACTTACGTTCCATCATACACCCCTTCAAGCGACTCGCTGATTAGACGCCGAGCTCGCCACCCCTGTAACTCGCTCTCCATCAATCCAATCTAGCAGGAGTAGGTCTTTATCCTTCGGGGGGGCGAACCTGGATAAATCCATGTGCATCCGCCCCCATCTCGCACCATAGATGGCTGCCAGCTCTCGCCCCTGATTTAATCAATCGCTGCCAACTGCAGCGACTGCCGTGGCCATTTCCACGACAGTGGCGCCCACTGTGGGGCCTAGCTGGACTGGCCTGAGTTCTGCGGCGAGATCCTATTCGCCGATTGATCGGCCGCTCGCCACCGGCCGCATGATCGCCATCGGCGGGATCTTACAGATCCTGCCTAGCAGCTACGTCCCGGTGATACATTGCAAATGTATCTATAATTTTTGATGTTCCATGCTTGGTTTTATCCACTTTCTTGTGTTTTGTTCCAACTTTGGAGTACTTTTCATATGATTTCTTGGACTAACCTATTTGATGGGGATATGCCTGAGGGGGTATGCACAGTAGTAGGTTTCGAGTGGGCCGGAAGGCCCGCAAGTACGCCTGAAGGACATCGACTGGACTTCGAGGAAGGAAGAGGCCCATCGACTGGCGACTGGAAGCCCAAGAGCGTAGCAGAAGTCCAGTCGGATTAGGTCAAAGGCTCCCGGATCCTTATCTTGTTCGGAGGCAACTTGTAAACCCGGGGAGGTGCTCCATATATAAACCTCCCTAGGGTATCGTAGAGACTTACGTTCCATCATACACCCCCTCGAGCGACTCGCCGCCCAGCTGCCGAGCTCGCCACCCTTGTAATTCGCTCTCTCATAATCTAACCTAGCAGGAGTAGGTCTTTACCCTCCGGGGGGCGAACCTGGGTAAACCCTTGTGCACCTGCCCCCATCTCGCACTACAGATGGCCGCCAACTCTTCCTCACGAAACTCTCAATCGCCGCCTATGGCGGCAACTGCCGTGGCCATTTCCACGATAGTGGCGCCCACCGTGGGGCATAGTGGGACTGGCCTGAGTTATATGGCGAGACCCTACTCGCCGATCGAGCGGCCGCTCACCACTGACCGCATGATCGCCTTTGGCGGGATCTTGCAGATCCTGCCCAACAGCTACATCCTGGCGTCGCGCCCGATCACACACGCCGCGGTGATGCCGATCGGCTCCATCAACCTCTTCGTCGGCTTTACCGGCGCGGTCGACCCAGCCGTGACCATGATCGTCGGCAGATCGCCTCCACACCGCGATCTGCTCTCGGAGGAGCAGGTCCATTCCATCAGGGGCCTCGTCACCGAGTACGACTCGGCCGCTAGCGACGCGGTCGAGACCAACGTCGCCACCAACGACGATGCCTTAAACGACGACGCCGACTCCGCAACCCCCGCATCGGCCAATGGATCCATCACCGCCGCGTCGTGGGAGGACTCCATCATGCGAGTCTCCAACCCCGAAGATTTCGAGGATCCGTCCATACTGGGGATCTTCGACTCCGATTCTGGCTCGGAATCCCCCGAGGACCTTCGCGCCAGATCCAATCGCTTCAACGCGATTTACATGGCGGGAAGCGCGGCCGCCCCGCCAGATCCGTTCTCCACGCCGATTCCGCCGACCGCGACGGCCACGGAGGTGGAACAAGCCCGCCTGTGGTTCTAGGAGGCGCAGCGCAACAAACTCGCTGAGCGCGAGAAATACCGCCTCGAACGAGAGACGGCGAAGGAGCTGTCACTCTATCACCAGCGCCGCATCAGGACCCGCCTGAACCCCGACGTTCAGGGACGCGTCCTGAACTTCAACGACAAGGGCGACCCCACACGCGCCGCCGAGCGCGAACACGGCGAGAATGCGCCACCAGGAGGAGGCAACCCCACAAGACCACCACTTGGAGCACCGGCAAATGGGGCCCCTCCACCACCCATGGGCCGTGCGCCCCCACCCGACCAACCACGCATCATCATCTCGCCTCAAGCCCGGGACGCCAACGGGCTACCACTCTACTCCACCCCAATGGACAACGTCGTCACGGCCGACGCCGCGATCGCCAACCTCGATGTCCAAGGCAACGACGCGTTGCAGATCCAGTACGCCAAAGCGCTACTCGTCAGGGCCGTCGAGCAGCAAGCCGCGGGAGTAGATCCGCGTGGGCGGATGTATTCCTGCTCGTCAGCAAGCAGGGCAGCATCGAGCGGCCACCCAATCGTGGCCAACGCGATAGTTTGCCCACCACCCCAACCACTGGCAAACCAACCGCGAGCCGCCAACCCCGTGTTGTCGACCAACGAGCCGCGACCTGCGAACAACACCGTTGCTGCAAACGGGCAACCACTCGATGCCCGAACACACATCATCAACAATCAAGTGTGGCGGTCGCGCCAGCCCTACGACTTGCGACACACCCTCATCAACCGCGGCGACCCAGAGCCAAGAGGCTCACTCAGTCGAGTCGGGCCACAATGCTTTGGACCCATGATCCGCGGGGAAAAATACCCCGCCAACTTCAAGGCCCCCAAGGAGATCGAGAAATATGACCTGACGTACGACCCCGCCGTTTGGCTGGACACATATCTCATGGCAATGGGGATCGCAGGCCACACCGACCTGCTCGCCGCTCGCTACCTCCCCCTGATGATGGAGGGTGCGACCCGACATTGGATCAATACGCTACCCGCCGACAGCATCGACTCCTGGGAAGAAATGCGGGACGCCTTCGTCAGGCACTTCGAGGGTTCCTACACCCGCGCCACCACCATCGAGGACCTGGAGCGATGCATCCAGGGACAACGCGAGTCGACCCGTCGGTGGATCCAAAGGTGGCAAGAGCTGTGGATAAACGCCTCCGGCATCCACCTAGACACGGCGATACATTGCTTCAAAAACGCATGCCGGTACGAACCTCTGGTCGCCAAGATCAAGACGGTCTACCAGATGCTCGACAATATCCCCGACCTCCTCGAGATTGCCAAGCGCTACACGGAGGAAGATCCCAACCAAGACTCCTATGACAAGTCGGGAGGAAGACGGCGCACCAGCATCCATGACAGCGGGCGACTACACGACATGCGCTACAGCAACACCTGCATCACCGGCAAGCGCCGGACCGATGGGCGAGTCGACTTCGTCGCCAACGCCGGCTATGGCCAACGCGACTCCAAGAACTACCGCCGTGACGGAGGAAACTACCGCGACAGCGGGAACTACCACGCCAACAACGCGACGAGGCCAAAATTCGACCCCGCTGCCCTGCTTAATCAGCCCTGCATCTACCACAGCAGGGAGGGAAAACTAGCCACCCACACCACCGCCGACTGCCACTCTCTCAAAGAGATCGAGAAGGCAAGACTTGTAAGGGAGGACCCCAACAACAACCAACCGCGGGGTAATGGGAACGGCGGTGGCTTCGGAACCACTGTCGGGTCGCTTCATACCTTCACTGGGCTCGGCACCAAGCGTGAGAAGAAGGTACTCGCCCGCGCGGTTGCCGTCAATGTGGTGACACAAGTCGACATTCCCCGCTTCCTAAACTGGTCCGAGCAAAGCATCACCTGGAGTCGCCAGGACCACGCGCCAAGAATCGAGTATCCAGGGCGAGTCGCCCTGGTGGTCAGGCCAAAGGTGGCCAACTACTGGCTGCCCAAGACACTGATGGACGGTGGGAGCTCCATCAACATCCTATACCTCGACACCTTCAAAAGGCTCCAGCTCCCAGAAATAGCAATCGAGCCAACACTGACGACCTTCCACGGCATCGTCCCCGGTCGGAAGGCGTACCTGATCGGGAAGGTGACGCTGCCAGTCACCTTCGGCACCCCGGCAAACTACCGCACGGAGAGGATCGTCTTCGAACTAGTAAACTTCCGCAACCCCTACCACTGCGTCCTGGGCCGCCAGGCATTCGCAAAGTTCATGGCGACTCCACACTACACCTACAACATGATGAAGCTCCCCGGGCCGAGCGGCATCATCACCGTCCACGGCGACCCCGATATGGCCGTGGAATGCGAGGAAAAGGGCGCCGAGCTTGCCGACACCGTCATCGCGCGGAGACTGACCACGCGGAGGAGCTCGCGAAATACGCGGGCAACATCAACAAGGACGATCCCACCATCCTGAAGAAACCAATCGCCGCAAACTCCACGTTTGAGGCGACCACGCACACCCGCACCGTCGAGCTCGTCCTAGGCGACTCCAGCCAGACGGTCACCATCGGGGCGCATATGAGCCCCGCATAGGAAAGCGCGCTCATCGGGTTCCTCTGTGAGAACCACGACATCTTCGCATGGAAACCATCTGACATGCCAGGTGTCCCGAGGGAACTCGCAGAGCACAAACTCAATGCCGACCCCAAAGTGTGACTAGTAAAACAGTCGCTACGGCCCTTCAATGAAGAACGTCATCGAGCAATCGTCGAGGAGGTCCAGCGCCTGTAGCCGCAGGCTTCATCCGGCCAATTAAGTACTCCAAGTGGCTGGCAAACCCAGTCCTGGTTCTCCAAAAGAACAACACCTGGAGAATGTGTATAGACTACACCAACCTCAACAGTGCCTGCCCGAAGGAGGAGTTCGTCCTACCGCGCATCGATCAGATCATCGATTCGACCGCGGGATCGGAGTCGCAGTGTTTTCTCGACGCTTACTCTGGTTACAACCAGATCAAGATGGCGGTCGAAGACGAAGAGAAGACGGTGTTCATCATGCCATTCGGCGCGTTCTGCTACACGACCATGACATTTGGCCTCAAGAACGCAGGCGCCACATATCAGAGGTGCATCCAGGAGTGTCTAGCGAGCCAAATTGGCCGCAACATCCATGTCTACATCGATGACGTGGTGGTAAAATCCACCCGCCAGGACGATCTGCTCGCCGACCTAGCAGAAACCTTCGCAAATCTACGGAGGTACAACATCAAGCTGAACCACGGAAAATGCACCTTCGGCGTACCCACTGGACAACTTCTAGGGTACGTAGTCTCCAAGAGAGGCATTGAGGCCAACCCCACCAAGATCGACACCATCGCGTGACTCGGGAAACCCGAGTGCCTGCGCGACGTCCAAAAGTTGGCAGGGCGAGTCGCGGCTCTCAGTCGCTACATCCCCCGACTAGGCGAGAAGGCAATGCCCCTATACCGCCTGATGCACAAGAACCCAACGTTCCAATGGGACGCAGTGGCTGACAACGCACTAAAAGCACTCAAAGAAGTGCTACTTGCGGCACCACTACTGGCCGTGCCACTCGACAGAGAGCCCATGCTCGTCTACGTCGCGGCCTCCAATCAGGTCGTCAGCGCCGTGATGGTCGTCGAACGACTAGAAGAGGGCAAGGAGCGCCCCATACAGCGCCCAGTATACTACATCAGCAAAGTCTTAACAGACTCACGACAGCGCTACCCGCAATACCAAAAACTGGTGTACACGGTATTCCGGGCATAGCGGCGACTCCCACACTACTTCCAGGAGCACCCAATAATGGTGGTATCCTCTGCGCCCCTGCAAGACATCATACGCAATCGCGATGCGACTGGGCGAGTCCCCAAGTGGGCCGTCGAGATCGGCGTCCACAACATCAAATACGAGCCCCGAAAAGCGATCAAGTCGCAGGCCCTGGCCGATTTCCTCGCCGACTGGGAAGAGGCACAACAACCAGAGAAGCTCCCATACCTCCACTACTGGTCGCTCCACTTCGACGGCTCCAAGAACGCCGACGGCGCGGGGGCTGGGGTCATACTGACCTTCCCCAAAGGTGACAAGCTCCGCTACATGCTCCACCTCAACTTCACACCCTGCACCAACAACGTGGCGGAATACGAGGCCCTCCTCCATGGCATGAGAGCCACCAAGGAGATGAACATCAATCGCCTACGATGCTATGGCGACTCCGACCTAGTCGCCGGCCAAGTACCCGGGACATGCGACACTGTTTCCCCAACAATGATAGCATACCACCAGGCTATCGACCAACTGGGAGGACACTTCGACGGCTACTCCGTCGAGTGGATCGACAGGCGTAAAAACAAGGAGGCGGACGCACTTTCCCGCATCGGGTCGGCTCGACAGACACCACCAGTAGGCGTCTTCCTCGACATCATCCACAAGCCCTCCATCAGCCCACCAAAGGAGATCGACGTCGGGATTCCACTACAACCAGAACCGGCCCTAGTCGCCATGGTTGTAGAACCTAGCGACTGCACAGCACCATACGTCGCCTTCCTGGAACACAAACTCCTACCGAGCAACGAGACAGAGGCGCGAATGATCGTACGCCGTTGCAAATCCTTCGTCATCATCAACGGCGAGCTCCACAAGCGCAGCGTGACCGGCGTGTTCCAGCGCTGCGTACAGCTAGGGGAAGGCCGCAAGATCCTCCAAGACATCCACGCCGGCGACTGCAGCCATCACACCGGTGCCAAGTCGCTAGTCGCCAAGGCCATGCGGCACGGCTTCTACTGGCTCACCGCACACGCTGACGCCACCGACATTGTCCAAAGATGCGTCGGATGCCAGAAGTATGCCAACCAGACGCACCTTCCTGGTTCGGCGCTCAAGACAATCCCCATCACGTGGCCATTCGCCGTATGGGGCATGGACATGGTCGGCCCGTTCAAGAAGGCCCCATCGGGCTTCACTCACCTCTTGGTCGCAGTCGACAAGTTCACCAAATGGGTGGAGGCCAAGCCAATCAAGAAGTGCGACGGCAAGACGGCTACCAAGTTCCTCCGCGAACTCATCTACCGGTACGGCTACCCACACAGCATCATCACAGACAACGGCACCAACTTCGCCAAGGGGGCCATGGCGGAATTCTGTGAGGAGCACGGCATACGACTCGACCTCGCATCAGTCGCCCACCCGGAGTCAAACGGCCAAGCAGAACGCGCCAACCAGAGCGTCCTCCATGGTCTCAAGCCGCGACTACAGGTGCCCCTCGAGCGCACCCCAGGATGCTGGGTCGACGAGCTCCCCTCTGTGATATGGGGGATCCGCACCTCCGTCAACCGATCAACAGGATTCACGCCTTTCTTCATGGTGTACGGCGCCAAAGCCGTAATGCCAACAGACCTGGAGCACGACTCCCCTCGAGTCGCCAACTACGTCGAGGCAGCCAACGAAACCGCCCGCCAAGACAGCATTGATCAACTCGACGAAGCACGCGACCTGGCTCGCTCCCGCACCGCCATATACCAGCAGGGACTTCGCCGCTATCACAGCCGCCGAGTGCGCACTCGCACCTTCTAGGAAGGCGACCTGGTCCTACGACTGGTTCAAGATAAAAAGGGCATGCACAAGCTATCCCCCCATGGGAGGGGCCATTCGCCATAGACCGAGTCCTTGGCAACGACGCTTACTACCTCATCGACATACGGGCTGATGGCCAACTGGAGGTCGGGAGGCCATGGAATATAAACCTCCTCAGAAAGTTCTATACTTAGAACCTCACACTGTACTCCATCGGCATATATAATGCAATTCAGTCGGATCGCACAAATTGTGTCCACTCGCCATATTCTTGTGCCACTCGCACTCGTACATACTAGCAATATGCTACCTACGGAAGTCAACCTCTGGTCGAGCGACCGGCATGGCCAAGTAGTGCGGCACAAGGGCACTGGAAAAATCCAGGCCTTGGGTCGTCCACGAAAAACGCCAACTCGGAGTTGCCTAGCCCGACTGGCCCGTCGGGCTAAGACATCCGACACACGCTTCTCACAGCGACCTGTCCCCCCCACCCTCGCGCAAAGCGACTCGAACGGTTAAGTACCACGCATGGGGACTCCACAAAACAGGGACCCCACGCGGCTCGGGAACACACCCAGTAAGAGAGCTGCCTAGGGCTCGCCAAGCGACTGGCTCTCCGGGCCAGGGGAGGAGACGCGTTACAAACAACGCATCCGTAACCTGCAACAGGATCACGACCAATACGGTCTAGCACAATGCTCAGGGACTCATTCACAAACGAACCTCACCCGCACTCGGGGACTCGCCGTTCAGGAGACGCGAGAGCAAAAACAAACGCAAAAACAAGGCAAATACATAGAAATACATAGTCGAGTTATAACCCATTAAAGGGCGGACGCGCTCGGGGACTCGCTCAAATTGTTGAACAAAACACTGCTTTAATAAAACACAAGCCGACCAAGTCCCTGCGGCACGGGTCACAAAAATCATACAAATGTTCGCCACCTGGCATCTATTACAACTTCTACATTTGCTCATTACACAGGCCCTGACGAAGAAGAAGCACCACCACCCCTGACGCGCACAAAGGGCTGCCACGGGTTCGTCGGATACGTGGTCAGCGACTTCGCCAATGACGACCGGAAGGGCTGCTCCGACTTCATGTCGCGGTGCTCCGGCTCGAGGTCGCCAGGCGCCAACACCGTCTCCTGGTACGGCAGCAGATCGCCCATCGCCAAGACACGATCAGCATAAGGAGCGGCCTTCGCGGTAAGCTTCAGCACCTCCGACATCTCCACCGTGCCAGTCGCGGAGGGATAGCCACTCGTGACATCGTCAAGGTCGAAGTCGTCGGGGAAATGCGCGAGACCCAAGCTCAACGCCGTGGCGGCCCCGCGTCTGAACGCCGAGCGCGTCATCCAGTCCACAACCGCGGGCACCTCCTCCAGATAGCGCCACACCTCCGTGAGCCCCCCGGGGATGACTTCGGTGGGAGACATGCCTTGGAGAGCCGCCTGGACACACAACGCCGAGGCTGTGGCCGCATTCACCACGGCAGTTACGCACTGCAAGCAGTATAAGTTTGCACCACCGGGTCGCTTTGGCCTACCACAGCTGCAAAGTCAGGTATCAGCGAAACAATGAAACCCCCAAAGCGGGGACCAGACAAAAGGCTAAAGCAATGACAGAAACTCACCAAGCAGCTTACGGCAACTCTCCTTGACGTGCGTCTCCAAGGCGGCCTGGTCGTTATGCAGTCCCATGATGATGGAGTCCGCGGCTTTGCGTTCCTCTTCAGCGGCAGCGACGGCAGCCTTCGCCTGTTCTTCCGAAGAAATTGAGGCCACCTTAGCATCCTCCAACTCCTTGACCAAGAAGGCCACTCGCTCATTCGCCGCGTCCAGCTCCGCGAGTGGGACATACCCCTCACGGGCCTTGGAGACCTCAGCCGGGAAACCGTCTACAAGTGGAGATGTTAAAGTATCACATAAAAATCAGCTCACAACAAGCAAAGAAGAACAAACGCCAAACACTCACCGATCCTCTCCTGAAGCTGCCGGTTAACCTCCTGCGCCTCGCGCAAGTAACGCTCCAGGCACTCTCGCGCAGCCTGCCGATCAGTCGACTCCCGCTGCAACCCCTGCAAAACAACCAGACCGACTAAGCATCGGGAGGAAAATTATCACCAGTTCCAAGTCGCTGAAATTCAGCGACCAGGAACTCGCGGACTGGAGAAGGAATAAAAAACAAGACCAGTTCCCAGGCACTGAAATTCAGCAACTAGGAACTCAGGGACTGGAGAAGGAAGGAAAAACAAAGACTAATTCCTAGTCACTGCGATTCAGCGACTAGGAACTCGGGGACTGGAGAATACAGGAAGATAAAGACAATTCCCAACCGCTGAAATTCAGCGACTAGGAATTCGGGGACTGGACATACCTGAATGGCAGCGCCGAGCATCTTGTGAAGTTTAGCAGCGTCAGTCGACGGGACCGTGAAGGAGGTCCGCCCGCGGTGGGCCTCAATCTCCACGTCCACAATTTCCGGGAACTACGGAGATTGCGCGTCCGCACTGCCTAGAAAACCCCTCGCCATAAAGCGAGGGAATGACGCCGAGGCCCTGGTAGGGGCGCTGACCGTCGGGGCCGGCACCTCCGGCGCGGATGCAGCCGGTGCTGGCTCCAATCGCGTCGCCGCCCCCTCTTTGACGAGCGGCGCAACAACTGGCTCCGCGGCGCTCCCCCCGGTCGCGGAGGTGGTCAGTACCGCCCTTCTGTTTCTTCACGACTTAAGCAGTCACGACATCCTCGGAGGCCTTCCTCTTCCTAAGGAGATCACCTTCTCCCGCGATAGTGGCCGGGGGAATCTTGGCCACCAAAGGACGCCCAATCTTCTTAGCCCCCGACCTTCACGAACCCCTCTAATCAGCGCAACCACGACACGAAAGATGCAAAGCATAGTGGGACAGGGAAGTGTAAACTCACTTGGTGACTGGAAGAACGCGAAGCCCGGTACTGATATGGGCAGGCTTGTCCAACTCGGGACCAAGCTTGCGACTAAGCCCCCGCTCAAATACGTCTGAAGCCCACGAAACCGATGGCTTCCTTGACGACGAAGTCGCAGTCGCCGGGATCTCCGGCTCCGACGCCGCTGCCTCCGACGGCAATGGCGACTTGGGCGGCACCACGTCGGTGGCTTCTTGGCTTGGGACCCCCGAGGTCGACGACGCGATTGAAGCCAGGGGCGCCTCTACCACCACCTCCGTGTCCACGCCCTCCAACCCCTTCGTCGGGATTGCAGCCCTCGGGACCTTGTGCGAGACTTCAGGAGACCCTTCGCCGTCGGAGTCGTCTTTCGACCCAAACACCACTGACGACCTGACTGGCGACGCGGGCCTCTTCGCCGGCGACCTGGGCCGGCGTGGGGGCTTCAAAGGCGTGGTGGTGCGTCGGGACGTCTGCTCCTATGCGACCTCGTCGCCTTCTTCGAATTCGTCCAGGCTGCGGCTCGCTTCAACCTCTCGCTGCTTCTGCATTCGGGTCTTGCAAGCCACAGGCACTGGGGGAGCGACCTCTTCGTCTTCCCCGTCGCTATCAGAAGGATTCCCCTCGGAATCTTCCTCCAACTCCTGGGGGACTTCTTCATCGAGCGAAGGGATCCAAGCCTCCAATACCTGAAAAAGCTGAGAACCATTGCGAGTCAGAAACACGACGAGCGAAAAGAACGAAATTGGAATACGAACGGAGCGATTGGAAAGAAGACTTACTGTAGGGGCTTCATTCTTCACGGGACTATACTGGGCGACTCCGACCGCTGCGCCCGTGAACTCCACGTCGGTGATCTTCTTCAGGGCGGCCTTGTAGTCTTCGGCTTCCCACGACTCCGTGCTGGTGCGAGATGGATCAAGCTTCCCGCTGTACTCATACATCCAGCGTGGACGAGCCGCCAGTGGAACCAGGCACCGCCCAAGCCAGCAATTGTAGAGGTTGATCGGAATCAACCCCTGGTCCTTCAGCTTCTGGATCTGGTCCATCATCTCCGCGACGGCCATCCGCTGATCTTCAGGGAGCTTCTTTGGCGCCAGTCAGCGGGGCTCGCTCCTCTCGGCAATGAATTCAGGGAGGGAAACCTCGCCGGAGGGAGTGGCTTCCTTGATGTAGAACCAGCTTTTCTTCCACTCGCTGGCGGCCTTCTTCGGCAGGAGAAGCTTGACGAAGTTGGCCTTCGGCTTCAACTGGAAGGTGACCCCGCCTGCGGCCAGCATCAAGCCGCTGGACGCCTCGCGCCCGATGCGGCCATGGAAGAGCTCCAGCCACAGCGGGAAGTAAGGCCTGCAGCCGAGATAACACTCGCAGAAGGCGACGAAGATCGCCAGCTGCTCGATGCTATGCGGACCAAGATCTGAGGGCTTGATCGCGTAGTACGCGTAGAAGCGGCGGAAGAAGAGCGAAGTAGGGAACCCTAAGCCCCTCTCGAGATGGCTGGTGAAATAGATGAATTTGCCGGGCCGCGGCTTCGGCTCGGTCTCATAAGAAGGGGGAACTCACCAATTCCCCTTGCGAAGCACCCTGGCGTCCTCGAAGGATTTCAACTAGGCCGTGGAGCACTTGGATTTTCCCCACGAGCCTTTGGGAGGCGCCATTGAGTGGGAAGCGGAATCGCGCGATGCGGGGAGAATAGGTCGGGGGCGAGCAGGAAGAGCAAATGAGGAAGGATGAAGAATGCGAAGCAGATCCATCACTCCCCTTATATGGGAAAGGTCACCCGCCAAAATCGGGATAGCCGTTACCCACGGTAATTGCGCCGTAGTTACCGTTGGAAGCTCCAACGGGTAGTTTGACTAAAGTTGACGGTCCAACTTCGGTGATCCACTCGCTACCCGCCAATCTCTCTTATCGCCGAAATGACAACTGGGCAACGATGATGTTCATTAAAGTGACGAGTGGAGCTATGGAGAAATTTTCCCTGGCATTAATAGAGTCCTTTGCTGATTCGACTGGGCGCCCAAATTGGGCTCGCCTACTTCAAGCACCAAAGAACGCCTACGCCTACATCAACAATGGCCTCGGGGACTACTGATGGGGATATGCCTGAGGGGGTATGCTCAGCAGTAGGTTTCGAGTGGGCCAGAAGGCCCGCGAGTACGCCTGAAGGACAGCGACTGGACTTCGAGGAAGGAAGAGGCCCATCGACTGTTTTCTGCTGTTTTTGGTTCCAGGAAAGTCAAAATGAATATTCTCGGAATTGGACGGGACAAAAGCCAAAGTGCCTATTTTTCCGGAAGTGATCAAGTGCCAGAATACGAGACGGAGAAGGGCCAGGGAGCCACCACACCACCTGGCCGTGCGGCCAAGCCTGGCCCGTGCCAGGGGGTGGTGTGGCTACTCCCGGCACCCCCTCGGCCTCTCCTTCCACCTATATATTGCCCTCGGGACAAAAACCCTAAGTACCCGATCAAAAATCCACGAAAGAGTTTGTAGCCGCCGTCATCTCCATCCCTAGATCGGGAGGGATCTAAAGCTCTTCCCGGCACCCTGCCGGAGAGGGGAATTCACCCTGGAGGCCTTCTTCATCACCATGTAAGTCTCCGGTGTGATGAGTGAGTAGTTCATCCTTGGACTACGGATCCAGATGGTAGCTAGATGGCTGGTTCTCCTCCTTTGTGCTTTCATGTTTAGATCTTGTGAGCTCCGTTCATGATCAAGTCATCTATTTGTAATTCTGCATGTTGTGTTTGCGGGGATCCGATGGATATTGAGATGCTATTTCAGATTGATTATTGATTCTATCATGTCTTTGTTATTTGTGATTTAGCATGCTTTCCGTTGTTAGTAGCTATCTTGGCTAAGTAGATTCTAGCAACTCCAAGAGTTAGTATTTATGCTCGATAGTGGGTTCATGCCTCTGGTAATCTAGGGAAGTGATAGAAATCTCTAAGGTACTAGATGTGCTGTTGCTATTAGGGAGAAAACAACAATCTTTTGTTCTTAGAACAATCATATTGTTTACTTTACACGTAGTTCGTAAAGCAATAATCTGTTGCTTGCAACTTAATACTAGAGGGGGTTCGGATGATAACCTGAAGGTGGATTATTAGTCATAGATGCAGTTGGATGGCGGTCTATGTATTATGTTGTAATGCCCAATCAAGTCTCAAAGGAGTTAAGATGATTAGTATACGCATGTATTGCTTTCTCGGTGTCTGTCAATTGCCCCGCTGTAATTTGTTCACCCAACATGTTATCTATCTTAACGAGAGCCACCTCTAGTGAACTATGGATCCCGGTCCTTTCTTTTACATACAATCTACAATCTTTTACTGCTTTGTGTCTACTTTCTGCAAACTTTTACTTCTTTCCATTCGATACGTTTAATCCTTTGTTTTCCGCAAAACACGGTGAGATTGACAACCTCATCGCAAGTTGGGGACAAAGTTCTGTGGTTGTGTTGTGCAGGTCTCCACGTTGCTACTAGCACCTGTAGTGCGCCCTGCCAAAGCTCAGTTAGTGACACCTTTGAGGTGTTTCCTTGCTCCTACTGGTTCGATTAAACCTTGGTTTCATAACTGAGGGAAACTTGCTGCTGTGCTCATCATACCTTCCTCTTGGGGTTCCCAACGAGCTCTACATCAACACCGCCATCAAGCATATTTGTGGGCGCCGTGCATTGAGCCATCAGGCGTCCCCACCGGACAGCTACTGGGATATGTAGTCTCCAAGCGAGGCATCAAAGCCAACCCCACCAAGATCGACACCATTGCGCGACTCGGGAAACCTGAGTGCCTGCGCGACGTCCAGAAGTTGGCCGGGCGAGTCGCGGCTCTCAATCGCTTCATCCCGCGACTAGGCGAAAAGGCAATGCCCCTCTAACGCCTAATGCGCAAGAACCCCAGTTCCAATGGGACGCGGAGGCGGACAATGCACTCAAAGCACTCAAAGAGGTGCTACTCGCGGCTCCACTCCTCGCCACCCCAATCGACAAAGAGCCCATGCTCGTTTACGTGGCGGCCTCCACTCGGGTCGTCAGCGCCGTGATGGTCGTCGAACGGCCAGAGGAGGGCAAGGAGTGCCCCATACATCGCCCTGTCTACTACATCAGCGAAGTCCTGACGGACTCACGACAACGCTACCTGCAGTACCAGAAACTGGTGTACGCGGTATTCCGAGCGCAGCGGCGACTCCCCCATTATTTCCAGGAGCACCCAATCACGGTGGTATCCTCCGTACCCTTGCAGGACATAATACGCAATCACGAGGCGACTGGGCGAGTCGCCAAGTGGGCCGTCAAAATCGGCATCCACAACATCAAATACGAGCCCCGCAAAGCAATCAAATCACAAGCCCTAGCTGATTTCCTCACAGATTGGGAAGAAGCGTAGTAGCCGGAGAAGCTACCATACCTCCACTACTGGTCGCTCCACTTTGACAGCTCCAAGAACGCTAACGGTGCAGGGGCCAGGGTCATATTGACTTCCCCCAAAGGGGACAAGGTCCGATACGTGCTCCACCTCAACTTCAAGCCCTGCACCAACATGGCAGAATACGAGGCCCTCCTCCATGGCATGCAGGACGCCAAGGAGATGAACATCAACCGCCTATGGTGCTATGGCGACTCCAACCTAGTCACCGGCCAGGTCGCCGGAACATGCGACGTCGTCTCTCCAACAATGATCGCGTACCGCCAAGCGGTAGACTAGCTAGGAGGACACTTCGATGGCTATTCAGTCGAGTGGATTGACAGACGCAAGAATGAGGAGGCACACGGCATTTCCCGCATCGGGTCGGCTCGACAAACGCCACCCGCAGGCGTCTTCCTTGACATCATCCACAAACCTTCGGTCTGCCCACCGAAGGAGATCGACATCGGGATACCACTACAACCCGAGCTGACCCTAGTCGCCATGATTGTGGAGCCCAGCGACTAGACGACACCATACGTCGCCTTCCTCGAGCACAAGATCCTCCCAAGCAACGAGACAGAGGCGTGAATGATCGTGCGCCGCTGCAAATCCTTCGTCGTCATCAACGACGAGCTCCACAAGCGCAGCGTGACTGACGTGTTCCAATGCTGCGTACAGCCAGAAGAAGGCCGCAAGATCCTCCAGGACATCCACGCCGATGACTGCGGCCATCATGTCGGCGCCAAGTCGCTGGTCGCCAAGGCCATGCGGCACAGTTTCTACTGGCTCACCGCGCATGCCGACGTCACCGACATCGTCCAACGATGCGTCGGGTGTCAGAAATACGCCAACCAAACGCACCGCCCTGGTTCAGCACTCAAGACCATCCCCATCACATGGCCATTCGTTGTATGGGGCATGGACATGGTAGGCCCGTTCAAGAAGGCCCCATCCGGCTTCACTCATCTTCTAGTCGCAGTCGACAAGTTCACCAAATGGGTCGAGGCCAAGCCGATCAAAAAGTGCGACGGCAAGACGGCCACCAAGTTCTTACGCGAGCTCATCTACCGGTATGGCTACCCGCACAACATCATAACAGACAATGTCACCAACTTCGCCAAGGGGGCCATGGCGGAATTATGCGAAGAGCACGACATACGAATCGACCTTGCCTCAGTCGCCCACCCGGAGTCAAACGGCCAAGCAGAACGCGCCAACCAGAGCATCCTCCACGGGCTCAAGCCGTGACTCCAGGTGCCCCTCGAGCGCACCCCAGGATGCTGGGTCGAAGAGCTCCCCTCCGTAATATGGGGGATCCGCACGTCCGTCAATCGCTCCACCGGGTTCACACCCTTCTTCATGGTGTACGGTGCCGAAGCCATAATGCCAACAGACCTGGAGCATCACTCACCCCGAGTCGCCAATTACATCGAGGCCACAAACGAGACCGCCTGCCAAGACAGCATCGACCAAATCGACAAGGCACGCGACCTGGCTCGCTCCCGCACCGCCATCTACCAGTAGGGACTCCACCGCTACCATAGCCGCCGAGTCTGGACTCGCACCTTCCAGGAGGGCGATCTGGTCCTACGACTGGCTCAGGACAAGAAGGGCATGCACAAACTCTCCGCCCCATGGGAGGGGCCATTCGCCATAGGGCGAGTCCTCGGCAACGATGCCTACTACCTCATCGACATACGAGGCGACGACCAGCTCGAGGTCGGGAGGCCATGGAATGTAAACCTCCTCCGAAAGTTCTATACATAGAACTCGAACATGTACTCAGCTGACATATATAATGAAATTCATTCGGTTCACAAAATTGTGTCTACTCGCCATATCCTTGTGCCACTCGCACTTGTACAATTAGCAATACGCTACCCACGGAAGTCAACCCTTGGTCGAGCGACTGGCATGGCTAAGTAGTGTGGCCTAAGGGCACCGAAAATACTCGGGCCTTGGGACGTCCACAAATACGCCAACCCAGAGCCACCATCGGAGTCACCTAGCTCGACTGGCCCACCAGGCCAAGACGACCGGTATACGCTTCTCATAGCGACCTGTCCTTCCCATCCTCGCACAGAGCGACTCGAACGGTTAAGTACCACGCACGGGGACTCCGCAAAAATGGAACCCTCACACAGCTCGGGAACACACCAAGTAAGAGAGCTACCTTGGACTCGCCCATCGACTGGTTCTCCGAGCTAGGGGAGGAGACACGTTACAAATAACGCATTAGTAACTTGCAATAGGCACGCGCCCAAAATGGCTAAGTACTATGCTCGGGGACTCGCCTACAAACAATCCCACTCGCGCTCGGGGACTCGCTCCTTCAGAAGACGCAGGGGACAAACAATGCACAAACAAAAGAAAATACATATGTATACAATCGAGTTATACCTCATTAAAGGGCGGACGCGCTCGGGGAATCGCTCAAACAAAAAAAACACCACACGATCACGCTCGCATTACGAGTCGATTGACTCCTCTTATTCAAAATATAGTTCATATTACAAAAGTCGCCATTTGGCATATATTACAAACTGCCCAGAGATGTTGTCTATTTCACAGGCCCCGACGAAGAAGCATCCCCACCACCCTTGACATGGACGAAAGGTTTCCATGGGTTCGTCGGGTAGGTCGTCAGCGACTTCGACAGCGCCGATCGGAAGGGTTGCTCCGACTTCAGGTCGCGATGCTCCGGCTCGAGGTCGCCAGTCGCCACCACCGTCTCCTGGTATGGCAAAAGCTCCCCCATCGCCAACACCCGATCAGCAAACGGGGCGGCCTTGGCGGTCAGCTTCAGCACCTCCGACATCTCCACCGTACTAGTCACCGAAGGGTAGCCGCTGGTGACGTCGTCGAGGTCAAAATCATCGGGGAAGTGGGCAAGACCCAGGCTCAATGCCGTGGTGGCCCCGCGCCTGAAAGCTGAGCGTGCCATCCACTCCACGACGCTGGGCGCCTCCTCTAGATAGTGCCACACTTCCGTCAGTCCCCCAGGAATAATCTCGATGGGGGACATCCCTTGAAGGACTGCTTGGACGCACAACGCCGAGGCAGTAGCCACGTTCACCACGGCAGTCACGCACTGTGCGAGGCGTTGAAGGTCTGCACCACCGAGTCGCTTTGCCCTATCACAGCTGCAACATCATACATCAGTGACACTACGGATTTCCCCACTCGGGGACTCGCCAAACATGTTAAGCAAAGAACAGAGACTCACCAAGGAGTTTCCGGCAGTTTTCGGTGACGTGCTTCTCCAGGGCGGCGTGATCGTTCTGTAGCCCCAGGATGATCGAGTCTGCGGCCTTCCGCTCCTCTTCAGCCGCAACGACTGCAGCCTTTGCTCGATCCTCAGAAGAAATCGAGGCCGCTTTCGCTTCCTCCAACTCCTGGACTAGCGAGGCGATTCACCCATTTTCCATGTCCAGCTCGGCAATTAGGACGTACCCTTCACGGGCCTTGGCAATTGCAGCCGGAAGACCATCTAAAAAGAAAAGAAACAAATTGTCAACACGCCAAAACACCGACAGTTCACAGTTGAAAAACGAATCAAGTACTTACCAACAGTCTCCTGGAGTCGCCGGTTTGCTTCCTGCGCCACGCACAGATCCTGCTCTAGACGCTCCTTCGCGGCCTGTCGATCTGTCGACTCCCTCTGCAAGCCCTGCAAGAATAACAAAAGTTAGCACTTACCAAAACAGATATTCAGTTCCTAGCCACTGAAAATCAGCGACCAGGAACTCAGGGACTGGCGACTAGAAGAAATTCAGTTCCTAGCCGCTGAAATTCAGCGACTAGGAACTCGGGGACTGGAGAGTAGAAGCAACTCAGTGCTTAGCCGCTGAAATTCAGCAACTGGACACTCAGGGACTGGATGTACCTAAATGGCGGCGCCAAGCATCCTGTGAAGCTCTCCAGCGTCCGTCGATGGGACGGTGAAGGAGGTGCGCCCGCGACGAGACCCAACGTCTTCATCAGCGATCTCCGGGCTCTATGGAGACTGGTTGTCCGCCACGCCTGGAAACCCCTTTGCCATGAAGCATGGGAACATTGCTGACGCTCTAGCCGGGGCACTGGTCGCCAGAGCCGACGTTTTTGTTGCTGGAGCGCCCGTGGCTGGCTCCAACCGCGTAGCCGCCACCTCTTCGACGACTGCAGCGAGATCGCACTCCTTGGCGCTATCCATCGCCACGGCATCGTCGGCACCACCTTTCTGCCTCTTCGCGCCCTCCACAGTCGCCGCGTCTTCAGCAGATTTCCTCTTCTTGGGGAGGTCGTCCTCTCCCGTGGTGGCGACCGGCAAAATCTTCGCCACTGAAGGGCGACCAATCTTCTTGACCCCAGACCTGCCAAACCTCCGAAGTCAACATAGAGATAGCACAAAAACGGAACACGACTTGGAATGGACAATTCGAAGCTTACTTGGCGACTAGGAGAACGCGCAGCCCGGTGCGGATGTGGGCGGGCTTGTCTAATTCCAGCCCCAGCTTGCGTGTGAGACCTCTCTCGAAGACATCTGAAGCCCACGACACCACGGGCTTCCTTGATGACGAAGCCACGGTCGCCAAAATTTTCGGCTCCTAAGACATGGCCGCTCTTGAAGGTTGCAGCGACTTCGACGCCGCGGCCTCAGCCGCCTCCTAGCTTGGTGCCCTCGAAGCCGTTGGCGCAATCACAGCCAGAGGAACTTCTACCGCCGCCTCGGTGTCCTTGTCCTCCAATCCCTTCATCGGAATCGCATCCTCTAGGATCTTGTGCGAAGTTTCGGGGGTGTCATCATCATCGGAGTCATCATCTGACTCAAACACCACCGCCGACCTGGGCGGCGATGCTAGCTTCTTCGTTGGTGACTTTGGTTTGTGCGCGGGCTTCGCTGGCGTGGCCGTGCGCCGAGACGTGTGCTCCTGCACGATCTCGTCGCCCCTTTCGTGTTCATCAAGGTTGTGACTCGCCTCGAACTTGCGCTGCTTTTGCATGCGAGTCTTGTGAGCCGTAGGCGCTGGGGAGGAACCTCCTCCTCTTCCTTGTCGCTTTTGGAGGAATCTCCTTTGAAGGCCTCTTCGAGCTCCCGGGGAGCCAACCCTCCAATACCTGGAACAACCGAGAACAACCACAAATAAGGATCGAACGATGCGACTGTGAATTACATTGCAGAAATTGCGACTAGAAGGAAAACTTACTGTGGGGGCTTCGTTCTTCACGGGAGTGTATGGGGTGAGCCCGACTGATGTGGTTGTAAATTCCGCATCGGTGATCTTCTTCAGGGCGGCCTTGTAGTCTTCGATTTCCCACGACTCTTTGCTGGTCTGGGAGGGATCGTGTTTCCCGCTGTACTCATACATCCAATGCGACCGAGCCGCTAGCGGAACCAGACGCCGCCTGAGCCAGCAGTTGTAGAGGTTGATCAAGGACAGCCCCTGATCCTTCAACCTCTGAATCTGGTCCATCATCTCCGCGACGGCCATCCTCTGGTCCTCAGGGAGTTTCTTCGGTGCCAGCGGTGAGGCTCACTCCTTTCTGCGACGAACTCGGGAAGCGCTACTTCACCAGAGGGAGTGGATTCTTTTACGTAGAACCAGCTCTTCTTCCACTCGCTCATGACCTTCTTCGGCAGAAGAAGCTTGATAAAGTTGGCCTTCGGCTTCAATTGGAACGTGACGCCGCCGGCCGCCAACATCAAGCCACCGGATGCCTCGCGCCCGATGCGGCCGTGGAAGAGCTCCAACCACAGCGGGAAGTACGGCCTGTAGCCAAGATAGCATTCGTAGAAGGCGGCGAAGATCGCCAGCTGCTCGATGTTGTGTGGACCAAGATCTGACGACTTGATTGCGTAATACGCACAGAAACGTCGGAAGAACAATGAGGTGGGGAACCCCAAACCCCTCTCTAGGTGGCTGGGGAAGCAAATGAACTCGCCGGCCCGCGGCTTCAGCTCGATCTCGGAGGGAGCGGGGACCCGTCCGTTCCCCTTGCGAAGGACTCTGGTGTCCTCGAAGGATTTGAGCTGGGCTGTGGTGCACTTGGATTTCCCCCATGAACCTTTTTGAGGCGCCATTAGGAAGGACGTGGGGTCACTCTGTGTGAAAGGGATCGAACCGAAGGAAGACAGGAGAAATGGATGCGCGGGAATGAAGAATGTAGGGAAGGATCTACAAGGCTGATTTGTTACTCCCCTTATAAGGAGGCGCTACCCGCCAAATTCGGGGTAGCCGTTACCTGCGGTAATTAGGCCGAAGTTACCGTTGGAATATCCAACGGATAGTTTGACCAGGTTGACGGTCCAACTCCTCCATTCCACTCGCTAGTAACTAGCCCTGTCCACTCGCCGAAGCAGCGACTTGGCAGCCGTGGCGTTCGCCGGAGCAGCGACTGGGAGCCTAGGGAAAATTTCCTTGGTTTCAGTGGAGTCCATCACCGATTCGACCGGGCATCCAAATTGGACTCGCCTACTCCGACTGCCAAATGACCACATGCGTCTGAATCAACGATGGCCTCGGGGACTACTGATGGGGATATGTCGAATGGGGTATGCCCAACAGGACGTTCCGATTGGGCCAAAGGTCTCACGAGTGGGCGTGCAGGACAGTGACTGGAATGCAACTAGGGAGAAGGCCCGGCGACTGGAGACTGGAGGCCCAGAAGCGTACTCGAAGCCCAGTCGGATTAGGTCAAAGCCTCCGAATCCATATCCTGTTCGGTTGTAAATTGTAAACCCTAGCGAGGTGCCTCATATATAAACCTCCCTAGGGTATCCCAAGGACTTACGTTCCATCATACACCCCTTCAAGCGACTCGCTGCTTAGACGCCGAGCTCGCCACCCCTGTAACTCGCTCTCCATCAATCCAATCTAGCAGGAGTAGGTCTTTACCCTCCGGGGGGCGAACCTGGATAAATCCATGTGCATCCGCCCCCATCTCGCACCGCAGATGGCCACCAGCTCTCGCCCCCGATTCAATCAATCGCTGCCTACTAGAGCGACTGCCGTGGCCATTTCCACGACACTATCACTAACAAAACATAGGCACTATAGATAGATCTATCCCTTCACTATCATTCTACTTCCTATCTGTTGTTGGTCTCTATTTGTAGCCTTGTAGGCAGCAAGATTAAATACAGTGTGCTTTGGTGCAACAAATGTCGTGGATGGTTTTGGTGCTTTAGGTTTGTACTTGGTGAAGCTCTTCTGGTGTTGAACAATAGTGGATCATGGTGCAGCAAATGGCTATCTCAAATTGACAATTTGCCACATAGGCACTATAGGCAGATCTATACCTTCACTAACATTCTACTTCCTATCTGTTGTTGGTCTTCGTTTGCAGCTTCGTAGGCAGCAAGATTGAATACAATGTGCTTTGGTGCAACAAATGTGGTAGATGGTTTTGGTGCTTCAGGTTTGTACTTGGTGAAGCTCTTTTGGTGTTGAACAACAGCGGATCATGGTGTAGCAAATGGCTATCTCAAATTGACAATTTGCCTATTTTCTAGTTGGCTTGACAAAATGGCAGTTGGCTGTGAAGTAGGTTGTGAGCTTCTGCTAGTTATCTTCAATCCAGTTGGTTTTATTCCTAATGCAACTGTGAGTGGATCTTGCTGGACTACAGTATTCTTGCCCTTCCCCTCTCCTGCAACATCCTCATTAGCATATGAAATAAAGACAATAAGCATTTTCATGGACTACATGTAATTAACAAGAAAATATGCATGCAGTTAAGTAATTAACCTTATCTCTCTTTGCACTCTCTGCCTCAGCTTCATTTTTCTGCTCCTTCCTCTTCTTCTATTTCAACAAAATGTTTTTGCACTACTTATTCTTTAGTTTTGAACCTTGCTCACTTCAAACACCGGCTCAGTAACCTTCCTCCTAACTGCAAGTTTCTTTGGTTTTCGAACTAAACAAGCTTCCTACAGTAAGAATGACATTAGTTCAGTGGTGACATGATGCACATCTATTAGTGGACACTTGGATCCTTTGTCACATGAATATGTTTCAGTAACTACTATTTGAAAAGCTTCATTTTCTCTCCAGTACAAGGTTCATGAGCATACTTTGTTTCATCTGCAACCAGTGCACTATCTTCACATATCTATTCTCTCCACTTCTTCAACAAATATGTCCGCCCTTTCACCATATGGAATGCCGCAATCAACTTTCTCTATAGAATAATGTTTTCCCTGGTACTAGACAATGCAGTTTTAGTTCTAATTTGGTGTTCACTCTACCCCTTTCCATATCATACAAATCCTTTGCAAAATTCATAACTTCGTTGAAACATAGATCATCCATATTGATGTCAATCTCTATCTCAACCTCACCATCGTACGTGAGCATGTGACTCTCCCTAACAAACTGACCCAATATGTGGTATTTGACAAGGAAAAGGACAAATGGGTCTGGGACCTAAACAGGAGAAACGTGCAAACTTTTGTGTAAAATTCAGGAGATGTATCCCTAAATCATGATCATATGCTAATTCGAGACAAAAAAAAAGCCGGAATTCACCTCAAAATCCGACACTTTGCATTGAATTTTTTCTCAGAAAACACCCTACCCCTCCCCCGCCTTACATCTAACGAAATCAACATTGTATGAGAGGGAAATTCTAACCGGAATTGCTATTTGCAATGTTCATACTGTAGATGAATAGGGCGAGCGGGAGGTGATCAACGGCGATCAACCAAATGTGATGGAAGGCGGGAACTTGACCATGCTTGGGGGCGATCATGGTGCCGAAGAAGGCAAGATGGAGGAGGGAAAAGGCTAGGGCAACACAAACCACGACATTCAGGATCATGGATTAGCGTCGCCGCAGCGTCCGACAGCCACTTCCATGGCGAGAAACATAAGGTGGCGAGTTGTGAAAGTGGCGAGTGCCCAGTCAAGGTGGCAAGGGGAGGAAGACGAGGGGGTCACGCGGCCTACCAAACCATGTTAGGACTGAACCATGTGTGAATGTCGTTGTTATGACCCAACCGACTTCTTCCACGTGAGCCCCAAGTCAAATAGCCCAAAACCATCCAAAACCACCCAAAAACAGCAAAAATTAAAACAGCCCAGGGAGAGGGTGTAAAACATACCAAAATAAAGTCTGGGGAAATTTGCTCCGATCCTTGACGTATACTTAATCCTAAAAAATTCCTTTATATGGACCTCAAAATCATGTTTATTTTTTAAAGTAGTTTATTAAGAATAAAATAGCATATGTGTTCACATAATAGAAATGTTCATGCGTATATAATAATAAATGTTCCCGCTTTTTGCAATAAATATTCATGTGTTTCAACATAAATGTCCATGTATCACATAAAATATCAAATAAAGTATAAATGAATTTCTATGTATGGTAAAAACAAATTCATGCATATTAAAATATATGTTCGTTTGTGCAGAGTTTTTTTTTACATCTTACCTTTTTTGTAGACTTTTGTAGCATGCTTTAATTATTTAGGAGACAAAATTAATTAGACCATTAATAACACATCAAATCCCTGGCTTTTAGGTTTATGTCGTGGTTTTTCCACATCCTACTTCGTTTTGTGTGGTGGAACATGTGTTCTTTTAGATAATAGGCAGCCACTGCCCAGCTTTAAATTAGTAAAGCCACCATAGTCACAAACGTTACCGCATTATACAAGTTGCTGAGGCCTACAACTTAGCTAAAGAAACGATATTAGATGTAAACAAACACAGGGCGGACACCCCACACAGAGGCCCGAAGCGACGCCCATCGAAGACTACGCTTCACTGCTTCCTGGCGCCAGCTTGAGGTAGAGAAGCCTTAGTTCGTTTGCCATCCATACGAGCCCCTCCTTGTCCTTCGCCTTGACGGATAACTTCCACAGCTGTAAGAAAATCACCATTTTATAGAGTAACTCAGCTGGGTGACGAGGCACCTTAGATTCAATCGCCAGCTTATTGCGGGTTAGCCAAAGCGCCCAAGCTAGAGCCACAAAGAAGATCCAAAGCAGGCTGCGCGACTGGCCAGAGAAACCCGAAAGGATGGAGAAGAAGTGCGCAAAGCTAGAGGGCTGCCAGTTACACCCAAGAATCTGATAGAGAGCTCTCCAGGAGAATTTCGCCAGAGAGCACGAGAAGAAGATGTGGGATGCGTCTTCCCCAGCCCACACAGCGGGCAGGCACCATTGGAAGGCCCTTGCCGCGAAGCAATCAGAAGGTTCGAGGGTAAGCGGTCTAGGGCGAGCTGCAAGGAGAAGATCTTGATTTTAAGGGGATTTTTTGCTGCCCGAATGTCGCTAAAAAGAGCTACCGACACCCCCTGGGTCAGTAGGGTGTACATTGATTTCACCGAGAATTCCCCGGACGGTTCAGGGTGCCAACGGATCCTATCATGTCTAGGGCAGGGGGTAACCGCCTCCAGTTCTTCAACCAACTCAAGCCAGGCCGCGACACCCCCTTGGTCTAGGGCCCGACGAAAGCGTAAGTTGATTTCCGTGGGCAGGCAGACACCAAAACAGATGGGTTGTCATAGATAGCAAACAACCCAAGAAAACACTCACAAATGGGTCTCCCCCTGACCCACCAGTCAAGCCAGAACAACGTGCGGGCTCGGTCAACCACCTGGTGTTTGGCCCCTGCCTTGAAGTGGTGTTTGACCTCGTGGAGACTCTTCCAAAACCGCGACACGCCACTTCCGGAGCCCGCAAAGATGTCACCAGCATTGCCATATTTGGCATGGATAATAGTAGCCCAGATTGAGTTATCCCCTTGATAGAGCTTACAGATCCACTTTAAGAGTAGCGCAATATTCATTTTCTTGGTGCTAATCAGTCCTAGGCCTCCCTGATCCTTGGGACGATAGACAGCTTGCCAGTTTACCAAGTGGTACTTGCATTTGAGGTCGTCCCCTCCCAAAAGAATCTAGATCTAATCGAGTCAACATGTGTGACATCGGATGCTAATTGTACGGTCTAGACGCGTCTAACGATGGATGGTTGAGGGTTGAGTGAATCATCATCACTAACTCCAATTTAATATTAAAGATTGTTAATAAAGAAACACCTTGTATGCTTACATGAAATAATATGGACAGTGTCATAATCCCTTTGTGGTGCTCCATTGATGCATTTTTCAGTATACAAAATAAATGAAAGATTAAGAATAAGATTATTCGAATACATCATAATATGCAAATAGGGGGATTTGTAAGGTGAATATTCATAACTATAAGCATAACTAGGAAATGTGGCCAAAACGGGAGGGGGATAATCTTCGTCCTGAAGGCGCACAAGGAAAGTTCATGCATGCATCCACCACGTGCCCCGCACAAGGAAAGTTCATGCAGGCATCCACTACGTGCCCCGCCGCTCCAACGCCAACAACGTCGATGCCTTGCCGAAGAATTTCTATCACATTAGACCGAAGAGAAGGAAAGAACACTCCCAGGCAGCTCTTAATTCATCTGTAGTTCTTCTATTTTCCATCAGTGTTAGTAGAATATCTTGCATTCAAGTAATGTGAAAAAATAGATCATCATGCATACCTACATCAGGTGATCTGAATATTTTTTCATGATGTAAAAGAACATGGTGATCATCCATCACAAAAAAAAACTATGATAAAATACCTGCATGCCTACAGTGGTTGTCATCTGTCTGAACCCACCCGAACAAGTTCAGTAGATGAAGGCTTTAGAAACTATTAAAAGAAATTCGATGTAGCCGTAGATGGTTGTTTTGCAAACTATTAAAAGAAACATGCGTAAGTTTGCAGTTTGCAAAACAACCATTTACGACCCACAAGTTTAGCCGCAAAAAAAAAAAACGATGCACCAGTTGATATTAATTTAAAAATATATTTGAAGTTGTCATCTCCACGAGGTTCATAATCAATTTTAAAACTAAATAACTTCTGATAAGAAATAATAAAACATTTTATATTAAAGTATCAAATCCACTAACCAATGTGATGACCATATAAGATGCACGCGGATAACTTTACTCCACAGATAACTCAGCATATCCTCATCAATCTCTACTGAAACCTGAAACTTAACAAAAGCCTACGTCATCATCTCTATCTCGAGCTTAAACTGCACCCGCATCAGACGATGTGCGGGACCAAACTGACCAATTATGGACACATCAGCACCAGCAGCCAGTTCCTCCATAAACACCTTTGTCGCAGACCTTGCAATGGTATCAATGTTGTTCACAAGATCTTACTTGCTTATACCAATACCACTTCTATCAATAAGTGTGAGTTTCTTCGTGGCTTTGTCAGTCAACCTCACGAACCTGATCTTGTCCGTGACATCAAAGCACCCAGATACCCAATTTAGTGAAATTCTCATGGATACCAACCAGTCAGCATTGTAAAATTAACTAAATCGAATATGGGATAATAATAATAATGCATTACAACAATAATCAAATCAGTCATAATATCTAGTACATAATCAGCGTACAGCCTCTCTTATCGGTATAGTTTAAATTACAAATGCACTGGTCCTATCATCCATGCAAAGCTACTTCGGATATTCTACTAAATACTTCGGAGTAGTAGATTTTAAGAACAGATCCTGCTCGAGCGGCGCCACCAACAACGCAGTAGTCCCGCATAAGGCTAGAGGACGGCGCAGGGAAGTCACGAGGTCTTCGTCGCCAGGGACGGGCCGCACCTCCCGCTCGTAGTTCTCCTCATCTCCATAGGTGGCCGCCTCGTCGCTCTCCAAAACGGACCCGGCCGCTAGCGCCGTACAAGCTCACGCCGCCACCGCTTAGCTTAGACCGCTGTGTGCGGTGTGCCTCTATCAACGTGGCCGTGTCAGCTAGAGACCAAAATTGTACAGACGGAAGGACGGGCCTAGAATTATCGGCAAGGTGCGAGTGCGAGGCACCGGAGATGGCCGGGGCCAGCTTGGTCCGCGTTGGGGAATTTTCCATCCCCAGCCACGAGCTCTCAAGTGGTGGGGAATTTTTATCGATATGCTCAAGATCGTTTTGACCTCGCAGTATTAAAACGAAACAAATCGCCTAGTTTAACTGGGCGGTGGTAAAGGGTATAATTTATCCCAACTTTCAGGGTTAAAACCGTCAAAAAATGAAACCTGTAAGAAACATTTCCTACTTTATTAGGTAATAAATACTAGCTGAATACCCGTGCACTGCCACATTCCTCTAGCTCAATGCTCATGCGCGGTCACGGTCCGCTAGATATTTTTTTCGCATTTAGTCTTCCACAAATAAATTTCACATAATTTAAAATTGTATGTACCCATTGTGTCTTGGTAGACATAAATAAGCGTCAGTCAATTGAGATTTTTGCACACATTTGCCACACTTTTTCCCTGAAATTTGTATATTTACCCATGACCACCACATGTCAGTGATACACAAAATGACAAAATATGCAAGTTGCAAAGTAAAACGGGGCAAATATGCAAATCCCCCCATCAAAGTTTTCCTACCTCTCGGTGGTGGAGGTGGGCTCCTCCTACGTGCTTGTAGTGTTGTCGTCCCTATCTCGAGCAATGTTGCTGCATCCATATTGCGGGTTGCTCTCTAGTATGCACGATGAGATGATGACAATGGTGAGTGCAAGATCCTGGTGGTGCGTGCTGGTGGACGACGAGGTTGGTGGTGGCGGTGGGTGGGGTTAGGAAGAAATCCTTGTCGTACCGTTCGACGCGGTGTCGTATTTGGGTGGCATCATTCCTTCTTGGAGGGTGTCGCAGATATCCCCAGTCCACTCTACTCCGAGTGCTAGGGGAACCCCTAGGTCCATTCACTAATCTGGGCAGCAACGCCGTGTCGACAACGCTTCCCTTCTTGAAGGTGCTATTTGGTAATGGGCGATTCGGTGTGCTAGGAGCATGGTGAGACAAATTCAGAGGGCACAGTGGTGCTGGGTCACCCTCGTTTTGTCGATTTGCCATTACTTTCATTTTCTTGGGCATGTTTAAGGTGTTTGACATGGGTATGATTACTCGGATGCTTACTATTCGCTACCCTGCATTGGGTAAAAGGCCTACGGCCCATAGAGATTCTAGATACAAGCCCAAGGAAGCAACCGACATAAACTTCTTATTGTATTAGAAAAGAAACCATGAACCGACATTATGTTGGTATTCTAATCACGTGTGTATGAAACCTATCCACATAGAGCTTTGCGACCCGACCTATTATATATAGGGCGGGAGAAGTCCAAGCGAGGGTACCGAAATCTAGAGGACAACTTGTAATAGAGTGTTTTCCCAATATTCAGGCGACTTTGTCTTTATTGTTTTCCTGACATCCAACAAAATCCCCAGCGTTCTCTTTTCCGTAAAACCCCAAGTCCATCACCATGGGCATTGCTGAGGTTACCCCTCATCAATTGGCGCCGTCTGTGGGAAACTTGAACGCTGGAAACACGGATTCGGCAGAACGCTCTCCACCAAGCGTCAACTCGACGAAAGCAAATCCACACCCGCCCACCCTCGTAGTAGTACCCGCCGACTTCAACGGCGGATCCGATCTAATCATCAGAAACATCCACTTCCAAGTTGACGACCCACAAGAATCGTACCCTTCGGCCCCGATCACATCAGAACCGTCGGTGCAAAAGACCACACCTATAGCAATACCAGCATCACCCGTTGGATCCTCCACAGACGTTACAACACAGATCAAAGTAGGCGAAGAAGGTGGTCAATCAATCTCACTACACGGAGAAAACCCAACATGCTCAAAACCCGAAGAAAGCAGTGAGAACGTCGACTTTGAAGAAAGGATGGCAGAAATTTATCCAGAACTGCGATCTTGGAGTACTACCAACGCACCCGCAGAAGCAAAAGGCGACACCGTCAGGCCACATATAACACGCCACCAAGTGTACATGATCAACGGAGATACCTCAACGCCACGCGACGAAAACGGTAATCCCATCATAAACCCTGATGATATTTTATCAGATGACCATGCAAGAAACCACGACAATGAAGGATAACACAACAACGGAGGAGAACATAGAAATGGAGGAGAAACAACAGATAATCGCATAGTTTGAGGAGGAGGCGGAGAACCACGCATAGAAGAGAGACCAGGACTTTGGCTACCAGCGTCGGCATGGCAAGAAGCAAGAGAGGCAATTTCGGGAGCAGTCCCAATGACGGCAGATGCTTCACATGAGGACCTACTGGCGTACCAATATTTTCTCCACCACAAGAAGGGAGACCTACTCCGTATGCAAAGAAAGCTCGATGAAAGGAAAAGGTTAGCCGTCGAATCGAGTTTACGACGGGCCCAACTAAGATCTACACGAGGGTCCAGGAGTGTGACATGAGCAGCACCACCAAGAAGAGCAACATCTCGATTATAGAATATCCCCGAAGCAGACAGAAGTGGAATCATCCGAGACCTCGACCTGTCGTTCATGTCGATCGATCAAGCATGAAACATCAAGGCAAAAATAGCTCAGACAGCTATTGTGGCGGCGCAGATATACCTGATCACCACTCAACCCACAACCTACGATCCGCGCGTGGCCCTCTACCGCTCCGCTCTGATGAACCTCGGCATGGTAGGAGCCTCACTTGCGGAAGCAGAACAAGGACTCACACAAAGGACCCTACACCGTCAAAACAGTCCTTGACAGGCAGGGCACACCCGGCGATCGCAATCACCACACCAGGCGCACCTCGTAGGATCCGAGTCGTGAAGCAACACAAGGAACGACAACACCCAGCATAGGAGCAGTGGAACCAGAGACGAAAATCGCACCCGACGATATCAAGATGGAGATGACGAAGACGACCATGAATTATGCGGGGCCAGTTGCTTCACGCACAGGATTCGCAAAGCCTCAGTACTGAAAGATTTCAAACTTCCACATGATCGACACAAATACGATGGGCTCCAGGAACCCGAAGCTTGGCTAGCAGATTATCTAGCCACCGTCAATCTACAGGGCGGATCCACAACTACTGCGATGCAAAGCCTACAACTACACCTCACCGGCGCAGCAAGGTCATGGTTAAGGCAGTTACCCGAAGGTTCAATTGGTAGCTGGAACGATCTGGAAGATAATTTCATTCGAAACTTTCATTCTACATTCAAGCGACCAACATCCTTAGAACAGTTGTGGGCGTGCAAACAAAAATCCAGCGAGTCAATCAGAGCATTCATACAAAGATGGAACATCATCAAAAACTCAGCTGAGTCCATATCGGACGAAAGGGCCATTAACGCCTTCAACGATGGCCTACGTCGCCGAGAATTCATAGAAGAACTGGGTAGGACGAAACCAAAGATAGTATCATAGTTGATGAAAATAGCAAACCGCTGGGCCGATGGAGAAGACGTGCTACATAATAAGCGCACGCGGTTACCCGAGGAATATAGGGATAAACGCGGCAATGACAGAAGACGAAGGAACAACGACGGGAACGCGGGACCAAGTTACGTCACAGTAGGTTTCTCGGGTGAAGGTAACAACAGAACCAACGACAATAATGGCGGATACCGCCAGAACAGAGATGACATCGGAGGAAGCCAATCCGCACATCGATATCAGCCAAGAGCACGATACCCACCTATGTCCGCGATGAAAATGTTGGAAGGACCCTGTAATATGCATTTTTACATCGACTCAGCATGCAGGCGACAATCCAATCACCTGGTGAAAGATTGTCGGACATTCTTGAAGATGCAGGAGTTATGCAACGCAAAGGAAGGCGAAGCAGCAAACCGAGGGTACACATCCACGCCTGGCGCACTAGCTATCGGTGCACCACCACCAGTTGCACCATCGGAAAATTCAAACGATCAAAACAACGAATACCCAGATCAAAAGGAACAATGTCGATGATTCAGAAAGGGCGTCCACCCAACAGAATTTAGAAGCTCATCACAATTAAATATGACAATTAAATATGGCGGAAGCGTCAATATCAGCCACACTTGAGTATCTCCATTGGTCAGAGCAAGAAATTAAATTCAGTAGAGCAGATCACTGTAGCACCCTGCTAAAACCAGTACTAGAAAATCGTTTGTTTTTTTATATTTTCTTGCATCATCATAACATCATCTTGCATCATCATCATGTTCATCATGCCACATTGCATGCAACATATGATTAAATTGTTGCACTTGTTTTTGGTTCTTGATAAAAAATTTATGCCATTCGCCATTTGCCTCCATCTATTCTACTCCCCTCTATTATACTTCTAGTTGGTGCCATACCTGATGGAGCCGTAATGTCTAACTTTGAATTAATTGAGTCTTGATATTTTGTTTCTCCAACAATGCTAAATTAAGTTGGGGGCATATCTCTTTATTCCATTCCATCTACTAACTTGTCACATGCCATCTTTCCTTTGATCTCATTCCTAAATTCTACCATACATATATATGTGGGTATTTATTTTTGGTGTTGGTATTTATTTCATGCCCATATGTATTTGTGTGGATCCTTACCATCATATATTATCCATATTATCTTGCCTAAAATCTACCCTACATTGTCCATATGGGTTCTTATGTTTTTTTCTTTAGATTTAAATCTTGCCCATATGAGCGTGTGGATTATCCATTCGATTTTGCTCTATTTAAATCGTAGTGTTCTTGTCTCTATCTGTCTCCACCATCTTCATGTGTGTCATTCTTCTTCTTTAGAACTCTTTGAGCAATCGATTTGTTTGAATTTTGTTTAAATCCTAAAAGTAACCTCCTTGCCTCTCTCGTTGGTTCAAACCGCATCATGCATTTTTCCGTGCATTTTCTAAGCATAAAAGCATTTTTGGAAACACCGTATTTTTATTGCTCGAATATCCGCACGGTCTAATATATATTAAGCCGTCACCTCTCTTTGTTATTTTACATTGAAACAATGTTTTTTCGGTCAGTTACACTATTTCACTAAAAATAAAATTAGCCAAAAATTCCGTCTAAAATTTTAGCCTAAAACTAATCCCGTCTAGTCTACTTTAGACTACATAAATACTCCTATCCCCTTTTTCCTTCTCCTCAAACCCTAGCCCAGAGCTTTGGATCTGACCAAAAATCGCCTTGTTGGCTATCCTATTTTTCCTCACCGCCGCATGTAAGATCCTCTCAAAACTGGCTAGCTAGCTAAGTAAGTTCCCTATCGATCTTCACCGAGCTAGTAGCAGCAAGCAGTGCGCGTGTCGCTACTTTTCTCTCGATCTTGTTCTTCAGTGCTTGGCCACTTCTTTGAATTAAATCCAAGCTAGTCAAGCCTTGGCTTTTCCAGCACCATGATCTATTTGGTTTTTCTTGTCCGTCCTCAAGCCGCCGCCTACCTGCCTCTTTGTTCAAACTAAGAGCCACCCAACATCATCAGTTTAAGCAGCTACATCAGCGTCTGATCGCCACCGTCTTCAGGTCAGCAGGTTGCTCGAGTTTAATGTAAGCACCACATCCACAGCTCAATTTGCAGCATCTGCTCGCCGCCTCTCGCTTTGCCACACCACGCCAGCGTACTGAAGCTGCTCTCGTCTGCCTCCCTTGGATCCCATCCCCTCCTTGTCTCCTGTCACCACCTACCCGGTCCCTGTCCTGGATCCCATCACCAGCGACTCTCCACCTTGCCTTGCGTGTAGATTCACCCAGCTTTGGCCGCCTTGCTGCTCCGCAACGCGCGTAGGTCTCAGCTCCATCTGCCCTGCGTTCCTTGCGCCAGGAGTGTCATAGGAGCCAGCTCGACACCTACCACCTAGAGCCGAAGCTCCTTTGTTCCTTCCCTTTGTCGGCGCCTCTGTTTTTCCTGCTGCATGTTGCTGTTTGCCCTGGATCGGGCCTCTATTCATTCTGTGGGCGCGTTCTCTTGCAACTGCTCAAAATCAGCCCCCGGTTTGCTGCCCCGCAAGTGTTCGACGAAATTCCAACAAGGACTTCAGTCTCGGCTTTTGAACCAATGTCCACGATTCTTCGCTCTGCCGCCGATCTACTCCCCGGCATCCGCTACTTCAACTATATTAATAACTTCAACTCCCAGAACATCAATACAACAATGATGCCTACTTCCGCTATCTTAACCACACTCCACGGGCTATCTTTTCAACACCGAGTGAACTGTGAGACTCTTTCTATAACCCTATTTTCATATAGATGTCATATCTTTTTGCATTCAAATTTACTCGTGTGCATCATATATCATGTGCTTGTGGGTTAAATAGCAAATCACCTGAATTAAATATGGAGTGTAAATACGTGCTATATTTGTCTTATCTCGACTCCATTTAAATTTGTGTAGTTAACCGGAGCCATGTTTTGCTTGTTAAGCCAACATTTAAATTGCGGGGTTTCTAAATAACTTGAACCGTTTAATTATTTGTCGGAACCCCGGTTCCGCTTAATATGACCTAATTGCACCGCATCTGCATCATATCATAATCATGCCGGATTTTCTACCGTAGTATTAAATATTGCATCCGGTGTTTCTTTTAGTGTTTGCTTCTTCGCGGATTAGGCCGATGAGTTGATGCGAGTATCGACAAGTTCTTCGGATATGAACCCTCGGCAGTAGGCGAGCATCTCTTCCCCTTCTACCTATTTTGCATTTATAGTCTTTATTTCCTCCTATTGATCTATTGCTACCTGTGTCGCGATGCTTTAGTGTTCCATACCAGATATATCCCGTGCAACCTCTATATTGCCATGGACACCTCCTAATACCTGTTGTTTGGTAGACAGCTGGCCTTGCGAGTCGTAGTTGCTTGCTCAGGTGCGATCTCGTGTTGTTGAGTACCACAGTTGTTGGAATGCTGGCAGATGTTTACGGTGGAGTTGATCATGACTTTAAATACAACTATTAAATTGTTGGGATAACTAATGAAAGAGGCACCGGTGGACAAGATATGCTATTTGGTTTTTCATGTCCACTTGTGTCCCGTAGGCCCCGAGTACTTGATACCCGTTCCTTGATTATTCGTACTATCCACATCCAGGAGACTCTATGAATCCCCCTTAGCCAGAGCTTGATTCATTTCTTATTTCTTGGGGCCACAAACTAGTTTGGGGTTTTATTACTATCCCGTACTTATGCCATATTTTACTGCTTTATTTAAGATTGTGCGTGGAGCACCTGTACTGTTTTGGATCGTGCCATGTTTTCGCTGTATCGACAAGCCCAGTCACACTTTCGGGTTTCCAGTCGTTTACAGCCGTCGTCACAAATCCTGGGTCCGTTCCGGAGCCGACCAACTTTGTTGCGGGTAGCTTAGTGGGGTGGCCCCCTGAAATATTTTATGAATCCTGTGATTGCTTTGTCGTGAAAGCGTCGTTGGGTTTTGAGTTAGTTTTTCCGAGGTCGATCGTGTGTGTGTTGCTATTTGTGCACCCCTGCAGGGTAAATATTTCTGAAAGCCGTGTCCGCGGTTATGGACGACTTGGAGCATAGTATCTCGAACATAGACAAGCATAACTAAAGTAGTGCTATAAATTTGACTTAATATGTGACTAGTAATCAGCTTCACTATAATGGAATGGATAATAAAAGTGCCAACAACTGGTGGAACTGGGGTGTATCGTGTCATGTTATACATGCCTAGTAAGTATTGCAACTCCAATGGAATGTGATAGAAGTGCCAACAATTGCTGGGTTTTGGGATTCCTCAGGACATTTGTATCTGACTAGTAAATGTTCCAACTACCACGGAATGGTTAATTAAAACTGCCCACTACTTATGCTTCAGGATGACTCATGCTATCTATAACTGACTAGTAAGTGCTTCAACTATAATCGAATGAATAAAACTGCCAACTGTGTGAATTCCTCGGTTTGACTTCCTCGTTTGGTATCAAGGGGGAATACCAGGATGGGTATGTTTGGTGTTACTATCAGGTTGGATCCGGATAGGTCTTTCTTATCCCTCTCTAATAGCCGCCAGTTTTACTGAGTCTCTATAGGTTGTTTAGTGCTGCTGCGCTGCCGCTTCAGTCCACCATACCTATGTAGGCGAGGACCGCCGAATTCTAGCCTCGCCGTGTACTGGCCTCAGTACTGACGCTCCTCTTTTCCTTTGCCCTTTGTCGACACCCCCTTTTTGTTTTAGCAGGTTTGTGATCGACGTCGTTAGCAGGGTTACCCTTCCGGCTTGGCCTGGGCAGGGTTATGGACGCCATTGGTTATTCTTCAGGGCTCTTATGCCCATTTGCCTCTTGTCCGTAGTCGGACGCTCTATCGTTTTCAAGGTGATTTGGATCTTTGTATAGTATATCTGTATTCTTGACTCATGGAGTCCTTGTTGTATATATATGTTATGTGGGTTCCATCGTGGACTAATGTGTAAAGGTATTACTTCGTTTTCTACCCGCACAAATGTGCCTGGTGGGCGTCCTTGAATCGTTTCTATGCGGGTTTGGCGGAAAGGGCTAAAACTTGCATAGGGCCGATTCGAGGGTGTTACAATCACCCACTCCGGGTCCCATGACCAGGACATTTAGCCCTGATAGTAGAAGCAAAAATTGGCGGATTTGACATGAGCAAGGTCGTCATGGATGCAGGGAGTAGTATAAATTTGATCTACGCAAAAATGTTGCGGACAATAGGCTACCCTCTGGATAATCTCGCTCCAAAAGAAATCTCTTTCCACAGAATAGTACTAGGTAAAGCCGAAATTCCTTTAGGCAAAATTTTCCTTGACGTTATTTTTGGTTCCAAATCAAATTTCAGGCGAGAAAAACTCGAATTCATTGTCATGGATTGGCCATCACAATACCATGCAATCCTGGGACGACCAACCTTTGCACGTTTCATGCAAGTACCACATTACACATATTTAGTAATGAAAATGCCAACACCAAAGGGAATTATCATGGTACAATGAAGCTTCACACGGGCGGATTGCTGCGACCGAGAGTTCAACAAAATTTCTGCATCTTTCAGGATGGCAACAGAGTTTGAGCAACTCAAAAGTTCGGCAAACAAACAACCTCTGGAGGTATCACGTGTCAATCCCGACCAGGCTTTTGACACGACAAAAGACACAAAAGAAGTACAGATCCACCCCGTTGACCCGATGAAAACAACATTTGTGGCTTCCAACCTTGATCCCGCATAGGAAAGCGCGCTCATCGAGTTCCTCCATGAGCACTGGAAGATTTTCGCATGGCTACCTTCTGACATGCTGGGAATCCCAGGGAACTCGCTGAGCACGCACTAAATTTAGATCCAAAGGCAAAGCTAGTAAAACAACCGCTTCGACGCTTCGCGGAACCAAAATGCAAGGCCATTGGAAAGGAGCTCCATCGCCTAACCGATGCCAATTTTATCAAAGAATTGACAAAATCATAGTGGCTTGCAAACCCAGTATGTGTTTCGAAGAAAAACACTATGGAACTTCGGATGTGCATTGATTTTACTGCACTAAACAAACATTGCCCAAAAGATCACTTCCCATTGCCGCGAATCGACCAAATCATCGATGCAACTGCAGGATGCGAACGTCTTTATTTCTTGGACGCTTATTCAGGATACCACCAGATCAGGATGAAGGAGGAAGATCAGGAGAAAACGGCGTTTATCACGCCTTACGGCGTCTTCTGCTACACAACAATGCCTTTTGGCCTCAAGAACGCTAGAGCAACATATCAGCGGATGATGCAGAAGTGCCTCGGAAGCCAAATAGGTATGAATGTGCAAGTATATATTCATGATGTCATAGTTACCACAGGTCAATGATCGGTGCTGATCAAGGACTTAGAAGAAACATTCAGAAATCTCGACAGGTTTAGCATCAAACTAAACCCGAAGAAGTGTTCCTTTGGAGTTCCGGCAGGACAGCTCCTCGGATATTTGGTATCAGCCAGAGGGATCGAGGCTAACCCCGAAAAAATATAAGCTATCCTCACAATGAAGAAACCAACAAATCTGCGTGGTGTACAACAATTGGCGGGACGAGTGGCGGCGCTGAGTCGTTTTATTGCAAGATTAGGAGAAAAGGCGCTGCCATTCTACGCCCTCATGAGAAAATCAGAAAAGTTCGAGTGGACGGAAGAAGCTCAACGCGCCTTGGAAGATCTTAAAAAGACACTTTCGACATCCCCTGTCATCGTGTCGCCAAAAGAAAAAGAACCTTTACTCCTTTATATTGCTACGACACATCAGGTGGTTAGCACAGTTCTAATCGTAGAACGACCCGAAGAAGGAAAGACGCACGGTGTGTAGAGGCCAATATACTTCCTAAGTGAGGTTTTATCGCCATCTAAACAAAGGTACCCACACTATCAGAATCTAGCATACGAAGTATTTATGACAGCACAAAAGCTACGTCGCTATTTTTTAGAGCACCCAATCGTAGTGGTCAACGAGGCACCTTTGTCAAGCATCCTCAACAATCCAGATGCAACTGGGAGTGTTTCTCTATGGGGCATCGAATTATCCCCTCGATATATCACTTATGAGAAGCACAAAGCAATTAAGTCACAAGTTCTGCCAGATTTCATCATAGAGGGTCCACAAGACCTTTCTAGCACATGGAAAATGTACTTTGATGGATCAAAAAGAACAGAGGGAGCAGGAGAAGGAGTAGTACTAATATCACCTCAAGGCGACAAAATGCGATATATTCTTCGGATGAGCTTTACAAACACATCCAATAACGAAGCAGAATACGAGGCCCTGTTGCATGGCGTGCGAATGGCCAAAGCCTGCGGTGCAACTCGCCTCAAAAACTTTGGAGATTCCAACCTTGTGGCACAGCAGGCAATGAACAAATGTGACGCTGTCAGCGAAAATATGGTCGCTTATCATGATTTATATGGCATCATGGAGGCTCAATTTGATGGGTGTGAAGTATCACATATAGGAAGAGCAAACAATGAGGAAGCCGACAATCTAGAAAACATCGGATCAATATGTTTACCAATACCACCAGGAATTTTTGGGAGGATATAGTGGAGGGATCAATCAAGGTGAAAAGAGTCTCGGAAATCATAGCACCAAAGACAGGGAAAAAGAAGCATCCGCAAAAAGAGTCAGGGGCTACTTCAGAAACCAAGAGCATAGAAGAGGCCATCGAAGTAAAAGAACAAGAAATCAAAGAGGTCATGGTAATTGAACCAGCTTGGATGCAACCGTATATAGCTTATATGGTTAAAGGAGAACTACCATAGGATGTGATAGAAGCTCGGCGAATCACCCAACAATCAAAAGCTTTCAGGATAATTAAAGGAGACCTATACAAACGAAGTATTTCGGGTTTGTTGCAGCGTTGCGTAACACTCGAAGAAGGAAAAATTATACCGAAAGATATGAAGGGAATATGCCCGAGAGACAATAATAAAGTGGTTATTATCTTATTCCATGTTTATGATAAATGTTTATTTTGCATGCTATAATTGTATTGATCGGAAACATCAATACATGTGTGTTTAATAAACAAAAAGGGTTCCTAGTTATGCCTCTCTTATAGACTAGCTTGTTGATTAACAAGATGATCAAGGTTTCCTGATCATAGACATTGGATGTTGTTAATAACAAGGTCACAACATTAGTTGAATGATGTGATGAACATTCATCCGAAGTATAGCATTACGATCAAAGTCATTATGTTTATATTGCTATAACACTATACGAAGTAATCTTTATCCTTAGACCATGAGATCATGTTAATTGCTAACACCAGAAGAGTATCTTGATAACATCAAACGTCACACCGAAATAGGGTGACTATAAAGATGGGTTCAGTGCTACAAAGGTGTTATGTTGAGGCTCATGGATCAAGAGTGTAATTTGTCAATCCTGATGATGGATAGATATACTTTGGGCCCTCTCGGTCATATCACATTGAGATAGCTTGCAAGCAAGTGATGTGATCACTAGAATGTTATATCACGTCACGAGAAAAGAGTGCATATCAGTAACGAGATCAAACTAGGTATGGAGATACCGATGATCGAATCTCGGACATGTAATATATCGAGAGACAAAGGGATTTAGTTACAAGCGTTAAAGGTTCTCACGATCACAGAAGTCATCGTTGAATGTGTAGGAGTCAGTGTGGATCTCCAGGTCCCGCTGCTGATTATTGATCGGAGAAGGGTCTCGATCATGTCTGCATTATTCACAACCGTAGGGTGGCACACTTAAGAGTTACCAGACACCATTTTGGAGCACATATGTTTCAGACGAAAGAATTGCAAAGCGCAGGAATTGTTTCAATAGAAACCGGAAATTGTTTCGGGTGAAATTGCAGAAAGTGGTTCTGCATGTGATATTGAAATATTGCAAGGGGTTATATGTGAATGTTTGTTAATTAAAGTAATTAACGAAATTCTGAATACATTTAATAAAAGAGTTTTATTAAATGAGAGAGTATTAAATTTGGAGAAATTAAATGCATTTAAAGTAGGGACCTTAAAGGGGAATGTGAAGAGGCATTTTAATGTGGAGGGGTTACCACCACATGAATGGAGGAGGTGAAGGGTCACCTCCCCATGCGCCGGCTATGAAGGAGGGGCACCCCCCTCCTCCTATAAAAGGCCCCCTCTTCCTCCTTCTTCCTCACACCTCCTTGTGAAGGATCTCTCTCCCCCTCTAGAATTATTCCCCCATGGTCTCGGATTAGCGAGATACATGTTCCCGATGGCATTTCGTCTGGAAGGAGTTGCTGCTTCCGCTGGATCGCTGGAGCGAGGAGGTGGAGGTTGTCCGATGGCTTGAACGTGTGTGCGAGTACGGATGCGCTGCTGAGTTGCGGCGCTCGGACTTCCTCACGTCTTGAGATCGGCAAGTGTACGACTACATCAACCACGAGTTCCTACTCGTTAACAAAACTCGTTGTCTTCGAGGGTAAGTTCTCGTTGGATGTATGTCCACCCGTTGCTTTGTACCTAGTAGATAGATCTTGGCGTGTAGTTCATATCGTAGAATTTTTTTTGTTTTCTATGCTGCGGACCCAATAATGGTATCAGAGCCTGATCTATGCGTAGGTGCTTTGCACGGGTAGTACACATATGTTTATATGTGGGCGATGATGATCATGCTATTGCATCTTGTAACTACCTGGGACCCTACGCTCTAAGTTCAAGCCTGGATGAACCGGAAGTGGTTAAAATAGTACAGCGGGGGCCCAGGGGCCACCCACGTGTAGACCCGTCGGCCGTCCTAACCACTTCCAAGACATCGGTACAAGAGCGAGCGGCATGGGCAACAAGCGAAGAGATCAAATACATACACAAGTGAGTATGTATGCAAGCTACCTTACAACAGTTCTCAGAGCCATTCCATCTAAAAGAAATAGAAATATTGCAACGCCGTACGACAAGATCCAAATATCCTAGATAGAGATAATAGTTTAGGATAGCTCCTCATACATCAAACATCAGAGTATCAGGCGGAAGCAAAAAACAAGATCTGAGTACGGATAAGAAGCAAATCGGCATAAGATGCCACATAAATAAACACATCCCGCCCACAGATCTCGCGGATCCCCGTCCCCGGAATCTCTACACCGAGTGATCATTGCCAACATCATCTATCTCCTCCACCCAGTATCCATCTTGCGAATACACCTGTTCATCTGAATCAAACAATTTATCGTGTGAGACCCTAGGGCTACTCAGCAAGTCTTTATGCCTCTAAAGGGGACATAACCTGGGGTGACACAATTGCAGCAAAATATAATAACTAACAAGTCTATCGATACTCGCTAACCATCCGCCTAACCAATGATAGACGAATGTCCGTTAATTAGTAACAACAGTTATAACAGTATAAAGTAACAGATCCATCCTCCTTCTCGCTTACCAACGAGAAAGCGGACAAACAACCCATCCGTTTGATGGGTTCGTAGCATGCAAAAACAAAAAATTTCTACCGCAAGAACGAACAAAACCCAGATCTAATCTAGATAAAAGCCAAGATCTAATCTATTAGACATGAGCAACGAGATAGATAGGAATTAACCCTCGTAGATCCGAAAGCGTTAACGAGATTAGATCTCGTGGTTGATGTAGTCGATCACTTGCCGATCTCAAGATCGTGTGGACGATCCTTCCGGCGTCGCGTTCCAGCAGTGCTTCCGCAGTCGGTCAAGTGGACGATCCTTCCGGCGCCGCGTTTCGGCAGCGCTTCATCGAAATGAAATTCTTAACCTGTGTCAATACAAGATACATCATTTCCAATCAACAATATGTCCTCTACATAATGTATTAGAAATATGTCTCAGCGCTCCCACTTAATTTCTTGCAAATGCAAGCATCTTCATCATCTCCGATGAATTTAAACTCTTTTAACAGTTTCATCATGGTGAAGATTCCAACTCCGCTATGCTTACTTCAACCATTGAAGTTTTGCATACTCTTTTAGCATCCTTTGAATTAACAAAACCCTTTGGTTCGTGTCATGTACACGTCCTAGGTAACCATTCTATTAGAAGAACTTGTTTTGTTTATTCAACTACCATATACCAAATTATATGTAGTGGTTGCTACATCAATCCGTCAAGACTATATATCGCTATGAAAGATCAAATCTTGTCATAGTCAACTCCTTGAACATTGTCGTAAACTTATTTCTGACATGTCGACTATTTCATAGATGTTAAACATCCATGTCTTATTTCTTTATAAATCCAAACACGACCGATAGGCTTCACGCCTTTCCGGAGGGTCTTCTAAGTTCAGAAACTTGATTTCTCGTGTATGGATACTATCACGGATTCTATGACTTCTAGTCATTTTATTGAGTCAGGGCCCATCATCGCTTCTTTGCATGTAGTCGTTTCATCATTGTCAAAACAATAACGACTTGCTTATCAAATCTTACTATTTGATTCTTAACGACCCACACGGTTCTATAGGAACTCTAATCTCCGAGATCACACCTTTTGTAATCTTACTATTGTCACCGGGACTCTTTCCGGCACTGCGCTACTTAGCACATATAGCTAAGGTTCAACAACCTTATCAAAGTTCTATTGTCCTCCCACTTAACTTTTCATGAAAAATTCCTTCTCAAGAAACTTGACGTTCCAAGTAACAAACTCTTTTGTCCTCGGTGTTATGGAGAAATTCCCAACAAATTCTTTGGGATAACCTACAAAGACGTGCTTATCCGACTTTGGTTGTAAACATTTTACTTATGCATAACATACCAAAATTTAAGAAAAGACAATTTGGGTTTTATCCCAAACCATAACTCATATGGTGTCATTTCAACGGATCACGATGGAGCTCTTTTTAGTGTAAAAGCGGTAGTCACTAAAGCTTTAATCTTTAATATATAATGGCAGTTTCATAAATGACACCTTTGATCTTACCATGTCAAACAAGGTTTCATTACATATCTTGAACACTCCATACTCCTATGGTGTTTTGGGAAATGCAAATCCATGGAACGATTCCTCAAATCTTAGGTGTTTTGCTAAACATGTAACTCAAATATCTTCCTTTATGATCGAATCATAAACTCTTTATTTTCTTGTTACAATGATTTTCAACTTCATCTTGAAAGTCTTTGAACAACTTTCAAATGTTTTCATACTTCCTCCTTATTAAGAAAATATACAGATATATTCACTCAAATTTTCGGAGAAAGCATATGAAGCAAAAAGATCCATCGCATATGGCTACACATAATGGACTATGCACATCAACATGCACAATTTCCAATAAGCTAGTCATCCGTTCCTATCTGGCCTATGGACGGAGTTTCAATTATCTCGAGGAAAGTCTCACATGCGTCAATTGATCAAAATCAAAGACTCCAAAATTCCATCAACATGGAGTTTCTTCATGTTTTCTTTCAAATATAATTTAAACAGCGATGTCACTTCATAAGTGATCTTTCAATCATTTGTCTTGCGACATTTTAGCATTAGTTTTATGGTTGTTATTTCTCCTACCAGACTTGTATATTATCCATCTATTATGGAATACGGTAATTATTTGAACAACCTTTTGTCGTCATAATACCTGATCAAAATAACAATTATTGAAACAAATCTTGAAGGCAAGCTTTGATGTTAACGAGCAACACAACAACCCTTTGTTTGTTTTCGATGAACATCATCACATTCTCTCTTGCTAGTTACTTAGGCCATTGTAGTTCATGAATTGTGTTGTCCTGTATGACACTTCATACCAACCAATTCGGTATCCAATACCTAAAAGCCACATTGTTTAACAAGTAAGGAATACAACCATAACACGTATATCTTCTACATACCCAAGTTGGACATCTCCAATCTTATAATTTCTGCCAAATATTTTATAGAGTCTCTTTCAGCAATTCCTTTTTTTTCTTTTAAAAGAATCTATCAACATCAATAGTGGTGTCATTCACATGACACATAGTACAAAGCGTATATAGTCAAATACTAATACCTTTGGACTTGCACTTTGAAGTGGATCACCATCATCAAATGTTTGGTGTTCTTTCAAAATCCATTCTTTAGTAATCTTTTAGTGTAGTAAACTTTTTACTTACATCTTCTATTCATACTTATCATGACAACTTTCATGATCAAGCTGCTATAGCTTATAAAGGTGAATTGCGAGTATAATGTTTCTTTTTCAAAACCTTTTGGAGGATTAGGACGACTAGCGTCTCCAACCTTCACAAATTCTCATCAAATATGAGGACGTACACTCTATCATGTTGTAACCAACACATAGTTTTAGATATCGCAATACCTTTCACATATGATGGTTTCTGAAACATTGCTTTCAGCTCTTAGATAAACTTGATATTAAAAACAATCTTTTGAGTATCAAGAATCATGGAGGCAAACATGATACATTAGATACTAACACTGGACTTGTTACTCTTGATTTAATACTATTTATTAAACTTCATGGAGTAAATAGAGTTTGCTGAAAGTTTGCAATAGGACTTATAAACTTTAAATTGACATTCAAAACAATACGATACCAGTTCTTAAAGTAAATATCCAGAATTTCTATAGTTCCACTATCTCAATTATAACTAAGCGTAAGGTGGTGAACGGATGCCAATGACTGCAACAAACTATGCAAATTCACTTTGATTGTGTTTATGACAAATTGAATTCGACTAATCCAAATTACAAATGAACTCCCACTCAAAACAACATCCCTCGAGTTGTTTTAGTGATTACACGAACCAAATCCACTACACCAAGTCCGATCATCACGTGAGATGATGTAGCTTTAAAGGCGAACAATCAACATGTTCATCATATCATCCATATGACTCATGCTTTACCTTTCGGTATTCCGTGTTCCGAGACCATGTCTGTACATGCTAGGCTCGTCAAGGTTAACCTTAGTTTCTGCATGTGCAAATCTGGCTTGCACCCGTTGTATGCACACGTAGAGTCTATCACACCCGATCATCACGAGATGCTTCGAAACGACGAGTCTTAGCAATGGTGCCAACTAAGGACGAACACTTTATTACTTGATATTTAGTGAGAGGGATCATCTTATAATGCTACCGCCGCGATCTAAGCAATACAAGATGCATAAAGGATTAACATCACAGGCAATTCATAATATGTGATATGATATGGCCTTTCTTCTTGTGCCTTTGATCTCCATCTCCAAAGCATGGACATGATCTCCATCATCATCGGCATGGCGTCAAGGTCCGTGGTGCTGCTTCATGGTTGTCCATCATCACTAGCGACTATTACAACTACTTGGAACAAAGCTATTACAAGATGAATAGACACACAGGTCTTAACAGAATTGAAGACAACCATTAGGCTCCTGCCGGTTGCCATATTACAACAAGGATCATTGCATACATCAAATACAATCATAATCACATGATGGCCATATCACATCACAAAACCCCTGCAAAAACAAGTTAGACGCCTCTAATTTTCTTTGCATGTTTTACGTGGTTTGGGGCTTTCGCATAAGACCGATCTTACCTACGAACAAGGACCACAACGTTGATACAAGTGTTGTCAGATGCTCATTGTAAATTGAATCTTAACTATGGTGGGAGAGACAGACACCCGCAAAGCCACTTGTGCAAAGCAAGTTGCACGTCAAGCGTGGAGCAAGTCTCATGTGCGATGACATGTAATGTTAGCCCGAGCCGCTTCATCCCACCATGCCGCAAGATGCAAAGTACACGCTAAGACACCGACAACAAAAGCATCAACGCCCACAAAAACATTGTGTTCTACTCGTGCAATAGATCTACGCATAGATACGGCTCTGATACCATTGATGGGTTCGTAGCATGCAAAAACAAAAAATTTCTACCACAAGGACGAACAAAACCCAGACTAATCTAGATAAAAGCCAAGATCTAATCTATTAGACATGAGCAACGAGATAGATAGGAACTAACCCTCATAGATCCGAAAGCGTTAACGAGATTAGATCTCGTGGTTGATGTAGTCGATGACTTGCCGATCTCAAGATCGTGTGGACGATCCTTCCGGCGTTGCGTTCCAGCAGTGCTTCCGCAGTCGGTCAAGTGGACGATCCTTCCGGCGCCGCGTTTCGGTAGCGCTTCCGCAGTCGGTCACACGTGCGGAGTCGAAGCAGACCTTCCTCTCCTCGTTCCAGCGAGCAACGGAGGTAGTAGATCTTCTCCACGGAATCCCAGCAGCACGACGGCGTGGTGGTGGTGGTGGAGTAGAGAATTCTGCAAGGCTTCGCCTATGCCTGTGCAGAAGAAAGGAGGAGGAGAGAGGCGGCAGAGATTGGGAGTTATTAGAGGAGGGGTTGAGGGGGCGCCCCTGCCCCTCTATTTAAGGGGGGTGAGGTGCCATGGGAGGGGGAGTCCTTGTAGGACTCCCCTTCCTCTAGGCCGGCGGATTGGGGAGTGGGGGGAGGAGTCCTCCTCCCCCACGACTCCTAGTCTTGACCCACCAGGACTCCTTGATCCCTTCCTTGGTTTTCAAGCAAACTCCAAGAAACCTTCTAGAACCTTCCGGAACATTCCGAAACCTTCTAGAACCCTCATACAAATACTCCGGAACATTTCCTAACTCAGAAAATGATCCCCAATATATGAATCTTATTCTCCGGTCCATTCCGGATCTCCTCGTGATGTCTCGAATCCAATCCGAGACTCCGAACAACATTCAGTCTCCAACGCATATTCCATATCTACTTAAAACAACTTCGAACCTTAAGTGTGTCACCCTACGGTTCGTGAATATGCAGACATGACAGAGACACATCTCCTATCAATAACCATCAGCGGGATCTGGAGATCCATAATGGCTCCCACATACTCAACGATGACTTCGCGATCGATTGAACCATTTACATACAAAACCAATTCCCTTTGTCACGTGATACTATACTTATCCGAGGTTTGATCGTCAGCATCTCCATACCTAGTTCTACCTCGTTACTGATAAGTACTCTTTACTCGTTCCGTGTCATGTCATCCCTTGTGACCTAGTCACATGCTTGCAAGCTAACTAGATGACATTCCACCGAGAGGGCCCAGAGCATATCTATCCGTCATATGGATGGACAAATCCCAATCTTGGTCCATGCGCTTCAACACATACTTTCGGAATACCCAATGACACCTTTATGACCACCCAGTTACGAAGCGGTGTTTGATGTCATCAAAGTACCCATCCAGTGATGGTGATTAACACAACCTCATGGTCGAAGGATTAGGTTACTATGCATTTAAAAGCTTACAGCAATACGAACTTAATGACTTGATCTTATGCTACGCTTACTATGGGTGTGTGTCCATCATATCATTCTCCTAATGACATAACCTTGTTATTAATCACATCCTAATGTCCATGATCAGGAAACCATGATCATCAATTAATCAACAAGCTAGTTTAACAAGAGGCTTACTAGGGACTCTTTTATGTTTACAAAACACACATGTATTAGTGTTTCCTAATAATACAATTATAGCATGGGATGTAAACATTTATCATAAACATAAAGATATAATAATAACCACTTTATTATTGCCTCTTGGGCATATCTCCAACACTGTTGGCAGTTTTATTAACCATTCCATGAGTATTGCACTATTTACTAGTCAGGTACTTAGTCAAATTAAAAGCGGTACTTCAGTTATACTTGTCTATGATCGAGAAACTGTGCTCTAAGTCGTCCATAACCGCGGACACGGCTTTCAGAAAGATTTACCCTGCAGGGGTGCACAAATAGCAACACACTCGATCAACCTTGGAAAAACCAAATCAAATCCCAACGAGGCATTCACAACAAAGCAATCACAGGATTCTGAAATATTTTAGGGGCCACCCTAATAATCTACCCGCAACGAAGTCGGCCGGCTCCGAGACGGACCCAGGGTTTGCGACAATGGCTGTAAACGACTGGGAACCCGAAAATGTGACTGGGCTTGTCGATACCGCAAAAATATTCCGCATTCTTAAACAGTACAGGTGCTCCTCGCACAATCTTAAATAAAGCAGTAAAGCATGGCATAAGTACATGATAGTAATAAAGCCCCAAACTAATTGTGGCCCCAAGAAATAGAAATGAATCAAGCTCTGGCTCAGGGGGGTCCATAAGGCCTCCCGGATGTGGATAGTGCGAATAGTCAAGGAACATGAATCAAGTATTCGGGGTCCTACGGGACACAAGTGAGCATGAAAAACCAAATAACGGATATTGCTCACCGGTGCCTCTTTCATTAGTTATCCCATTACTACTCCGGTTAAGTTGTTTAGGTACCTCGTTATCCATCAGACACTCACATACCCTACACATGCTATTCTACGACTCGCATGGCTCAAACAACTCCTGTAGTAATGGCTCATGGGATGTAGGAACAAGCTTCAGTGGGGTTTGAAAGTAAAGGCTATGCAGTACTTGGGATTCAATTTGATGCAATCGCAACTTAATGATGCAAGAATAAGATAGAGTCAATAGGTACTGTATGTATGCAAGCATGTGGTAGTGCTTGCCTGGCAGCTCAGTTGAAGCGAGAGACAGATCTGGGTAGTACTCCTGGGATTCCTAATATTTCCCCTGCTCGGCGTCTATTCGAAGAAGAACCAAACAAACAAGGGCCAACATAAATAACGTGCACAAGCATATGAATAAAATACGACAAGCAAACAAGCATGCCATGATGAATGATGCACAATTTACACGGCAATAATGTAGCATGGCATGGGGGAGGTGTGGGGTACAAGAATAAAGCATTTTATTAAGTTTTAGTCATGTTTTGCTCCCCTAACACTTGCTTTCCACTTAATATTTATATGATGCATGCTACAAATCAGAACATGGAATGCATAGTTAGAACGGGCTCGTCGCGCTGATCGATTTAGATATATTATTTGTCGAATTTGGAGTTGTAGAATTAAAGTTATTAATTAATTAAGAAAATGCATTTTTATTGCATTTAAACAATTTCGAAAAATTAAATTAGTCAAACATTAATTTGGATGGCAGATTTGAAATCCTCACATTTTTCTGATTCAAAAACATATATTATTTGTATTGTTTGGAATTACAAATTAAAAGTTATTAAAAATAGAATTTAAAACATCTTTAAACATTTTCTGAAATTGTTTTATTTTAAACAGAAAACAGAAAGACTTTTACTACCTAGCCAAACCTATCCACAGTCGCTGACCACTGGGCCCAATGCAGACTGGGCGAAACGGCGCGCATCGGGTTTTTCTCACCGCGAGGTTTACTAGCCCACGAGACAGACAGGTGGGGCCTGAGGCTTCGCAGGCCCACACGTGAGCGGGTGAGTGAGAGGCTGCCACGCGGCACAGCGGGGGGAACTGCGGGTTGAGAATCGCAAAGTAGCGGTCCCTTTTTGTAAAGTTACCCTAGAGGCTGACATGTGGGGTTCGGAAGGGGCGCGGGTTAAGGCAGCAAAAAGGTGGGGGGAATTTGCAAAGTGCCCCCGCAGTACTGTTGTTCTTCCTCTGAACCAACTGACGGCGGACCGGTCGGTGTGCGACGCGCGGCGCGGGGGATCGAACCAGCGACCTGGGGCACGCGCGTGGAGGCGGAAGCCACTGCGGCTGGGAGGGGTTGGTGTTAGGGAACGGCGGTGCGGCTAGATGTCCTTCTGCGACGTCGGCTAGGGTTTCGTTCCGGCGTCGTCGGCGTGCAGCAGTGCATGACGGTGTCCTCCTCGCCGTCGTGAACAGGGGGGTGGTCCAGGGTCCTCCTCTGTTTCCTCGACAGACCAGCTCCGCGCCCGCCTCCTTGTAACCGTTGGTGGAAGCCAAAGCCGAGGTGATGGCCGACGATGGAGAAGAGAGGTGGTAGGGGGATATGGGGAAGAAGGGTGCGGCGCAGGGCCCCTGGGGAGGATCTTGGGTAGCTGCACGTTAGGGGAGGGAGTAGATAAGGGCAGGAGAGGGGTAGCACATAGGGTGGACGGTGAAAAAAAGGTGGAGGTGGCTCGGCCACCTTTTCTTCCTCCTCTTCACGTGCTCAGCGAGGTGCGGGAGGGGTGCAGCTGGGGCTAGAGCGAGGACAGGGAGGTGGCTGGCTCGGGTGGGCCTTGTGGTAGAGAGAGAGGAAGGAGAGGGAGGGTCGGGTAGGGTTAGGATTAGAGGGGCATGGGGCTCGGCATGGTTAGGGTTAGGCCGAGCCAAACCACAAGGGGTGGTGGCCACGGTTTGAGGGTGGTGAGGTGGCCGGGGCTAGGGTAAGGAGGTAGAGAGGATTGGGTCTTGCCGAATCTAGGAAGGGGATGGTTAGGGTGTGAGGTAGGGTTAGGGTTTTTGCTTGCTCATATGATCAAGCAAAGGGGTTAGTGTGATGGAGTGAGGGTAGGGTAGGTTTGGGGTTTGGGGTTTGATATGAATTAACAAGATCGAGCATGGGTGAAAGGAGATGGTTGAGGTTGAGGCTTAGTAATACACATGGCAAGGAGAGAAAGATCAAGATGGTGAAAAAATTGAGTAAGAGCAAAAAGAGTAGAGCTTAAGAGAAAGGAGACTCCACTTGGTTTGTGCTTGCCATATGGCTCAACAACACGAGGAGTGGAGGTGCCCTAAGAATGGTGGAGCTCAACAAAAGAAAGGAGCCACTTGACTTGATTCCCAAAGAACCATGCTCCACTTCAACAATCCAAGTAAAACCCAAAGATGAGAAGATGGTGGTGATCTTGCATGGCCCATGCATAATCAATAAATGCCATGTTTAATCTTGTGAAAACAAAGATAAAGCCCCATGGCATTTATTCACATGCATCCCACAATATGGAATTAAGGCCAAGCCAAAAGAAATAAGATGGATGTTCCATGTGGAGTAAATGGCATATGCTCATATTTGAATATAATTTAGACATGCTAGTGTGTATGTTCCACTAGATGAATAATAGCCTAAAAAATATCCCAACATGAGCATTCATTCAAAATCAACCCATATGGAAGCTTGAAAGGGGGGTACCACTCACATAGCATGCAAAGGTGGCCATGTGGCTCCACATATCAATAATGTGAAAACAACATGATGCATATATGCATGTGGAATTAGAAGTGGATCCATCCCAACCCACATGAGCTAGAGGTAAAACCAAATGAAATGCAAAGCTCACATATAGTTGGATGGTGGGATTATAGGGTGGTGACAAGAAAGGTGGTGGAGTTAATAAAAGATATGCCCCCAACTTAACTTGGGCATCAAGTATTATGTCAAGAAGCAAATTCAATATATCAAGAAGCAAATACAATTTATAATGCATATGTGATAAGAACCAAAAGAAGAAGGGTTTTATATGATGCTCAAATGCAAGGTGGCATGATGACATGATCATGATATAATTATGATGCAACAATTATATGTAGGAAGTAGCAATTATATTACTAGACCATGTAGCATTACAGATGTTAGACAGATGGGATGCTACAACTCTCCCCCACTAAACAGGAATCTCGCCCCGAGATTCTAGGAAGAAGAAGAAGACACGAAGAGGGTAGGATACTTGGCACGGAGCTCGTCCTCGTGTTCCCAAGTGGCTTCATCAACGGAATGGTGCGACCACTGCACCTTGCAGAACTTGATGGACTTGTTGCGAGTCCTTCTTTCTGCGACTTCTAGGATTTTTATGGGGTGTTCTTGATAAGACAGATCTTTAGACTTTTCTGGAAGTTGTTGTTGTAAGAGAATTCAGCATAAGGAAGGCATTCTTCCCACTTCATGCCGAAAGGGATAACGCAAGCACGGAGCATATCTTCTAGAATCTGATTGATCCTTTCAACTTGTCCTTGCGACTGAGGATGGTAAGCTGTGCTGAAGTTTAACTTTGTTCCCAAAGCATTTTGGAAACTTCCCCAGAACTTGGAAGTGAAGATGCTTCCACGGTCTAAGCTGATCTCAAGAGGAACCCCATACAGAGAGACAATTATGTTGATATAGAGCTCAGCCAACTGAATTGCAGAAATTGTTTCCTTGACGGGAAAGAAGTGAGCCACTTTAGAAAGCCTGTCGATGACAACAAAGATTGCATTGTTGCCCTTCTGCGACCTTGGAAAGCCAGTTATGAAGTCCATCTCTACTTTCTCCCATTTCCATTTCGGAGGCTTCAATGGCTGTAGAAGCCCGGAAGGTTTTTGATGGACAGCTTTAACTCTGCGGCAGACATCACACTCCGAGACATACTTGGCACAATATCGTTTCAACCCAGGCCACCAATACTGTGTTCTCAAGTCCATGTACATCTTAGTGCTGCCAGGGTGGATAGAAAGAACATAATCATGCGCCTCCTGAAGAACTTGCTCTCTTAAACCCGGGTAGTTCGGAACAAACATCTGGTGTTCAAAGAAAAGAGCGCCTTGGCCGTCGACGTGGAAGGACTCATACTTTGGAAGCTGAATGTTGGAGATGATATTTTTAGTGTAAGGATCACCAAGTTGAATGGAGCGAACTTTTTCTTCCAAGAGAGGGGTTGCCCGAAGGTTTAGAAGATACCCTTGATCCACAATTTCAAGGTTGAGCTTGCGGAATTCCTCACACAAGAGAGGCTGTTGTTCTTCCATCATGAGGGTGTTGACATAAGCTTTTCGGCTGAGAGCGTCAGCCATGACATTAGCTTTGCCCGGAGTGTAGTTGATTGTGAGATCGAAATCATTAATTGCTTCGATCCACCTCCTCTGACGAAGGTTGAGATCAGGTTGTGTGAAGATATACTTTAGACTCTTGTGATCAGAAAAAATCTCACAACGGTTGCCAAGCAAGTAGTGCCTCCATACTTTCAAAGCAAAGACAACTGCTGCGAGTTCAAGGTCATGTGTTGGATAGTTGATCTCATGCATCTTCAACTGTCGAGAGGCATAAGCAACAACTTGTTTTTCTTGCATAAGGACCGCACCCAATCCTTGCAAGGAGGCGTCACAGAATATCTGGAAAGGCTTTGATGTATCTGGAGGAATCAAGACTAGTGTGGAAGTGAGCTTCTCTTTGAGTGTTTCAAAGCTTGCTTGACATACAGGAGACCAAAGGTATTTCTTGCCTTTCTTGAGGAGATCGGTAAGAGGCTTCGCAATCTTCGAGAAGTTCTGAACGAAGCGACGACAGTAACTAGCCAAACCAAGGAAACTCCGGACTTCTTTGACATTTTTGGGTGGAAGCCAGTCAACAATTGTCCGAACAGTTTCTGGGTTGACGGCAATGCCCTTGGCAGAGATGACGTGACCCAGGTAGGTGACTTCAGGCAGCCATAACTCACACTTGGAGAACTTTGCATACATGCGGTTCTCACGAAGCTTGTTTAGGACACACCGAAGGTGTTCTTCATGTTCTTCCTTTGACTTAGAATAGACTAGAATGTCATCCAGATAGACCACAACGAACTTATCAAGATACTCCATGAAACCTAGTTCATAAGCCTCGAGAAGGTGGCAGGTGCGTTGGTGAGACCAAAAGACATGACCGTGTACTCATACAGGCCATAGCGGGTGGTGAAAGCTTTTTTGGGAACATCTTCCTTGCGGATCTTGATTTGATGATATCCACTTCTCAAGTCAAGCTTAGATAATACCACAGCTCCAGCTAGCTGATCGAAGAGATCATTAATCCGCGGAAGGGGATATTTATTCTTGATGGTTTTAGCATTGAGAGCCTGATAGTCAACACAAAATCTATCAGTCTTGTCTCGCTTCTTCACAAAGATGGTTGGGCTACCCCAAGAAGAAGTACTGTGCTGAATGAAACCCAACTTCTCTTGTTCATCAAGTTGACGTTTGAGTTCAGCCAATTCAGTAGGACCCATTTTATAAGGCCGCTTGGAGATAGGAGCGGTTCCAGGTTCAAGCTCAATCACAAACTCGACCTCACGATCAGGAGGCATGCCTGGCAACTCTTGAGGAAAAACATCTGGGAACTCATAGACCACTGGAACACTCTGAATAGCCTCCATAGCATCATCATTCAGAGCCGCCAAAGAGAAAAGCTGAATTGTAGGAGTCAGACTTGGAGAGTAGACTATATGGCCTTCAGGAATTTTCAAAGAGACCGAATGTTCAGAACAATCAATCATAGCTTTATTTGCAGCTAGCCAATCCATGCCTAAAATGACATCAATATCTGAGTTGCCCAGAATAATCAAAGAGGCCGGAAAGAAAGAATCCCCAATTTGAACCTGATTGTCATAACTGATCTTGGAAGTTAACATCCTTGCCCCAGGAGAAAGGACCATCAGCTTTTTAGGTAACGAATCAGAAGACAACCCATTCTCTTGAGCAAACTTGAAGGATACAAATGAATGCGATGCTCTAGAATCAAATAAAACTCGTGCAGGGACTGAGTTAACAGGAAGCGTACCCAACACAACTCCAGGAGTATGCTCGGCTTGAGCGACGTTGACACAGTTGGCACGAGCAACCGTAGACCTGGGCTTGGTGTTGATGTTGAGAGCCCAAGGTGGAGGTGCACGAACCATAGAAGAACTTGCCGCAGGTCTTGGAGGTGGCGGGGGAAGAGGTTTGTTGTTCATGGGACAACTCCAGTGTTGATGCCAAGTGTTCCCACAGGTGTAACAAGCACCAGGTGGACGTGGAGCAGCGTAGCCAGGGACTCCGCCAGGCGCTCTAGGGTAGTTGTGGTTGTAGCCCCTAGGAGCCGTGGTGAAGGAGTTTGGTGACCTTGCCGCGTAGCTTGAAGGTCTTGGTGGAGCCGGGAGCGACGGTGGGGTGTTAGGAACCCACACACGGCGCTTAGAAGGAGCTGTCATAGCTGAAGAGCTTGCTGCATCGCGGCTGTGTTTCTTGGACTCCTCAAACACTTGCCTACTTGCTTCTTCCTAAAGAGCTGTTTGTTGGAGTTCTAGAAAAGACCCCAGCCTTGCATGAGTGATTGCATATTTGATAGATGCATTGAGCCCTTGCCTGAACCTCTTTTGCTTCTTCTTGTCATCAGAGATCTCATCGCCACCATACCGAGAAAGATTCATGAAGTTTCTGATATAGGTATTGACATTGTCATTGCCCTGCTTGAGGTTGAGAAACACTTCCTTCATCCTTTCCATGACAATTTCTGACAGGTATTGCTCTTTGAAAGCCCCAGTGAACTGCTCCCAAGTAGGATGAAAACCAGAGTAGTTTGCCTTGAGGTAATTCTCCCACCACAGAGCTGCATCTCCCTTCAGAAGGTGAGTGGCACATTTTACCCATTCTTGCTCAAGAACATCCGCAGTCATCAGTAACCTTGACATCTCACGCAACCGATCATCCGCATCAAGTGGCTGATCAGACACCTCAAAGTGGCGCGGGTTGAACTTCAGAAAACTCTTGATGTCTCCTCGCTTGGGAGGTGGAGGTAGCGGAACAAACTCATTCCTCCTGACACTTTCTTCAAATCGCTGCTGGTTCTGCTGCATTGCTCCCAAGGCATTAGCAATACTTGCCAACGCAGCCCCCAGTTCAGGTGGTATGTCCTCCTTAGAACGGCGTGGTGGTGCCATCCTGTGATTGATATAAAACTCAAGTTAATACTATAATGGAGAATAATAATAATCCAAAATAGTACCAAAATGGAATTAACCAAGATTTAAAGGATACAATTTACTAAGATGATATTAAAATATCAACAAAGTTCAAAGCACCTAGAAGATATTAAGCATATCGCACACGACTGAACAGGGAGTGTGGTACACAAGCTAACAAAGAAAAAATTTCCGCCAATTTTAGCATTAAAATACCACTATATGCACAAACCCACTTAACGAATCAAGATTAGTAACTCTACCAATTCAATATACAAGAGCGAATGATACAAGTAGTGGTATGGTCACGACTCCATCCCGCACTCAAATCATTACTCCGCACATGAATAAGTAAAACACATATCCCAACACCTTCTTCTTAAGATGAACCTAAATATTAGTAACTACGGAAACGAACACCCCAAACAAGATAGCGTCGGATAACAAAGAGTAAGACAGATCGCGCCGGTATACAACAAATCAGATAGATCGCGTTGGTTTGCAAAGGCCTATCGGTATGGAATGTACCAACAGTTGATAACCAAAAGGCAGATAGAGATAACATTTAAGTTCAAGCCTGAATGAACCGGAAGTGGTTAAAATAGTACAGCGGGGGCCCAGGGGCCACCCACGTGTAGACCCGTCGACCGTCCTAACCACTTCCAAGACATCGGGACAAGAGCGAGCAGCATAGGCAACAGGCGAAGAGATCAAATACATACACAAGTGAGTATGTATGCAAGCTACCTTACAACAGTTCTCAGAGCCATTCCATCTAAAAGAATTAGAAATATTGCAACGCCGTACGGCAAGATCCAAATATCCTAGATAGAGATAACATTTGGATGCAACAGATAGACAAGGAATTCACATGCACACACACACACAACCTATGGTACTACGGAACCCAGAACACGTGAATCCTAGTTTGAATTTTTAGAAGAGGATTGAAAACGTTACACTTCCTTACCAGAAAAGGGTGGGTGGGTGGATAAGAAGAAAAATGGAAGTAGTCCTACTCTCACGTTTTTGTTTTTCCCTAGTATACATAGCTACCAAAAATATTTTCTAGACTGACAACGACCATTTGGCTGAGACCCTGAAGGGCGGGATGGCTCTGATACCAATTGTAACTACCTCGGACCCTACGCTCTAAGTTCAAGCCTGGATGAACCAGAAATGGTTAAAATAGTACAGCGGGGGCCCAGGGGCCACCTACGTGTAGACCCGTCGGCCGTCCTAACCACTTCCAAGACATCGGGGCAAGAGCGAGCGGCGTAGGCAACATGCGAATAGATCAAATACATACACAAGTGAGTATGTATGCAAGCTACCTTACAACAGTTCTCAGAGCCATTCCATCTAAAAGAAATAGAAATATTGCAATGCCGTACGGGAAGATCCAAATATCCTAGATAGAGAAAATAGTTTAGGATAGCTCCTCATACATCAAACATCAGAGTATCAGGCGGAAGCGGAAAACAAGATCCGAGTACGGATAAGAAGCAAATCGGCATAAGATGCCACATAAATAAACACATCCCGCCCACAGATCTCGTGGATCCCCATCCCTGGAATCTCTACACCGAGTGATCGTTGCCAACATCATCTATCTCCTCCACCCAGTATCCATATTGCGAATACACCTGTTCATCAAAATCAAACAATTTATCATGTGAGACCCTAGGGGTACTCGGCAAGTCCTTATGCCTCTAAAGGGGACATAACCTGGGGTGACGCAATTGCAGCAAAAGATAATAACTAACAAGTCTATAGATACTCGCTAACCATCCGCCTAACCAATGATAGACGGATGTCCGTTAGTTAGTAACAACAGTTATAACAGTATAAAGTAACAGATCCATCCTCCTTCTCGCTTACCAACGAGAAAGCGGACGAACAACCCATCCGTTGGCAGTTTTATTAACCATTCCATGAGTATTGCAGTATTTATTAGTCAGGTACTTAGTCAAATTAAAAGCGGTACGTTAGTTATACTTGTCTATGATCGAGAAACTGTGCTCCAAGTCGTCCATAACCGTGGACACGGCTTTTAGAAAGATTTACCCTCCAGGGGTGCACAAATAGCAACACACACTCGATCACCCTCGGAAAAACCAAATCAAATCCCAACGAGGCATTCACGACAAAGCAATCACAGGATTCAGAAATATTTTAGGGGGCCACCCTAATAAGCTACACAACGAAGTCGACCGGCTCCGAGACGGACCCAGGGTTTGCAACAATGGCTGTAAACGATTGGGAACCCGAAAATGTGACTGGGCTTATCGATACCGCAAAAACATTCCACATTCTTAAACAGTACAGGTGCTCCTCGCACAATCTTAAATAAAGCTGTAAAGCATGGCATAAGTACAGGATAGTAATAAAGCCCCAAACTAATTGTGGCCCCAAGAAATAGAAATGAATCAAGCTCTGGCTCAGGGGGGTCCATAAGGCCTCCCGGATGTGGATAGTGCGAATAGTCAAGGAATAGGAATCAAGTACTCGGGGTCCTACAGGACACAAGTGAGCATGAAAAACCAAATAACAGATATTGCTCACCGGTGCCTCTTTCATTAGTTATCCCATTACTACTCCGGTTAAGTTGTTTAGGTACCTCGTTATCCATCAGACACTCACATACCCTACACATGCTATTCTACGACTCGCATGGCTCAAACAACTCCTGTAGTAATGGCTCATGGGATGGAGGAACAAGCTTCGGTGGGGTTTGAAAGTAAAGGCTATGCAGTACTTGTGATTCAATTTGATGCAATTGCGACTTAATGATGCAAGAATAAGATAGAGGAAATAGGTACTGTATGTATGCAAGCATGTGGTAGTGCTTGCCTGGCAGCTCAGTTGAAGCGAGAGACGGATCTGGGTAGTACTCCTGGGATTCCTGATATTTCTCCTGCTCGGCGTCTATTCGAAGAAGAACCAAACAAACAAGGGCCAACATAAATAACGTGCACAAGCATATGAATAAAATGCGACAAGCAAACAAGCATGCCATGATGAATGATGCACAATTTACATGGCAACAATGTAGCATGGCATGGGTGAGGTGTGGGGTACAAGAATAAAGCATTTTATTAAGTTTTAGTCATGTTTTGCTCCCCTAACACTTGCTGTCCACTTAATATTTATATGATGCATGCTGCAATTCAGAACATGGAATGCATAGTTAGAACGGGCTCGTCGCGCGGATCGATTTAGACATATTATTTGTCGAATTTGGAGTTGTAGAATTAAAGTTATTAATTAATTAAGAAAAGACATTTTTATTGCATTTAAACAATTTCGAAAAATTAAATTAGTCAAACATTAATTTGGATGGCAGATTTGAAATCGTCACATTTTTCTGATTCAAAAACATATATTATTTGTATTGTTTGGAATTACAAATTAAAAGTTATTAAAAATAGATTTTAAAACATCTTTAAACATTTTCTGAGATTGTTTTATTTTAAACAGAAAATAGAAAGACTTTTACTACCCAGCCAAACCTAGCCACAGTCGCTGACCACTGGGCCCAATGCAGACTGGGCGAAACGGCGCGCATCGGGTTTTTCTCACCGCGAGTTTTACTAGCCCACGAGACAGACAGGTGGGGCCTGAGGCTTCGTAGGCCCACACGTGAGCGGGTGAGTGAGAGGCTGCCACGTGGCACAGCGGGGGGGACTGCGGGTTGAGAATCGCAAAGTAGCGGTCCCTTTTTGTAAAGTTACCCTAGAGGCTGACATGTGGGGTTCGGAAGGGGCGCGGGTTAAGGCAGCAAAAAGGTGGGGGGAATTTGCAAAGTGCCCCCGCGGTACTGTTGTTCTTCCTCTGAACCAACTGACGGCGGACCGGTCGGTGTGCGACGCGCGGCGCGGGGGATCGAACCAGCGACCTGGGGCACGCGCGTGGAGGCGGAAGCCACTGCGGCTGGGAGGGGTTGGTGTTAGGGAACGGCGGTGCGGCTAGATGTCCTGCTGCGACGCCACGGCGAGGAAAACCGACCGCGAACGCCGGCGCATAGAGGGCGTTCGACCGTTGATCCGACAAGTACAGGAAGCAAAGAGGGCCGAGAGGTTGTCAGGGGGAAACGGGGGCTCACCGCGAGGCTGATGGTGGTGGTGGAAAGGAGAGGAGCACAGCCGATCGCCAGAGACGCAGGCGCTCCGCGATTAGGGTTTTGTTCCGGCATCGTCGACGTGTAGCGGTGCATGACGGTCTCCTCCTCGCCGTCGTGAAAAGGGGGGGGGGTGGTCCAGGGTCCTCCTCTGCTTCCTCGACAGACCAGCTCCGCGCCCGCCTCCTTGTAACCGTTGGTGGAAGCCGAAGCCGAGGTGATGGCCGGCGATGGAGAAGAGAGGTGGTAGGGGGATATGGGGAAGAAGGGTGCAGCGCAGGGCCCCTGGGGAGGATCTGGGGTAGCTGCACGTTAGGGGAGGGAGTAGATAAGGGCAGGAGAGGGGTAGCACATGGGGTGGACGGTGAAAAAAAGGTGGAGGTGGCTCGGCCACCTTTTCTTCCTCCTCTTCACGTGCTCAATGAGGTGCAGGACGGGTGCAGCTGGGGCCAGAGCGAGGACAGGGAGGTGGCCTGGCTCGGGTGGGCCTTGTGGCAGAGAGAGAGACAGAGGAAGGAGAGGGAGGCTCGGGTAGGGTTAGGATTAGAGGGGCATGGGGCTCGGCATGGTTAGGGTTAGGCCGAGGCAAACCACAAGGGGTGGTGGCCATGGTTGGAGGGTGGTGAGGTGGTCGGGGCTAGGGTAAGGAGGTAGAGAGGATTGGGTCTTGCCGAAGCTAGGAAGGGGACGGTTAGGGTGTGAGGTAGGGTTAGGGTTTTTGCTTGCTCATATGATCCAGCAAAGGGGTTAGTGTGATGGAGTGAGGGTAGGGTAGGGTAGGTTTGGGGTTTGGGGTTTGATATGAACTGACAAGATCGAGCATGGGTGAAAGGAGATGGTTGAGGTCGAGGCTTAGTGATACACATGGCAAGGAGAGAAAGAACAAGATGGTGAAAAAATTGAGTAAGAGCAAAAAGAATAGAGCTTAAGAGAAAGGAGACTCCACTTGGTTTGTGCTTGCCATATGGCTCAACAACACAAGGAGTGGAGGTGCCCTAAGAATGGTGGAGCTCAACAAAAGAAAGGAGCCACTTGACTTGATTCCCAAAGAACCATGCTCCACTTCAACAATCCAAGTAAAACCCAAAGATGAGAAGATGGTGGTGATCTTGCATGTCCCATGCATAATCAATAAATGCCATGTTTAATCTTGTGAAAACAAAGATAAAGCCCCATGGCATTTATTCACATGCATCCCACAATATGGAATTAAGGCCAAGCCAAAAGAAATAAGATGGATGTTCCATGTGGAGTAAATGGCATATGCTCATATTTGAATATAATTTAGACATGCTAGTGTGTATGTTCCACTAGATGAATAATAGCCTAAAAAATATCCCAACATGAGCATTCATTCAAAATCAACCCATATGGAAGCTTGAAAGGGGGGTACCACTCACATAGCATGCAAAGGTGGCCATGTGGCTCCACATATCAATAATGTGAAAACAACATGATGCATATATGCATGTGGAATTAGAAGTGGATCCATCCCAACCCACATGAGCTAGAGGTAAAACCAAATGAAATGCAAAGCTCACATATAGTTGGATGGTGGGATTATAGGGTGGTGACAAGAAAGGTGGTGGAGTTAGTAAAAGATATGCCCCCAACTCAACTTGGGCATCAAGTATTATGTCAAGAAGCAAATTCAATATATCAAGAAGCAAATACAATTAATAATGCATATGAGATAAGAACCAAATGAAGAAGGGTTTTATATGATGCTCAAATGCAAGGTGGCATGATGACATGAGCATGATATAATTATGATGCAACAATGATATGTAGGAAGTAGCAATTATATTACTAGACCATGTAGCATTACAGATGTTAGACAGATGGGATGCTACACATCTTCTATGTATTTTGGATATTGGTGGCATAGTGGGATGAATCGGTCCGGACCAACCTTACATGTCATCGTACATGAGACCGGTTCCACGACTGACATGCAACTTGTTTTGCATAAGTGGCTGGCGGGTGTCTGTCTCTCCTACTATAGTCAATATCTGATTTACAACAAGTTGCTAATAACTAGGTTATCCTCGTTGTGGTTCATGTTCGTAGGTGAGAACGGTTCTATCTCCGAAAGCCCTAAGCCACGTAAAACTTGCAATTGATAAATTAGAGGCGTCTAGTTTAGATCGTTGCTGGGCTAGTGTATTGATATGGTATTGTTGTAAGTAGATGTATGATAGATACTCTTACAACATACTCAACGTGTAAGTTCCATAGACCTTGGCCTTACACACAAAGGAATGATAAAGATCATACCACGATGCAAGTGATACTGATCAAATGCATGGACCATATCATCTCACTTTACACATTAGATGTTAGCATTTTATACTACTAGTTTGGCGGTTTTGGTAGCATTGTAAGATGATCCCTCATTTAGATATCAAGATAAAAATGTGTTCCTCCTTAAGTATGCACCGTTCTGTGGATCGTGTTTCGAGACATCACGTGATGATCAGGTGTACTCGAATCTACGCTTTCATAGGAACGGGTGTAAGACAATTTTACACACGCGAATACTAAGGTTCTTACTTGGCAAGCCTAGCATGTACAGACATGGCCTCGAAACACGGACCGAAAGGTTAACCATGAGTCATATAGTTGATATGATGCCCATATAGATGCCCGCCTTTGAAGCTACATCAACTCACGTGATGATCGAACTTTGTGTAGTGGATTTGGTTCATGTAATCACCAAAAAGACATGAGGGATGTCGTTTTTGATTAGGAGTTCATTTCTAATTTGGATTAGTCGAACCAAATTTGTCATAAATTAAATCAAAGTGAATTTGCATAGTTTGTTGTAGTCATTGGCATTCGTTTTCTACCTTATGCTTAGTTTTTATTTGAGATAATAGAACTATAGAATTCTGGATATTTACTTTACGAACTTGTATCATATTGTTTTGAATGTCAATTTAAAGTTTATAAGTCCTATTGCAAACTCTCAGCAAACTCTATTTACTCCATGAAGTTTAATAAGTAGTATTAAATAAAGAGTAAGAATTCCAATGTTAGTATCTAAAGTATCATGTTTGCCTCCATGATTATTGATATCCAAAAGTTGTTTTAATATCAACATTATATTGGAGCTGAAAATTGTTTCAGAAACCATCATGTGTGAAAGATATTGTGATATCTGAAACAATGTTTTTGGTTGCATTATGATAGAGTATAATTTAGCAAAATACATGTTCTCATATTGTATGAGAATTTGTGAAGGTTGGAGACACTAGGCGTCCTAATCTACCAAAAAGGTTTTGGGAACTGATATTATACTCGCTATTCTTCCTTATAGGCTATAGTAGCTTGATCATGAAAGTTGTCATGATAAGGATGAATCGAAGATGTAAGTAAAATGTTTACTACACTAATAGATTACTAAAGAATGGATTTTTGAAAGAATGCCAAACATTTGATGATGGTGATCCACTTCAAAGTGCAAGTCCAAAGGTATTAGTATTTGACTATATACAAGCTTTGTACCATGTGTCATGTTGATGACACCACTATTGATGTTGATAGATTCTTTTAAAAGAAAAGGAATTGCTAAAAGAGAATCTATAAAATATTTGGCAGAAAATAAAAGGTTGGAGATGTCCAACTTGGGTATATAGAAGATATACATGTTATTGTTGTATTCCTTGCTTATTAAACAATGTGGTTCTTAGGTATTGAATACCGGTATTGGATACCGAATTGGTTGGTATGAAGTGTCATACAGGACAACGCAATTCATGAACTGCAATGGCCTAAGTAACTAGCAAGAGAATAAGTGATGATGATCATCGAAAACAAATAAAGTGTTATTGTGCTTTTTGTTGTCGTCAAACCTAGCCTTCAAGATTTGTTTTAATAATTGTTATTTTGTTCTGGTATTATGAGAACAATGGTTGTTCAAATAATTACCGTATTCCATAAAGGATGGATGAACTTTTACAAGTCTAGTGGGAGATATCACATCCATAAACACTATTGATAAAATGTCGCAAGACAAATGATTGAAAGATCACTTGTGAAGTGACATCGCTGTTTAAATTATATTGGAAAGAAAACATGAAGAAACTCCATGTTGATGGATTTTTGGAGTCTTTTGATTTTGATCAATTGACGCTTGTGAGACTTTCCTCGAGATAATTGAAACTCCGTTCATAGGCCAAAGAGGAACGAATGACTAGCTTATTGGAAATTGTGCATGTTGATGTACATAGTCCATTATGTGTAGCCATATGCAATGCATCTTTTTTACTTCATATGCTTTCTCTAGAAATTTAAGTGAATATATCTATATATTTACTTAATAAGGAAGAAGTATGAAACATTTGAAAGTTGTTCAAAGACTTTCAAGATGAAGTGGAAAATCATTGTAACAAGAAAATAAAGAGTTTATGATTCGATCATAAAGGAAGATATTTGAGTTACATGTTTAGCAAAAACACCTAAGACTTGAGGAATTGTTCCATGATTTGTGTTTCCCGATAAACCATAGGATTATGGCATATTCGAGAGATGAAATCAAACCATGTTTGACAAGGTAAGATCAAGGGTGTCATTTATAAAACTGCCATTATGTTTTAAGGATTTAAGCTTTAGAGACTACCGCTTTTACACTGAAAAGAGCACCGTCGTGATCCATTGAAATGACACCATATGAGTTATGGTTTGGGATAAAACCTGAATTGTCTTTTCTTAAATTTTGGTATGCTATGCATAAGTAAAATGTTTACAACAAAAGTCGGATACGCACGTCTTTGTAGGTTATCCCAAAGAATTTGTTGGGAATTTCTCCATAACACCGAGGACAAAAGAGTTTGTTACTTGGAACGTCAAGTTTCTTGAGAAGGAATTTTTCGCGAAAATTTAAGTGGGAGGACAATAGAACTTTGATAAGGTTGTTGAACCTTAGCTATATGTGCTAAGTAGCGCAGTGCCGGAAAGTGTCCCGGTAGCGGCCACAATGCTCATGGCTCCCGTGATTACAAAAGGTGTGATCTCAGAGATTAGAGTTCCTATAGAACCATATGGGTCGGTAAGAATCAAATAGTAAGATTTGATAAGCAAGTCGTTATTGTTTTGACAATGAAGAACCGACTACATGCAAAGAAGCGATGATGGGCCCTGACTCCATAAAATGACTAGAAGTCATAGAATCCGTGATAGTATCCATATACGAGAAATCAAGTTTCTGAACTTGGAAGACCCTCCGGAAAGGCGTGAAGCCTATCGGTCGTGTTTGGATCTATAAAGAAATAAGACATGGATGTTTAACATCTATGAAATAGTCGACATGTCGGAAAGAAGTTTACGACAATGTTCAAGGAGTTGACTATGACAAGATTTGATCTTTCATAGTGATATATAGTCTTGACGGATTAATGTAGCAACCACTACATATAATTTGGTATATGGTAGTTGAATAAACAAAACAATGTTCTTATAATATAACGGTTACCTAGGACGTGTACATGACATGGTCTGAAGGGTTTTGTTAATTCAAAGGGTGCTAAAAGGGTATGCAAACTTCAATAGTTGAAGTAAGCATAGCGGAGTTGGAATCTTCACCATGATGAAACTGTTAAAAGAGTTTAAATTCATCGGAGATGATGAAGATGCTTGCATTTGCAAGAAATTAAGTGGGAGCGCTGAGACAAATACTTAATACATTATGTAGAGGACATATTGTTGATTGGAAATGATGTATCTTGTACTGACACAAGTTAATAATTTCATTAAAATAAGATTTCGATGAAAGACTTGGGCAAATCCGGAATATTTGGCATCAATATCTATATGGATAGATTAAGGCGCAAATATGGTTGTGCCAGACATACATATATGAGATATTGAAAGGGTTCAATATAGAAACAACAATAAAGGTTGCATGGAAAGAATTGTATCAAGATTCAAGTGTTTCAACACTTAGTGAGTAAAATCACATGAAGATTTTGGTCGATTATACCATGATATGTATATATCCAGAATGTCCTATGCTCTAAATGTTATGAGCATATACCAGAATGATTCATAAGATGATCATTGGACAATAGTAGAGATATTCTTATGAGCTTTGGAAGAACTAAGAATATATCATGTATAAGTGACAAATAGTTAAAGGTAGTTCATTGTAAAGTGTTACATTGATACTAATTTTGTCACAAGATACAAATTAAATTTGTCTCAATTTAGACTATGGGTGGCACAATGTAATGGAAAGGATGTTCCATGATGGATTTGGATGAGTTCCAAAGTTGAGACATTGTGACGGATACTACAACAAAATGCTAAGTATATAACTGCTATAGTAGTAGCAAAGGAGGGCATTTGTGTTAAATAGTTTGTTATCAAACTAGGTGTGGTTCAAAGTGGGCTAATACTATGAAGATATATTGTGTGACAATAATATCAACATATTTTGAGCCGAACGAACTAAAGGTCTCACCAAAGGACCAAATTTATACAATGCCATCTCATTTGAGAATGAGTGATGCGTAGAGACGTAAAGACATGCTAATACACACGGACCTGGAACTGTCAGATCCGGAGATTATGTTAACCACTAGCAATAGCGTATGTGCAACACCAGAAAGCCATAGGTGTTTAATACACAAAGTTTTTCAAACTAGATTATTGACTCTAGTGCAAGTGGGAGACTAAAGGGAATATGCCCGAGAGGCAATAATAAAGTGGTTATTATCTTATTCCATGTTTATGATAAATTTTTATTTTACATGCTATAATTGTATTGATCGGAAACATCAATACATGTGTGTTTAATAAACAAAAAGGGTTCCTAGTTATGCCTCTCTTATAGACTAGCTTGTTGATTAACAAGATGATCAAGGTTTCCTGATCATAGACATTGGATGTTGTTAATAACAAGGTCACAACATTAGTTGAATGATGTGATGAACATTCATCCGAAGTATAGCATTACGATCAAAGTCATTATGTTTATATTGCTATAACACTATACGAAGTAATCTTTATCCTTAGACCATGAGATCATGTTAATTGCTAACACCAGAAGAGTATCTTGATAACATCAAACGTCACACCGAAACAGGGTGACTATAAAGATGGGTTCAGTGCTACAAATGTGTTATGTTGAGGCTCATGGATCAAGAGTGTAATTTGTCAATCCTGATGATGGATAGATATACTTTGGGCCCTCTCGGTCATATCACATTGAGATAGCTTGCAAGCAAGTGATGTGATCACTAGAATGTTATATCACGTCACGAGAAAAGAGTGCATATCAGTAACGAGATCAAACTAGGTATGGAGATACCGATGATCGAATCTCGGACATGTAATATATCGAGAGACAAAGGGATTTAGTTACAAGCGTTAAAGGTTCTCACGATCACAGAAGTCATCGTTGAATGTGTAGGAGTCAGTGTGGATCTCCAGGTCCCGCTGCTGATTATTGATCGGAGAAGGGTCTCGATCATGTCTGCATTATTCACAACCGTAGGGTGGCACACTTAAGAGTTACCAGACACCATTTTGGAGCACATATGTTTCAGACGAAAGAATTGCAAAGCGCAGGAATTGTTTCAATAGAAACCGGAAATTGTTTCGGGTGAAATTGCAGAAAGTGGTTCTGCATGTGATATTGAAATATTGCAAGGGGTTATATGTGAATGTTTGTTAATTAAAGTAATTAACGAAATTCTGAATACATTTAATAAAAGAGTTTTATTAAATGAGAGAGTATTAAATTTGGAGATATTTAATGCATTTAAAGTAGGGACTTTAAAGGGGAATGTGAAGAGGCATTTTTGTGGAGGGGTTACCACCACATGAATGGAGGAGGTGAAGGGTCACATCCCCATGCGCCAGCCATGAAGGAGGGGCACCCCCCCTCCTCCTATAAAAGGCCACCTCCTCCTCCTTCTTCCTCACACCTCCTTGTGAAGGATCTCTCTCCCCCTCTAGAATTATTCCCCCATGGTCTCAGATTAGCGAGATACATGTTCCCGGTGGCATTTCGTCTAGAAGGAGTTGCTGCTTCCGCTGGATCGCTGGAGCGAGGAGGTGGAGGTTGTCCGGTGGCTTGAATGTATGTGCGAGTATGGATGCGCTGCTGAGTTGCGGCGCTCGGACTTCCTCACGATCTTGAGATCGGCAAGTGTACGACTACATCAACCACGAGTTCCTAATCGTTAACGAAACTCGTTGTCTTCGAGGGTAAGTTCTCGTTGGATGTATGTCCACCCGTTGCTTTGTACCTAGTAGATAGATCTTGGCGTGTAGTTCACACCGTAGGAAATTTTTTGCTTTCTATGCTGCGGACCCAACAAGATATACATGAAGGCGTCTGTGGTCATCATGCTAGTAGCCGAACAATTGCTGCAAAAGCATTCAGGGCAGGATTTTATTGGCTCACTGTAGTGCAAGATGCAAAAGACATTGTCAGAACATGTGAAGCATGCCAATGATTCGCAACAAAACCTGGAGCACCAACCGCTGAGCTGAATCCCATACCCTTGGCTTGGCCTTTTGCGCAGTGGGGACTCGACATGGTGGGAAAACTTTACAAATCATCACCAGGAGGACACATCTTTCTGCTAGTAGCAGGCGACAAATTCACTAAATGGATTGAAGCAATGCCTATCACCACCCAAGATGGAACTTCGGCTGTAAATTTTATCAAATCCATAGTGTCTCGGTTTGGCGTACCGAACAACATCATCACGGATAATGGGACTAACTTCACTTCCAATGAGTTCAAGGAGTACTGCCAGGAGATGGGCATCAAAATAAGCTATGCTTCGGTAGCTCACCCGCAAACAAATGGACAAGTTGAAAAAGCCAACGGACTAGTTACCGTTGGACTCAAAAAGAAACTATTGGCACCACTTGACAGAGCAAAAGGAGCATGGGTGGATGAATTACCATCCGTGTTATGGAGTCTATGAACAACTCCAAATAATTCAACGAAGAGACACCTTTCTTTTTGGTCCACGGTGCAGAAGCCGTGCTTCCAGTTGAAGTATCACATGAATCACCAAGAGTAGCTGCATATAATGAAGAGGAATCAAGAGAAGCACTTGAAGATGATGTGGATGCGCTTGATGAAGCTCGAGACGAAGCCGTCCAAAGAGCAACTATGTACCAGCAAAACCTACGCAATTACCATAGCAGAAGATTGCAGCCTAGGTCCTTCGCAGCAGGGGACCTAGTTCTTTGCCTCAAGAAAGATGGCCACAAGAAGCTAGAATTTCCATGGGAAGGACCATACATCGTCACAGAAGTTATTCCTGGAGGAGCATATCGACTGCAAGACAAGAAGACATGAGTAAATTATGACCATACTCAAAGAATAATGTACTGACGATTTTTGCCTTGTATATGAAGAGAAGTTATTTGTATCTTAATCTTTGCTTTCAAGGATCAATACTTTTCATGGAGTTGAACATCGATTGTGAGCCTATGTCCAGATGCAGGCATCCGAACATAGCCTCGGGGGATACTCCCATCGTGAGCGCTAACACGCACCCGATAGAAATACCATTGTGTATAAAGTACATTTGACAAACTGCAAAAACTTTTTGAGTTTACATAAGTGTATCCTCAAAAAGGAGTTACTCCCATCGGGAAATAGTATCAAAATAATAAAATTATCTGATATAAATCAGAAATATTGGCGGCCCAGTAGGTCAAACACCAAAAAAGCCAAAAACCTCGGATCACGCTTAGACGCGAGAGAAAATCCGAATGCCGTGTTCAGAAACATGAAGGTAAGACCCCAGGATTCGTCCTGTGTGGCCTGGTAATCGCACAAGAATGTGCTCTGCCAGTAAAAATCCGTATCAACGATACGATGCAAAATCCCGACGGACGCGTTGGGTACCCGATAAAAAATAGAAAGCTGGAATTCAGTATTCGGTAAGACCTCAGCGGCTCGAACTGGATTACGCCAGCTACAAAATTCCGAATTCAAGACTGGGGACTTGAGTTTGATGTAGGTCAACCTTGTTTTTTCCCAGGAGCAATTAACTGATTCCTGATCCGTCCGAAGCATCAGAATCATTGTACCAAGATCCCTACAAAAAACAAAATCAAATAGAATAAAAGAAAGAAAAATCTGAGACTCAACCTAAAAACTGCGGAATTAGATAGAGTCTTGGGGGCTACTGACATGGGTATGATTACTCGGATGGTCACTATTCGCTACCCTGCATTGGGTAAAAGGCCTACAACCCATAGAGATTGCAGATACAAGCCCAAGGAAGCAACCGACAGAAACTTCTTATTGTATTAAGAAAGAAACCATGAACTGACATTATGTTGGTATTGTAATCACGCGTGTATGAAACCTATCCGCATACAGCTTTGCGACCCGGCCAATTATATATAGGGTGGGAAAGCCCAAGCGAGGGTACCAAAATCTAGAGGACAACTTGTAATAGAGTGTTTTCCCAAAATTCAGGCGACTTTGTCTTCATTGATTTCCTGACATCCGATGAAATCCCTAGCGTTCTCTTTTCCACGAAACCCCAAGTCCATCACCATGGGCATTGCTGAGGTTACCCCTCGTCAGTGTTGCTCCAGCATTTTGTTTCATTCGAACTCTTGTACCGTGTGGTTGTATTGTTTGTAAAGCAGGACGAAAGCTTGGCAAACCTATCTAGGGTTTCTTCTCTCTGTTGGCGAGGCCACTGGTTTGTCCTGCGTCTGGTGATCTGTCAACACGTGGATTTTTAATCCCAGATGCCTGTTATGCCATAGATCGCAATCCCAGGATTACCATTTTTGTGAGACATAACAGATTGAATATCACAGTACATCATCCATTACAAACCATAATAAGGTCTTACACAAATAAAGGATCTCATGATCAAGTCTTAGTACAAACAAGTAGTGGAATAAATAGCGTAGCGATGGGCTCCATCTGCAGTGTCACAAGCAATGCTGACGATGGGAGATGATCCTAGCTGTCGTAGCCGTCCTGCTGTCCTCCTTCAGGGTAGTCCTCCTCATAGTCTGGCCACGGGAATAGCCAGGGACAAAAGCCATGAGTACTCTTTAAGTACTCGCAAACTATCACTAACAAGTAAGGTAGTTCTAGTAGGAATGCTAAGTTCTAAGTTTATTTGTAAAGTTGAGTTTGAAACCTAAGCTGAGTTCAGAAACAAAGAAAGATAAAATAAAGTTTGAAATCACCTAAGTGGGAACTTAGTTGTCATAGTCACAACTCTGTTTTGGTAAAGTCATGTCACAATTCATTTCATAAGTTATTTTTAAAACATCTGACAACAGAACAATATGGCCACTCCAACTGTCCATAACCACGGATGTGGCTATTCGAATAGTTTGACACTCTGCAGAGGTGGTACACTTTCACCACAAAATTTGATACATCTATCAGGGATAACCCTGAATCATCATACTTAGTATGCAGATAATCAAACATAACCTTTCCTTTACACACTCTAGTATAAGCACCTATCCTATGAGCTTGGCATCCTAGCCATGGCCATCTGCCATCCTGGGCACTTCATAGGTGGACAACATTGAGAGGTAGCCTCAGCTCAAACCTCTCGCGTGAGGGAACTAATATTAATGCATATAAACTTCCGGCTAAGCCTTACCCAATTTAGGTATTGTGGTTGTACGGTAAATTGGAATGGTATCACATCCGAACCCAACTATCAGTTTTTATAAAGGGGCTAAGGCTCATGCCTCAACATTTTCATCATCATAAACCATTTGTGTTTCTCAACACATGTCAAAACATCTCAATAGAATGACTCATCATTCCAAGGTTTTCACAAGTCATTTTCAGCAAGTATTCCCATCTAAAGTGATCAAGTTTTTTGTTTAGCTCTAAGCTACTAAGTTAAGAGTGTTCACTAACGTGGGAGGCTAATATCAATCTCATGCCATAGAATGACATCTAAGTCTAATTTAGATAGGTCAAGTTTTATACTCTGTATGCTATCTATAAACAAGTAAAGGACTTTGGTAAAATAAAGAAAGAAAAGCTTGTAAAAAAAACTTGGAGTATGTATAAGTCAAAAGGTATAACCAAAGCATGCCTAATGCATCTTGCTTAGGTTATATTGCATCTAGTGATGGCTTGAAAGTTTTAGCTTGCCAATAATAGCTTGCCTTGGTTGGTGCAGTGGTTGAAATTCTCCTCTTCTTCTTCAGGGTAGAACTCCTCCTCCTCGTAGACTTGGTCGGTACTATCGTCTATAAATACATACGGGAATACAAAATCACCAAACAATACTTAACTAGTCTATTTAGCACACTAAGACACATGCTTGATGATCTAGTATCATCACAAACATCACAAGGTTTAATGAACTAGTTTCATTTATTTTATTTGAGAAAAGTAATTTCTACTCATTGAAATTAACAAAGATTTAATATTCTCCAATTAAAATATGGGATCATGTGGACACATGTCATCACCACATATTCTAATGCATGGGAATGTGATTTAAATGTTGGATCACATTTTAATAAGTTTAAGCTTAATATTTAATGATTTAAAGTGACTAGAAATGCCTATATAGCATTATTTTGGTACTAGTCGAAAGTCACTGCATGTTAACCTTAATATTATTTCATATTCAGATAGGTATATTCAAATGTGATTTTTGAGAGGTGGAATCAACTCAAAAACTATTATGGTTGATTTTATAAAAATGTTTAAAGGTGAAAAAGCTTCTGTCTTGTTATTTTTGCTAGGATAGATATATAACTCTAATTGATTCAAATTCTACGGGCTTGGATAGAGATTTAAATTATCTTTCCAACAAAATTGGAATCATTCAATTTGGTCCAGTAGATCTTTCTGAGTTGATTTTCAAACTAGTGGATAGAAACTAGATTTAGTTAAAAAGGAAAAATCTAAATTTGAATTATAGGGCCAGTGCAGGAACGCTAATGGGCCGGCCCAGTTTCACTCCGCGGCGCTGAGGACAGCTGACAGGGGGGTCCCACCTGTCAGTGGCTCTTTAAACGGGAAGCGGTACGGGGCAACGTGGACCGTAGGATTAGAACTCAGTTCTACGGCTGGGGCTTGTCGTCGACGACGGACATGTCGCCGGTGAGGTGGAACCCTAGTGGCTCGGTGGGTGTGCAGTGGGGGCATACCAGGGCTCCAGCGAGTGTGGCGATGGGGGCGATCAAACGAGACGATGATGGCAGAGTCAGGCGAGGTCGCAGCAGCTCCAGGGGTGGACGGAATCGACGGGGGCTTCTCTTCCTCTACTGCGGCTAACTCCAGCACAATTCCGGCGACTGGCTGCTCGAGCGGCTCTGGCGAGAAAGGGGAAATGATCAGTGGTGAGAGGGGAGTGTGGGAGTGTGGCAAATGAGGCTGGGGGTGGCCTCCTTATATAGGCTCATCGTGGGGACCGAGAGGGCGACAGCGAGCTCATCGGTGACGACGGCACAGGGCTCTATCGGCATGGGCTGGGTAGGCGGACGGTTGGCGGTTCCCTGACGGTCAGCTACGGCTTAATGGCAATGCTAGGGGCGGTGGCTAACGGTTGGGAAGGGTTGGTGCTGTGCGCAGTAGAGGCGGTGCTCGACATGGCGGGCGGTGGCTACTGGCCGCGCGGCAGGAAGAGGGCGTGTCTGGCGAGGTTTTGGGGTCAATGCAGAGTGGCGTTCACGGGCTATGATCGAGGGGCAGTGTGTGCGGCCTTGCCGGGGATGGCGCTCTAGTGTGCTCTGGCTCGGCGCAGAGGCTCAGTGCGGGAGTGGTCTAGGGTGGTCCAGGGGCTTGCTGGGCTTGAAGAGCGGACAGGGGATGACGGTGCTACCACGCCTACCTCCTAGACATGGCGAGAGAGGGAGGGGCGTGCTCTTGTAGCTTGGGCATGGTCGGCCGGCGATCATGGCGTTGGGGTGGCGCTGCACTGTGGCTAGGAACTAGGGAGTGGCTGTTTTATGGCCTGGTTAGAACAAGGGGAGACAGAGGGAGTGAAAAGGGGTTAATTACTCGACAAATCCTTGATCACTAAATAGTGTTAGTTAGGCAGAAAATTTGTGCATGCCACCTATTTGACACAATGGCCGCATGAAACTAACTTTTAAATTTTGAAGTGAATTTTGGTGGAGTTGTTGGTCTTAAGCTTTAGCATCTCTGGTTGCTGGGATTTGTCAAGTTGAAGTCATTTGAGTGGTTTTTGAAAAAGTGGGATCTAGACATATGAACTAGATTCCATTTTCAATTGCCATTTTAAATTAGGGTTTAAATGTTTTTGCAAGATCATAATGTGGGCCTTGGTACATCATTACTTGTACTATCAAGGGGTGCAAAGATCTATAATTGTTTCTGTTTCAATTTGAGTGCTAGGAACACCTAAAGTGACCTAGTTGATTAAAATGGCAAAAGTGACCATTTCCATTTATTAATTCTATTTGATTTCTTTTTCTTTGGATTTTGCTTGGGGATGATCTAGGTGATGTGGCATTCATCTTAGAATCATTTTACAACCATTAGAACAAACAATCATGGCAATTCAAAACAATTCCTATTTAATGCAACACACATATGCATACTTAATTATTTAAATGAGAATTTTTTTTGTTAACCCTAAATTGGGTGATTTGGATCTTGATAACTTGGATTAAAGTTTTGGGATGTTACAACCTTCCCCCTTAAACTGAAATCTCGTCCCGAGATTTAAGAAAGAAAAACTAGGAACTAAAGAGATATGGGAACTCTGTCCTAATGTAATCTTCTCGCTCCCAAGTGGCTTCTTCTTCGGTATGGTTGCTCCATTGGATCTTGAGAAATTTGATACTCTGGGTCCTGGTGGTTCTGTAAGCTTCTTCCAAGATACGGATGGGTACTTCACGATACGTCAGATCTTTGTTGATATCAACGGCTCGGTGATCGATGTTCTTGAAAACTTCAGTCTTCTCCGGCACTTCTAGGCATTTGCAAAGTAACGAGATATTGAACACATTGTGGATGGCAGACATCTCTTCAGGTAGTTCCAGTTGATACGATGCTTCTCCTCAGTGATTCAGAATCTTTAATGGTCCGATATATCTGGGGGCTAACTTTCCTTTCAGACTAAAACGTTGTGTTCCCTTCAATGGAAAAACTTTGAGATACACAAAATCTCCGACATTGAAAGTCAGGTCTCTCCTTATCTTGTTAGCATAACTCTTCTGTCTTGATTGGGCGGTCTTGACGTGCTCACGGACTTTGTGAACCTTCTCTTCGGCTTCTCGTAGAATGTCGGGTCCGAAAATCTGACTCTCTCCTACTTGCGACCAATTCAAAGGGGTACGACACTTTCTTCCATATAGGAACTCAAATGGGCCATTTGCAAACTGGCTTGATAACTGTTGTTATATGAGAATTCTGCGAAAGGAAGACAATCTTCCCATTTTGATCCATACTCTAACACACAAGCTCTCAACATATCTTCTAAGATCTGGTTGACTCTTTTAGTCTGTCCGTCGGTTTGCGGGTGATATGTTGTGCTGAAATTCAACTTGGTTCCTAATCCTTCTTGGACTTTCTGCCAAAATCTCGAGGTAAATTGGGTTCCTCGATCCGATACTATGGTCTTGGGGGTTCCATGCAAATGGACGATTCTAGCAATATACAACTCTGCTAGCTTCGAACTCTAGTAGGTTGTCTTGATAGGTATAAAATGGGCTACCTTGGATAATCTATCAACGATGACCCAGATTGAGTCATTTCCCCTACTAGAAGTAGGCAAACCAGTGATAAAGTCCATTCTGACGGAATCCCATTTCCATTCTAGAATCTGCAATGGTTGCAACAGTCCTGTGGGTCTTTGATGTTCCGCTTTGACTCTTTGACAGATATCACACTTGTTGATGTAGCTTCCGATTTCTCTCTTAATCGTGTGCCACCAAAATTGTTCCTTCAAATCTTGATACACCTTCGTTCCTCCGGGGTGGATAGAATAAAGAGTATCATGAGCTTCTTGAATGATAACTTGCTTTAGCTCCGAATCTGCTAGCACACAGATATGCCTTTTGGACCACATAACTTCTTCTTCGTCTTCGGTGAATCCAGGTACCTTTCCTATACCAATATGACGCTTGATTCCGTCGATACTTTCATTTTCCTTCTGGGTTTCCTTGATTTGGCTAATCAAAGTGGGTTGAAGTTTGATGCTAGCTAAAAATCCCTTGCTAACTAGCTCAGTTCTAAACTACTCCAACTCTTCATGCAAACTTGGTTGCTTCTCCTTGATCATAGTGTTTATCCTACAAGGCAATCTGCTAAGAGCATCCGCTACCACATTGGCTTTGCCGGGGTGATAATGAATGTCAAGGTCATAATCCTTGATTAACTCTATCCATCTCCTTTGCCTCATATTCAGCTCCTTCTGAGTGAAAATATACTTCAAGCTCTTGTGATCTGAGTAAATCTCACAACGATTACCCATAAGGTAATGACGCCATGTCTTCAATGCCAAAACTATGGCTGCTAATTCAAGATCATGGGTAGGGTAGTTCTCCTCATGCTGCTTCAGTTGTCGACATAGATATGCGATGACTTTGCCTTCTTGCATTAATACACATCTGAGACCAATCTTGGATGCATCACAATACACATCAAACGGCTTCTTGATATCTGGCATGATCAATATTGGGGCTGAAATCAATCTCTTCTTGAGCTCTTGGAAACTTGCTTCACATTTGTCGGTCCATTCGAATTTCTTGTCCTTCTTCAACAATTGGTTCATTGGCCTTGCGATGCTCGAAAATCCTTCTACGAACTTGCAGTAATATCCCGCTAATCCCAGAAATGCATGGACTTGGGTTTGAGTGGTTGGGGCTTCCCATTCTTTGACATCTTTGATCCTGGCGGGATCAACAATGACTCCTACGACAGACACAATATGTCCGAGGAATCCTACTTATTTCAGCCAAAACTCACATTTGCTGAACTTGGCATACAACTGATGCTCTCTAAGGGTTTCAAGAATGATTCTCAGATGTTGCTCATGCTCTTCTTATGACTTGGAGTAGATAAGGACATCGTCGATAAACATAACGACAAACTTATCTAGAAAATTCATAAAGATCTTATTCATGAAATTCATGAAATAAGCAGGGGCATTGGTTAATCCAAAAGACATGACCGTATACTCGTATAATCCATATCTAGTGGTAAAGGCGGTCTTTGGAATATTCGTCTTAAGTTGGTGATAACCAGTCCTAAGATCAATCTTAGAGAACACACTGGCACCAGTAAACTGATCAAATAGATCCTCTATCTTTGGCAATGGGTACTTGTTCTTGATTTTGATGTCATTCAGCTTCATGTAATTTGTGCACAAACAGTTGCCTCCATCTTTCTTGTCGATGAATAACACAGGCGATCTCCATGGCGATGCGCTTGGTTGAATCAAGCCTGTTGCCAACATAGCATCCAACTGCTTCTTCAGTTCCACTAACTCTGAGGGGTTCATGCTATAGGGTCTCTGAGCTATGGGACCAGTTCCAGGAATTAGTTCAATAATGAACTCAATATCCCTATCCGGGGGTATACCGGGCAATTCATCTAGGAATACGTCGGGGTATTCACAGACTACTCTGACTTGGTCTATGGTGGGTAGGGCTAGACTCTTATTGCACTTGAATTGATGTGTCAAGGTTTTCGATATATGCTCTACTGATACTCTAGAGCTACTGGTCATGGTGATGGCTTTCTTGGCATAGTCTATCAATCCTTTATGTTTTGACATCCAATCCATTCCTAGTACTACTTCCAAACCTTTGGTTCCAAGTATTATTAGATTGGCATAAAAATCTATCCCATGTATTCTGATAGGTACATCTTTGCAAATTTTTCTAGCTGTTGTGGTTGAACCGGGTATTTGAACTATCATGACATGCTTCAAGTTGGTTGGGTGAATCTTACTAGTGCATGCAAATTCTTTGGTGACAAATGAGTGTGATGCTGCAGAATCTAACAACACTCTTGCTAAAACTGAGTTGACAGAAAACATACCCAGCACAACATCTGGCGCTTCTTGGGCTTCTTTGGTGTTCATGTGGAAGAGACAACCGTTGCGGTTGTGAGGGTTCCCTGGGTCGAATCTTCTTTTGGGTTGAACACGACGCTGTTGTTGAGCTGGGGCATTCACATTGGCAGTGGCGGCAATCTTCTTGGGACACTCATTAGAGTAGTGACCCTTCACTCCACACTCAAAACAAGTAATCCGAGACTTGTCTTTTGCTGCCACGGGCACAACATTGCTTCCAGTTCTGGGTGCAGTGTTGTTGTTGTTGTTCTTGGGAGGTGCACGGTTGAAATTGCTGGAGTTGCCGGGGTGATTGTTGTTTCCTCCGCTATGGTTGGGGTAGCTTGGGCGAGACATTGGAGGTCGATTGTTCTGAGGGGCATATCCGGCAGACGGGTTGGGGCGATACATCTGGTGACTGTTGGATCCAGCTTGGTGCATCATCTGACGTTTGTGGTTGTCGTTTGCTTGATTAATCTTCCCTTCCATCTGAATGGCAGAGTCAACTAGCTCTTCGAGATCCTCGAAATGGATGTTAACGAGAACTGTCTACATCTCATCATGCAGTCCGTTCAGGAATCTCTCCTTCTTCTTAGCATCTGTGTTGATCTCATCCGGTGCATACCTGGCACGGGACAAGAATCTGTCATGGTACTCCACCACAGTCATTCTGCCTTGCTTTAGTTCTCTGAATTCATCTCTCATTTTGGTGACTAAACCCTGCAACACATGGGTGCGGCTAAACTTGACTTTAAAGGCTTCCCACGTCTTCACTTGACCGAGGTTCATTGTGCGGGTGCTGATCCACCATGCTCTTGCATCTCCAGCCAGATAGTGGGTGGCAAACAGAACTTTCTCGTTTGCATCCACTCCGGCGACTTCTAAGTTGTTCTCCATCGTCTGTAACCAATCATCAGCATCCAGTGGGGCTTTAGACTTGCTAAAGATTGGGGGATTGGTATTCTGGAAGTTTTTGAGTTTGGATCCATGATGATCCTGATTTCCATGGTTCTGATTGTTGTGAGCCATCTGGGCGATCTGCTGTAGGGTGGCTAGATTTGCTTGGCACTCTGCCCTACTAGCTTCACGGTCTGGAATGAGCGTTTGCAGAATCTGCAACATTGGGTCTTGTGATGAGATGCTCCCTCCTTGGTTTCCACGAGTCATCTGAAGATTGAGATAGATAATGGGGTAAGAGGGAAAGTTCTAAGGTTCATGGTTTTGGTTTCAAAGCTAAAACTTTGAGTTTGACTCAGGTTTTGCAACTAACTTCTTTTCATTCATTCAAACAAAGCACACGATACAAACTCACACACCACAACAAAAGGAAAATAGATGGTTTTAAGAACCATTCTACAAGCTAAGATACAATTAGACCAATACTTCTCACTCCTACGATAGTGCTCTAGTGCATCTACTCATCGTCGATGAAGTCGGAGTCATCATCGTTGATGTAGAAGTCTATGGCATCATCCTCCAGATAGTCATCATCATTGCTGAGGTACGAGTGAATATCCCCTGGATGTCTTCACCTTCCTCTTCTTCTTCTTTTGCTGCAAGATAAGTTTCCTGCTCCTTGATGGTCTTCTCGAGGTCGGCCACCTTCTTGCGAAGACGGTCGATGGTGCGATCCTTGTTTGCGCGTTGACGGCGAAGTGACTGATGATCCTTGACTAGCAGTGAGAAAGTCTAGGACTTCTGGGCGGCAATGGCAAGGTTGTGGTTGGCGAACTCTCTAGCATTGTCCAATTCTTTCTGTCTGTCGTATAGCAGGAAGTCGAGGTTCTCCACTTGACGCTTCAACTCCGGGTGACTGGGCATCTCTAGCGGCATTCCCATAGAATCACGCCTGCATAGTGAGCAAAGCGGGTTCCTTGGATCAAGTTGACATTCTGTGCGCAGAGACGAGCGAGAGCTTCATGCATTGCCCTGGATGATGTACAGTGATAGCCAGGGACAAAAGCCATGAGTACTCTTTAAGTACTCGCAAACTATCACTAACAAGTAAGGTAGTTCTAGTAGGAATGCTAAGTTCTAAGTTTATTTGTAAAGTTAAGTTTGAAACCTAAGCTGAGTTTAGAAACAAAGAAAGATAAAATAAAGTTTGAAATCACCTAAGTGGGAACTTAGTTTTCATAGTCACAACTCTGTTGTGGACAAGTCATGTCACAATTCATTTCATAAGTTATTTTGAAAATATCTGACAACAGAACAGTATGGCGACTCCAACTGTCCATAACCGCGGACGCGGCTATTCGAATAGTTTGACACTCTGCAGAGGTGGTACACTTTCACCACAAAATTCGATACATCTGTCAGGGATAACCCTGAATCATCATACTTAGTATGCAGATAATCAGACATAACCTTTCCTTTACACACTCTAGTATAAGCACCTCTCCTATGAGCTTCGCCTCCTAGCGATGGCCATCTGCCATCCTAGGCACTGCACAGGTGGACAACATTGAGAGGTAGCCTCAGCTCAAACATCTCCCATGAGGGAACTAATACTAATACATATAAACTTCCGGCTAAGCCTTACCCAATTCAGGTATTGTGGTTGTACGGTAAAATTAGAATGGTATCACATCCGACCCTAACCATCAGTTTTTATAAAGGGGCTAAGGCTCATGCCTCAACATTTTCATCATCATAAACCATTTGTGTTTCTCAACACATGTCAAAACATCTCAATAGAATGACTCATCATTCCAAGGTTTTCACAAGTCATTTTCAGCAAGTATTCCCATCTAAAGTGATCAAGTTTTTGGTTTAGCTCTAAGCTACTAAGTTAAGAGTGTTCACTAACGTGGGAGGCTAATATCAATCTCATGCCATAGAATGACATCTAAGTCTAATTTAGATAGGTCAAGTTTTATACTCTGTATGCTATCTATAAACAAGTAAAGGACTTTGGTAAAATAAAGAAAGAAAAGCTTGTAAAAAAAACTTGGAGTATGTATAAGTCAAAAGGTATAACCAAAGCATGCCTAATGCATCTTGCTTAGGTTATATTGCATCTAGTGATGGCTTGAAAGTTTTAGCTTGCCAATAATAGCTTGCCTTGGTTGGTGCAGTGGTTGAAATTCTCCTCTTCTTCTTCAGGGTAGAACTCCTCCTCCTCGTAGACTTGGTCGGTACTATCGTCTATAAATACATACGGGAATACACAATCACCAAACAAGACTTAACTAGTCTATTTAGCACACTAAGGCACATGCTTGATGATCTAGTATCATCACAAACATCACAAGGTTTAATGAACTAGTTTCATTTATTTTATTTGAGAAAAGTAATTACTACTCACTGAAATTAACTAAAATTTAATATTCTCCCATTAAAATATGGGCTCATGTGGACACATGTCATCACCACATATTCTAATGCATGGGAATGTGATTTAAATATTGGATCACATTTTAATACGTTTAAGATTAATATTTAATGATTTAAAGTGACTAGAAATGCATATATAGCATTATTTTGGTACTAGTCCAAAGTCACTGCATGCAAACCTTAATATTTTTACATATTCAGATAGGTATATTCAAATGTGAGTTTTGAGAGGTGGAATCAACTCAAAAACTATTATTGTTGATTCTAGAAAAATGTTTGAAGGTGAAAAAGCTTATCTCTTGTTATTTTTGCTAGGAGAGATCTATAACTCTAATTGATTTAAATTCAATGGGCTTGGATAGAGATTTAAATTATATTTCCAACAAAATTGGAATCATTCAATTTGGTCCAGTAGATCTTTCTGAGTTGATTTTCAAACCAGTGGACAAAAACTAGATTTAGTTAAAAAGGAAAAAAAATCTAAATTTGAATTATAGGGCCAGCGCGGGAACTCTAATGGGTCGGCCCGGTTTCACTCTGCGGCACAGAGGACAGCTGACAGGGGGTCCCGCCTATCAGTGGCTCTTTAAACGTGAAGCGGTACGGGGCAATGTGGACCGTAGGATTAGAACTAAGATCTAAGGCCGGGGCTTGTCGTCGATGACGGACATGTCGCCGGCGAGGTGGAACCCTAGCGGCTCGGTGGGGGTGCAGTGGGGGCATACCAGGGCTCCAACAAGTTCGGCGATGGGAGCAATCAAACGAGACGACGACGGTGGACTCAGGCGAGGTCGCGGCAGCTCTGGGGTTGGACGGAATCGACGGGGGCTTCTCTTCCTCTGCTGCGGCTAACTCCGTCGCAATTCCGGCGACTGGCTGCTCGAGTGGCTCCGGCGAGAGAGGGGAAATGATCAGTGGTGAGAGGGGAGTGTGGGAGTGTGGAAAATGAGGCTGGGGGTAGCCTCCTTATATAGGCTCATCGAGGGGACCGACATGGCGACAGTGTGCTCATCGGTGACGACGGCACAGGGCTCTATCGACATGGGCTGGGTAGGTGGACGGTGGGCGGTTCCCTAGCGGTTAGCTACGGCTTAATGGCGATGCTAGGGGCGGTGGCTAATGGTCGGGAAGGGCTAGCGCTCTGTGCGGCAGAGGTGGTGCTCGACGTGGCGGGCGGTGGCTACTGGCCGCGCGGTAGGAAAGGGGCATGTCTGGCGGGGTTCTGGGGTCAATGCAGAGCGGCGTGCGCGGGCTATGGTCGAGGGGCGGCGTGTGTGGCCTTGCCGGGGATGGCGCTCTGGCGTGCGCTGGCATGGCGCAGAGGCTCAGTGCGGGAGTGGTCTAGGGTGGTTTAGGGGCTTGCTGGGCTTGAAGAGCGGACAAGGGACAGCGGTGCTACCACACCTACCTCCTAGACATGGTGAGAGAGGGAGGGGCATGCTCCTGTGGCTTGGGCATAGTCGGCCGGCGATCATGGCATCAGGGTGGTGCTGCACTATGGCTAGGGACTAGGGAGTGGCTGGTTTATGTCCTGGTTAGAACAAGGGGAGACAACGGGAGTGAAAAGGGGTCAATTACTCAACAAAGCATTGCTCACTAAATAGTGTTAGTTAGGCAGAAAATTTGTGCATGCCACCTGTTCGACACAATGGCCGCATGAAACAAACTTTTAAATTTTGAAGTGAATTTTGGTGGAGTTGTTGATCTTAAGCTTGAGCATCTTTGATTGCTGGGATTTGTCAAGTTGAAGTCATTTGAGTGGTTTTTGCAAAAGTGGGATCTAGACATATGAACTAGATTCCATTTTCAATTGCCATTTTAAATTAGGGTTTAAATGTTTTTGCAAGATCATAAGGTGGGCCTTGGTACATCATTACTTGTATTATCAAGGGGTGCAAATATCTATAATTGTTTCTATTTGAATTTGAGTGCTAGGAACACCTAAAGTGACCTAGTTGATTAAAATGGCAAAAGTGACCATTTCCATTTATTAATTCTATTTGATTTCTTTTTCTTTGGATTTTGCTTGGGGATGATCTATATGATGTGGCATTCATCTTAGAATCATTTTACAACCATTAGAACAAACAATCATGGCAATTCAAAACAATTCCTATTTAATGCAACACACATATGCATACGTTATGATTTAAATGAGAAAAAGTTTTGTTAACCCTAAATTGGGTGATTTGGATCTTGATAACTTGGATTAAAGTTTTGGGATGTTACAACCTTCCCCCTTAAACAAAAATCTCGTCCTGAGATTTAAGAAAGAAAAACTAGGAACTAAAGAGATCTGGGAACTCAGTCCTAATGTAATCTTCTCGCTCCCAAGTGGCTTCTTCTTTGGTATGGCAGATCACGGCCTGGTGGTGCGTCTAGCATCGACGGAAGGCGCATGGAGTCGTGCGTCCAGTGGATCCCTTGGAATCCGGTCGTTTCTCATATTCGTTGGTGTGTTTTGAGATCGGTCTCTTTAGATCTATGTTGGTTATCTTCGATGATGGTTGGTGCTCTGGTGCGCTGGTCCTTTGGGGATTTAGCACGACGATTTCCCTTCCAACTAGTACAACAAGTTCAACTATGACAAGGTTTGTCCGGCTCCGGTGATGGAGGGCGAGGACGGCGGCGTGCCTTCGGATCGTGCTAGTGTTTGTAGTCGTTGCTAGGTGCTCTATTGACCTTGATGAGTCCAAAATTGAAGCATATTTACCTTTTGTTTTTGCATAAATAGAGTAGGGATCTTTGTATGTCACTATGTTTGCACACACTATTTTGTTCTTGTGTCAACAGGATCCGAAATCATTGAGTCATATATGAACATATCAATTGAAACTATCATATTGTGTAATTATATGATATTTCTAAGTGATAAAAGTCATTTTATGGATTTACCTTTGCACCAGGGAGAATACCAAGCGAGGAGGAGCAATCGGCACCGATAATGACCAGTGGTACGGGGGAAGCCCGCCCGTACCGTCCACCCGTACCAAGTGCCATCGTGACCGCCTAGTCAAATACTTTCTCCCGGCGAAGACGAGAGGGAGATCCGACATTCATGGCCAACAGAAACCACGAAAAACCACATCTGAAGGGGATCTAAAGGAGGAACTTGGCTGGGGCAAAATGCCAGCTGCTTCACGGATCCCCTTCATAATCAACCGCTGCATCTCCACTACCACCATTACCCCCATCTTTCATCTATTAGATCTTGTTGTAATTCCAGATTTAATTGTGGTTTTGCATTAGATCTACCTTCGTACTTTTATCCATCCATTTGATTATGATGATGTTGTTGATTGCTTCCATGAGTGAGTAGTTCCCTTGTTCTTGGGAAGATGGAGTAATCTAGCACAATTATGAATTTGTAATAAAGATGATGTATTCTTGTGTCCATATGACTTGCCCGTCTATGATATAAATTATGATTTGTGTTTGATCTCTCTCTTTAGATGGTATGTGTAGTCGGCCACATATCATTTGCCCTCAGGACTAAAGGGAGGGAGAAATACTTTGGACGTGTCTTCGAAGTGTACCCAGAATGGCCCTGTGATAGATTGGCGTCGACTCGTAACCTCCACGGTCAAAGGAGGAGTAAAGAGGGACCCCCTAAGCTAATTATGATATCCACGGGGGAATCCTTAGTTGCGGTGGTCTATATGGGTGACTCCTCTCGGACATCGCAGTGGTTATTTAGAGCTGACCTCACTCTTGGCTCAACAAAGTTGCCTCCAACGAACCTTGTAGTGAACATCTTATTAAGGAGCTCTCTCCACACATCTCATGACACAAGGAGTATGTTATCTTGATTACATACACTACAAGAAAAGTTTCCTTCCGCAACGAATTGGCCCAATGGTCATCGTAGAAGGCGCGTCTTCCGCGAAGAAATTCTCGGCTCGACCGTGGCCGATGGAAAACTTTTTTTTTCCGGTTTCGCAGCCTCTACTACGACGGATCTGCTAAAAACATGGAGGAAGCTCAGCCAGCGCGTGGCAGAAGCATGATTTTCATTTCCTCGCGCGATGTTGACTCGCCGAAATCTTTTGAGGCGTGTGGGTATCGGACGTTAATGTCTCTAGCGGACCATACTTTTTGGTCGCGCCTCCCGGATTTGAACTCGATAACGTAGATCAAGGCGTCTGTCGTTTAGTCAGGTTGCTAGATCCCACATGTCAGCCTCTCATTAGAAGGATCGTGTGTATGATGGAAATTTTTTCCTTCACTCACGCTACCCAGTTCCGAAGTTGATAGCGCTGCTCCATGCATCTACCGTCTAATCAACCTCGTGGGACCCACTTTTCATCCTCTCATTAGAAGAAACGTGTGTATGATGGAACTTTTTCCTTCGCTGGCGCTGCCCCATTCCGAGTTGATAGCGCTTCTCGATGCATCTACCGTTTAACTAACCTCCTAAGCCCCACATGTCATCCTCTCATTAGAAGAAACAGGTGCATGATGGATTTTTTTCCTTCACTCGCGCTACCCTATTCTGAACTTGATAGCGATGTTCGATGCATCTACCATTTAATCACGATGTTGGGCCCCAAATGTCATCCTCTCATTAGAAGAAACATGTGCATGGTGAATTTTTTACCCTCTGTCATGCCTTCGTGTTCCGAACTTGATAGTGTTGCTTACTGCATCAGCTGTTTATTCAGGCTGGTGGGTCCCTTATGTCAGCCTCACATTAGAAGAATCATGGGTATGATGGAATTTTTTCTTCTCTAGCGCTACCCTGTTCTGAACTAGATAGCATTGCTAGACAAATCTGCCGTTTGCTCCCGCTGCTGGGTCCCCCATTTCAGCCTCTCATTACAAGAAACGTGTGCATGCTGAATGATACGTTGCAAACGTATCTATAATTTTTGATGTTCCATGCTTGTTTTATATCTACTTTCTTATGTTTTGTCCACACTTCGTAGTAATTTTACACATTTTCTAGAACTAACCTATTAACAACATGCTACAGTGCCAGTTGCCTATTTTCTTCTGTTTTTGGTTCCAGAAAAGCCAGAAAATGAATATTCTCGGAATTGGACCAGACAAAAGCTAAAGTCGATATTTTACCGGAAGACTCATGGAGCCAGGAGACGAGACGGAGAGGGGCCAGGGACTGCAACACCATGTGGTGGCGCGGGTCCCCCTGGCCGCGCCACCAGGTGGTGTGGGCCCCTATTCCACCCTCTGACATCACCCTTTCACCTATATATTGCCTCCGATACAGAAACCGCAACTAACCGATCAAAATCCAGCCTCCAGCCACAAAAAGTTCTACAGCGCCGCCGCCACCGAAGAGGAGATTCGGGGGACATAAGTCTCTGTTCTGGCACCCTGTCGGGACAGGGAATTGCCCCCGGAGCCATCTTCATCGATCTCCACCACCATCTCCATCGCCATTGCTGATTCCCATGATGATGAGGGAGTAGTTCTCTCTCGAGGCTAAGGGTTCTACCGGTAGCTATTTGTTCATCTCTCTCTCTATGCATGATCATATTGTGATCGTGAGCTTTGTAATCAAGTAGATCTACCTTGCTACTCAAGTGCTTTAATAGATCTCTTCTCTCCCCATGTGTGTGAAAGTGACAACGTGCACACCATGGTGGCACTTAGGCTAGATATTACAAATACTTGTTATGAGTTATATTTGGAGTTGGATGTTTCTATGAAATTGTGGTGTTTGTTGGAACCATCTGGAGCTCAAGGTGACAGTGTGGGTTTATCTAGATGGGGAAAGGAAACTTTGAAGTGTGATGTTATATCCCTACCATAGATTAGAGTGTCCAACTGGAGAGTAGTTCAGAGTAGTATCATAAAGAGAAGATATTTATATGAGTGTTCACTAGTGAAAGTATGATCCCTAGGCCTTGTTTCTAAACATTGAAACACCATTTGCAACTAGATATGTTATATGTTTGCTTGCTTCCATCTTTATTTCAGTTTGCCTTTAGTCTCTTCCACGCCATCAAGCTATTTTCTGACACCGTTGTATTTTATCCATACCACTTGTATTACACTATCTCTTCGCCGAACTAGTGCACCTATACACCTGACAAGTGTATTGGGTGTGTTAGGGACACAATAGACTTCTTGTATCTTGATTGTAGGGTTGCTTGAGGGGGATACCTTTGACCACTTCCTCCCTGAGTTTGATAAACCTTGGGTGATCCACTTAAGGGAAACTTGCTGTTGTTCTACAAACCTCTGCACTTGGAGGCCCAACAACTGTCTTTAAGAATAGAAGTGCATAGACATCACGCTATTTTCTGGCGCCGTTGCCGGGGAGGTAAGGTAAAAGGTACTCACATCCTCCGGTGTGAGTGCTCGAAGTTATTTCCTTTAGATTCTGCAATTTTGTCTTTTTGTTTCTTGTTTTCACTAGTTAGGCTTAATGTAAAACAACAACAAAATTAGAGAGCTTTTTAGTATTTTACCTAAGGTAGAACATGAAGTGTTTGAAGAGAAAATTAAAAAACCTATGGAACTTTATTTGCATGCTAATGACAATGTTATTAGTATGAATTCTTTGAACAACATTATTCCTAATGCTATAGAAAAGTCTAAGCTTGGGGAAGCTGGTTTTTATGAAGATGATCTTTTTAGTCCCCCAAGCATGGAGGAGAAAATTTACTTTGATGATACTATGCCTCCAATATATGATGATTACAATGATGAATATGATATTTTTAGTCCACCTACTATTGAGGAGAAAATTAATTATGATTACAATATTCCCCCTATATTTGATGATTATGGTGATGAGAATAATAATGATAGCTATTTTGTTGAATTTGCTCCCACTACAATTAATAAGAATGACTATGTTCATGTGGAGAGTATTAATTCTTTGATGCATGTGGCTCATGATAAGAATGTTTTATGTGATTGTTATATTGTTAATTTTATTCATGATGCTATTGAAAGTTACTATGAGAGATGAAAACATGGTTTTATGTATCTTAACAATATTAAATTTCCCCTCTTTATGTTGAAAATTTTGAAGTTGCACTTGTTTTGTTTTCCTATGCTTGTTGCTTTGTGCTTTCATGACTTGTTTCTTTACAAGATTATTTTTCATAGAAAGTGGGTTAGACTTAAATTTACTCCATATTTGCTTCTTGATGCTCTGTTTTACTTCAATTCATATTTCTTATGTGAGCATCATTGAAATTATCATGCCTATCTTAATGGCTATAAAGAAAGAGGTTTTGGGAGACAACCCATTATATTTTTACTTTCAATTTATTTTTGTTTTGTTGAGTCTTGGAAGTTATTGCTTCAGTAATAACCTCTCCTTATCATTTTTGTGTGGTTTTTGTGCCAAGAGTAACCTCTAATGAGAGAGAAGTAATGCTTGGGAAAGTTGTTGTCCCGAAACAGATTTTTGTGCTTCGCTGTAAAAATTTGCGAAAAATCTCTGTACGTTGGTTTGAGTTGTAATTTTTTGTGCTTCTGCCCTAGGATATTATCCAAATTTCGTTAGTTTAACACTTTTTGATTTGAGCAACAGAAGGTTTTCGAAAAAATTGGTTTTTTACCTGCTGGTCTGTTTTGACAGATTTTTGCCATTATTTGCATTTGCTTCTTGTTGATTCCTTTTTGGGTTCCTTTTGGGGAATTGAGCTTTTTAAAGGAAGTGCTACAGTAACTTGTGTTTTAATGGAAATTTTACTTATGTTGAAACAGAAATTAAAGACTTATTATCTTAAGTGCACTAATGTTGCTAATGAAGATTGTGTGAAGTTTTGTTTGAAGGAAATTTTAAAGTGTAGGGAAGAACAATGTGATAAGATGAAGTATGGACAAAATCTCAAGCTTGGGGATGCCATCCATGTCACCCCCAAGAAATATTCAAGAAGTATAAGCATCAAAGCTTGGGGATGCCCAAGCCATCCCCTTCTTTATCAATAAAAATCCTAGGTTTCTTCCAAACACTTCATTTTTATTGTTTCATGCACAGTTGTGTTGTTCTTGGAGCATCTTTGTTTTCGTTTTTGGTTTTCATTTTCTTAGTTTACTTGAATAAAATTGGTTGGACCCCCTCATTCATATATTAGTTTTCAAATAAGTTGGTTTGGATTGGAAAAGAGTAGGAAAAGTTCATGCTTAAGTGGTAAGAGGAGCTTGTTTTTGAATGTGGCCTATGCTTTGTCATGTCATGCTTGATATTGTTTTGGCTTTATGCTTAGTAATTATTTCTGTAGCATGACATGTTATAAACAATTTATATTGCTTAATGTGCGTTGAAAGAATCATGTGTTGTTTTAGCATATTAAAGCATAGTATTGTGGTATTATCCTTTGATGCTTTATTTGGGTTGACTTGGCGCATGCTCACACCATGTTATGACTATCCCAAGTCACCATAGCCTCGATGATCCTTTAGTTTTCGACTTGTAATATCACTTTATTCTTTAATTAATGATATTTTGTCGCTTTGCATGATTATGGCCATTATTGCTCTCTTAGTTGGTCGCTCCCAGTCTTTTGCTAGCCTCCATAACCAAGTATGAGTTCCACTCATGCATCCAACTCCAAATAAAACCAAGTTATTCCAAAGAGTCCACCATACCTACCTATTAGAATTTGCTATTCCAAGTATATTCATGTTTTTATCTATCTTCCGAATTAAACTTGTTATGAGAAAATTAGTGATTAAAGCTCTCACGAACTTGATGACACACTTTACTTTTCTTGCCCCTAATAAACGTGAACCATTGTGTCATCTATGTTGTATATTCTTGCACTTATATTTTGAGGATTAGCAGAATCATGTTGTCACGGGGAACGCTTTCAACATTGCACTTGTACATTGTACCCAGTTGATATGATGCTCTTTTGTCTATGGATATCGTCGGTGTGAAATGAAAGGGGAGCTTGTAAGTCCATGGAGTTATGTATGTGTGTTATAGAAATGCCTGGGCCGCTGGGCTAATCCATGCCTCATCATGGTGGAAACCTGCAGCGTAACCATAATGAGCAATCTATGAAGCATTCTTCTTATAAAAAAGAGATAGAGATTGAGAAAAAGAGAAAAAGAGAAAAAAGATGAGAAAAGAGGAAACAGAGAAAAAAGCACCATTTTCCCATGGTAAATAAGAAGATTGCTGAGACGCTTATGTTTGCTTGCCTTGTCATTTTGATATGGGGATTCTTCCGTATCATCGGGCAAGGGGTACCCCATTGGCGGTTCTCTATGATACACATCTACTTACTATGACAAGAACTTACCGGTAACTAAACTTGAGTAGCATGAGGAGCGACCCTCGTATTCAAGGGACATGAGATTTCCAACTTATACTTTGTCAAGCATATACTCCATGGTTTGTTCACTTTAACCTTAATCACTTCAAGATGCTTATGATAGGGGCAATGAGAGCTCAAAGCTAATAAGTACCATAATTTTTGGAAGCTTTTTTTGATACTTGAATCCCTGCTTCCTTCTATGAAGGCCTTCCTTTTACTTTTATGTTGAGTCCCCATCTTCTATCTTTATGCACCTATTAAGAGAGCATAGTGGCCATTCTTAGTTTAATGTGCATTGTCCCAAAACTTGTTGATTGATGCATAACTTTGATATTGCTTGTTCTTAAACTATTTGTATCTAGTCACCCTTATGAACTTTGAAGGTGTCCTATGCATTTATGTTTTGCTACACTATGAGGGACAAGCTGAATACCATTCTCATTATTCTTTCTTTATGTGAAACAAACAAACGTCTTCCAAAGCATTATTATTCATGAATCTTTTGTTTGTGCCTTCTCATGTTACAACATCATTGCTATGTCTTATTGTTAGAACTATATCTTTCATGCTATGTTGAAGTACTATGATCCCAGCTATCAATGTTTTACAAATACTTTGATCAAGTTGATGATGGTGCATGTCACCTCAAAAGTCATTCTTTCTTTTTGTCACTTACCTACTCGAGGACGAGCAGGATTTAAGCTTGGGGATGTTGATATGTTGCAAACGTATCTATAAATTTTGATGTTACATGCTTGTTTTATATCTACTTTCTTATGTTTTGTCCACACTTTGGAGTACTTTTACATATTTTCTTGAACTAACCTATTAACAAGATGCCACAGTGCCAGTTGCCTATTTTCTTCTGTTTTTGGTTCCAGAAAAGCTAGAAAATGAATATTCTCATAATTGGACCGAACAAAAGCCAAAGTTGATATTTTACCGGAAGACTCACGGAGCCAGAAGACGAGATGGAGAGGGGCCAGGGGCTGGCCACACCATGTGGTGGCGCGGGTGCCCCCTGACCGCGCCACCAGGTGGTGTGGGCCCCTGGTCCACCCTCTTACATCACTCTTTCACCTATATATTGCCTCCGATACAGAAACCCTAAGTAACCGATCAAAATCCAGCCTCCAGCCAGGAAAAGTTCCATAGCACCGCCACCACCGAGGAGGAGATTCGGGAGACAGAAGTCTCTGTCCTGGCACCCTGTCGGGACGGGGAATTGCCCCTAGAGCCATCTCCATCGATCTCCACCACCATCTCCATCGCCATTGCTGATTCCCATGATGAAGAGGGAGTAGTTCTCTCTCGAGGCTAAGGTTTCTACCGGTAGCTATGTGTTCATCTCTCTTGCTATGCATGATCATATTGTGATCATGATCTTTGTAATCAAGTAGATATACCTTGCTACTCAAGTGCTTTAACAGATCTTTGCTCTCCCCATGTGTGTGAAAGTGACAGCGTGCACACCATGGTGGCACTTAGGCTAGAGATTACAAATACTTGTTATGAGTTATATTTGGAGTTGGATGTTTCTATGAAATTGTGGTGTTTGTTGGAACCATCTAGAGCTCAAGGTGACAGTGTGGGGTTATCTAGATGGGGAAAGCGAAATTTGAGGTGTGCTGTTATAACCCTACCATGAATTAGAGTGTCCAACCGGAGAGTAGTTCAAAGTAGTATAATAAAGAGAAGATATTTATATGAGAGTGTTCACTAGTGAAAGTATGATCCCTAGGCCTTGTTTCTAAACATTGAAACACCGTTTGCAACTAGATTTGTTACATGTTTGCTTGCTTCCATCTTTATTTCAGTTTGCCTTTAGTCTCTTCCACGCCATCAAGCTATTTTCTGGCACCATTGTCTTTTATCCATACCACTTGTATTTCACTATCTCTTCCCCGAACTAGTGCACCTATACACCTGACAAGTGTATTGGGTGTGTTGGGGACACAAGAGACTTCTTGTATCTTGATTGCAGGGTTGCTTGAGAGGGATACCTTTGACCACTTCCTCCCTGAGTTCGATAAACCTTGGGTGATATACTTAAGGGAAACTTGCTGCTGTTCTACAAACCTCTACACTTGGAGGCCCAACAACTATCTACAAGAATAGAAGTGCGTAGACATCACTGAACTTTTTTGTCGCTCGTGCCTCCCTGTTTCGAACTGGCAACGTTGCTTGATGCAGCATCTGTATAAGGTTGCGCTGCTGGGTCCCACATATCAGCCTCTCTATAAATGAAACATTGATTGCTCGATGCAACATCTGTATAAGGTCTCTGCTGGGTCCAACATGTCAGTGTCTCTACAAATGCAAAGTGTGTATGATGGACTCCGCTGTTTTGATGTTGGCAACGTTGTTGGGTCCGAGATGTCAGCCTTCCCTGTGTAAGAAACGTGTGTATGCTGGAAAAACTATAAAAGAACGATAGAGATTGTAATATATATTATATATTTATATTGAAAAAACTAGGAATCAAACTCAATACTTCAACAAATGGGAACCACGTGTGCTTGCACTATGCCAGAACCATCTATGCCACTACTGGAAAAGATTACATTTAGAAATGTTGAAATCACTTAAAATGAAAAGACACTGACCCTAACAACTTGCCATAAAAAAGCTAAATGCTCTATACAAATACAACATGGGTAGGAGAAGCTTGTGCTATACTTTATTAGAATGGCACGGAAATACAAAATTAAGACGATTTTGGGCGATAAAAAAATAACTTGGGTCCAATCTTGTGAACCAATGGGCTTCTTATAGTGGGATCCTTACTGAAACTTCTTTAGTGTGGTTAAAGCTTAAAAAACCAAGCAATAATGTATTGAGGGCTGGCGGCCCACAACCAACCTGAACCCGGAAGGATAAATTAGCGAGGTTTTGGGCCACAATTGGGTAGAATGTAGTACTATTTTCTAATAACCTCCTCATTGAAAATTCAATGTACTCAATATGTCGGGGGTCGGCAGTCCACCTGACCCGGTAGGCTAAATTTGCAAGGTTTTGGGCTAGTATTGGGTCGAATATGCAATCTTTTCGCTAGGTCCTTAGTTAAAATTCAATGTAGTCCGTACCCCATCCTCCAAAAAAATGCAGTTGGTACCCTAAAAAATATATACTCTGCTCACCACGAAAGGTAATTAAGGGTTTTTATTTTGAAACAAGAACATGGGAAGTTTTTTGTCTGAAGTGGGGTTGAAATTTTCATTTTCGTAGGCTGAGTAGTAAAAATATATTGTACTGAAGGTCGATGGTCCACCTGACCTGGCTGTACCTACGCCGAATCCAAAAGAATGAAGTTGGAAATGGATAAAAGTGACCGATATTGCACCTTATTATACATAGCAAACATAGCGAGGAACTTGGGCAGCGCAGTATTCGAACATGGAAAGTACTGCAGGGAGTTTGACTGATTGACATAAAATCGTGTCATATCAAGTCTTACAACGCGCAATCATATTTTCAGGAAAGGATGTATTTTGAGATGGTTTGGGTGGCTTTGAATCGGCCTAAGTGCCCGATCAATTTGATGTACTCAAAACCTTTTAATCATGCCATATAAAATGTTGGCGATAGACACACGGTGTCCTTGACTTGCCTAGCCGCAGACAGCTCGGGTAAGCACCAGCTTAAACTGATCACTCGAAGTTGTATGCTTTCGTACGATGAAATTAGACATGCCGCAATTAGCGCCAACATGTGGCATTGTCATCATGCAAAAAGGCTCAGAATTCACACATTTAGTTCACAGTTTCGAACACAATAATACAACCAATTTGTACACTAGCACATACATTACAATGTCAGCACATCAGAGCTTGACTTGTTCATGTCACATCAGAGCTTGAGTTGTTCATTTCACATACAGAAGAATGAGCAAGGATACATACTGTATTGAACAAGTAATTTCACGGTAGCACCAAAAGTATGCCATGTATTAGAGACAATATGGGGTCTGCATAAACAATTTTTCTTTTTTGGAAGGGTTGGAATTAAGTCTCTTTTTTTAGAATATTGGCATAAACATTTGCGGCTATCATCCTAGGGCGTCTCGGCCTGCTTTGGCGTACCGAGCCAAGATCAATTACGGCCCAGTTAAGGCATGTTTTGTGGCCCTATAAGAAGTAGTGACCTACTTTTCCCTGTTTGCTAAGAGGAAAGAAGGAATATTCCTCTCAAAACAACAAGGCTCTAGTACACTATGTTGAAATGAAAGTTGTAAAAAGAAAACCCTCTGGTTAATCTGATGTGACTAGACAATACTGCACCTCTGATACGTAGTAAGTAGGAGTATTGTCAAATTACTAGTTGTGTGGCGTGCTAGTCTAACATACAGTGAAGTCTAGGCTGTGGTGTCCTCGATGCTGCTGTTGACTAGACAGAGCAAGCAAGTAAAAACTCCTCCCTCGTTTTTTTCTTTGCCTCTCCATCTTCTTCCCCAGTCCCTACTCCGCCCATGATTTCCCCCACGCTCTCTCTTCTAACGCTCCCATCCTCCTGCAGAAAACCCCGGCCGCACTTGGCATCCGCCTAAATCCATCCGGCTGTGATGGCCGATTCGAAGCTCAGCGGGCGATGCAAGATGGCCACTAAAACCAGTCTACTAACAGTCAACTGTTGAACCACGATGCAAAAAAGGATGACACAACGATACACTAGAAAGATCCATAGCTCAGTCTAGGGACAACACAACGAGCATACCAAACCTAAACTAGGCCTAAACCAAATTGCCCCCTATTGCACAGAGTTCCAAACATCTTTGGGAAGGCTGATAACTACCACAGGCTCACCTTCAGTTGGCTGCAGGTTGCAGCATTTACTCTGAGGGAATTGTATTCCGCGAAATCTCCTGTATGTTGGGTACACACAGTTTTTCCTCATGAATGGGAACAATGTGCCATCAGCAGGCTTGCATCCACGTTTCTTCATCATCTTGTCAATGATTGGATAACCGAGACCGAGAAACAGAGAGTTGTCCCCTAGGCTATTAACCTGCCTCCAAACGATGACCCCTAGAGGTCCAGCAGAGCTAGGATCCTCTTCAAAAATGTAGACACAAGAGGCAAAATATAGGCCTAGGTTAGTCCTATTTTGAGCATGATGAATGATTTCACCCTCTTTGCCATGGGCAACCCCCATGCCATACGTTGTAATTATGATCATCAAGCGTTCACCATTAGCCGATCGAGCGAGGAACCACATGCCTGGCCGATCATTCAGAATAGGTGCTGGGATTACAAACAGAAGCTCCTTGTTTCCTGCAACATCCGAATTCGAGACAAAAAGTGCATTACTGGCATACATATTCTAACACCAGCATTCTTCATTGTTCATGCTAACAGTGTGAATAGGCAAATCATGACAATAATATTACTCAATAAATTAACATTAGGAATTGCATTTCTTACTCTGCTATTCCGAATATTTGGATTTCTTGCTTATCTTAGTTTCCTAGTTGTTGTAATTTTCAAAAGAGGAAGCGCCACTTTTTTGATATAGAGGCATGTCCACTTGAATCCTATAGGATTAGATGCCTGCAGTATTTTGGATCAAGTGGTGTTTGATTGCACAGGAAAACCAAAGGAATTGTACAAAGATGTTGGAGTGGATGGAATTTTCCTCCAAAATAGAGTGCAAAGGAATCCTTTGAAGGAATTCCTAAGGATTATACTCTTTCGAATCAAACATCATTTTATAGAAAAAAATCCTAAGGATCCAAATCCTACAAAAATCCTACAGAATTCCTCTGAATCCCAAGGCAAAATCCAAAAAGGAAAGATTTGTGTCCTACAAAAATCCTATGTGATTCCTACAATCCGAGGAGGGCCTGAAAGTACAAACAGATAAAGAAACCCGACTTCACTGTGTTGTGCTCACAATTGAGATGCTGGTTAATAATAACTTTCACATTTTGACAATGAACGGACTTAGTAGTGCAGGGACACTGTCATACATTATATTTTTGGAAGGGATATTATTGGTACTAATTCATTACTGGCAATGGTTCATTCATTTTTTTAGGACATAAAGCGTGTGCTCATTCAGTCATATGAAAGGTAAAACATAAACAAGGTAGTTAAAGAACAACTTCACTGAATCACTCGCAATGTATCATCATGGAACTAGAATTACCTTCCGATGTGGGATCCCAGCAGTAGGTGCAACCTTGACTTGTGACCGCAAAAATGAGGCCACCGTGTTCAATGGCATCATAGTACTGTCGTATTCCAAGACCTGAATGCTCCAGACATCTCCAAACTTGGCTACCGCCTTCCAGGTAGGCGATTTCACCATCGAACAACACGAGGAGCTTATAGTCTGTGTAACCCCCAGCTTCTGTGGGCACTCTGCATATTACGATCTTCAACAGCTCAAGAGATCCATCCCACGACTTATTGAACTTTTCTCCATACCTGCGGATTCGCCAAAAAAAAACTTTTGAAATGTGAGTAAGTTCAGAAATGACTACATGTAACTGGGGAACCCTGGCTGGCTAGTAGCATTGCAGGTTATATTGTGGATGTGAGGTGGCCGCAATATCACAAGTATCCATCGATGGAAGGTCGATTACTCGATAGGTGTAGATGTTCGCTAGGCACCAGGCCCCGCGTTGGTCCACCACGGCGAGCCAGTCACCGTTCATGCCAACCTAGAATTTTTCATGCATGAAGGCCAGGATGGCGGTGCGCCGAGGATGGTCGAGGGGCACCACGTCGTACACCGTGTCGTGCAGACGATGTACCCTTGTACCGTCATAGTGCTCACCGAACCAATAAGCAGGCTGAGGCATCAGTAGGCATGGTTCATTCTAATGGTGAATAGTCCATTTCGTACCTTCGTTGTTGGCAATACGATCGTACAGCAGCTTGCAGCATGCGGCTAGCCTGACGGTGCTGGAAATATCCAGATGATGAACGACGAGGTCGACATCGTCTGCGCTGAGTTGATCCCACTTGCATCGCCCGCTGAGCTTCGAATCGGCCATCACAACCGGATGGATTTAGGCGGATGCCAAGTGCGGCCGGGGTTTTCTGCAGGAGGATGGGAGCGTTAGAAGAGAGAGCGTGGGGGAAATCATGGGCGGAGTTGGGACTAGGGAAGAAGATGGAGAGGCAAAGAAAAAAACGAGGGACGAGTTTTTACTTGCTTGCTCTGTCTAGTCAACAGCAGCATCGAGGACACCACAGCCTAGACTTCACTGTATGTTAGACTAGCACGCCACACAACTAGTAATTTGACACTACTCCTACTTACTACGTATCAGAGGTGCAGTATTGTCTAGTCACATCAGATTAACTAGAGGGTTTTCTTTTTACAACTTTCATTTCAACATAGTGTACTAGTATTTTCAACGGAAAATAGGAGGACGAACTACTAGTAGTAGTAGCCGCGACATAAACACATGTACTTTCATCTTGTTCCCCTACATGCAAAACTCATAGCACAAAATTGAAAATATATACACCGGATATAATGCATAGTACGGGTGTGTCTGTGGTATTTTTGGCATGTTGCATGTGTTCATATATATTCTAGTACAGGGTACATGGAATTACACGTGTACAACATGCAACCGCGCAGCAAAATGAGAGACGTGCAAGGACACCAGATTTCGCTCAAGTCAGACAACGTGCATGACTTTGTGTGGCTCTGATTCACTGACATGTGGGCCCTATTAAGGTCGGCTCCACCTGCCAGTGAGAATCTGCATGCACCATGTGCTTGGAGCCACTAGGTACGTCCATGACGGAACTTACAGTTTGCAACTAGCTGCACCGGCAACAAGTTGTTGCATGTGGCACTTCCAAGTTTTCAGAAAATGTGAAATAAATCATGAACATAGATCATATTTGTATAGTTCATCTATAAATTTCCATCTCAAAAATATTACTAGTACATGGCCTGGCCACCACAAAATGAACAAATAAACACAAGATATTATTCGCTTAGGTTTTTTCTTTTTCATTGACACATGTCACATAAGATCTTATTGTGGGACCAAATATTGTAGATGCACAAGATACAACATAGCCATTGTTCCGGATTTATTTCACATTTTTTGAGAACTCGAAAGTGCAACAAATAATAAAGGGGTGTGGGCGCAACGAGTTGCAGAATATTCAACCCGCACTGACTAAAACTATGGCTTGCATATAGAAGGAGTTTAATCAAATCGCAGGCCTTGCACTACATTGCAGCGAAATGAGTTTTAGAGTACACCAAGTTAACGGCTGAGGCCATACGATACAAATAAGGCGAAGCAAATAATTCAAGATATGCAAATCCCTATTCCATATGATCTCCCTTGAACCCTTAATTATATTGGTTCCAATCCTTCGCGTTGGCCAAGCTTGGGATGAACCACAACGGAGTCTGCCGCCAATTCTAGCCAATGTTTTTTTGAGGGAAATTCCAGCCAATGTTGGTTGAGAAACCAACAACAGCGTCTTGAGCATTCATACTGATGCGGCATATTTCAGGACAAATATTAAATCCACTGAGACTAACTGCATGCGGCGAGGTGTATACACAGTTGCTCCTCGTTAGATCTCTAGGGCCAAGTCCTGCCGCGCCAACTGGAATAGTAATTGGATAGTTCAATCCAAGGAAGATAGAAAATGCTCCAAGGTCTAAAACCCTCCACCATTGCCTCGGTGGAAGTAACCTACTAGTGTCAATCGAGAACACATGGCAGCAAAACCCAGTAGAATAGGTGTGAATATTGCGGCCGTGATGATAACCAACATTTTTAGCCACAGGATAAGTAGTGTCATACCGCCTAGCACTAACGCCCACAGTATTGATTAGAATAAGGCTACCACCATCAGGAGATCTTGCTAACTACCACAGATCAGGACTGTACTCACGATTACCGTCTAATTCAGGTGGCCCCGGAACACACACATGACCTTGCAAGGAAAGCACATTCAGAGGTCAGCTGAGCAAAATTTGAATGATGAAGCTTGAAAATTTAAGGATGGAAATTTTACCCCATGCCCGAGGATCCCATGCATAAACATTGCCAATATGAGTTACAACATAGACAAGTCCATTGTGGATAATTGCATCGCGGTAGCTGAACATGCTGAAATCGTTCTCAAGAACCATCCACATACCATGAGAACCATCAAGGAACGCAATTACCGTGTCGAAGATGGCCAGGACAGAGAAATCCTTATAGTTCCCAGCAGCTGTGGGAACTCGGCAAATGGCTATCTTGAGTAGATTAGTAGGCCGACTAGCCGCGATAAACTTAAGTACCTCAGATGTGGCCTCAAAATCGAAGATCACTGGTAGAGGAATTCAGCGATGAGTGAACACATTCACAAGCTCCCAATTCCAGGCGAGGCCAATAGTGGCGATCCAATCTCCATGGGCGCCTGCCCACTTCTTACCCTCACAATCTGGCATTACAGCATCGGAGGACGACCTGTCCAGCAGCATCAGCTCGCACAAGGTCCACCCGAACTTCTTCTGTGGCTTCTGCTTGCCCCTGCTGCAATAGTAGCTGCCCCTGTAGAACTGCTTCATGCGATTATCGCGGTAGAAGACATTGTACTCATGCGGTACCTCATTTGAGTGAGAGTGAAGAACACAGGGGAGACCAAATGGATGATATCTCGACAGGGATGCACTATGTGTTGCTAAGTAAAGATAATGTTTGCAGCAGGCGGTGAGGCTCGTGGCGGTGATGACGTCGCATCTAGCAGATATTTCTTCAAGGAGGCCATCAGAAAACACCCTAGAAGTGTCACTATCATCGATCAATTGGGCCATCCCGAGGAAGAGCTCGAGTAGGTGGGGGAGATGGTGTTTGGTTTTGATTGGGTGTTTTGGAGGAGAGAGCGAGCTGCAGCTGGCAGGGCGAGACGGAAAACAGTCTATCAAACTGGGCACCGGAGCTGATCCTAAAGCGGCATGGCAGAATTGGCGCGTGCCTGTATTGGTGTGCGACTGGTAATGGCCATCGCCGGGACGTTGGAGGTGAAGTGAGGATGGAGATCGAGGCAAAGAGAAATACGAAATGAAATAAAACCAATCGTGCCTTCTTTCTCTCTGCTAAATCTACAGTGCCTATCGACCTGCGCTACGGAGATGCTCCGAAAGCGGCATGGCGGTGTTGGTGTGTGCTAAAGGTGGGCGAGTGGGGATCAACGAGAAGATGGAGAGGAAGAGGACGGAGAGCAAAGGAAAATACTAGAATAAATCGATTGAAATCGTACCGCCTACCGAGCGTGGTTTTTCTCTCTTCTCTGCATTTCCTGGTGCCTATTGAGTAAATAGGTCAGGCCTTTCTAGGAGGAGTAGTAAAACATAAGCTAGCCTAGCACGGGATGGAGTTGTACTGTCCTCTCAAATAAATGGTCATGGCAGAGAGACGGTTCGGAGTATACTCTGAGCTCCTCTTGCCGAATGTAATAATCCTTGGATCTTCTACATTCATCATCTTGTGCAGTCACATTTGGAACAAGTACTACTGTACTACTAGTACTGTAACTAGTAAACACATAAAGGTTCCACTGGTAAATAAGGAACCAAAACTGGAATACTACTACTCTCGAACTCTTGTGTAGTACTACAACAACAAAATGCTCACAAAATGGGCTACCAGTACGACAGTACCATCTGTACACCCACACGCTGCCACCTCAAATAAGCTTGCCTGCCACACCGCCAATTTCCTCTCCCCTATCGGCCTCTACACCCCCGTTACCGGACCCAAAATCGAACATCTCTTAGTTCAATAAAGAAAAAAAGTCGACAATCTCTCAAATAAAATCAACCATCCACCAAAAAAAATCCATTGTCTAATGCTTCCCGTTCATTATGAACAGACGGTTGTAATTGCTCGAGTACCGCGTAGGAATAGTAGTTGTCTAAGCTACTAGTTGTAGCTCCGCGAAAGCACGCGCCTGGAAGAGGCAGAAGAATTTATTCTCTGTCAGTGACGGAAGAAGATTGACGATGTACAATACCAAATCAACAAGTTAGTCGCTTTATCCGTCTAACCAGTGAGAGCCGACACGAGTGGTGAACAACTTGAAGTGCAGCGGAATTGGTGCCTTTAAGGAATACAGTATGTACACCTCCGTTCTGATTTAGGATGATCACATAGTGCTAAATAACTTAGACTACTCTAGTAACTTGCACATGTACCTTCATCATAGTGGGTAACAACATGTGTGCAGTGTCATGCAAAGGCCTAATTAATTAGGTTGTACTCCCTTCGTTTAGAAATATAAGATGTTTTAGCTTTGTGAATCGAATGTATCTAGACGTATTTTAGTGTATGAGTTCGTAGAGGTGAATAGTGAACCTATACACTAGAAGGCGTCTAGATACATTCATCTCACAAAGCTAAAGCGCCTTATATTTCTGAACGGAGCGAGTAGAATCACATATACTACTAGTCTTGGTATGTGTGATGTTATGGTAACTAGCTAAGTTATTACGTCAATTTTTTTCATTAATTAACTCTAAAAAAACATTTAATTCGAGACAAGTATCTACGCATACTTGTAGCTCAAGTTTGTCAAGATGCAAAATCTTAGGAAGAAGTTGAACCTCTTGTCAAAACTCTTTGTGGTTTCTGATGTAGAGTATATTAATTGACTGTCCGATGGGTGCCTCCAAAAGCTTTTTCTGAAAACTTCCAAAGCAACCTACAATTTACTTGTAGTTCAAATTTGACCTAATTTTGATGAATCTACATAGAGTCTTTCAAGTGGCGGAGTTACCTAGGAAGTTTGAAAACTCATAAGACATAGGGATCGTTAGTACAACATGTTGGTCCACTATATACACTAGTAAGTTACATGTGCCTTGCACGTGAGACTCAGATAGTAGACACATGACATATCATCACTATATACAATTATAATTGGTAAAGCACAAAAAATTATATATTCGATCAACATCTATTAATTATGGGTGTATATTTGGTCCTTGTACTTTGTATCATCATGTAGAAGTCAAAGATTACTAGCTACCTAACACATGAAATTTTTGATAACATGGTCTAGAGAAACAAGGGAGAAGATTCTAGTATGATGGAGAAGTGTGTTTTGAGGTTTGTGCATAGCATTAATTATGCCGAAGACTATCAATAGAATCTTCTAGGTGCTAGAATGGAAAAGAAGATCCAACGACTAGAAAAGCTGGGATTCGCAAGTCTTGATCCAACGGTCCGCATTCAAAGTTATTCGTACACTATATAATGGTTTGTAATGAAGACTATCAATAGAGAATCTTCAAGATGCTAGAATGGAAAAGAAGATCCAACGACTAGAAATGTTTAGATTCGCGAGTCTTGATCCAATGGTCAATATTCGAAGTTGTTTGTACACTATATAGTGGTAAGATCATGTAGAAGTCAACGATTATTAGCTACTAGTAAGTTGCACATGAGACTCAGATAGTAGATTTATGCCATATCATCACTATATATAATTATAATTTGTAAAGCACAAAAAATTATAAATTTGATCAACATTTATAAAGTATGGGTGTATATTTGGTCCTTGTACTTTGTATCATCATGTGTAGAAGTCAAACATTAGTAGCTACCTAACACATGAAATTTTTGATAACATGGTGTAGAGAAATAAGGGAGAAGATTCTAGTATGATGGAGACGTGTGTTTTGAGGTTTGTGCATAGAATTCATTATGCCGAAGACTATCAATAGAATCTTCTAGATGCTAGAATGGAAAAGAAGATCCAATAGCTACAAATGCTAGGATTCACGAGTCTTGATCCAACGGTCAATATTCAAAGTTATTCATACACTATATAGTGGTTTGTAATAAAGACTATCAATAGAATCTTCAAGATGCTAGAATGGAAAAGAAGATCCAATGACTAGAAATGTTGGGATTCGCGACTCTTGATCCAACGGTCAATATTCAGTAAGTTCTTTGTACACTATATAGTGGTAAAGTTAACGATTATTAGCTACTAGTAAGTTGCACGGGAGACTCAGATAGTAGACGTATGACATATCATCACTAGATAAAATTATAATTGGTAAATCACAAAAAATTATAAATTTGATCAACATCTATAAAGTATGGGTGTATATTTGATCATTCTACTTTGTATCATCATGTAGAAGTCAAAGATTATTAGCTACCTAACACATGAAATTTTTGATAACATGGTCTAGAGAAACAAGGGAGAAGATTCTAGTATGGTGGAGAAGTGTGTTTTGAGGTTTGTGCATAGCATTCATTATGCCGAAGATTATCAATAGAATCTTCTAGATGCTAGAATGGAAAAGAAGATCCAACGGCTAGAAATGTTGGGATTTGCGAGTCTTGATCCAACAGCCAACATTCAAAGTTATCCGTACACTATATAGTGGTTTGTAATGAAGACTATCCATAGAATCTTCAAGATGCTAGAATGGAAAAGAAGATCTAACAACTGGAAATGTTGGGATTCGTGAGTTTTGATCCAACGGTCAATATTCAAAGTTGTTTGTACACTATGTAGTGGTAAGATCATGTAGAAGTCAATGATTATTACCTACTAGTAAGTTTCACGTGAGTCTCAGATAGTAGACGTATGCCATATCATCACTATATACAGTTGTAATTGGTAAAGCACAAAAAATGATAAATTTGGGCAACATCTATAAAGTATGGGTGCATATTTGGTCCTTGTACTTTGTATCATCATGTAGAAGTCTAAGATTATTAGCTACCTAACACATGAAATTTTTGATCACATGCATGGTCTAGAGAAACAAGGGAGAAGCTTCTAGTATGATGGAGAAGTGTGTTTTGAGGTTTGTGCATAGTATTCATTATGCCGAAGATTATTAATAGAATCTTCTAGATGCTAGAATGAAAAAGAAGATCCAACGGCTAGAAATGCAGGGATTCGTGAGTCTTGATCCAACAATCAACATTCAAAGTTATTCGTACACTATATAATGGTAAGATAAGATAAGATAAGATAAGATATGATAGTAGTAAGTTGCACGTGTCCTGTATGTGAGGCTCACATAATAGACGTCTGTCATATCATCACTATATAAAATTATAATAGGTAGAGTGGAAAAAATGTAAATTTGATCAATATCTGTAAAGTATGGGTGTATATTTGGTTCTTCTACTTTGTATCATCATGTGTAGAAGTCAAAGATTTTTAGCTACCTAACATTTGAATTTTTTTGTAACATGGTCTAGAGAAATGAGGGAGAAGATTGTAGTATGTTGGAGACGCGTGTTCTGAGAGGTTTATGCATGGTCGGTCTAGAATCTTCTAGATGCTAGAATGGAGAAGAAGATCATATGACTAGAAATGTTGGGATTCGCGACTCTTGATCCAATGGTCAATATTCAGTAAGTTGTTTGTACACTATATAGTGGTAAAGTTAACGATTATTAGCTACTAGTAAGTTGCACAGGAGACTCAGATAGTAGACGTATGACATATCATCACTAGATAAAATTATAATCGGTAAATCACAAAAAATTATAAATTTGATCAACATCTATAAAGTATGGGTGTATACTTGATCATTATACTTTGTATCATCATGTAGAAGTCAAAGATTATTAGCTGCCTAACACATGAAATTTATGATAACATGGTCTAGAGAAACAAGGGAGAAGATTCTAGTATGGTGGAGAAGTGTGTTTTGAGGTTTGTGCATAACATTCATTATGTCGAAGATTATCAATAGAATCTTCTAGATGCTAGAATGGAAAAGAAGATCCAACGGCTAGAAAAGCTGGGATTTGCGAGTCTTGATCCAACGGTCAACATTCAAAGTTATCCGTACACTATATAGTGGTTTGTAATGAAGACTATCAATAGACTCTTCAAGATGCTAGAATGAAAAAGAAGATCCAACGACTGGAAATGTTGGGATTCGTGAGTTTTGATCCAACGGTCAATATTCAAAGTTGTTTGTACACTATGTAGTGGTAAGATCATGTAGAAGTCAATGATTATTACCTACTAGTAAGTTGCACGTGAGTCTCAGATAGTAGACGTATGCCATATCATCACTATATACAATTGTAATTGGTAAAGCACAAAAAAATATAAATTAGTATGGGTGCATATTTGGTTCTTGTACTTTGTATCACCATGTAGAAGTCTAAGATTATTAGCTACCTAACACATGAATTTTTTTTATCACATGCATGGTCTAGAGAAAAAAGGGAGAAGCTTCTAGTATGATGGAGAAGTGTGTTTTGAGATTTGTGCATAGTATTCATTATGCCGAAGACTATTAATAGAATCTTCTAGATGCTAGAATGGAAAACAAGATCCAACGGCTAGAAATGCAGGGATTCGTGAGTCTTGATCCAACAATCAACATTCATTGCGTTTATGGATTCGTGAGGGAGAAGATTGTAGTATGTTGGAGACGTGTGTTCTGAGAGGTTTATGCATAGTGCATTCATTGCGTTCAAGACTATCAATAGAATCTTCTAGATGCTAGAATGGAAAAGAAGATCCAATGGCTGGAAATGTTCGGATTCACAAGTCTCGATCCAACGGTCAATATTCAAAGTTATTCGTACACTATATAGTGGTAAGATAAGATGTCTAAAAACATGGCTTGTGGCATTCAGATCCATACTCTTCAGACTATCTTTACAGAGAGGAACAATCTCGTCATCACTCAGAAAATTAAGAATGATATTTCCTGATATTTGGAAACTCACATCAACGACATTGTTTACTACAAGAAGATGCACTAGTATACCTTCGAAAGACAATTAACTCAAGAGCAATCTATCACATTTACTTGTAGCTTAAGTTTGACATAATTTTGTTAAATTGTCAAGATGCAAAATCTTAGCAAGACATTGAACTTGTTGTAAAAACTATCGGTGGTGGTTTGTGATATATTAAATCAGCCCCCAATGGTTACCTCCAAAAAATGTAAAACTTTCAATGCAACCTACAATTTACTTGTAGTTAAAAATGACCTAATTTCAATAAATTGACATAAAATCAATTTCAAGTGGGCAAAGTTAGCTATAGGAATAAGGTTGAAAACTCATAAAACACGGGAATCCTAAGTACCACATGAGGGTCCATTATATATGTCTGAAAGCTTGGCTTGTGGCATTTAGGTCCATATCCTTCAGACTTTGTTTACGAAAACAAACAATAATTTCATCATCACTCGGAAAATTGAGAATGTTCTTTCCTGATAGTTGGAAACTCACACCGGCGGTACTAATTACTACAAGAAGATGCATCCATCTACCTCCAAAGAGACATTTAATTAAAGAAAAATCTATCGCGCTTACTTGTAGCTCAAGTTTGAGCTAATTTGTCGTTAAATTGTCAAGATGAAAAATCTGTATTAGAAAGGACTTAAAACCTATTGTCAAAACTCTCGGTTGTTTTCTAATATATTAACTGAGCCCCAATGGGTACACCTCCATTTTTTTGTAATTCTTTAGAAGCAACCTACAATAATTTAGTTGTTGTAGTTCAAGTTTGACCAAATTTTGATAAATATAGGCATGAAGTCATTCAAGTGGGGCAACGTTAATTAGCTACATAGGGAGTTTGAAAACTCATAAAACATGGAAATCGTAAGTAAAACACGTTGGTCCATGATGGCCCAAAATATATCGAGCTCGTTGGGGAACCCCAAGAGGAAGGTATGATGAGCACAAGAACAAGTTTTCCCTCAGTACGAAACCAAGGTTATCAATCCAGTAGGAGCAAGGAAACACCCCAAAAGTGTTGCTAGCTGAGCCTTGGCAGGGCGCACTACCGGTGCTAGTAGCAACGTGGTGACCTGCATAACACAACCACAGAACTCTGTCCCCAACTTGCGATCAGGTTGTCAATCTCACCGGTTTTGCTGAAAACAAAGGATTAAACGTATCGAATGGAAGGAAGTAATTGTTTGCAGAAAGTAAACACAAACCAGTAAACAATTTGATTGTAGATTGAATGTAAAAGAAAGGACCGGGGTCCATAGTTCAGTAGAGGTGGCTCTCCTTAAGATAGATAACATGCTGGGTGAACAAATTACAGTGGGGCAATTGACAAACATCAAGAAAGCATATAAGCATATACTAATCATCTTGACTCCTTTGAGACTTGATTGGGCATTACAACATTATACATAGACCGCCATCAAACTGCATCTATGACTAATAATCCACCTTCAGGTTATCATCTGAACCCCCTCCAGTATTAAGTTGCAATCAACAGATTATTGCTTTATGAATTGCGTGTAAAGTAAACAATACGATTGTTCTATGAACAAATGATTATTGTTTTCTCCCTAGTAGCAACAGCACATCTAGTACCTTAGAGATTTCTGTCACATCCCCAGATTACCAGAGGCATGAACCCACTATCGAGCATAAATACTAACTCTTGGAGTTGCTAGCATCTACTTGGCCAAGATAGCTACTAACAACGGAAAGCATGCAAGATCAGAAATAACAAAGAAATTATAGAATCAATAATCAATCTGAAATATCATCTCAACATCCATCGGATCCCCGCAAACACAACATGCAGAATTACAAATAGATGATCTTGATCATGAACGGAGCTCACAAGATCTAGACATGAAAGCTCAAAGGAGGAGAACCAGCCATCTAGCTACTACATGGATCCGTAGTCCAGAGATGAACTACTCACGCATCACACCGGAGGCTTGCATGATGATGAAGAAGGCCTCCAGGGTGAATTCCCCACTCCGGCAGGGTGCCGGGAAGAGCTTTTGTTCCCTCTCGATCTAGGGATGGAGATGACGACGGCTAGAGACTCTTTTGTGGATTTTTGATTGGGTCCTTAGGGTCTTCATATCAGAGGCAATATATAGGCAGAAGGAGAGGCCGAGGGGGTGCCTGGGGCGGCCAGACCACCCCTGGCATGGGCCAGGCCTAGCCGCATGGCCAGGTGGTGTGGCCGTGCCCCATCCCCTCTCCATCTCGTATTATGGCTCCAGATGTCCCTCAGTGAAATAATGACTTTGGATTTTGTCCCGTCCAATTCCGAGAATATTCATTTTCTAACTTTCCTAGAACCAAAAACAATAGAAAACAGGCAGCTGGCACTGTGGCTCTTGTTAATAGGTTAGTCCGAGAAATCATATGAAAAGTACTCCAAAGTGTGGACAAAACACAAGAAAGTTGATAAAACCAAGCATGGAACATCAAAAATTATAGATACATTTGCAATGTATCAACATCCCCAAGCTTAACTCCTACTCGTCCTCGAGTAGGTAAGTGATAAAAAGAAAGAATAATTTTTGAGGTGACATGCACCATAATAAACTTGATCAAAGTATTTGTAAAATATTCAAAGCTGGGATCATAGTACTTCAATCATAGCATGAAATACAAAGTTCTAGCAATAAGACAAAGAAACTATGTTGCAACATGAAAAGGCACAAACAAAAGATTCATGAATAACAATGCTTTGCAAGATGTTTGTTTGTTTCACATAAAGAAAACATAGCATAACAGTATTCAGCTTGTCCCTCATAGAGTAGCAAATATAAATGCATAGGACACCTTCAAAGTTCATAAGAGTGACTAGATACAAATAGTTTAAAACAAGCAATATCAAGTTATGCATCAATCAACTAGTCTTGGCACAATGCACATAGAACTAAGAATGGCCACTATGCTCTCAAAGTAGGTGCATAAAGATAGAAGGTGGAGACTCAATATATAAGTGGAAGAAAGGCCTTCATAGAAGGAAGTAGGGATTCAAGTCTCATAAAGAGCTTCCAAAAATTATGGTACTTATTAGCTTTCAGCTCTCATTGCCCCTATCATAAGCATCTTGAAGTGATTAAGGTTAAAGTGAACAAACTATGGTGTATATGCTTGATGAAGTATAAGTTAGAAATCTCATGTCCCTTGAATACGAGGACCGCTCCTCATGCTACTCAAGTTTAGTCACTGGTAAGTTCTTGTCATCGTAAGTACATGTGTATCATAGAGAACCGCCAACGGGGTACCCCTTGCCCGATGATACGGAAGAATCCCCATATCAAAATGACAAGGCAAGCAGACAACGAGCATCTCAGCAATCTTCTTATTTACCATGGGAATATGGTGCTTTTTCTCTCTTTCCCCTTTTCATAATCTTTTTTTCTTTTTCTCTTTTTTTTCTCAATATAGGACTCTTTTTTATAAGAAGAATGCTTCATAGACAGCTCATTATGGTTACGCTGCAGGTTTCCACCATGTCATCATGGATTAGACCAGTGGCCTAGGCGTTTCTCTAACACATATACATAACTCCATGGACTTACAAGCTCCCCTTTCATTTCACACCGACGACATCCATAGACAAAAGAGCATGACATCAACTAGGTACAAAGTACCCGCGCAATGTTGAAAGCGTCCCCCATGACAGCATGGTTCTGCTAATCCCCAACAAATAAGTCCAAGCAAATACAACATAGACGACACAATGGTTCAAGTTTATTAAGGGCAAGAAAAGTAGAGTGTGCCATCAAGTTCGTGAGAGCTTTAATCACTAGTTTTCTCATAACAAGTTTAATTTGGAAGGTAAACAAAAGCATGAATATACTTGGAATAGCGTAAGCTAATAGGTAGGTATGGTGGACTCTTTGGAATAACTTGGTTTAAGGAGTTGGATGCATGAGTGGAACTCATACTTGGTTATGGAGGCTAGCAAAAGACTAGGAGCGACAAACTAAGAGAGCAATAATGGCCACAATCATGTAGAGCGACAAAACATAATTGATCAAAGCATAAAGTGATACTACAAGTTGAAAAATAAGGGATCATAAAGGCTATGGTGACTTGGAATAGTCATAACATGGTGTGAGCATGCGCTAAGTCAACCCAAACAAAGCATCAAAGGAGAATACCATAATACTATGCTTTAATATGCTAAAACAACACATGATTCATCCAAGGCACATTAAGCAATCTCAATTGTTTATAACAATTCATGCTACATCAAAGAATACTAAGCATAAAGCGAAAAAAATATCGAGCATGGCATGCCAAAGCATAGGCCACTGTCAAAACAAGCTCTCTTTAGCACTTAAGCATAAACTTTCCTACTCTTTTCCAAACCAAACCAAACTATTTGAAAACCAATGTATGAAAGAGGGGGTCCAACCAATTTATTCATCAAACTAAGCAAACAAAAGCAAACTAAAAACTAAAACGAAAATGAAAAAGAAGACGCTCCAAGAACAGCACAACTGTGCATGAAACAATAAAAATGAAGCGTTTGGAAGAAACCTGGGATTTTTATTGATGGAGAGGGGGATGCCTTGGGCATCCCCAAGCTTTGGCTCTTGTACTTATTGGATATTTCTTGGGGTGACACGCGTGGCATCCCCAAGCTTGAGTTTTAGTCCATCCTTTATCTCATTACTCATTCCTTCCATACACCTAAATTTTTTCCTTCATACAAAACTTCACACAATCTTTATTAGTAACATTAGTGCACTCAAGATAATAAGTCTTTAGCTTCAGTTCTAACACCAATAAAACTTCCATTAAAACATTAGATACTTTATCACTTCCCTCAAAAAGCTCAATTCCCCAAAAGAACTCAAAAAGGAACCAACAAGAAGCAAATGCAGAAAATGGCAGAAATCTGTCAAAATAGACCAACAGGTGAAGAAGAATTTTTCGAAGACCTTATGTTGCTCAAATTAAAAAGTGTTGAACTAACGAAAGTTAGATTACTACCTGGGGCAGAAGCAAAAAAATTCACGCCTCAAAAGGATGTCAGAGATTTTACACGAATTTTTACGGTGAAGCACATAAATCTGTTTCGGGACAGCAACTTTTCCAATCATTACTTCTCTCTCATTAGAGGTTACTATTGGCACAAAACGCAAATAAAAAGGATAAGGAGCGGTTATTACTGAGGTAATAACTTCGTAATAACTTCCAAGACTCATCTAAAACTTTTGGGTTATCTCCCAATAAGTACTTTTCTGTAGCGCCTTTAAGTTAGGCATAAGAAGCAAGAAAAAGAATCAAGTGTTCTCAAATGAAGAAGCATTAAAACCAAATTTCTTGCCCTTACCTCTATTACTTTTATTCTTAACCTTGGGGAAAATATGATTGTTTGGTGGAGAAGCAAGGTGCATGGTCCCCTTTCCCACATCAATTATTGCTCCAAGGAGTTCTAATAGGGACCTTCCAAGTATAATTTGTCCTTTTCCTACATATTCAATAACAAGATAATCAGTAGAAATCATTTTCCCAAGGATCTTTGTAAACACTCCTTCAGCTATTCCAATAGGTAATATTGTAGCATTATTAGCAAGAGATATTTCTTTTCCTCCTTCAGTACGCCCCAAAAATTCAAAGATTCCTAAATATCTTTGGGCATAAGACAAAATCCAGACATGATATCACAACGAGCTTGAAACGTTTCATTATTTATATCATTTTTTACTGTGGGGAGCCACTTTGATTGTTCAGGATTTATTGGGACATAATTATGATGCTCTCTAAGCGTGTTATAACAATCCTTTAAACTAGTAGTACGGGTCTCAAGAGTGTTCAATCTAGCAAATATGTTTGTGAAAGAAATATCAGTTTTGCTAGGCAAGTTGTAAGTAAAGACCAATTTCTTTATAGCATTAACAACATCATCCTCATTGCATCGGAGGAAATCTCCTCCCACAACAGCATCTAAAGCATATGTATAGCAAAGAGCAATTCCAAGGTAAAAACTGCTAAGGAACAAGCTTTGAGTCATTTTAGGCTCAGTTTTTTCATGTAGATCAGAGATTCTAGACCAAGCTTCCTTGAAGCTTTCCTCAATTCCTTGTTTAAAAGTGAAGATCATTTTCTCAGGTGACATAGTGATTGGGCCAAGGCTAGACATAATGACAACTTAAGATAGGAACTAATTTTTGTGTGTTTTCAATAAAGAAAGCAAACTTGTAAAACTAATTTTTGTGTGTTTTTGATAAAGAAACAAGCAAACAAAACAAAAGTAAACTAAGAAAAACAAAAATAACAAAGTAAAGAGATTGGTTATGAGGGACTCCCCTTGTGAAGATGTCCTTGACTCCCCGGCACGGTTCCAGAAAATATGCTTGATGGCCCAAAATATATCGAGCTCGTTGGGGAACCCCAAGAGGAAGGTATGATGAGCACAACAACAAGTTTTCCCTCAGTACGAAACCAAGGTTATCAATCCAGTAGGAGCAAGGAAACACCCCAAAGGTGTTGCTAGCTGAGCCTCGGCAGGGCGCACTACCGGTGCTAGTAGCAACGTGGTGACCTGCACAACACAACCACAGAACTCTGTCCCCAACTTGCAATGAGGTTGTCAATCTCACCGGTTTTGCTGAAAACAAAGGATTAAACATATCGAATGGAAGGAAGTAATAGTTTGCAGAAAGTAAACACAAAGCAGTAAATAGTTTGATTGTAGATTGAATGTAAAAGAAAGGATCGGGGTCCATAGTTCACTAGAGGTGGCTCTCCTTAAGATAGATAACATGCTGGGTGAACAAATTACAGCGGGGCAATTGACAAACATCGAGAAAGCATACAAGCATATACTAATCATCTTGACTCTTTTGAGACTTGATTGGGCATTACAACATTATACATAGACCGCCATCCAACTGCATCTATGACTAATAATCCACCTTTAGGTTATCATCTGAACCCCCTCCACTATTAAGTTGCAAGCAACAGATTATTGCTTTACGAATTGCGTGTAAAGTAAATAATATGATTGTTCTATGAACAAAGGATTGTTGTTTTCTCCCTAGTAGCAACAGAAGATCTAGTACCTTAGAGATTTCTGTCAATTCCCCAGATTACCAGAGGCATGAACCCACTATCGAGCATAAATACTAACTCTTGGAGTTGCTAGCATCTACTTGGCCAAGATAGCTACTAAGAACGGAAAGCATGCAAGATCAGGAATAACAAAGACATGATAGAATCAATAATGAATTTGAAATAGCATCTCAATATCCACCAGATCCCCGCAAACACAACATACAGAATTACAAATAGATGATCTTGATCATGAACGGAGCTCACAAGATCTAGACATGAAAGCACAAAGGAGGAGAACCAACCATCTAGCTACTACATGGACCCGTAGTCCAGAGATGAACTACTCACGCATCACACCGGGGCTTGCATGATGATGAAGAAGGCCTCCAGGGTGAATTCCCCTCTCCGACAGGGTACCAGGAAGAGCTTCAGATCCCTCCCGATCTAGGGATGGAGATGATGATGGCTACAGACTCTTTCGTGGATTTTTGATCGGGTCCTTAGGGTTTTCGTATCATAGGCAATATATAGGCGGAAGGAGAGGCCGAGGGGGTGCCTGGGGCGGCCAGACCACCCCCTGGCGCGGGCTAGGCTTGGTCGCGCAGCCAGGTGGTGTGGTCGGGCCCCAGCCCCTCTTCGTCTCGTATTCTGGCTCCAGATGTCCCCCGGTAAAATAATGACTTTGGCTTTTGTCCCGTCCAATTCCGACAATATTCATTTTCTGACTTTCCTGGAACCAAAAACAGCAGAAAACATGCAGCTGGCACTGTGGCTCTTGTTAATAGGTTAGTCCAAGAAATCATATGAAAAGTACTAAAAGCTTGGCTTATGGCATTAAGATCCATATTCTTTAGACTTTCTTTACATAAAAGAACCATCTCGTCATCACTCGGAAAACTGAGGATTTTCTTTCCTCATAGTTAGAAACTCACACCGACGACATTGTTTACTAGAAGAAGATGCACACATCTACCTCCAAAAATACATTTAATTTAAGAGAAATCTATCGCGCTTACTTGTAGCTCAAGTTTCATCTAATTTAGTTAAATCAACAAGAAGTCACTGAAGTGTGCAAAGTTTGCTAGGAAGCTTGAAAAATCCTAGTACTAAAAAGTTGGGCATTACGTATAAGAAACCGTTGGTCCAGTTTGTGTGATAATTGGGGTGGTTGCAATTTCTTTTAACTATGGTATGTCTCGTAGGAGAGAGGTGCTTGAGAGTTAACACGATCGATGGAAGTACAACTTACATCAAGGACCTCATAGAAAAATGAAAATTGCATCGAAGTCCATCCATTTAACACAATGACCCTAAAACTGAATAATGAAGTGTGTGTGTTTTGTGGTTTGCGCATACTAGCATTCATCATGCTAAAGACTATCAATAGAATCTTTCTTGATGCTAAGGGAAAATAGAAGATCTAACGGTTAGCAATGTTTGGATTTGCCAGTCTTGATCCATCGGTCAATGTTCGAAGTTAATTCGTACACTATACAATGGTGGTATGGTATTGTAAGAGATAAGATAAGATAAAGATAAGATAAGAAGTACCGCGAATGGCCGATCTAATGTTTGGTCTCGTAGGAGCGAGGTGCTTGAGAGTTAAGACGGTCAGTGGAAGTACAAGTTACATCAAGGACCTCATAAAAAATGAAAATGGCATCCAAGTCCATGCATGCATTTAGCACAAGGACCCTGAAACTGAGCAATGAAGTGTGTGTTTTGAGGCTTGCGCATACTAGCGTCCATTGTGCTAAAGACTATCGGTAGAATCTTTCTAGATGCTAATAACGGAAAAGTAGATCCAACAGTTAGGAAAGTTTGGATTTGCCAGTCTTGATCCAACGGTCAATGTTCAAAGTTTGGATTTTCCAGTCTTGATCCAACGGTCAATGTTCAAAACGGGTTCAAAATTGCCTTCCCTCGATGTTTGGCCAATCTTTTGGATAACCTTCCCTCCCGATGTTTGGGAAGCAAGTGAAAATTTCAAAAATATGAAAAGTTTGATTTTTGTGCCGCCAAGGACCAAAGTGGTTTCCTTCCTATGTACTCCTCCTCATCCCTACTCCACACCAACGCACGGCTGCCGAACACGCCAGAGACATAGAGTCATCGTACCAAGGCACACGTGTGCAACGCCATGCTGCGGACGAGGGGAGAGAGATCAGCTAGACCGGTGCGCGAGGGGAAAGGGGAGGAGAGATGGAGCATAGGGAAGTAGAGAGAAAACACACAATTTGTTTTGCGTGCATAGGTTCTGAAATTTACCACTAGTAGAGTGTACACTGTAAGGCCACAGGAGTTCCTCGTGTCAGAAACCCATCATCACTTTGCTCTGACATGGAACCGCCTTCAACTTCTCTTCGCTGCTGCCCTCTTTCCCTGCCAACGTTTTATTCTCTCAGCATGTACAGCGCATGGACAGAGGTGACCATATGTCTAAACAAAGAAATATACTACTCCCGCATTGTGTAAAAAAGCCCACCTTAATAAGGCTTAGATAGTAAATCGTATGACATATCATCACTATATAAAATTATAATTGGTAAAGCACAAAAAATTATAAATTTGATCAACATCTATAAAGTATGGGTGTATATTTGGTCCTTGTACTTTGTATCATCATGTAGAAGTCAACGGTTATTAGCTACGAGGGAGAAGATTCTAGTATGATGGAGAAGTTTGTTTTGAGGTTTGTGCATAGCATTCATTATGCTGAAGACTATCAATAGAATCTTCTAGATGCTAGAATGGAAAAGAAGATCCAACGGCTGGAAATGTTGGGATTCACGAGTCTTGATCCAACGGTCAATATTCAAAGTTATTCGTACACTATATAGTTGTAAGATAAGGTAATATAAGATATCTCTATCTCTACTACTATCAAGAGCGAGGGGCTTGAGAGTTAACACGGTCGGTGTAAGTACAAGTTACATTAAGGACCTTACAAAAAATGAAAATTGCATCAACAAGTCCGTGCATTTAGCACAAGGACCCTTAAAGCGAGTAATGAAGTACTATGTGTTTTGGGGTTTGCGCATACTAGTGTTCATCGTGCTAAAGACTATCAGTAGAATCTTTCTAGATGCTAAGAATGGAAAATAAGATCCAACAGTTAGCAATGTTTCGATTTGCCAGTGTTGATCCAACGGTCAATGTTCAAATAAGTTAATCCCTACACTATTTAGTGGTGGTATGCATGGTATTGTAAGAGATAAGAGACAAGATAAAGGTAAGATAAGAAGTACTGTGAATGGCCGATCTAATGGCAGGTTTCGTAGGAGCGAGGTGATTGAGAGTTAACACGGTGGGTGGAAGTACAAGTTACAGCAAGAACCTCATAAAAAATGAAAATTGCATCCAAGTCCATGCATTTTAGCACAAGGACCCTGACACTGAGCAATGAAGTACTGTGTGTTTTTAGGCTTGCGCATACTAGCGTTCATCGTGCTAAAGACTATCAATAAATCAAATCTTTCTCGATGCTAAGAATGGAAAGAAGATCCAATGGTTAGCAATGTTTGGATTTGCCAGTCTTGATCCAATAGTTAATATGTTCAAAGTTAATCCCTACACTATGTAGTGGTATGGTATTGTAAGAGATATGGGACAAGATAAAACTTAAGATAAGAAGTACTGCGAATGGTTGATCTAATGGTAGGTCTTGTAAGTGCGAGGTGCTTGAGAGTTAACACGGTGGGTAGAATTACAATTTACATCAAGGACCTCATAAAAATGAAAATTGCATCCAAGTCCATGCATTTATCACAAGGACCCTGAAAACCGAGTAACGAAGTACTATGTGTTTTGAGGTTTGCGCATACTAGTGTTCATCATGCTAAATACTATCAATAGAATCTTTATAGATGCTAAGAATGGAAAAGAATATCCAACAGTTAGCAATGTCTGGATTTGCCAGTCTTGAGATCCAACAGTCTATGTTCAAAATAAGTTAATCCCTACACTATGTAGTGGTGGTATATATGGTATTGTAAGAGATAAGAGACAAGATAAAGATAAGAAGTACTATGAATGGCCGATCTAATGGTAGGTCTCGTAAGAGCGAGGTGCTCGAGTGGTCGGTGGAAGTACAAGTTACATCAAGGACCTCATAAAAAATGAAAATTCCATCCAAGTCCGTGCATTTGGCACAAGGACCCTGAAACCGAGTAATAATGAAGTACTGTGTGTTTTGAGGTTTGCGCATACTAGTGTTCATTGTGCTAAAGACTATCAGTAGAATCTTTCTAGATGCTAAGAATAGAAAAGAATATCCATTGGTTAGCAATGTTTGGATTTGCTAGTCTTTATCCAACGGTTAATGTTTAAAGTTAATCGGTTAGCAAAGTTTGACCTAATTTCATGAAACAGTGAGCAAAGTTTGACCTACTTTCATTAAATTATTAGGATGCAAAATCTTAGCAAGAAGATGAACCTGTCGTCAAACCTCTTGGTGGTTTCTGATATATATTAATTGACCCTTCCCCCCGATGGGTACTTCCAAGAGCTTTTTCGTAAAACTTTCAAAGCAACCTATAATTTACCTGTAGTAGTCCAAATTTTACCTAATTTTGATAAATCGACATAAACTCATTCAAGTGGGTGAAGTTAGCTAGGAAATTTGAGAACTGATAAAACATGGGAAATCGTAAGTGCATCGTGTTGGTCCACTATATATGTGTGAAAACTTCGCTTGTGGCATTCAGATCCATAGTCTTTGGGACTTTCTTTAGGGGAGAGAACAATCTAGTCATCACTCAAAAAATTAAGAATGTTCTTCCCTAAGATAGTTGGAAACTCACACTGGCAGGATTGTCTACTACAAGAAGATGCACCTATATCTACCTCCGAAAAGACTTTTAAATCAAGAGGAATCTATTGCACTTACTTGTAGCTAAAGTTTGACCTAGTTTTGTTAAACTGGCAAGACGCAAAATCTTAGGAAGAAGTAGAATTTGTCGTCAAAAATCTCGTTGGATGGTTTCTCATATATTAATTGTGACCCCCCCGATGGGTACCTTCAAAAGCTTTTTCGTAAAACTTTCACAGTAACGTACAATTTGCTTGTAGTAGTTCAAATTTAACTTAATTTTGATAAATCGACATAAGGTCATTCAAGTGAGCGAAGTTAGGTAGCGAGTTTGAGAATTCATAAACACAGGAAATCATAAGTACAATATGTTGGTCCACTATATATACTAGATGATACCCAGCGGGTTGCGGCTGGAACTCTAAGATTTCTTAAGTAGATTCGACTTGCTGAGATATAACATTAGTTGTGGAAAAGATTTACCTTAAGGCAATGTTCAATGGAACATCATAGGATAAACCAGCATGTACCGGTCGGCCATTCAGTCATTACTCATTAGTACACTTGTTCATTAGGAAAGTTAAGCACTTCTTCATTACTCATTAGCATGTACCGGTATGGCAACACAATGTTCAATATGATTTGAAGTAGAGGCCAGATCAACCACCAGGGGCCTTGTACGCGTATAAAGAGAAATAGCTAGATATAGGCAAGTGGATTAATAGGTAAGATGAATAATGTCCATACCGCTGAACTTCTGCAAAAAAAAACCAACATATCAGGATCAGGCAGATACATAGCTAGATAAAGGTAAGAAGATTAACAGGTAAAACGAATTCTGGATGGAGTCATGGAGACCAAGTTGATATAGCAAATGCCTTCATCCTGTATGCAGTCATGCTTGCACGTAGATCTAAACTGATGTGATATTTCAGTAGCCAGAGATACATAAAACCTCATCTGCATTTTCCAAAAATTATAGGCGGTACTGGATCCTGTCGAACCAAGCTGGTAAGTAAAAATTTTCAACCTAGTTACACCTTACCTTCTCAAGATTTGCTAATTCGGATCAATGCTACAATCTGGGCAAAGTCACCTGCCAACATCAGACCAAAGAGAACGTACGGAACTACACCAAAATCATAGTGGTATAATGTTTTTATAGCTCAACAAATCGTATTTGTGATACTGCAGACGTGAATGGATTAACAATGCATAAGATAGAAAGGGCACATGTACGTACTTGATACCGAGATTACCTAGAAAGGAGCCTGGTGGAGCCATCAACGTCAACACCTGACATGACCTAGCAGTGTTGGCCTGTGCTGCACAGCAACGACAACATGTATACTCGAATCCGTAGCATGAGGAGCCCGCTAGAAACTCGTAATTGATGAGGAACCCGCTAGCAGTCGTGGAATGTGAGTAGGTCGTTGCTCTCGGCACTACGGATTGACACCTGCGAAGTCACGGAGAACAAACGAATTCATGGGCGCTTCATGGAGCTAGATGTCGTAGAGATTGAGCGATGGAGTGGACAAGGAATGAGGTTGCCTAAGGTAGGAGGCGAAGGGAGGACCTTAAAGCATTGAAGACGTCACAAAGAGTAGTCCAAGCGACATGATAAGCTGGGAAAAATAACACAATTAGCTGGGAAGGGGAAAAGACATTTAGTACGTGGACTCCTCATAAAATCTAGTGCGTTCAGATTTATTTAAGGAGGGGTATTGGAAGTGATTTTCGTAGGTGGACCTACCTGATGACATGGTTTGGCGATGATGTGGCAGGTTATGATTGCTCAACGATTCTTGATGAGGTGGATAGCTTGCATGTCAAGAGAATTATCATTAGTGGGGATGATCTTCGTAGTTATATAGGATATGTGTGTGAAAACTTGGCTTCTAGCATTTAGATCGATATTCTTCGAACTTCCTTTACGAGAGAGAATAATCTTGACATCACTCAGAAAATTGAGAATGGTCATTCCTGATAATTGGAAACTCACACCGACGACATTGTTTACTACAAGAAGATGCACCCATCTACCTCCGAAAAGACATTTAATTCAAGAGCAATCTATCGCGCTTACATGTAGCTCAATTCTGACTTAATTTTGTTAAATTGTCAAGATACAAAATCTTAGAAAGAAGTTGAACCTATCATCAAAGCTCACAGTGGTTTCTGATATATTAATTCACCCCCTCCCCTGAAGGGTACCTCCAAAAGTTTTTTCATGAAACTTTCAAAGCAACCTACAATTTACTTGTAGTTCAAATTTGACCCAATATAATTTCGATAAATCAAGATAAAGTCATTCAAGTTGGCAGAGTTAGATAGGAAGTTTGAAAGCACATAAAACATGGATATCGTCAGTACAACATGTCGGTCCACTATAGATATGTCTGAAAACCTGTATTGTGGCATTCAGATCCATATTCTTCGGACTTTCTTGATGAAAAATAACAACCTCGCTTGTCATCTCTTGAAAAATTGAGAATTGAATGTTCTTTCCTGATAGTTCGAAACTCACACCGACGACATTGTTTACTATATATTGATTTTTTTCAATGAGTATACTATTTAATACTGTATATAGTTGGTCAAACTTTGTAATGGTTGACTTTGACTAAACCTAATATGCTGAGTAATACTCACTCCATTTAGAAATATAAGACGTTTTAGCTTTGTGAAATGAATGTATCTAGACGCCTTTTAGTGTATGGGCATCTAGATACATTCGATTCACAAAGATAAAACGTCTTATATTTCTGAACAAAGGGAGTATTAAATAAATGGAGTATAGGATAAGATTAGGAAAACAATATTTTTTTAGAACCATCACAAGCTTTTTCTTAGCATCACAGATCTGAATATTACATTGACACTGATGATTAACCAAACTGCGAATAGAGCAAACCCAAACACATACAAAGTAGTAGTAGTACTACAACTTAACGACTTCTAGGGGGATGATGACCCACAAGTATAGGGGGTGTATCGTAGTATTTTCGAGGGAAGTAAAACCCAATTTATTGATTCGACACAAGGGGAGCCAAAGAATATTTATAAGCCTTAACAACTGAGTTGTCAATTGAGATGCACCTGGAAACAATCTTGCTCACAACAGTTTATCAGTAGCAACAGTTTTGTAGTAGGAATAGCAAAGTAACAGCAGTAGCAAAGCAAAGACAGTAGTAATCAAAGCAGTAAACAGTGGGATTCTAGTGCGGTAGGCATAGGGATGGATGGACGGGCGTTGCATGGACAAGACAATTCACATAGCAATCAGAACATAGGACAATTGCAGATAAATAAGATAAAGCACCCAAGTACTAGACAATCCTAGGCATGTGTTCCATATATAGTCATACGTGCTCGCAATGAGAACTTGTACAACATCTTTTGTCCTGCCAGCCCGTTTGCAGCGGGGCCTCTAGGGAACTATTGGCAATTAAGGTGCTCCTTTTAATAGAGCACCGGAGCAAAGCATTAACACTCTGTGAACACATGTGATCCTCACATCAAAGCCTTTCCCTTCCGGTTATCCCGATTTCTGTCACTTTGGGGCCATAGCTTCCAGACAATAACGTGTGTATACAACTTGTAGATAAGACCATAAACAATACTATCATAATGAATCAATAATATGTTCAGATCTGAAATCATGGCACTCGGGCCCTAGTGACAAGAATTAAGCACAACAAGTTGCAACAAAGTCATAAAGCACTAATAAAAGATACTAGGCACCATGCCCTAACAATCTGATGCCATTACATGAATGATCTCATCCAATCCCTACCATCCTCATAGCCTATAGCAGGGGATTACTCACTCATGGAGGGGGGAAACATGGATGGTCGATGGAGAAGTGATGGTGATGATGATGGCGATGATCTCCTCCAATTCCCTGTCCCGGCAAGGTGCCAGAACGGAGTTTCTGGTGCTGTTTCGTGGAATCTGGTGGTGGTGGCAGAGCGGAACTCCTTGTGGAAAAACGTCGAACCCCCCGAAGTTTTTAGGTCAGAAGGCTCCTTATAGGCGAAGAGAGAGGTCGAGGGGGTGCCTGGGGGGCCCACACCAACCCCTGGCGCGGCCTGGCCTGGCCCGCGCCACCAGGTGGTGTGGCCACCCCAGGGCTCTTCTCCGTCTCGTATTTTGGCTCCTGGAGTCTTCGGGTGAAATAGGATTTTTGGCATATTTTCCGAGATTTTTCCTGATAGTTGGTTTTCTGCACAAAAAGTAGACACCAAGGCAATTCCACTGAAAACAGCGTCAGTCCGCATTAGTTGTATCCAAATCACACAAGTTTAGAGGAGAAACAATAGCAAAAGTGTTCGGGAAAGTAGATACGTTTTGGACGTATCAAATCCCCCAAGCTTAGCTTATTGCTTGTCCTCAAGCAATTCAGTTGAAAACTGAGTGCGATAAAAGAACTTTCACGAACACATTTGCTCATAAGATGTAAATATTCTCAGCAATGTGATCAACTACTTAGACAGTTCATAATAAAGAGTATGCAACTGAGTCTACTTAATTGTCTTTGCAAGCTATGAAGAGATTCCAACTCAAGAATAATGAGTAGCATGAATCACGAACATAAGCAACATTACAATGCTCATAAAAAGGTATGATAGAGTGGTGTCTCGCTTGCCTTTGATTATGAATGCCAAGGCACCTCTAAAGTTCAAGTGATGGCTAGAAGTAAAGATATCAAGGATACAAGCATCAAAGTCATAACACAAATAATCAAGTAATGAAACAAACACAAAGAATGACAACTATGCTCTCAAGAAGGTGCTCAAAGAATATGTGGAGACTCAACAAGTAGAAGAAAAAGTTTTAAATAATTTGAAAGGCTTCCAAATGCTGAAAGTATGGTACTCGTTAGCTTTGAGCTCTCATTGCCCCTATCATAAGCATCTTTAATGTAGTTAAGGTGAAAGTGACACAACTAAGAGGATATGCTTGACAAGTTATAAATCAAAGTCTCATGCCCCTTACTTACGAAGACCGATCCTCATGCTACTCAACTTCAGTCACAAGTAAGCTCTTGTCATTGTAAGTATATACGTATCATAGAGAACCGCCAATGGGGTACCCCTTGCACATGACACGGGAGCTATCCCATAATCAAAATACAAGGCAAGCAGACAATGAGCATCTCGGCGATCTTTTTTATTTACTATGTGCATAGATTTTTATTGAGGATGCTTCATAGAATGCTCATTATGGTTATGCTGCAAGTTTCCACCATGCTTAGGCATGGCTTAGGCTAGCGGCCCAGGCGTTTATCTAACATACATACAAACTCCATGATCTTACAAGTTCCACTTTTATTTCACACCGCCGGGATCCATAAGCAAAAGAACATGATATCAACGAGGTACAAAATACCTATGAAGCGTTGAAAGTGGTCCCCATGATACATGGTTCTGCTAACTTCAACTCATAAAGCGCAAGCATATGCACAACAAAGAAGGACGCAATGGTTCAAGTTGATTAAGTGCAAGAAAATAAAGTGTGCCATCAAGTTCGCGAGAGCTTTACTAACTAACTTTCTCATAACAAGCCAACATTTTATTCAGAAGAAAACAAGGCATATTGAATATGCACGAAAGTAGCAAATGATGCTAATAGGTAGGTATGGTGGACACTTTGGAAATATTTGGTTTAGGGAGTTGGAAACATGAGTAAAATACTCAGTGGAAGTGAAGGCTAGCAATAGTAAGGGAGCGACAAACGAGAGAGCAATAGCTGTCATTATCATGCTTGCAACAAAACAGGACTACTCATGGCATGAAAGTGATTCAAGATCCTCAAGGCAAAATAGTTCATCAAGGCTTAACTGATTATCACAGTCATGTACATGCGTGAGCATGTGCCAAGTCAATTCAAATGAAACATTCAGAGGAGGATACCGTAGTGTCATACCATTTTATGAATAGAGCAATGCAAGCAAATATTCATAAGACATGCTACCAACTATTAGCGAGCTGGAGCTAATCATAAGAAAGCAAGAACTACTAAGCATCCAAAGAAAACATACACTCTACATGAACGGACTAAGCATGCCCACAGTGATGAGTATATGTACAAAAATGAAAACAAATAGAGTTCGTTACCAGCCTCTTACCACGCCTCAAGTTGTCATTAATCCTCATTATTGCTCTTCACTTGTGTGGCTTGAATAATAATATGAAACCCAATAATCCACTGAGGACTGCCGAACCCTGTAGCAAACTCACAAAAACCAAAGAAGAACGAAAAATATTTTTGGTGTTTTCGATTTTTAAACAAGAACCAAAAGGGAAAAACAAGCGAAGCAAAATCTTTTTGGGGTTTTCGAATAGTTCAAACAAAGCAAAAAGGGAAAAGCAAACCAAGGCAAAAAGAAGAAGCAAACTAAAGAGAAACAACATAAATATTTTTGGTCTTTTTGTGTTTTTAGAAAGCAAAAACAAAAAGAACGAAAACTAAAAAGAGAACGAAAACGTGAATATCCAAAGTACCGACGCAAAATGATATGGAGATGAGTGCGGTGTCAGCGTACCTCCCCCCAAGCTTAGGCTTTTGGCCTAAGTGGGTAACAATCCATGTATGAATAGGGGTTCCAAGCAGTTGGATCTTGGTAAGAATGGTCGTAGCTGGGCCCATGAGAAGAAGAGGAAGCTCCCCAATCATAAGCGGGCTGCTGATATGAAGACTCTCCCTCATTCGAGGGCTGGACCGAATCATCCGTGACCTCCCTTCTAGTGTCCTGCTCCTTTTGGGAGAGCTCTCCCAAGTACGTGTCAAGCTCTTCCTCAGTGAGGGACCATCCTTCCCTGTTATCAAGGTTAAACAAAACAGGTGCAGGCAAAAGAACAACACTCTCGGACTTGCTCTTTCTCCAGCCAGCCTTGAGAAAGGTTATTTCATAAGATAACTCACTCATACTAGCCCACGAGGAAACAAATTTATGTTGTATCATGGAATTAAGATCAGCCTCTCTATGGTAGGTCTAGATGATGAGGCACTAAACCATGCAATCCTAGCAAATGAGAAGCAATGAGGCCTCCACAAATTCCACCTTTCTCACGGTTAGCAGCAACACGGAAAGCTATCAAAGCACCCAAGTTGTAAGACCTATCTCGTCTAAGAGCAGCAGAGATAAATGCTAAATCAAACGAAGACAACTTATTGGTAGTTTTCCTAGCAATAACACACTTGGCAATAAAGTAGGCAAAGTAGCGAAGGGAGGGAAGATGAATGTTACGGATTTTTCCATTCTCCTTCGAGAAGCTACTCCCTTGGCAAATTTCTTCATATAAATCCATGAGTGGTTCAGGTCTCTCTTTAATCTTTCTACATGATCCCCATTGAGGTACCTTAATAGCTGCACAAAAATCATCAAGAGAAAGAGATCGACAGCTATATTGTAAATTTTGTAATGGACCATGGGGTTAGGCAAAGAGTGACTAAATTGGAAATCCTGCACCACAGACAGGTATAGCTTCACAAATTGACAAGGTTCATATTCCAAAAAGTGCTCTAACCCTGCATTAGAAACCAAAGTGTGGAAGTCTTGTAGAATTCTTGCAGCTCTCATGAACTCAGGGCATGGATAAATGGAGGGAAAAACTTCCTCCTCCCGGTGGACCTTCATGACCTCAGGCACCCAAAGCTCATGGTGGTTTAGGTGGTGTTCACTCATCTTCTATTCTGAAATTTAAACACATATTACACAAGTGATTGCAAAGTAAATATAATGAAGGATTCTACTCATAGGGACTTGCAAGAGGCCTAAACATGCATCAAAACTATATCTCTAAGCATCAAACAAGCTTAAAAGTTCTCATAACCAATCACCTACAGCAGCAAAATACTCAACATATAATCCACTAAACACAAATCTACTTGGACAAGGGGAGGAGTCACATACCAGGGAACAAATGCTCCAAATTTCAGCAAGAAAGATGGGCTGAGCAAGGAGATCGAAGAAATCGAGAGCAAGCACAGAAAGAACGCGATTTTGAGCTATGAACTGGAGGTTACTCGGGAGAGAGAAGAAAGTGGCAGGGAGAGAGTTTGTGGGGGGCCAGGGGTGGCCCACACCAGGGCATGGCGCCACCTAGGGCTGTCCGCGCCACCACATGGTGTGCCTGCCTGGTGGACCCCCTAGTACCTACCAGGTACTCCTCTGCCCCTTTTTTCACGTATAAAATTAATATGAATTTTCTGGAATTTTTCGAGACACTTTATTTTTGGGCATTTTTCAGAAATAGAAGAATGATTTTTCTGACAGACAGATTTTTTGTTTGTTTTGGAAACATGATGCAAGGACAAAACAAGGCTAGAACTACAGAAGTTCTAGCATGCAAGCAACTAACAACACAAAGAAAACTAAACGACAGCAAAAACTAAAATGCAAAGGATAGAAATAAACGGAGATAATCATAATAAAAACATTGTTTTGTTCAATGGAATCCTTTTGTTACGAAGGTTGATCAAGTCTTAATACCAAAAGAATTGCATATGAGACAAAACTTTGTACTCCACTAATGATTATGTTACCTCAATCTTGATAGCAATTGTCCCAATCATAATAGTTTCAAATTTTTCTCTTGGTATGGGACAATATATTTCTCCAACTTGAATGCCTTCAACATGTTCAATTGAATCCAAGCCATAAGTCCTTTCAATCTTCTTGGGGAAATAGACAGTATGTTCCTTGTCATTAACATTGAAGGTCACCTTTCCTTGATTACAATTAATAACAGCTCCTGTAGTATTAAGAAAAGGTCTCCCAAGAATAATAGACATATTATCATCTTCAGGCATTTCAAGCACAACAAAATTAGTTAATATCAAGAAATTGTGAGCCACGTGAACAGGTACATCCTCATATATACCCACAGGAATAGTGGTAGATTTATCAGCCATTTGCAAAGATATATTAGTTGGTATTAATTTTTCAAGTTGAAGCCTCTTATAGAGAGAGAAAGGCATAACACTGACTCCAGCTCCCAAATCACACAAAGCAGTTCTAACATAACTGTTCTTAATAGAGCAAGGGATAGTTGGAATCCCTGGGTCTCCAAGTTTCTTAGGAACCTTACCATTGAAAGAATAATTAGCAAGCAAAGTAGAGATTTCTTCATTAGGGATCTTCCTTTTATTCGAGACAATGTCCTTCATATACTTTGAGTAAGGAGGCAATTTAATAGCATCAGTCAAAGGAATTTCCAAGAATAAAGGCTTCATCCACTCACAGAACTTATTGTAGTGTTCATCTTCCTTTGACTTGTGTTTCTTATCAGGGAAAGGCATAGGTTTTTGGACCCAAGGTTCTCTTTCACTACCATGTTTCTTAGCAATAAAATCTTCTTTGGTATATTCAGTAGTCTTAGTGTGGTTTTCAGGTTCTTCTTCAACTTTTTCTTCATTAGGAACTTCATTTTCTTCATTACCACTTTTAGTTTCAGCATCAGAGATAGATATACTATTAGGATCTATAGTAGGTTCAGAGGGTTCTACAACAGTTTTATGTTTCTTTTTCCTTTTATTACGAGTAAAACCACTATTTTCAGCTTGTTGAGAATCCTGCTCAATTCTTTTGGGATGCCCCTTAGGATATAGAGGATCCTGGGTAGCAGCTCCACTTCTAGTTCTAATTTCATAAGCATGTTTTTCTTTAGCAGCATTAACTAGCAAGTCGTTTTACACTTTAACGAGTTGATCTATTTGAGTTTGAACCATTTGAAAGTGTTTAACAATCATTTTAACATCATTAGAGGTTCTTTCCACAATATCTTTCAACTCAACAATAGCTCTAGTGTTTTCCATTAGATGATTTTGCACCCTTTTGTTAAAGTTATCTTGCTTAACGATAAAGATATCAAATTCTTCTAAGCATTGATCAAGAGGTTTCAAGTAAGGGACATCACCTTCATCAAAGTGTTGGAGAGAGTGTACCTCAATAGTGGGTGAGTAGGGAATAGGCTTACATAATTCTTCTATAGGAGGTAAATTCTTGACATCTGCAGTTTTAATTCCCTTCTCCTTAAGACATTTCTTAGCTTCCTTCATCACTTCATCATTTAATTCAATAACTCCCCTCTTCTTTGATGTTGGAATAGGCACAGGAATAGATGGTTTGGGTACAATTACTTTAGGTGTAGCTTGTTTAGGAGGAGTCCAATCTTCATAATTCTTGCTTATTTTAGCCATTAATTCCTCAGCTTCCTTAGGAGTCCTATTCCTGAAAACACAATCAACACAACTATCTAGGTATGTCCTAGATTCTTCGGTTAGTCCATTATAAAATATATCAAGAAGCTCATTCTTAGGTAATGGACTTCCAGCCTGTGCATGAATCAAAGCACAAAACCTTGCCCAAGATTCGGGCAATACCTCTTTTTCTCCCTGTTTAAAATCAAAAAGTTCCTGCAAAATAGCATGTCTAGCACTGGGAGGAAAATATTTCTGCAGGAAAGTACTAATCAAGCACTCGGGGCTATCAATAGATCCAGGAGGTAAATTACTAAACCAAGTTTTAGCTTCTCCTTTCAGTGAAAAGGGAAAAACCTTAGCAACAAAGTAAGTACGCATCTTAATATCATTAGAAAACAAGCCACTCATGGTAGAAAGTTCATTCATATGTGCTACCGCACTTTCATTCTTAGTCCCACAAAAAGGTTCTTTCTCGACAATAGCTTTGTAAGATAGATCGAGAGAGAAATCATAATCTTTATCTATAATGTTTATGGGAGAAGCAGCAAACTTAGCAGCAGGAGATAATTTGGGTCTAATAGTACGCCTCTCAAGGAGACTCTTAGCAGCGCTCCTATCATGGGTGTTCTTACATTCTTCAATAAACTCGTCGGTCATCTCAACATAATCTTCTTCAGTATCATAACTCTCACTAGACTCAGGTGAGCTAACAGGTGTGGTAGTTTCTTCATTAGGAGTTTCGGTATTTCCAGCTATAGTTCTAGCAATCGTAGCATCTAGGAAAGGACCTAATGAACCACTCTTATCAAGCACCATAGAAGGAGCAGCATAAGCATCAGAAGTTTCAGATTCAGCAGTAGTAGCAGTGTGTGTAGCATGTGTATGTGGTGGTGTAACGAGCTTACTTATAACAGATGGTGAATCAAGAGCAGCAGAGGTGTTTAGAACCGTACCTCTTCTTGAAGTGGATGGTAAAATAGGAACCTTGCCATCACGAGACTTACCCATGATGGATGGATAGCAGCGAACAATAGAGAATCCAAGTGAACTTGACAAATAAAGCTATGCTCCCCGGCAACGTCGCTAGAAAATAGTCTTGATGACCCACAAGTATAGGGGGTGTATCACAGTATTTTCGAGGGAAGTGAAACCCAATTTATTGATTCGACACAAGGGGAGCCAAAGAATATTTATAAGCCTTAACAACTGAGTTGTCAATTCAGCTACACTTGGAAACAATCTTGCTCACAACAGTTTATCAGTAGAAACAGTTTTGTAGAAGGAATAGCAAAGTAACAGCAGTAGCAAAGCAAAGACATTAGTAATGAAAGCAGTAAACAGTGGGATTCGAGTGCGGTTGGCACAGGGATGGATGGACGGGCGTTGCATGGACAAGAAAATTCATATAGAAATCAGAACATAGGGCAATTGTAGATAAATAAGATAAAGCACCCAAGTACTAGACAATCCTAGGCATGTGTTCCATATATAGTCATACGTGCTCGCAATGAGAACTTGCACAACATCTTTTGTCCTGCCAGCCCGTTTGCAGCGGGGCCTCTAGGGAACTACTGGCAATTAAGGTGCTCCTTTTAATAGAGCACCGGAGAAAAGCATTAACACTCTGTGAACACATGTGATCCTCACATCAAAGCCTTTCCCTTCCGGTTATCCCGATTTCTGTCACTTCGGGGCCATAGGTTCCGGACAATAACGTGTGTATACAACTTGTAGATAAGACCATAAACAATACTATCATAATAAATGAATAATATGTTCAGATCTGAAATCATGGGACTCGGGCCCTAGTGACAAGCATTAAGCACAACAAGTTGCAACAAAGTCATAAAGCACTAATAAAAGATACTAGGCACCATGCCCTAACAATCTGATGCCATTACATGAACGATCTCATCCAATCCCTACCATCCCCATAGCCTATAGCGGGGGATTACTCACTCATGGATGGGGGAAACATGGATGGTCGATGGAGAAGCGATGGTGATGATGATGGCGATGATCTCCTCCAATTCCCCGTCCCGGCAGGGTGCCAGAACGGAGTTTCTGGTGCTGTTTCATGGAATCTGGTGGTGGCGGCAGAGCGGAACTCCTTGTGGAAAAACGTCGAACCCCCCGAAGTTTTTAGGTCAGAAGGCTCCTTATAGGCGAAGAGAGAGGCCGAGGGGGTGCCTGGGGGGCCCACACCACCCCTTGGTGCGGCCTGGCCTGGCCCGCGCCACCAGGTGGTGTGGTCACCCCAGGGCTCTTCTCCGTCTCGTATTTTGGCTCCTGGAGTCTTCGGGTGAAATAGGATTTTTGGCATATTTTCCGAGATTTTTCCTGATAGTTGGTTTTCTGCACAAAAAGTAGACACCAAGGCAATTTTGCTAAAAACAGCGTCAGTCCACATTAGTTGTATCCAAATCACACAAGTTTAGAGGAGAAACAATAGCAAAAGTGTTCGGGAAAGTAGATACGTTTTGGACGTATCAGGGGACTCCGCGGTCTTCTCAGGCGACTTGGCAGCAACCTCCGTGGGCAACTTGGCTGCATCCTCCATGGTACCATAGCCAAGCAGGGACTCGTGGATATTGGGCAACATGCCGCTGTGCGCGATGGTAACACCGTCCAACAGCTTGCTGAGATCCTCGTCACGCATGACGCCGAGCATCATGTGCCTCAGGATGATGCTGATCTTCTTGCTGTCCTTCGCAGCTTGCCTGGCAAGCTCTAGCACCTTGACGGTGAGGTACTCGAGAATGGCCGCGAGGTAGACGGGAGCCCTGAAGCCTATGCGCTGGGAGTGCCGACCCTCCTTGAGGTAGCGCCCGATCCGGCCAACGGGGAAATGCAGCCCGGCCTTGACAGACCTCGACACCTTCTTCTTCCTACGGCTGCCTAGTGCGAGACTACGACTTGGAGTGGCCAGAGTAGGATTCAGAAACCGGCGACATGTCTTCTTTTTCTCCATGGCCTTTGTCGCCGCCACCTAGGTCTTCTTCTTCCCACGGGGAGCTCCAGTCTTTGGAGCCATAGCTGCAAATTCTAAGAGGAAGAAAGGTTAATTGTGGAGGGCGGTGAAGGTGCCTAGGTCCCTTGTATTGATACTTTAACAATGCCGTCTTTACTATTTTACAAGTATGAATTTTTAATAGTAGTACTACTACTAAAAGGCTATGTGCATGTTTCCTTATTTTCTTTCCCTTTTTTGAAATATGGTCAGATGTATCAGCATGAAAATTCATACAAAGAAGTTGTATCTTTCAAAACAATAGTCGGTTTTCTGTATGACTCCGTGGGTACAATAATTAGAACTATATGAATTTTTGAGAAATTTACAACCAATCTATCACGCACTTGTAGATCAAAATTTACCTACTTTGGTTTTATTGACAAAATGTCATTTAATTATGCGAAATTAGCTAGAAGGCCTGAAAATTCATGAAACTTGTTAACCATGAAACATACTCTATTTTGTGTGAAATTTAGTGTGTTGTGGCATTCGGAGCCATACTCTTTGCCTTTTATTTAAAAATAATTATATGTAGAACTTCTAAAATAATTTAACAAAAATTTATACATAAAAGTTGAAAAGTCCAATTAACAACATTAGTATGCCATGCCAAGATGCACCCCGTCTACCCGAAATGGACACGACCTTTTTCATTATTTAACTTGAAACCCAAGTACTCCCTCCGTCTCAAAATAGATGTCGCAATTTTTTTTTAAATTTAGATGTATCTAGACTAGATAGTGGCTAGATACATCCAAATTTAAACAATTTTGAGACATCTATTTTGAGACGGAGGGAGTATGTTAACACATCGCTGGTCATATTGTGAAGAAGTGTTTTTAAACCTTGTCAAAATTCATGTTTATCATTTACGGAAGAGGACACCATACATAAGTGCTTAACATTTTTTATTGTTTTCTTTACATTTCTTTAATTTATCCCAATAAACGGGACAAGTGATGTAGATATGACCTTGAGATTGGCAACTTGTCTTAAAATGTGAACAATATTCATACATGGTTATGACCATATTGTGTAGCAAGTTTTTCGAAAGTTGTCCAAATCCATGTTTATAGTTTTTGTCCAAACAAGCACAAATATAAGAGGACACCATTTAAGTTTCAACTATGTATCATTACCACCCCACCCCTCCCGCATGTTTCAACCATGTTTGTAGTTTTCGTCCAAACTCAACTATGACCATTTAAGTTTCGTCCAAACAAGTGACAACTATGTATCATTACTAAAATGCGGTGGAAATTATCTATATTTTGCTAGAATACAATGAGTGCACTCTAAGACAAATTATCCGGACGTACTTAATTACTAAAAACAAATCCTATCACTTGGAAATTGAAAAGCATTTTCCTAAAAGTTCGGAACTCTCACTGACAACATTATTTACCAAAGCTAAGATGCTTCGTAGAACCATATATAGTACACTGCCCGCTTCTTCTCTAGACGCCATTTAATTTTGCACTCGGGCACGCTTCTTTGGTGGGGGGGCTGGAAGATACCTCCTTGTCGTTGTCCTCGGCCTCCTCCCCGTCATCGTCCTCGGCCTCCTCCCTGTCGTCGTCTTCGGCCTGCTCCTCAAGCTCGACCTTAGACTCCTCCTCTTCCTCAGTCTCATCTTCTGTCTTATCGGAGTCGCTCGGTGTTGGTGGTGGTGTCCCTTCGAAAAAGCGCTGCTAGTGGCTATCATCTTCATCAGAGGAGTCAGACAGCGGTAGTACCCATGTCCCATCGACTGAGTCTGGGCTTCCAGGTGGAGTTTCGGGGCCTTTCCCATTTGTCAGGTCAATCGACGTGTTCTGGAGAGGGTTTTCATACGACATTTTGGAAGGAAATAGAGAGAGATAAAGTTCTATGCAACCCTGGGTTGGGTGTTTTGGGTGAAAGTAGGGGTACGTACTGTTGCAATTTATAATGTCTATTTATAGTCGTGCTTGTGTTAATACCCTGAAAACTATTCCAAAATATCATAAATAGATTGTACCAGACTCGTCCCGTCAACAAAAAAAGGATTATACCATACTTGTCAGTTCTTGATTTTTCTCGGCCCAGAGAATTCATAAGGCACCCCGCTTTATCCAAAAATGAAGAGGATCATGCAGATCGTGCTGAATTGCTCGGTGTCTCTTACTTCCTCCGTTAAAAATTAAGTGTCTATAGTAGTACATACTTATCTAGCTACAGTACTACTAGTATACGTATACTCTTCACAAAGTTGCGTCACCGAACTTGATTGATGGTGGTATGGTATGGGCCTCATCTTTTTCTGCACCGCTGCATCTCAGACTAGAAGTATAATTGTTGCGTGAAAGCTTACACGGGAAGGAAAGGAGAAATGGAGAGGATAGTGGATGGATGGTGAGAGAGGGGAGAAGGAGAGAGAAAATCTACTACATAGTAGTATGTGTACTAATACCGCGTGTCACGACCCATCGTAATATGTAAACTTTTAGCCGAAGTTAGATAGAAACCGTGATCAACTACAGTATGTGTGAAACCATTGGCTTGTGGCATTCTGAACCATATTATTTGGACTTTCTTCACAAAAAAACATCACCGTCCTCAATGGGAAAATTAAAATTCTTTTTTTCCTAATTGTTGAAAACTCCCACATGCAACAATACTTACTACGCGAAGATGCACCCATATACCAAACTATCGTGGGAAATCTATCAAATTGTAAACTATGATGTCAATATGGCCTTGATGACCTTGGTCGTTCGGGTTGAAATAAACCCGATAGTGTCCATACACATGGTAGGACAATATTGTGAAGCTATTTTTCCAAAACTTATCTAATCCCATGATTGCAGTTTTCATGGCATATGGTGCACAAGACATGATAGGACATCATGAGTAAAGCTTTTGTTTTTTGTTTTTCGTTTATTCAATGTGATCAATGTTCAAAACGGGTTCAAAATTGCCTTCCCTCCCGATGTTTGGCCGATCTTTTGGATAACCTTCCCTCCCGATGTTTGGAAAGCAAGTGAAAATTTTGAATACTAGAAAAGTTTGAATTTTTTTGCCGCCAAGGACCAAAGTGGTTTCCTTCCTATGTACTCCTTGTCCCTACTCCACACCAACACAACTGCCAAACATGCCAGAGACACAGAGCCGCCGTACCAAGGCACACATGCGTGAGATTATCACTTTGCGGCCCGAAAGTTGGGGTGTACAGGCAACGCGGTACCCAAGTTCCCTGAAATCAGCCGGGGTGACTACAGTTGGTGTGCCAAATACTCAGAGGGTCTTTCTCGGCACGAACTTTACGTTTCAATACAAAAAATCAGGCTAACGGGCGTCAAGTTGGGCCCCCCTGTCAGTTCGCCGTTATGTCGCTCCCGTCGCTTAGGCGGGGTGGCTGTCACGTAGGCTTGCAACATTGGCACACTGGATAGGACAACACCCCTACCCAGTGTATTGACGTGACAAAATAGGGCCCATGTATCGGCGTTATAATTATTTTTTGTTTACTCAGAAGCTGGAACGGCCACCGCCACGTGTCTCTCCTTGGACTTCCATCCCAATCGTTAACCCCTACCATAAAAGCGCATTGGCGGTTCCACCATCCCCGTGCCTCGCAGAAACCACTCTTCTTCTTCCTGTCATCTACTATCTTCTTCCCGTCTTCTCCTTGCCGCCATGGAAGATCTACGCACTCTAGAGACAAGCTTCACTACCCATGACAACAAGAAGATAGATGTTGTCTACACCAATGAGGAGGAGACAGTGGTGCGTGTCCTGGGGATGTACGAGGGTTGGCTTGGGATAGACGAGGAGAAGTTTGTGGGTTTGGACCTCGAGTACACCCCGGAGCACCCATATGAAGGGAGTGAAGTCGTCGTCGTTCAACTTGCCATGCGGAAACACATCCTCGTCTACCACTTCTCCCGGTTTGTAGATCTGCTCTCTGTAGCTAACCGGTTTTAGGGTTTTCTCCTCTTGTTCTTTATCCACTTGCTCATCTTGCAACTACTGGATTTTACTTAGCACCAAATAAATTAGGGTTTCCCTATGTCTCAATCGACTGAGATTTTCTTTAGTCTCAATCACCTAAGAAAAGTGCAACCGTAGTTTAAAAAAAAGTGCAACTCATTCAGTCGACTGAGAAATAGCAAAACCGAATAAATTATGACAATACAATGTTGAGAGTCTTGATCTTGCATTTACTAAACTTTTCAAAATTATATTGAGATGATGATCTTGCATTGACAAAATATTTGTAGTTACAAATTTTGGTGATGACAAACTACATACTTTCAGGACTGACAGGAAATGTCCGGCGCTGCGCCAGTTCCTTGAAAAAAAGGGAATTGTTTTCTGCACTATCGACACAACAACTGATTTTTCGAAATTGTATCAAGAGGAAATTATGATTCCTTTGCACAACTGGATCGATATTCAGCATCTTGTCAAGATCCTAGGGGGCAGGAAGAAGGATGGAATGTCATCACTCGCAACTAGAATCCTCGATGAGTCGTACGTCACAATGAAGGAAGATTTCTCTAAGGATAGATTTCTGGAACGAGTGGCCATTGTCTGATATAAACCTGAACTATGCAGCCATAGATGCTTACGTGACCTACCAGTTGTACAAGAAGATCCATTTTTTTCAACGTTACCTCGTGTTTTGCCCTATTTGCAAGAGGGAAGACGAGCTTAGGGGAGCCCTTTGTAGAAAATGCCGACTAGCTGAGTTTGAAGTTGAATATGCAAAGAAATTGGCTGGATCTGAAGTAGCTGACAGAGAGGCTGCAGAAGTAGCTGAAAGAGAGCTTGCAGCTGAAGAAGCAGCTGACAGAGAGGCTGCAGCTGAAGCGGCAAACAAAGAGGTGGCATCTTCTAGCGGCAACAATCAGGCCTGTGATGCACAGCTAATTGTTCCGCAGGACGCTGAAGATAGGAAAGCCAAGTCAGATGCCATTTGGGACAAAGCAGTTCGTCGGATGTGGAGTACCTGTAATGACAGCAAGCGCATCAAGTGGTTTGATGAGGAGTGAATTAAATTTTACTTGTCAGTGTTGTGTTTCTGTTTTGTGGAACTCAGTTAACTTGCCAAGATGTCTAGTGCATCAAGTGATACTAGTAAAATAAATTTAACCCTCGTTGTGTTATGTTTATGTATGTGTCTTGTAGCTTGTCAAGATGGTAGCTTCTTAACTGGCAGTTTGAAACAGTGCCCTTTTCCTCTCTCGCTAAACATATATGTTTCATTTTGCCCAAATTGGTAGCAAATCTAGAGAAGATTCTCACAAATGTAGATATAGTTGTGTGCAGCTAAATAGGATATAGCGATAGAAAGTAGGTTGCTTAACGAGGTTCGATGCATTCAGCCAGAAATAGGATATAGCCAGGAGACGGGGGGCTCCTTGCCGGCGGCAACGGAGGCGACGATGGCCACCTTATCCTCCTCGGCCATCGCCGGCGCGGACGGGGTATTCTCGGGAGATTGCGGATGCTGGTGGGACAGTGGAGAGGGTTGCGTGGGGTCAGTGAGCTCAATAGTTAAGGTGGATAGAAGCAAAGCACGTTTCGTTGCACCACCATGCAACACGCCGTGCAGTCTACTGCACCGTGCACCGGGACACGTGCACGGTACGTCACGTTTTTTTCCGGGCCATGCATGGCAGTTCTGTATTGAGCCGCATGCAAAGGGCGCACACACAATTTCTATGTACGAAGTTTGACACGGCCCTAAAATTGGCGATAGTTAAAAGTAGAAATGTAGAGGGGGAGGTAGGTGGCTGTACAGCGAGATTTGTGGGGTTGTGCTAGATTCGCTAGAGGGATGTGTTGATGACTGCGAGTGACTTGATGAACCGGAGACGTTAGGTCTCGTCGAGCTCAGCTGTTCGGCCTCCGGCTAGCGCGTGCAAGCTTCTTACAGTGGGCCCCAGTTGGAAGTGAGATTGAAAGCCGCTGCGTAAAAAATGGGATGTGTCTTATTAAAATCAAGTGGCAATAAATTGCAGCTGTCCATCGACGACTGTGCACTCAATGGCGCATGTGTTGTGGCGTAGTAGTAGCAGTAGTAGGCTTTTCAGACTTGATTAAACGTGACATGACCGCTCGACGACTTTTTCCATAGACGGTATCGTGTTCCTTCTTGTAGAGGGAGACGTCAAGATGGTAGCTCGTTAACAGCCAGTTTGAAAGAGTACCCTTTTCCTCTCTCGTTAAACAGATATGTTCATATTTTCCCAAATTGGTAGCAAATCTAGAGAAGATTCTCTCTTCGATAATTCGTTCCCTTTTGGACCTCTTTTTGCCTCCGATCAGGTAGCAAATCTAAAGCAGCAAATCACACCAGGCAGAATACATTCATTTAGAAAACAAAACAAATGTAGATATAGCTGTGCGCAGCTAAATAGGATATAGCGATAGAAAGTAGGTTGCTTAACGAGGTTCGACGCATTCAACCAGAAATAGGATATAGCTAGAAAGAAGCTTCTTAGCAGCAGCGGCAGCTGCTGCAGCTGCAGGCACATCCTGCACGCGCCCGCACCTCCGCCTCCTCCTCCTCCATCCGATGCTTCCTCCACTTCTTGCTGCCTAGTCCCTTGATCTTGGGGACCTTGGGCCTGATTGGAGCGATGCGACCCTCTTTGATGGCCAACCGCTGGAGGTTTTGGAGGTGAATGCCGAGAGCCCGATGTTCAGCGATGTAGGCGTTGATGTTCACGGTCTCGCGCTCGCCGCCTTTGTGGATGCCGGAGCCCGCGGCCTCTGCATGCTTCATTAAGGAGAGGAAGTCGGTGCGGTCGGGGCCACTCGCACAACTGTAGGCAATCCCCTTGCGGAACGGGCAGCGCCAGGGGCCACCCCTAAAGAAGGCGGCGTACTTTCCGGCCCGTAGCCTCCTCAGCACTTGACGAGTCTTGGTGTGTATGGACTCGTCATCACTGCAGACATCACTGCCGGAAACCTATTGGAAGAAAAGGAAAATGGGGGAGTAGATGATGTAAGAAGATCAAGCAATCGAAATGTGAACAAGCGAATCCTAATAAACCAGCATCTAGCATCCAACGATGGGAACAGTAGAAGAACCAGGGGAGGGGAGCAAACCCTAGTTACCTCCGACCATGGGTCATCGATGCCGGTGTCGTAGGGGTTCAGCGGAGCGATGTACTTATCTGGATCGTAGGTGCCCCATAAGAGCTTGATCCGCTTGTGACCGGCGGGGGCCTCCTCGCCGGCAGGGGGCTCCGCTTCGGTGGCTCCGTCGGTAGCGGGGACGGGGGCCTGGACGGGAACGGCGGCTGCTATCGATGCCTCGACTAGGGCCTGGACAGGGACGGCGGCTTCTTTCAACGCGTCGAGGGGGGCCGGCGAGGAGACGGGGGCCTCCTCGCTAGCGGCCTCGGAGGCGACGATGGCCACCTTATCCTCCTCGATCATCGCCAGCGCGGACGGGGTATTCTCGGGAGTTTGCGGATGTTGGTGGGACAGTGGAGAGGGTTGCGTGGGGAGAGTGAGCAAGAGTGGGAGTGGGTGTGCAGAGAGGGGTTGTTGAGGTGGATGGAAGCAAGGCACGTTTCGTTGCACCACTGTGCACCGTGGCACGCGCACGGTACGTCACCTTTTTTTCGCAGGCCATGCATGGCAGTTCTGTATTGAGCCGCATACAAAGGGCGCATACACAATTTCTATGTACGAAGTTTGACACGGCCCTAAAATTGGCGATAGTTAAAAGTGGAAATGTAGAGGGAAGGTAGGTGGCTGTATGGCGAGATTTGTGGGGTTGTGCTAGATTGGGTAGAGAGATGTGTTGATGAAGGCAGAGACGTTAGGTCCCGTCGAGCTCAGCTCTTCGGTCTCCGGCTAGCACGTGCAAGCTTCTTACGGTCGGGCCCAGTTGGAAGTGAGATTGAGAGCCGCTGCATAAAAAATGGGATATGTCTGATTAAAATCAAGTGGCAATAATTTGCAGCTGTCCATCGACGACCGTGCACTCGATGACACATGCGTTGTGGCGTAGTAGTAGCAGTAGTAGGCTTTTCAGACTTGATTAAACATGACATGACCGCTCAACGACTTTTTCCATGGACGGCATCGTGTTCCTTCTTGTAAAAGTCTCGCTAAGGGAGACGTCCGTGCTGTCTCGCGCTATACTATGAAGGGCACGACGTGTGCAACGATCATCGTTGGATTGCACAGAATCAACGGCTGGTGTGCACGATCCGCGTGACAACTGTGATAACCAATTCGGGAGTAGCAGATAGGGTGAGCACAGATTTGTGCTTCTACGAAAGATAGAGAGGGGGCAAAACTGAGTAGTACCACATAAAACTAAGGGCGACACTGAGTAGTATATAAAAATGGAAAGTGGGTGTCTTGCACAATGAAATACATCATAGCATACATCAAATTATGCCAAGATAGATCCACAAGAGTTCATTGGATGTGTGTTCTTCTCATAAACCACTCATAAACCACGTAAGGATCCACTAGAGTCATTGGATGAGTGTTCTTCTCACAAACCACATATCACCAGTGTCGTTGCATGTGTGCTCTTCCCACAGACCACACATGGATCCACCGGTGTCATTGCAAGTGTGTTCTTCTCACAAACCACACATGGATCCACCGGTGTCGTTGCATGTCTGCTCTTCTCACAGACCACACATGGATCCACCAGTGTCATTGCATGTGTGTTCTTCCCATGAACCACACATGGATCCACTGGTGTCATTGCATGTGTGTTCTTCTCACAAACCACACATGGATCCACCCAGTGTCATCGCATGTGTGTGTTCCCATGAACCACACATGGATCCACCAGTGTCATTGCATGTCTGCTCTTTTCATGAACCATAGCTAGAGTCATTGGATCTGTGTTCTTCCCGCAGACAACAAATGGATCCAGTGTCATTGCATGTGTGTTCTTCCCAAAGACCACACATGGATCCACTAGTGTCATTGCATGTGTGTTCTTCTCACAAACCATATCATGAATCACACCCAGTGTCGTTGCATGTGTGTTCTTCCCAAAGACCACACATGGATCCACCAGTGTCATTGCATGTGTGTGCTTCTCACAAACCACACATGGATCCATCGGTGTCGTTGCATGTCTGCTCTTCTCACAGAGCACACATGGATCCACCGGTGTCATTGCATGTGCGTTCTTCCCACAGACCACACATGGATCCACCGGTGTCGATGCATGTCTGCTCTTCTCACAGACCACACATGGATCGACCAGTGTCATTGCATGTGTGTTCTTCCCATGAACCACACATGGATGCACCGGAGTCATTGCATGTGTGTTCTTCTCACAATCCACACATGGATCCACCCACTGTCATCGCATGTGTGTTATTCCCATGAACCACACATGGATCCACCAGTGTCATTGCATGCGTGTTCTTCTCACAAACGATATCATGAACCACACCTAGTGTCGTTGCATGTGTGTTCTTTTCATGAACCACAGCTAGAGTCATTGGATGTGTGTTCTTCTCACAGACCACACATGGATCCAGTGTCATTGCATGTGTGTTCTTCCCAAAGACCACACATGGATCCACCAGTGTCATTGCATGCGTGTTCTTCTCACAAACGATATCATGAACCACACCTAGTGTCGTTGCATGTGTGTTCTTCCCAAAGACCACACATGGATCCACCGGTGTCGTTGCATGTGTGCTCTTCTCACAGACCATATCATGAGCCACACCTAGAATCATTGCATGTGTGTTCTTCCCATGAAGCACACATGGACCCACCGGAGTCATTGCATGTGTGTTCTTCTCACAGACCACACATGGATCCACCCAGTGTCATCGCATGTGTGTTCTTCCCATGAACCACACATTGATCCACCAGTGTCATTGAATTTCTACTCTTTTCATAAACCACAACTAGTGTCATTGGATGTGTGTTCTTCTCACAGACCACACATGGATCCAGTGTCATTGCATGTGTGTTCTTCTCACAAACCATATCATGAACCACACCCAGTGTCATTGCATGTGTGTTCTTCTCACAAACCACACATGGATCCACCAGTGTCATTGCATGTGTGTTCTTCCCAAATGCCACACATGGATCCACAAGTGTCATTGCATGTGTGTTCTTCCCAAAGACCATATCATGAACCACACCCAGTGTCATTGCATGTGTGTTCTTCCCATGAACCACACATGGATCCACCGGTGTCTTCGCATGTGTGCTCTTCCCACATACCACACACGGATCCACTAGTGTCATTGCGTGTGTGTTCTTCCCATGAACCACACATGGATCCACCAGTTTCATTGCATGTTTGCTCTTTTCATGAACCACAGCTAGAGTCATTGGATGTGTGTTCTTCTCACAGACCACATATCACTAGTGTCATTGCATGTGTGTTCTTCCCAAAGACCACACATGGATCCACCAGTGTCATTGCATGTGTGTTCTTCTCACAAACCACACATGGATCCACCGGTGTCATTGCATGTCTGCTCTTCTCACAGAGCACACATGGATCCACCAGTGTCATTGCATGTGTGTTTTTCCCAAAGACCACACATGGATGCACCGGTGTTGTTGCATGTCTTCTCTTCTCACAGCCACACATGGATCCACCCAGAGTCATTGCATGTGTGTTCTTCCCATGAACCACACATGGATCCACCGGAGTCATTGCATGTGTGTTCTTCTCACAAACCACACATGGATCCACCTAGTGTCATCGCATGTGTGTTCTTCCCATGAACCACACATGGATCCACCAGTGTCATTGCATGTCTGCTCTTTTCATGAACCATAGCTAGAGTCAGTGGATGTGTGTTCTTCTCACAAACCACACATGGATCCACCAGTGTCATTGCATGTGTGTTCTTCCCAAAGACCACACATGGATACACCAGTGTCATTGCATGTGTGTTCTTCTCACAAACCACACATGGATCCACCGGTGTCGTTGCATGTCTACTCTTCTCACAGAGCACACATGGATCCACCTATGTCATTGCATGTGTGTTCTTCCCAAATACCACACATGGATCCACCGGTGTCGTTGCATGTCTGCTCTTCTCACAGACCACACATGGATCCACCCAGAGTCATTGCATGTGTGTTCTTCCCATGAACCACACATGGATCCACCGGAGTCATTGCATGTGTGTTCTGCTCACAAACCACACATGGATCCACCCAGTGTCATCGCATGTGTGTTCTTCCCATGAACCACACATGGATCCACCAGTGTCATTGCATGTATGCTCTTTTCATGAACCACATCTAGAGTCATTGGATGTGTGTTCTTCTCACAGACCACACATGGATCTAGTGTCATTGCATGTGTGTTCTTCCCAAAGACCACACATGGATCCACCTGTGTCATTGCATGTGTGTTCTTCTCACAAACCACATCATGAACCACACCAGTGTCGTTGCATGTGTGTTCTTCTCACAGAACACACACGGATCCACCAGTGTCATTGCATGTGTGTTCTTCTCACAAACCATATCATGAACCATACCCTGTGTCGTTGCATGTGTGTTCTTCTCACAGACCACACATGGATCCACCAGTGTCATTGCATGTGTGTTCTTCTCACAAACCACACATGGATCTACCCAGTGTCATCGCATGTGTGTTCTTCCCATGAACCACACATGGATCCACCAGTGTCATTGCATGTGTGTTCTTCCCACATACCACACATGGATCTACCAGCGTCATTGCATGCGTGTTCTTCCCATGAACCACACATGGATCCACTAGTGTCATTGCATGTCTGCTCTTTTCATGAACCACAACTAGAGTCATTGGATGTGTGTTCTTCTCACAGACCACATATCACCAGTGTCATTGCATGTGTGTTCTTCCCAAAGACCACACATGGATCCACCAGTGTCATTGCATGTTTGTTCTTCTCAAAAACCACACATGGATCCACGAGTGTCGTTGCATGTCTGCTCTTCTCACAGAGCACACATGGATCCACCGGTGTCATTGCATGTGTGTTCTTCCCATAGACCACACATGGATCCACCGGTGTCAATGCATGTCTGCTGTTCTCACAGACCACACATGGATCGACGAGTGTCTTTGCATGTGTGTTCTTCCCATGAAACACACATGGATCCACCAGAGTCATTGCATGTGTGTTCTTCTCACAAACCAGACATGGATCCACCCACTGTCATCGCATGTGTGTTCTTCCCATGAACCACACATGGATCCACCAGTGTCATTGCATGTCTCCTCTTTTCATGAACCACAGCTAGAGTCATTGGATGTGTGTTATTCTCACAGACCACACATGGATCCAGTGTCATTGCATGTGTGTTCTTCCAAAAGACCACACATGGATCCACCAGTGTCATTGCATGTGTGTTCTTCTCACAAACCATATCATGAACCACACCCAGTGTCATTGCATGTGTGTTCTTCCCAAAGACCACACATGGATCCACTGGTGTCATTGCATGTCTGCTCTTCTCACAAACCATATCATGAGCCACACCCAGAGTCATTGCATGTGTGTTCTTCCCATGAACCACACATGGATCCACCGGAGTCATTGCATGTGTGTTCTTCTCACAAACCACACATGGATCCACCCAGTGTTATCGCATGTGTGTTCTTCCCATGAACCACACATGGATCCACCAGTGCCATTGCATGTCTGCTCTTTTCATGAACCACAGCTAGAGTCATTGGATGTGTGTTGTTCTCACAGACCACACATGGATCGAGGGTCATTGCATGTGTGTTCTTCCCAAAGACCACACATGGATCCACCACTGTCATTGCATGTGTGTTCTTCTCACAAACCATATCATGAACCACACCCAGTGTCATTGCATGTGTGTTCTTCTCACAGACCACACATGGATCCACCAGTGTCATTGCATGTGTGTTCTTCTACAAACCATATCATGAACCACACCCAGTGTCATTGCATGTGTGTTCTTCCCAAAGACCACACTGGGTTCCACCAGTGTCATTGCATGTGTGTTCTTCCCAAAGACCACACATGGATGCACCGGTGTTGTTGCATGTCTGCTCTTCTCACAGCCACACATGGATCCACCCAGAGTCATTGCATGTGTGTTCTTCCCATGAACCACACATGGATCCACCGGAGTCATTGCATGTGTGTTCTGCTCATAAACCACACATGGATCCACCTAGTGTCATCGCATGTGTGTTCTTCCCATGAACCACACATGGATCCACCAGTGTCATTGCATGTCTGCTCTTTTCATGAACCACATCTAGAGTCATTGGATGTGTGTTCTTCTCACAGACCACACATGGATCTAGTGTCATTGCATGTGTGTTCTTCCCAATAACCACACATGGATCCACCCGTGTCATTGCATGTGTGTTCTTCTCACAAACCACATCATGAACCACACCAGTGTCGTTGCATGTGTGTTCTTCTCACAGAACACACATGGATCCACCAGTGTCATTGCATGTGTGTTCTTCTCACAAACCATATCATGAACCATACCCTGTGTCGTTGCATGTGTGTTCTTCTCACAGACCACACATAGATCCACCAGTGTCATTGCATGTGTGTTCTTCTCACAAACCACACATGGATCTACCCAGTGTCATCGCATGTGTGTTCTTCCCATGAACCACACATGGATCCACCAGTGTCATTGCATGTGTGTTCTTCCCACATACCACACATGGATCTACCAGTGTCATTGCATGTGTGTTCTTCCCATGAACCACACACGGATCCACTAGTGTCATTGCATGTCTGCTCTTTTCATGAACCACAACTAGAGTCATTGGATGTGTGTTCTTCTCACAGACCACATATCACCAGTGTCATTGCATGTGTGTTCTTCCCAAAGACCACACATGGATCCACCAGTGTCATTGCATGTTTGTTCTTCTCAAAAACCACACATGGATCCACCAGTGTCGTTGCATGTCTACTCTTCTCACAGAGCACACATGGATCCACCGGTGTCATTGCATGTGTGTTCTTCCCATAGACCACACATGGATCCACCGGTGTCAATGCATGTCTGCTCTTCTCACAGACCACACATGGATCGACGAGTGTCTTTGCATGTGTGTTCTTCCCATGAAACACACATGGATCCACCAGAGTCATTGCATGTGTGTTCTTCTCACAAACCAGACATGGATCCACCCACTGTCATCGCATGTGTGTTCTTCCCATGAACCACACATGGATCCACCAGTGTCATTGCATGTCTCCTCTTTTCATGAACCACAGCTAGAGTCATTGGATGTGTGTTATTCTCACAGACCACACATGGATCCAGTGTCATTGCATGTGTGTTCTTCCAAAAGACCACACATGGATCCACCAGTGTCATTGCATGTGTGTTCTTCTCACAAACCATATCATGAACCACACCCAGTGTCATTGCACGTGTGTTCTTCCCAAAGACCACACATGGATCCACCGGTGTCATTGCATGTCTGCTCTTCTCACAAACCATATCATGAGCCACACCCAGAGTCATTGCATGTGTGTTCTTCCCATGAACCACACATGGATCCACCGGAGTCATTGCATGTGTGTTCTTCTCACAAACCACACATGGATCCACCCAGTGTTATCGCATGTGTGTTCTTCCCATGAACCACACATGGATCCACCAGTGCCATTGCATGTCTGCTCTTTTCATGAACCACATCTAGAGTCATTGGATGTGTGTTGTTCTCACAGACCACACATGGATCGAGGGTCATTGCATGTGTGTTCTTCCCAAAGACCACACATGGATCCACCAGTGTCATTGCATGTGTGTTCTTCTCACAAACCATATCATGAACCACACCAAGTGTCATTGCATGTGTGTTCTTCTCACAGACCACACATGGATCCACCAGTGTCATTGCATGTGTGTTCTTCTACAAACCATATCATGAACCACACCCAGTGTCATTGCATGTGTGTTCTTCCCAAAGACCACACTGGGTTCCACCAGTGTCATTGCATGTGTGTTCTTCCCAAAGACCACACATGGATGCACCGGTGTTGTTGCATGTCTGCTCTTCTCACAGCCACACATGGATCCACCCAGAGTCATTGCATGTGTGTTCTTCCCATGAACCACACATGGATCCACCGGAGTCATTGCATGTGTGTTCTTCTCACAAACCACACATGGATCCACCTAGTGTCATCGCATGTGTGTTCTTCCCATGAACCACACATGGATCCACCAGTGTCATTGCATGTCTCCTCTTTTCATGAACCACAGCTAGAGTCATTGGATGTGTGTTCTTCTCACAAACCACACATGGATCTAGTGTCATTGCCTGTGTGTTCTTCCCAAGACCACACATGGATCCACCGGTGTCACCGCATGTGTGCTCTTCCCATAAAGCACACACGGATCCACCAGTGTCATTGCATGTGTGTTCTTCCCATGAACCACACATGGATCCACCAGTGTCATTGCATGTCTGCTCTTTTCATGAACCACAGCTAGAGTCATTGGATGTGTGTTCTTCTCACAAACCACACATGGATCCACCAGTGTCATTGCATGTGTGTTCTTCCCAAAGACCACACATGGATACACTAGTGTCATTGCATGTGTGTTCTTCTCACAAACCACACATGGATCCACCGGTGTCGTTGCATGTCTACTCTTCTCACAGAGCACACATGGATCCACCTGTGTCATTGCATGTGTGTTCCTCCCAAAGACCACACATGGATCCACCGGTGTCGTTGCATGTCTGCTCTTCTCACAGACCACACATGGATCCACCCAGAGTCATTGCATGTGTGTTCTTCCCATGAACCACACATGGATCCACCGGAGACATTGCATGTGTGTTCTGCTCACAAACCACACATGGATCCACCCAGTATCATTGCATGTGTGTTCTTCCCATGAACCACACATGGATCCACCAGTGTCATTGCATGTCTGCTCTTTTCATGAACCACATCTAGAGTCATTGGATGTGTGTTCTTCTCACAGACCACACATGGATCTAGTGTCATTGCATGTGTGTTCTTCCCAAAGACCACACATGGATCCACCCGTGTCATTGTATGTGTGTTCTTCTCACAAACCACATCATGAACCACACCAGTGTCGTTGCATGTGTGTTCTTCTCACATAACACACATGGATCCACCAGTGTCATTGCATGTGTGTTCTTCTCACAAACCATATCATGAACCATACCCTGTGTTGTTGCATGTGTGTTCTTCTCACAGACCACACATGGATCCACCAGTGTCATTGCATGTGTGTTCTTCTCACAAACCACACATGGATCTACCCAGTGTCATCGCATGTGTGTTCTTCCCATGAACCACACATGGATCCACCAGTGTCATTGCATGTGTGTTCTTCCCACATACCACACATGGATCTACCAGTGTCATTGCATGTGTGTTCTTCCCATGAACCACACATGGATCCACTAGTGTCATTGCATGTCTGCTCTTTTCATGAACCACAACTAGAGTCATTGGATGTGTGTTCTTCTCACAGACCACATATCACCAGTGTCATTGCATGTGTGTTCTTCCCAAAGACCACACATGGATCCACCAGTGTCATTGCATGTTTGTTCTTCTCAAAAACCACACATGGATCCACCAGTGTCGTTGCATGTCTGCTCTTCTCACAGAGCACACATGGATCCACCGGTGTCATTGCATGTGTGTTCTTCCCATAGACCACACATGGATCCACCGGTGTCAATGCATGTCTGCTCTTCTCACAGACCACATATTGATCGACCAGTGTCTTTGCATGTGTGTTCTTCCCATGAAACACACATGGATCCACCAGAGTCATTGCATGTGTGTTCTTCTCACAAACCAGACATGGATCCACCCACTGTCATCGCATGTTTGTTCTTCCCATGAACCACACATGGATCCACCAGTGTCATTGCATGTATGCTCTTTTCATGAACCACACCCAGTGTCATTGCATGTGTGTTCTTCCCATGAACCACACATGGATCCACCGGTTTCATCGCATGTGTGCTCTTCCCAAATACCACACATGGATCCACCAGTGTCATTGCATGTGTGTTCTTCTCATAAACCATATCAAGAACCACACCTAGTGTCATTGCATGTGTGTTCTTCCCAAAGACCACACATGGATCCACCGGTGTCGTTGCATGCGTGCTCTTCTCACAGACCATATCATGAGCCACACCTAGAGTTATTTCATGTGTGTTCTTCCCATGAAGCACACATGGACCCACTGGAGTTATTGCATGTGTGTTCTTCTCACAGACCACACATTGATCCACCTAGTGTCATCGCATGTGTGTTCTTCCCATGAACCACACATGGATCCACCAGTGTCATTACATGTCTGCTCTTTTCATGAACCACAGCTAGAGTCATTGGATGTGTGTTCTTCTCACAGACCACACATGGATCTAGTGTCATTGCATGTGTGTTCTTCCCAAAGACCCCACATGGATCCACCAGTGTCATTGCATGTGTGTTCTTCTCACAAACCATATCATGAACCACACCAAGTGTCATTGCATGTGTGTTCTTCTCTCAGACCACACATGGATCCACCAGTGTCATTGCATGTGTGTTCTTCCCAAATACCACACATGGATCCACCAGTGTCATTGCATGTGTGTTCTTCCCAAATACCATATCATGAACCACACCCAGTGTCATTGCATGTGTGTTCTTCCCATGAACCACACATGGATCCACGGGTGTCATCGCATGTGTCCTCTTCCCACATACCACAGATGGATCCACCAGTGTCATAGCATGTGTGTTCTTCCCATGAACCACACATGGATCCACCGGTGTCATTGCATGTCTACTCTTTTCATGAACCACAACTAGAGTCATTGGATGTGTGTTCTTCTCACAGACCACATATCACCAGTGTCATTGCATGTGTGTTCTTCCCAAAGACCACACATGGATCCACCAGTGTCATTGCATGTGTGTTCTTCTCACAAACCACACATGGATCCACCGGTGTCGTTGCATGTCTTCTCTTCACACTGAGCACACATGGATCCACCACTGCCATTGCATGTATGTTCTTCCCAAAGACCACACATGGATCCACCGGTGTCGTTGCATGTCTGCTCTTCTCACAGACCACACATGGATCCACCTAGAGTCATTGCATGTGTGTTCTTCCCATGAACCACACATGGATCCACCAGAGTCATTGCATCTGTGTTCTTCTCACAAACCACACATGGATCCACCCAGTGTCATCGCACGGGTGTTATTTCCATGAACCACACATGGATCCACCAGTATCATTGCATGTCTGCTCTTTTCATGAATCACAGCTAGAGTCATTGGATGTGTGTTCTTCTCACAGACCACACATGGATCTAGTGTCATTGCATGTGTGTTCTTACCAAAGACCACACATGGATCCGCCAGTGTCATTGCATGTATGTTCTTCTCACAAACCATATCATGAACCACACCCAGTGTCGCTGCATGTGTGTTCTTCTCACAGACCACACATGGATCCACCAGTGTCATTGCATGTGTGTTCTTCTCACAGACCATATCATGAACCACACCCAGTGTCATTGCATGTGTGTTCTTCCCATGAACCACACATGGATCCACCGGTTTCATCGCATGTGTGCTCTTTTCATGAACCACAGCGAGAGTCATTGGATGTGTGTTCTTCTCACAGACCACACATGGATCCAGTGTCATTGCATGTGTGTTCTTCCCAAAGACCACACATGGATCCACCAGTGTCATTGCATGTGTGTTCTTCTCACAAACCATATCATGAACCACACCCAGTGTCATTGCATGTGTGTTCTTCCCAAAGACCACACATGGATCCACCGGTGTCGTTGCATGTCTGCTCTTCTCACAAACCATATCATGAGCCACACCCAGAGTCATTGCATGTGTGTTCTTCCCATGAACCACACATGGATCCACCGGAGTCATTGCATGTGTGTTCTTCTCACAAACCACACATGGATCCACCCAGTGTTATCGCATGTGTGTTCTTCCCATGAACCACACATGGATCCACCAGTGCCATTGCATGTCTGCTCTTTTCATGAACCACAGCTAGAGTCATTGGATGTGTGTTCTTCTCACAGACCACACATGGATCTAGGGTCATTGCATGTGTGTTCTTCCCAAAGACCACACATGGATCCACCAGTGTCATTGCTTGTGTGTTCTTCTCACAAACCATATCATGAACCACACCCAGTGTCATTGCATGTGTGTTCTTCTCACAGACCACACATGGATCCACCAGTGTCATTGCATGTGTGTTATTCTACAAACCATATCATGAACCACACCCAGTGTCATTGCATGTGTGTTCTTCCCAAAGACCACACTGGGTTCCACCGGTGTCGTTGCATATGTGCTCTTCTCCAGACCATATCATGAGCCACACCCAGAATCATAGCATGTGTGTTCTTCCCATGAACCACACATGGATCCACCGGAGTCATTGCATGTGTGTTCTTCTCACAAACCACACATGGATCCACCCAGTGTTATCGCATGTGTGTTCTTCCCATGAACCACACATGGATCCACCAGTGCCATTGCATGTCTGCTCTTTTCATGAACCACAGCTAGAGTCATTGGATGTGTGTTCTTCTCACAGACCACACATGGATCTAGGGTCATTGCATGTGTGTTCTTCCCAAAGACCACACATGGATCCACCAGTGTCATTGCTTGTGTGTTCTTCTCACAAACCATATCATGAACCACACCCAGTGTCATTGCATGTGTGTTCTTCTCACAGACCACACATGCATCCACCAGTGTCATTGCATGTGTGTTATTCTACAAACCATATCATGAACCACACCCAGTGTCATTGCATGTGTGTTCTTCCCAAAGACCACACTGGGTTCCACCGGTGTCGTTGCATATGTGCTCTTCTCCAGACCATATCATGAGCCACACCCAGAATCATAGCATGTGTGTTCTTCCCATGAACCACACATGGATCCACCGGAGTCATTGCATGTGTCTTCTTCTCACAAACCACACATGGATCCACCCGGTGTCATCGCATGTGTGTTCTTCCCATGAACCACAGCTAGATCCACCCGTGTCATTGGATGCATGTTCTTTTCATAAACCGCATATGGATACTAATTAACCTTAGGAGAGCCCTAACCTTAGCGTTAGACTGAGTCTTCTAGAAGGCACGCCCTAACACAGTTGTTCTTCTTGTCGATTGTTACATACCGTTCGATCAGGGCGCTTGGACGATTGGGATGGTTCTCGTGAGATCGATCCGCGAGTAGTCTGTTCTGCGGCATGATTGGCCACGCTTGCTCTGGACAAACTGGCAACACCGGAGCCCCAACACTGGGGGCTCCCCTGTTGCGAGTGTCACGACTCACTAGTTGAGCGGGCCATATCCCAGTCTCACGTCCCATTACTTCTCTTCCTCCCCGTACTTCTCTTCCTTCCCATCGAAGCCACATTCCCCACTTCACTCCCATCTTGCCATAGCCGCAAGCCGACAGCGCCGCCATCCCAATCCCCTCTTCGGCAGCCACCACCCCCCTCCCCTCTCGCCATGGGTTCAAGGGGAGACGACGAGGAAACGCGTCGTGACGACATGGACGGTGATTTCGATGTGAGTCGTCTCATCTCTATCTCTATCATCTGTGGCCAGTTATCTATTTTTTGAGCCAGATCTACTCCGTTTACTCATGCGCGTATGATGTGTTAGGCCAACGAGACGATGTATGACGCCGACTATCACGGTTTAGCGGATGAAGACAGTCCTCTGCTATGTAAACATGGATATGTGCCCGCTAAATTTGTAGCGTTCGAAGGACGAAACGCAGGAAGGAGGTTTCTACGGTGTCAAGGACATCGTGCAATGATGCGGGGCGGAAGTTGCGGTGTTTTCAAATGGGTAGATCTAGAGTGGCCCAAATTGATGCCGAAAACGCTGGACAAACTATGGGAAATGACTATTGAGTTGAAAGAATCCGCATTCAGCTCACTTCTTTATAGTGTTGAGATGAAGCTATGGGAACCAGTTGACATGACCAAGCATAAGCGAGATCTCATGGGGGTGGAAGACAAGGTTAGCAAAGTCGAGAAGGAGAGGGACGCGGCGTTGGCCCTGAAGGCTAAAGTAGAGCAAGAACTGACTCAAGCAAGGAAGGATCTTCACTAGACCAAAGTCCTGCAGTTCACAACTACGAGTATTGACAAGTGCATGAGAAAAGATGCAGAGAAACAATTGAAGCTGTGCAAGGAAGATGCTAAAAGGAAGGAGCAGACGATTCAATCCTTGCTCTCGCAGGAAGATGCGCATAAGGCTAAGATTAGGAAGATCAAGGAGATGTGTGTTAACTAGTTCTATTTAGCTTAAGCCCCGTGCCTTTTTTAAGTTGTAATAGTTGTACTTGTTGACCTAGCGGTCTGAACTATTGGCCCCGGAGTCCTGGGAGTAAAAAAATTGGTCGCCCGTTAATCTGTCTTAACGCTGCATTACTTCCTTTTGTCTGACCAATGCCCCTTGGATATTCCGCCCGTCGCTTCGTCGTCCTCGTGTACAAATAGGAGCGCCACAGCTCGTCGCTTCGTCGCCCATCCCCTCTCCCTCTCCCTCTCCAATCTCCACCGCTCCGTCCACCCCCTCGCTCCCTCTCCAATCTCCACCGCGCCGCCATGGAGATGCCCTTGCTGAACTTCTACGAGGCGGTGATGTTCTCGCACTTCGACATCCTCGCGCCGCCGGCCGCGACGGTGCCCCACGGATGGCGCATCAGCTATGCGGGGGTGCCGGTGGCTCCGCTCCTATTCCACGGTAGAGCCGTGATGGAGAGCGAAATCGCGGCGTGCCGCCTCCAGATTCCCGCATGGAAGAAGGCGCTGCCACGGTACGCGGCGGCCAGCCCGTACTGGCCGGCGCTGTTCAAGAAGGAGCGGACAGCCAAGATTGCCAACCGCATCGTTTACGGGCACGTGGTGCACCGGGATCTCTGCAATCGAGAAGGGCAGGAGAGGTTCTGGTCCGTCCCTGGACAGACCAAGTTCACCATCATCGCCGCCGCTCTCCGTGAAGAGGTGCTCCGTCTCACGTACAATGCGGAAATCGTGGAGGTTCCGTCCGACGAAGACGAGGAAGCCGGCGGCTCGGAGGACAGCGGCAGCGGAAGTGAAATTGTTGACTAGTTGGTTGAATTAATGTAGGATGTGAAATTGCACCTTTGTTTAGAAGAATATGTGGTTGAATTAATGAAATGCCTCGATTTAGATCTCTGTCTCGATTAATTTGTGGAAGAATTTGTGATTTAGATCAATTTCTGCCTCGATTTAGATCTTTGTTCCGTATTGGAAACGTAACCGTGGACCAAAGACACCTTTTCTACTAGTGTATTCTGACACTGGTGGTTTGTTTAAATGTAATCTATGTGGATTGTGCCACATGCAAATGGCACAACCACAATTTATAAAGTGGAAGCACGTACACCCGGTTACTGGAGATCCGGGAGCTTCGCCAGATGCAGGGGATGCAGGAGCAGAGAGGCGGTGAGATAGACGGGCTCAAGATTAGGCCAGAAAGTGGTACCCATTTCCTCCTCATCTGGGCATTATCGGTGAGAACATTGTTGTTTATGTTTCCACGTCGGTGTGCAGCATCTGAAATAAGTTGCTGCTTCGTGGAGTGTGGTAGCTTAAATAATTTATTTATGTGCCACTTACATTCCGTCGTATTTGGAGACCTCCTGCCCCTCAGCAATTGTGGAACCGGTGGATCATTGTTTTCAGATAGTAGTGGCACAATCACAATTTCGGATTCAACTACTGACTCGGACGTTTCCAAACCATAAGTCACGGTACATTTTACTCAGAGAATGTGGGTAGATTGTTTCGCCCAGCAACGTGCCACACACAGAGCGATCAGAATTTAACAGAATTACATATATAGGTTCAAGTTCAACACATTACTATGCATCTTCATTGCCAGCAACCTACTTCCGCAGCCTGGGTGCCAAGCCTTCACGTCCACTGGCTTCTTCATTTCCTGCCTTCTTCCTCTTCCTCGGTGCCAATTTTCTTAGCTTCATGTACTCTGCATCGCCGGGACAATGGGCACCAGAATCGTGTCTAGCGTCATCTTTCCACTCGTTTTTTATTTCTTCAGGCAGCAAAATCACTAACCCGGCAGTCATGTTTCTATCCTTGCGGCGCTTCCTGTCAAAGAAACAAGACTGTTGCATAACTGCCTAATATCTACAGAGTAAATAAAACAAAAATTACAATTCAGCACAAACATGCGAACCCCAAGCGACCTTTGCTTACCAGGAGCTAATTGGGTTCGAGCAACCACCCTGTCCAAGAATAGAAGGGCGACTCCCAGTTGTAGCAGCTTCCACATCTAGTACATGACATTTCAGGTCAAACATGGCAGCCGAAGCATACCTTTTCATCAACCCAATTAGCTGACTGTCACACGTTATAGGAACCATGATGCCACGTTCATCCATGAAGCTGAACTTTGATGTCTGCTTCGGCCATAATTCAACATGATTACGCAGAGCAGAAACCATACTAGATATAGTGCAGATCTGTGCAGGTGCTTCTTCCATCGTGAAACAATGGCTTCCATACCACTTGCCATTAGAGTCGTACCTATGGAGGACTACCATAACCAGGTAAGGGGGGTCCGCGCAGATTCCACTTAACAGAAAACTGTGGACAAAATTTGTTTGTCAGCGTTGGGCAAACAAACAATTTGAGGTTCAGTAGCCAGCTAGCAGTTGTAATTAGTGCGAATAGCAAAGAGAAGGGTAGCTTACCCGCTTGTAGATAGAACTTCTTCTTTATTGATAGTAGGATCTGCCATCCTCCGAGCTGCTCGGCTCGTCGGCGGTGGAGGCGGGCTAGAGCCTCGCAATGGCGGCTACGGTATGCGCCATTGGAGCTCGGGATCAGCGACTGGGCACAGCAACTGGCTGTAGCAACTTGGCGCCAGAAGTCAAATGTCCGAAGGGATCGTCCTGCCTGGAGGGTGGATTCCGACGCCGCCGGTGCTAGGGGAAAGCTGGGAATGGATTTGTGAAATTGGTCAATGCATCCAATCCACTTAGCTGCTCGATTTTCCTAAGAGGTTGCCGTGTTGGCGCCCGTGTCACAGACAGATAACCGACATGTGGGTCCCGACCGTCTACTTCACGGGGCGGTTTAACGGAATGTTTGTATTTGGCAGGGGTGAGATGAGTTTGCCTCGAAATGGCCCCTCTCAGTAGTTGGCGGCCCAACTTTTCGAAACACGGTGATTTCAGGCAACTTAGGTACCGACATGCGCTGGATTGCCAACTTTGGTACCGCAGACGAACAAGCCCCACGTGCGTAGCACCACGCTGTGGACGAAGAAGAGATCAGCCGGGTCGGTGTGCGAGGGGAAAGGGTAGGAGAGAGGGAGGATGGATGGTGAGAGGCAGCGAAGGAGAGAGAAAACACACAATTTGTTTTGGGTGCATAGGTCTTGAAATTTACTAGTACTAGCATAGTGTAGTACACTGTAAGGCCGCAGGAGTACCTCGTGTCAAAAACCCATCATAAATTTGCTCTGACATGGAACCGCCTTCAACTTCTCTTTGCTGTTGCCCTCTTGCCCTGCCAACGTTTTATTTTCTCAGCATGTGCAGTGCGTGGACAGAGGTGACCATATGTCTAAGCAAAAAAAAATATGTACTACTCCCGTATTGTGTAAAAAATTACACCTTAATAAGGCTCAGATGGTAAACGTATGACATATCATTACTATATAAAATTATAATTGGTAAAGCACAAAAAATTATAAATTTGATCAACATCTATAAAGTATGGGTGTATATTTGGTCCTTGTACTTTGTATCATCATGTGTAGAAGTCAAATATTATTAGCTACCTAACACTTGAAATTTTTGGTAATATGGTCTAGAGAAACGAGGGAGAAGATTCTAGTATGATGGAGAAGTGTGTTTTGAGAGGTTTATGCATAGTGCATTCATTGTGTTCAAGACTATCAATAGAATCTTCTAGATGCTAGAATGTAAAAGAAGATCCAACGGCTAGAAATGCTGGGATTCGCAAGTCTTGATCCAACCGTCAACATTCAAATTTATCCGTACACTATATAGTGGTAAGATAACATAAGATAAGATAATAGTAAGTTGCGCGTGCCCTGCACATGAGGCTCAGATAATAGACGTCTAGCATATCATCACTATATAAAATTATAATAGGTAAAGTGGAAAAATATAAATTTGATCAACATCTATAAAGTATGGGTGTATATTTGGTTCTTCTACTTTGTATCATTATCTGTATAAGTCAAAGATTATTAGCTACCTAACACTTGAAAATTTTGGTAACATGGTTTAGAGAAATGAGGGGGAAGATTCTAGTATGATGGAGACATGTGTTTTGAGAGGTTTATGCATAGTGCATTCATTGTGTTTAGTACTATCAATAGAATCTTCTAGATGCTAGAATGGAAAAGAAGATCCAATGGCTGGAAATGTACGGATTCGTGAGTCTCAATCAAACGGTCAATATCCAAAGCTATTCGTACACTATATAGTGGTAATATAAGATAAGATGTCTAAAAACATGGCTTGTGGCATTCAGATCCATACTCTTTAGACTGTCCTTACAGAAAGGAACAATCTCGTCGTCACTCGGAAATTAAGAAGGATATTTCCTGATATTTGGAAACTCACATCGATGTCATTGTTTACTACAAGAAGATGCACCCGTCTACCTCCAAAAAGACAATTAACTCAAGAGCAATCTATCGCATTTACTTGTAGCTCAAGTTTGATATAATTTCGTTAAATTATTAAGATGCAAAATCTTATCAAGAAGTTGAACTTGTTGTAAAAACTATCGGTGGTGGTTTGTGATATATTAAATCAGCCCCCAATGGTTACCTCCAAAAAACGTAAAACTTTCAATGCAACCTACAATTTACTTGTAGTTCAAAATTATCCTAATTTCAATAAATCGACATAAAATCAATTTCAAGTGGGCAAAGTTAGCTATAGGAATAAGTTTGAAAACTCATAAAATACGGGAATCATAAGTACAACATGAGGGTCCACTATATATGTCTGAAAGCTTGGATTGTGGCATTCAGGTCCATATCGTTCGGACTTTGTTTACGAAAATGAACAATAATCTCATCATCACTCGGAAAATTGAGAATGTTCTTTCCTAATAGTTGGGAACTCACACCAGCGGTACTGATTACTACAAGAAGAAGCATCCATCTACCTCCAAAGAGGCATTTAATTAAATAAAAATCTATCGCGCTTACTTGTAGCTCGAGTTTGAGCTAATTTTTCGTTAAATTGTCAAGATGAAAAATCTTAAGTAATCTATTGTCAAAACTCTCGGTTGTTTTCTGATATATTAACTGAGCCCCCAATGGGTACACCTCCAAAAGTTTTTTGTAATTCTTTAGAAGCAACCTACAATAATTTAGTTGTTGTAGTTCAAGTTTGACCAAATTTTGATAAATATAGGCATGGAATCATTCAAGGGGGGCAAAGTTAAATAGCTACATAGGGAGTTTGAAAACTCATAAAACATGGGAATCGTAAGTAAAACATGTTGGTCCACTTAATATGTATAAAAGCTTGACTTATGGCATTGAGATCCATATTCTTCAGACTTTCTTTACACAAAAGAACCATCTCGTCATCACTCGGAAAACTAAGGATTTTCTTTCCTCATAGTTAGAAACTCCACCGACGACATTGTTTACTAGAAGAAGATGCACCCATCTAGCTACAAAAATACATTTAATTCAAGAGCAATCTACCGCGCTTACTTGTAGCTCAAGTTTGATCTAATTTTTTAAATCGACAAGGAGTCAGTGAAGTGTGCAAAGTTTGCTAGGAATCTTGAACCTAGTACTAAAAACTTGGGCATTACATATAAGAAACTGTTGGTCCAGTTTGTGTGATAATTGGCGTGGTTTCTTTTTCTTTTAACTATGGTAGGTCTCGTAGGAGAGAGGTGCCTGAGAGTTAACACGATCGATGGAAGTACAACTTACATCAAGGACCTCATAAAAAATGAAAATTGCATCCAAGTCCATCCATTTAACACAATGACCCTAAAACTGAATAATGAAGTGTGTGTGTTTTGTGGTTTGCGCATACTAGCATTCATCATGCTAAAGACTATCAATAGAATCTTTCTTGATGCTACGGGAAAATAGAAGATCTAACGGTTAGCAATGTTTGGATTTGCTAGTCTTGATCCAGCGGTCAATGTTTGAAGTTAATTCGTACACTGTACAATGGTGGTATGGTATTGTGAGAGATAAGACAAGATAAAGATAAGATAAGAAGTACCGCGAATGGCCGATCTAATGGTTGGTCTCGTAGGAGCGAGGTGCTTGAGAGTTAAGACGGTCAGTGGAAGTACAAGTTACATCAAGGACCTCATAAAAAAATGGAAATTGCATCCAAGTCCATGCAAGCATTTAGCACAAGGACCCTGAAATTGAGCAATGAAGTGTGTGTTTTGAGGTTTACGCATACTAGCATCCATTGTGCTAAAGACTATTGGTATAATCTTTCTATATGCTAATAATGGAAAATATGATCCAACGGTTAGCAAAGTTTGGATTTGCCAATCTTGATCCAACGGTCAATGTTCAAAGTTTTGATTTGGCGGTCTTGATCCAACAGTCAATGTTAAAATGGGTTCAAAATTGCCTTCCCTCCCGATGTTTGGATGATCTTTTGGATAACCTTCCCTCCTGATGTTTGGGAAGCAAGTGAAAATTTCGAAAACCGGAAAAGTTGAAATTTTTGTGCCGCCAAGGACCAAAGTGGTTTCCTTCCTATGTACTCCTCCTCATCCCTACTCCACACCAACGCGCGGCTGCCGAGCACGCCAGAGACACAGAGCCGCCATACCAAGGCACACGTGCGCAGCGCTACGCTGTGGACAAGGGGAGAGAGATCAGCCGAACCGGTGCGTGAGGGAAAAGGGAAGGAGAGATGGAGCATAGGGAAGGAGAGAGAAAACACACGATTTGTTCTGTGTGCATAGGTCCTGAAATTTACTACTAGTAGAGTGTACACTGTAAGGCCGCAGGAGTACCTCGTGTTAGAAACCCATCATAACTTTGGTCTAACATGGAACCGCCTTCAACTTCTCTTTGCTGTTGCCCTCTTCCCCTGCCAACGTTTTATTCTCTCAGCATGTACATCGCATGGACAGAGGTGACCATATGTCTAAGCAAAGAAATATACTACTCCCGCATTGTGTAAAAAAGCATTAATAAGGCTCAGATAGTAAATCGTATGACATATCATCACTATATAAAATTACAATTGGTAAAGCACAAAAAATTATAAATTTGATCAACATCTATAGAGTATGGGTGTATAAGTGGAAACTATGAAGTATCTTTAAGCCTAAGGTGCACCTCAAGCTTGTGTGTTGACCATAGAGAATAGAAAAATCATTTCCCCGCTCTCCTTATTTCATGTGATCATTTTCAAAAGGGGTTCAAAATTTTCAAGAGGCAAAATCTTAGTAGCTAGAAGTCGAACAGTCTCAACGGGTATATTAATTGACCGCTCGATGGGTACCCCCAAAAGCTTTTTACATAAAACTTTCAAACCAAGCTACAATTTATTGCTTGTAGTTCAAATTTGACCTTTTATTTTGATACATCGACCTAAAGTCATTCAAAAAGTGGACAGGGTCAGCTAGGAACCTTGAAAACTCATAAAACATGGGAATTGTAAGTAAAACACATTGGTCCACCTAGCTAATATGTCTAGAAGCTTGGCTTATGGCATTGAGATCCATATTCTTCGGACTTTCGTTAGGAAAAGAATCATCTCGTCATCACTCAGAAAACTGAGAATTTTCTTTCCTGATTGTTGGAAATTCACACCGACAACATTGTTTACTACAAGAAGATGCACACATCTACCTCCAAAAAGACAATTAATTCAAGAGCAATCTATCACACTTATTTGTAGATAAAGTTTGATTTCATTTCATTAAATTGACAAGAAGTCACCGAAGTGTGTGAAGTTAGCTAGGAATCCTAGTACTAAAAACTTGGGGTATTACGTATAAGAATCCGTGGTCCAGTTTGTGTGATAATTGGGGCCGTTGCATTTTTGTTTAACCTTGGCAGGTCTCGTAGGAGCAAGGTGCTTGAGAGTTAACATGGTCGGTGGAAGTACGTACAAGTTACATCAAGGACCTCATAAACAATGAAAATTACATCCAAGTCCATGCATGCATTTTGCAAAGGACCCTGAAACTGAGCAATGAAGTACTATGTTTTGAGGTTTGCGCATACTAGCGTTCATCGTGCTAAACACTATCAGTAGAATCTTGCGAGATGCTAAGAATGGAAAAGAAGATTCAACGGTTAGCAATGTTGTTTGGATTTGTCAGTCTTGATCCAACTGTTAATGTTCAAAGTTAATCTCTGCACTATATGTAGTGGTATGGTATTGTAAGAGATTAGAGACAAGATAAATATAAGATAAGAAGTACTGTGAATGGCTGATCTAATGGTAGGTCTCATAAGAGGGAGGTGCTTGAGAGTTTACACGGTCGGTGGAAGTACAAGTTACATTAAAGACCTCATAAAAAATGAAAATTGCATCCACCAAGTCCGTGCATGTAGCACAAGGACCCTTAAACCAAGTAATGAAGTACTATGTGTTTTGAGGTTTGTGCATACTAGTGTTCATCGTGCTAAAGACTATCAGTAGAATCTTTCTAGATGCTAAGAATGGAAAAGAAGATCCAATGGTTAGCAATGTTTGGGTTTGCCAGTCTTGATCCAACGATCAATGTTCAAATAAGTTAATCCCTACACTATGTAGTGGTGGTATGCATGGTACTGTAAGAGATAAGAGACAAAGATAAAGGTAAGATAAGAAGTACTGCGAATGGCCGATCTAATGGTAGGTCTCGTAGGATGCGAGGTGCTTTGAGAGTTAACATAGTGGGTAGAATTACAATTTACATCAAGGACCTCATAAAAAATGAAAATTGCATCCAAGTCCATGAATTTTGCACAAGGACGACCCTGAAACTAAGCAATGAAGTGTGTGTTTTGAGCTAGAGGTTTACGAAAATTGCATCCAAGTCCATGCATTTAAAACAAGGACCCTAAAACTGAGCAATGAAGTGTGTGTTTTGAGGTTTGCGCATACTAGCATTCATCGTTCTCATCATGACTATTAGTAGAATCTTTTTAGATGCTAGGAATGGAAAAGAAGATCCAACAGTTAGCAAAATGTTTGGATTTGTGAGTCTTGATCCAACTTGTCGTGAAAACTCTCGTTGGATGGTTTCACATATATTAATTGTGACCCTCGATGGGTACCTCCAAAAGCTTTTTCGTAGAACTTTCATAGTAACCTAAACTTTACTTATACTAGTTCAAATCTGACCTATTTTCGATAAATCAACATAAAGTCATTCAAGTGGGTGGAGTTAGGTAGGCAGTTTTGAATTGGATCCATAGTACCAATCGTGACCGTTGGGCTGTTAGATCCAATGGTTCAGAGTAGTTGGATTCGTGTTGAGCAGTATCTAGAGCAAACTCCACCATGTTCTAGATAGTTATTATTAATATACTTAATGTATGCCTTTTTCTCTAACAAGACTATTGGTTAATATCAACTTAATGTTCGTTAAATCACATTTCATACAATATATACGAGTGTGGCACGTGCCTGTGTGTGTTTGTGTGTGTGTTTGCGTGTGTGTGTGTGTGTGCGTGTGAAAACTTTGGCTTGTGGCATTTATTTAGATCAATATTCTTCGGACTTCATTTACGGGAGAGAATGATCATGACATCACTCGGAAAATTGAGAATGTCCTTTCTTGGTAGTTGGAAACTCACACCGACGAGATTGTTTACTACAAGAGGATGCACCCATCTACCTCTAAAAAGACATTTAATTCAAGAGCAATCTATCATGCTTACTTGTAGCTCAAGTCTAACTTAATTTCATTAAATGGATGCAAAATCTTAGCAAGAAGTTGAACCTTACCTATATATCATCAAAACTCTTGGTAGTTTCCCATATATTAATTGACCCCTCCCCTTCGATATATATGGGTACCTCCAAGAGAGATCTTTTGTCAAACTTTCAAAGCAACCTACAATTTACTTGTGGAAGTTCAATTTGTACCTAATAATTTCAATAAATCAGCATAAAATCAATCAAGTGGGCAAAGTTAGCTAGGAAGTTTGAGAACTCATAAAACATAGGAAATCGTAAGTACAACATGTTGGTCCACAATATGTGTCTGAAAACTTGCCTCGTGTGTGTCATTCAGATCAATATTCTTCAGACTTGCTTTATGGGAAAGAACAATCTCATCATCACACTTGGAAAATTGAGAATGTTCTTTCCTGAGATAGTAGGAAACTCATAGTGATGGAATTGTTTACTACAACAAGATGCACCTATAGACCTCCGAAAAGACATTTTAATTCAAGAGCAATCTATATCGCGCTTACTTGTAGCTCAAGTTTGACCTAATTTCGTTAAATTGTCAAGATGCAAAATCTATCTTAGTAGGAAGTTAAACCTATTGTCAAAACTCTTGGTGTTTTGTGATATATTAATTGACCCCTCGATGGGTACCTCCAAAAGCTTTTTCGAAAAACTTTCAAAGCAACCTAAAATTTTCTTAGACACGAGGCTAGTAAATTTCTAAGCTACGTATAGTAAGGGCGTGTGTAGTGTCTAGAAGTAGCTATGAAAACTACTTTTGGTCCATCGTTTATAAATGAAGTGGGTCCATACAACCATGCTAAAAAGAAAAACAGACTGTTATCCACTGAATAGTGGGCCCTCCCAATTGATTCTCTTAGACATAAATCTAGCACTAGAATAACCTTGAAGAATCTTTTTGTTAGCACTATCCACTCAACTGTTAAGATATATGTTTAAGACTTGACACCGTGCTTTCTTTGATGTCTGGTGCCAATGGGCTCACTACCGTGCGTGGGGCCCCATTGTTATTAGTGGTCTAGTTATATCCTATAGCAGCCAACGGATGTTAGCTCTGACTCCTCTAGCTCTTTCTTCTCGATGAAGCCTCGACGCTCAGCTTTGAAGGATGGTTACGAGGGAAGTAGGTGCCTATGGTGACTTCGTCAAGCTCAAGCCCCCCACCGGACAGTCTGAAGACACAATCTTTTGGAGGTGCTCATAGGGTAGGATGTGCGTTCATGCATTCATAGGGGTGAGTGTGTGTATGCATTTGTGAGCGTGTGCGTTTTGTAGTGGATTTTCGCAAAAATGAGAGAGATGGGCCTTCCGTTTGTATTAAGTTTTGCTCAGTTTTCCCAAAGTAATTGTAATGGTCACTGGTGTCTAGGGTCTATGGGCTCACAACCGAGGGCCACATTATTAGTGGTTCAATTACATCCCATAGCAGCCAACGAATATGAGCTCCAACCCCCTAGCACTTCCTTCGCCATGAAGCCTCGGTACTCAAGTTTGAAGGATGGTTATGAGGGTAGTGAGAGGTGATGTTCCCGTCAATATATAGCGAGGTGCCTATGGTGACTTTGTCAAGCTCAAGCCTCAAGGGATCGGTGTCAAGATCTAGTATTTCTGAAGTGCTCATAGGTGTAGGGTGTGCGTACCTGCATTCATAGGGGTGAGTGTGTGTACGCATTTGTGAGCGTCTCCGTTTTGTAATGGGTTTTCGCAAAAAGAGAGGGGGGCCTTTGGTTTATTTATTTAGTTTTGATCTGTTTTCCAAAAGTACTCCATGTAATGCAAGTCAAACTAGGTGAATGATGTTTGGGGGCCCACGGGCTCTCTAGCGCGGGCCCCAATTATCACTGGTCGAGTTAAATCCAATACGGACTAGTAGCCAGCGAATGTGAGGACTGGCTCCCCTACCTCTTCCTTCTCCATGAAGCTTCTGCGCTAGGCTTTGGAGGCGTGCTCTTTTTTCGAGCAATGTCGGCGGATTCAGTCATGCCGGTCCGGCGAACAAGAGGGGATCTTGATGCGCAAGGCGGCCAGGTTAGGGTAAGTACGCCAGAGTTCACGATCTCAGTTTATTTTCTCGAATTCAGCTTATGGGTTCTCTCCTTTTGGGGTTTTTCTCTATTCTGCCCGTCTCGAACGACGATGGTAAACACGGAGTGGTACAACATCATTATCGATGCGGATCTCCAGCTCTGCTGCAACTGCGCCCTAGCGCCCAGTCGCCGCGTCTCGTTCGAGGGAACGAACTTCGGCCGCAGGTTCTTGGGTTGCAACTACGAATGTGAGCGTTGCACATTTGTCCACTTGGTAGATCTACCGCACTCACTTTCGCTGCAGCGCGCGATGATGTCGTTGTGGTTACAGCTCGAGATCCACGATGACCTCGAAGAGGAGGAGCAGGAGCGCCAACAGATGCATGCCGAGGAGATGGCTGCAGAGTGAACGGATGTCTCCAACTCACTGCACTCAGTCATAAATAGGATAGATGCTCTTAGATTTGGGTAATTAGCGCTAGACATTAGGTTCTTAACCAAGTATGGTCTGCAATCTAGATATTTAGCATGCTCATGATGCTTTTGGTGGCTAGCTGTAGATTCCACTAATAATTAAGTAATCCCCTTTTGTTTACTAGTACTCACCATCTCATAGTACTGCCACGTTAAATTACACTAGGTTAATTAATATGGGAGTAGTTGACAGTCTGCTTATAGCCCTTCTGGAGTTTGTGGTTACTACTAATTGATCTAGTTTATGTGTTACTGGTATCTCTATCTATATATGAGTATCGCTACATTTTTTGCACATTTGTGCACCTCCCCCATCGTGCACCTTCTTTACCCAGCAGCGTCTACCTTTCCATCGCATCAGTGCAATCTCCGGTGAGTCCGCAACCATCCTGATGGTTGTTTAGGTGATTGCTATTTGAAATAGTAGATCTCACATTAGGAATGTGGGATCACCATGGATGTAGCCATGGAATTAGTTATAAGGTCCACTGAAAATAGGTAAGTATATGTTGCCAAGAAGAGTCTTTTGAGGATGGGAAGCTTGCCCCTGGCTTTATTTCACAGAACGGTCCTCTGCTGAACAATGCAGATGTAATTTGCTGCATATCATTCATAAATAAATTGTTATTTGCTGGTGTCCTGCATTGCTGAGTTCCTTAAATTATATTGTTCGTTAAAGGGAAACACGCCCAATCCTTGGCATCAGATTAATGGACGTATCCTTCTTTGCATTGCAAAGTTGATGTGTTCTTTCCTAAAATTTAGTGGTTTTACTGCATTTCATTTAGCATCATGCGCATGTCCCACCCGTGGAGGAGGCATTATCGAGTGACAAGTGTTTTTATGTATCCAGCTGCTTTGCTGGAATTTTAGTAACCTATACTTTGTCCCCGAAAACATTTTTTTCAATAAAGAGTGCTTTATTACTTAAAATGTCCCCTAAAATATACTGATCATTTTTGTTGCATCATGATTTGCAGAAATGAAGTCATTCTGATCTGTTGCCACTTATTACTAAGGCCAGGACTGCTCATGTGCTAGCTAAGTAGGCAAACCCTGAAGTACGACCCTTTTCATGTCGGTTTTGTTTCCCATGTTTGGGAAATATGCCTCTATTGTTCTTTGCCATTTGCGGTACCACTGTGGAGCTTGCACGATGTGTGCAGCTAAATCTTGATTGTTAAACGAGAATTTGGTTTATTTTTTTTGAAATGAGAATCTGGTTTAATTTTGAATTTGTTATCTGCAGTTTCCACCTTACTCATATTGCTCATGGCGTAATGGTGCTGGTCACTACAAGGATTTGACAATTGCCCGTCTCCGAGAGAAATACAAAGCTCATAGACACATGATTTCATGCCTTCAAGAGAAAGTGAAACACCAGGACGCACAGATTAGGCGTCTGAAGGAAGAAGTGTCCACATCCACTAAGCGGATAGCTAATTTGACTGTAGGATGGAATACATCAATTTCAGTTGCTCATGATGTTGTTGTTGATTTTCAAAAGTTCATGGCTGACAACTTAGTCCCCGAGTTGCCTGATGTGGATGGCGACGAGCTGATTGGCCAGGTGTACGGCCAGATCTTGGAACAGGTGGGAGTGCGAGCTGACAATCTTTTCAATTCGACTCTAGAAGTAGATGAGACCTTGACAGATATTCGAGATTCTCCATGCCCATACAGTCCTGATCCTGCAAAAGATGAGGAAATTTGTAAACCATATTGACTGCTCTACTTTCATTTTTGAAGGGTTTGGGTCTCTTGTGAGGATGACTGTTTGTTAAGTCAGGTACTATAACTGTTTTTTTTGCTCTGCTGGTGTATGGTGTCCATGAATCTATATATTTGATGTACTATTATGACATATATATTGGACCTAGATTTATGTGACTATATTTGGCAACAACAGTCATCTTATTCGAACTTGCGGTGGTTTTTTATCTTTCAATTTTTTTCCTTCTGAGATCTGTTAATGATGATGTTAATGCTAGTTGCGAGTGATTTGTTAGCATGTTTCTAGTAGTAAACCAAAACTTGTAGTTGTAGATTGTGGAATTTCAGGTCGATGGTTGCTACTACTAATACAGCCGTGGTTTCCCCTAAAAACGGCGGGGTTCACAAAAAAATAAAAAAATAGTGGGGCGAAAGTTAGTTTCGAGTTTCAGGTAGCTCAGTCATGTGCCCCTCGAGCCCATCATCATCTTCTCCGCCTGGCTGCCCTCCCTCGACCGGACCGTCCCCGCCGCTCCACTATTGACCACCACCGCACCGCCGTTTGCTGTTATGTACGTCCCCAACCTCCAGCCATTACTTGCTTTCTGAAGGATAGAATGCATTTATTTTTGGGCATTGCGAGCTAAATAAGCTCGTGGCGTTTACAGGAAATGGAATCAGTGTTGGCGGATGCATTTGCTGCGTCGGCGGATGCTTGTAAAGCAGAGGTGGATACTGAAGTAGCACCAGCGGATACATGTGAAGCGGATGCGGAGGCCGATGCTTGTACCTCATCGGAGTCTTGGGAAATGTTGAGTGATGCTTGGAAAGCGGTGGAGGCACAGTCAAAATCCTCGTCGACTGTTGCTGGAACAAATTGGCTATGTTGGCTGCCGCTGCCAAAGCGACGGCTGTGTGGAATGCTAGGAATGCATCCGCTCGTGGTTGTGCTTCTTCAGCGTCAACGGTTGCGGCTCTTCATTCGTCGGTAGCGTCTGCTCCATCTGCTCAGAACTTGTCGACCCCATTGTAAGTTCTGCATTAGATTTTGTCTCCCTGACTTCCTCTCTCTTTTGTGTATTCTGCTCCAGGGTTTTTTCTGGATGCAGTGGATATTAGTTTAAACTAGTAGTACTAGGAATATAAAAATCTATTTAATCACAAACTAGTGATCCGAGTGGGATGAAACTTTCACAGGATTCAAACCTAGGCACCGATGATTTACAGATTTTTTGTCATTTTTTTTGAATAGTTTTACTTTCTAGTTCAAAATCTGAACTACTGTCATACGTTTGATCTAAGATGGAAGGTGGATCCTTGGGCAAGTCACCGTGACTTGGGTTCACCAAGTCACTGAAGCTGCGTCTATTTTTTCTCCTCTTCTTTATGATAAACCAGAAAATTTAGGCGGGGGCCTTTCTGTCCTCCCCGCTGACCAAAAAAAAGTTCTTCATTCCCTTTGTCCCAAATCTGACATGCTGAAGCATTTTGCGGTGCTTTCATACTACTATGATTGATTCGTTGTGCTGTTTAGGTAATTTTGTTGATAGACTCTGCTTTTTAGGTAGTTTTTCAGATGGGTGCAGTTTAGGAAATTTCAATGATAAATTTTCCTGTCAAAATGTGTGATGCATTGTGATGTTTACTTAATTATTTTTTAGGGTTGTGCATTGTGCATTGTGTTGTTTACTTAATTATGATGATGCACTTGTGCTATTTGCATCATCCTACCAGCTTCGGTGGAAGAACATATGCAACAGTCAACGACTTGCTAGGCGATGTATTTGGTCAGATTATTGGCAGGCTTCCTCCACACCCATCCTGCATACTGAGGGCATCAATCACCCAATGTTGGATGGACTTCATGGGAAGCAATGATTTCAAAAGGCTAACCTTGTCACACAACAAAGGAATGTTGTTACTTGGGTTTTTCACCAATAGCTCCGAGGACACTCGATTCTTAATAGATCATAATCTTGACCAATCCATCTTCCAGAAGCTGAACAGGCTGGTGGAAGTACATAAAGCCTACAAACCATATGTACTCGGATGTCGCAATGGTAGGGTGCTACTTCATTATCTGCAAGGGTCTAACATGATAAAGGCCTGGGATCCAATGTGTGGAAGTGAAACAGTGATACCAGAACCACCAATTTGGCGGAGACGTGAGTATGATAGCGGCACAATTCTCTGTTCGAGAAATCATGGGTAATTGTCTTCACACTGTTGCAGCAATTTCTGGGTTGTTTGGATAGTAACCAATGGTAACCAAGCACTGGTGCAGAGGTACTCGTCAGAGTTAGGAAAATGGGAGGACTGGATTGAACCTGCTGAGATGCTGGCTAAGATTGATCGCATGCCGTCAACTCTCATAGGGGACATTTTGTACTAGCCAACAATGAACTATAGATATATAATTGCCTTCGACAACAAAACTATGTTATATTGAGTTCCCCGTGAGACATATGAAATTTCTAGACGCAATTTTGTCATCGCTAAGGGGCATAATGGAGATGTTGCCCTTCGGTTATAAGAGACTTCAGTCTAAACATGTGGTCCAGTGCAAGATCATCAACACGCAAATGGGAAGCTTGGGTGCCTCATATAAAGGTTGAATTGGATATTCTCCTTGGCCTTGATAAATGATGGGCATATGGTGGGAAAGATGCAGTAACGTTACTCTACACATTTGAGGATAGAGAAATGGTGGTTATATGGACGAAGGAGGGAGTATTCGAATTAGATCTCAACAGCATGAAGTCTAAGAAGTTCAGATCTCGTAAACGTTGGTGTACTTTACATCCCTACATTTTGACACCTGGTTAGTGTAGTAACTCATGTGCAACCCTTGCATTTTTGTACACATATGATTTTGTTGATCATTTTGTTCATTTCCTTCAGCAACCGACATTATTCGGAGTGCTAAATCAAAGAAACGAAAAGGAAGTCATGTCAGCAACACAACCTATTCAGATTGCAACATCAAGGAGATGAAAATAACACTCGGATGAACAAGCAAGGCTTGTTTGGGCAAGCATGTGTTTGCCCGAGTTGTGTTATTTAGAGCTACAGTCTGATATTTGTTTGTTTTGGTAGCTGATGGAACTATGGTGGCACCTTTGTTTTTGTTGCAGTCACAGCGGGAGGGGCTAGAATATTAGAGTTGTTTGTTCATTTTGGGGGCCTATATGTGTCTAGTAAAATATTGTTTTATATGATGAAATGGTGTTCTCTATATAGTAGTGTATGCGTGATGAAATCTTGTTTTATTTGTTCTACATATACTTTAGCTGGTCTTTGTGTTTTGATAGTATGCTGTAGTAGGAGTATTTGTTTCGCAACAGACTTTTTATTTGATCTGAATTAGTACTACCATTTAGTTAGTGCTTCCTGTAGAAGAGTCTGTGCCGACACCTAAATAAGTAGTAGACCTTGGTTGCACACCATTTTCACATGCTTGTATCAGAGCTACTTCAGACATTTGTTTGTTGTTATGTTAAACAAATATTATTGTATCAGAGATCTGCATTTTCATACGCGTGGTAGATAATCACTCTCTCTGACTTGGATCCCTGAAATAGAGGGAGAACAACCTATTTTTTTAATTATTCTTTGGACAATCTCTAAATTCAAAATCACTGTCAACTTCCAAAACCTACCGCCTACCCTATTTGAATCGGATGCATGAGTTGATGTGAGTCTCGCCTTAAATTCCTGACCAGATGGCATTCAAACTACACAACCTTTTTTCTAGTAATAAAAACTTGGCTGGCATCCAAATTCAAAATCGTAATCGAGCGGGAAAATAACCCACCGACCCCAAAGCATTTCACACCCCCTTTGTTTCAAACATTTTCAGGCAAAATCACCCATCGAGGTAGTACCATTTTTATATTATTACATGGACCCTAGACAAATTTAAAATCTGAGTCAAGCGCAAAATTTACCGCCTATGCTGTGTGAACGGAAGGTAGCCAAGTTTCTGTGCAAAAAAATGTTTATGGATGATCAGTTGATGTGACTCTCAGCCTTGAATTCCTGGACATATAGCGTACGGTATACTACCTTTTTTCTATTAGTAGATGGAGGCTAGCCAAGTTCAAAATCTTAATCGAGCGGCAAAATCACCCACCTACCAAGCATTTCCCGCCCCACCGTTTCAAAAACTTTGAGCCAAAATATCCCACCGGCTAGGGGAGTACCATTTTTCTATTATTATTATTAGATGGGCGCAAGCCGAATTTAAATTCTCAATCGAGCAGCAAAACCACACACCGAGCTTCAAGCATTTCGCGCCCTTCCGTTTCAAAAACTTTAGAATTTAAAATTCCAAATCTACCCATTATTCAGACGACAAATGGGCATGCTAAAGTCGGTAGCTCGGGTGCACGATCGTAATTATTTTTTCTGCTCACCTCTATGGTCCCAATTCCCCCAGTTTTTCCCGCCGGCCCTCCCAAAAATCCCAAGCTCCTCTATCCCCTCCACAACCACCGCGCGCACCGGCGTGAGTTGCGGTCTCGTGCACCGCCGCGCAGCCGCTTCACCGATGCTCACCCACCAGATCTAGGAGTTGCGGTGTCATTCACCATGCCGATGGCGTCATTGACCTCCCAAACTCTGATTCCTCACCGCCGAAAGCTACCCGACCGAACCGGATTTGCTTCACCGGTGTCCATCGGGCGTGATCTTGTTCAAAGAGTTCCATGTCCACCGCTCCAGACCAGATGCACGTCCGTCGCAGTTCACTGCACCGGATATGCCTCAGCGACGCTCTCGTCCACCGCTTTCAAGCCGGCATCAACCTCCCAAGATCTGCTTCCCCGGCGCCAACAGCCACCGTAACCGCAGCACCCTCGGTGACCTGGATGTCACTCGCACGATACTGATGATGCTTAGGCGCCTCTCCGACCAAGGGTAACCAAATCTTCAACCCGTTTTTGTTTTGTCAGCGGTATAGCAGGTTCAAGCCTGTCGCAGTGAACTGCATTTTTGTAGTCGTGCTAGTACATACAAGTCACTAGGCATGCCTGTTCTTCATGCTAGTACATACAATGTCATTAGACATGTTGGTTTGCATTCGCTTCTCTACAAATATCAAGTCATGCACATGTCTATTATTTTGTCATGCACATGTTCTTATCTTAGCTGCTCCGTAGACCAGTAAATGCCTGCTATTGTGTAGTTCTTGGAAAATGTAATGTCAGTGGAAAATATTAGTGTGGATTCCCTGATACGCAGTTACTGACTCTATCTGGTTAATCCTGAGCTAAGTTCTTGCTACTATTTCCTCCCTGGCATCGTTCTACTATCCCGTGGTACCCGTTCAAACTCTTCGTACTAGTTCGATTATAATTTTTTTGTTGCCATCTGGTTCTTCAAAAGCTGCAAACACTTACTATTTTCGTTTTCTTTGCGTAGAGCTCAAAAAGGCAACACTAAACATGTTGGTTTGCAGAGCCTACAGGTCCACCAGCGATGCCATTATATATTTTATGTATCCTGGTGCTGGTTCGTCCTAATCAACGGCATAATTATTCTTTACTGTATAGTTCATTCGTGTTTTCCATTCCTGCTCAACAAGTTCTGGTATAATGCGGTTATAATTTCTATGTGGTTCATTCTTATCTATGATAGTAACTACATGTCATTGTGTAGCTCACCGCAAATTCCGAGTCACGCAATGTCTCTTGCATTCCAGGAGATACCACTGCTTCCATATATATTTGTTGAAATGACCTGGCTAGTTTATACTGAAATTCTAAGAAACACTTTGTTTGATTGCTCATTTCATTGTTGGCATACTTGTCTAATGCTTGTTTGTCCTTTTCTACAGGTTCACAAGCCACACCATTATATCTCGTATCTGGTTCTGGTTCGTCCAAGGCAACGACATAACTATCTTCTACTATATAGTTCATTCATGGTTTGCGTTCCTGCTCTACAAGTTTGTATTATGAAGTTATAATTCCTATCTGGTTAATTCTTAGCTATGAGTAGTTTGTCTTTTTTGCTGTATTAACTTGTTATTAGTTAGTTTCAGACTGCAATTATTGCTATCGCCACCAAAGAGGGGACTGCAAGATCATATCTGAAGGTGGTTTTCCAATGTAGCTATCACACTCAAAGGGAGATGTAGTTGTTGGATTGAGAAAGCAAATTGAGGACTCTGCTATCAACTCGATTCACAACTGAAGTGCTGAATTTTCTTCCCCTTTTGTTCATATTTTGTAATATTTTTAAGAAGTTTGCAGCTGATGTAATATCTAGATAACTCGCATATGCCACGTAGGCATTTATTTGACGCCGTCCACGCATGGCGGTACCATAACTGCGCTAGCCAGGTTGATCAGGTTTCAGAATTACCGATACTGTAACGGTAGCTGGCCAAGCAGTAACATGACAAAACAATGACAGACCAAAACAACAACGGTAACTGGCTAAAACAACAACATGCCAAAATAGTAATAGACCGAAATAGTAACTAATCGGAACAGTAACATGCCAAAACAGTAACAAGCCAAAACAGTAACAGACCAAAACACTAACATGCAAAACAGTAGCAGGCCAAAACACCAGCAGACCAGAACAGTGGCAATCCAACACAGTAACATGCCAGAATACTAACAGGCCAGAACAGTAACATGCCTAAATATTAATAGGCCAGAACAGGGGCAACCATCACAGTAACGGGCTAGAACAGTAAAGGGCCACAATAGTAACGGACATGAATAGTAGACGGCCAGAATAGTAACGAGCTAGAATAGTAAAAGGCCAGAACAATATCGGACCTCTCGAAAGTGGGCCGTTCGTAGGCGGCCCATGATGAGCTGTGACAACAGTGATAGGCTTACTGTGGGCTTTAACAGTATCGGACCTACTTGACGCAGCCTGTTAACGGGCCGCATAATATTCGAAAAGTGTGGGCTTTTGTAGGCCGAAATAGTAACGGCCTGACATTCACGGGCCGTTGTTGGCCCCATCTTTTGGGCCCATTTCAAACCTTGTTTAACATCCCAAATTTTTCCAAATTTTGGAATGTTGAAAATTATAAGATAGGTTATCGAATTTGTGAAGGAACTAAAACTTTTACTGATTTGTTTAATTTTTCTTTGCCTTGTTCAAACATAATGAATTTCTGTTGGAAGATTTTAACGAACCTAACGTTGGTGTTTGATCTTGTTGCAGTTGAATATTTTTCCAACCATGTTTAAAATTTAAGAGGGAAATAATATGACTTTCCAAAATTTATAAGGAACATATTGGAGAAATGTTCCATTTTGGATTTATTGGATGTTATTACATTTTGGATTTTAACATATGTAAATCCATTTCCAAATAAGGAATAAAAGAAAAGAGAAAAGACTAATTTGGTTCCTACAAAATGTATAGGAAATAATTTAGACCAATTTGAAAACCCTAAATAGAAGTTACAAAAGAGATGGGAAATAGAAGAAAAAATAACATGAGAATATGACCAACCGGTGACATCCCTCTCCCCATGTTTTGTTTTTATCTCCATTCTCGTATTCTTCTTGGGCCACATGGCATTCCATGGCCCATCTACTCGATCCACTCGATCCGTTCATCTTCCACCTATAGAACGTGACTGAACATGAAACTCCACATAAGGACTTCCATGGTTGTACCTTCCCCTCTCAATTCCACCGATTGGAGTGACTATTTCTCTTTGGATTAAACACGAAAGTTACTCCCCATTGAGCCATGTTTCCATTCTGGGTATTAAAACCCCACCTCGGTGCATCTTAAATTGGTAGTAGTGGTCATCATTGCCGAAGCTGAACAGGGACGGAAATCAGCTCACCTCCTTGATGCCCCCTCGTCCAAATCCGTCCCATGCTATAAAAAGATCCCAGGATCCACCCCTCATCGAACTCATCACTCCATATCACCACGCCCAAGCGCTACCTCTCCTCCGAACGGATTTTGTCGTCAAAATTCTGACAGCCATTGGACGCCATCATCGTTTTCTCCGGTATAGAGGAAACCATCCCTCTACTATTCTCCTATTCTTCTTACTATCTTTGTGAGAATCTCTCTGCCCCTTCTAATCTCCCGATTTCCGCAGCTGACCCTCCCGAAGGGAGTACCCGACGGCTACCCGACCTCAGTCTCAAGATTGTTGATAGTCTGTACATAGCCATGGCATGTACGGCATGTACGCCTACGCCCCAACAAGCAGAGGCAGGACCAACCAAATTCAACTTCAGATTCACCTTCAATCTCTTCACCTCGTAGACCAGAAATCAGATCAATAATATCCTCCTAGTCTATACGTGAGTTCAAGACATACTAGTAGAGCTGGTCACCACCGTACACCAATACTGAACTTTTTCCTATGTGAGTTCTTCTCTTCCTCCCTATCTCATCTGTTAGATCTTCATCCAACGGCTGATTTTAAGATCACTTAACTGAAAGTGTATAAGCCAATAGAATCCCGCCAATTGTCAAGTCATTGCTATTTTCGGACATTTTGGACAGAAAAACGTAGAAACTTCAAAAATTCGTAACTTTCAAACCACTCGTCTAAAAATTACAAACTTTATGTCTATGGATTCAGAAAAATGAGGAAATGCAATGGAACAATAATTTGGTACTTTTAGTTCCGTTAAAGCCATTGTTTTTGCAGAACTATTTGTAGAGTAAATTGGCTATAAAAAATGTTCTATAATTTATTTTTGGGTGAATCTTTTTGCTATGGATTGAAAATTGAACCCTCTGTCCAGTAAGACCAAAATATAAATTTAGTTGACTATACATAATAACATGGAAATTATTTAAGTAAGATGGCCTTTTCAAGTGCTAGAAAATATTGCTAATTGTTATAATTCACAAATGGTTGCATTTGTAATCTTACAAATATAAAATGTTCAGAAAGCACTTAGTAATGTTCAAAACATTATTATAACAATTTGTACAATAAAAATTACCATCTTACATGCTTGCATATTTTGCATGATTTTTGTATTGCCATTAGTATTGATTTTGTGCTTGCTTTGTCTTGGCTGTTTTGTTTAATAGATTGTGTGGATTATCAAGTGTGTTACTCCGAAGAGTGTACCAACACGAAAAACTACTAAGGCAAGTGGCACTATCATCCATGTCCTACTATTTTCATTACACTTAGTGGAATTTTTGTAGTATGCATGATAGGACTACTATGTTACTATGCTATGCTATGCTATGTCCTATTAGGATATCCTTTATATCTTCCTTAGTGGAAACACCGTAGTTGTAGTGTGCTTAGCCCTGCTATAGCTTCAGGGTGGATATCATGGTATGATTATATGGAGTATTGGAAAATATATGTTTTCTCTAATAAAACAAGTACTCGATGAATCCCTGGGTGGAATGTGGATACTTAGTTGTGAATAAGGTGGCCACGAAGGGAACCATATCTATGGCTATCTCTCCCGTGTGTGCACTAGAAGAATACCACCCAGGAACTTAGAGATTGAACATGTTTCTGGTATAGTGGCTTCCATGTACAGCCACATGCTAAATGGGCTCTGGCTTAGTCAATTACATAGTGGAAGACCCTTGCATTGGTAACTCTTCAGGTTAACTTGAATTATGTATTGGAAGTATATCCTTGCATTGGTGCCTGGTAGACGTGTTGGCATTATGTATTGGGAGGACTTCTATGGAAAGACTTTGTCACATTCTCGATCTGCCGGTACTCCATCTTGGTGTGTACTAATCCAGCGGCCACTGGTGGCGACAAGACGAGATTGTGTCATGTGGGTAAAGTGTACTACTTCTGCAGAAGATCAAATTCTAAGTACTTAGCCGTGTCCCCGGTTACGGACAACTCTGAGCAACTAAGGCCTGAAGCTATGGAAGATCTCGACATTCCAATTTCTCAAAGTAAAACTTGATGGTGTCAACAAGGGAGTAGAAGCACTTGGAGTTTGCCAAGGAGTTTACAAAGTTGTTGAAAGATCAAAACTATTTTGCAAAGTTAGGATAAAACCATATTGCTTTCTGCAAATAAGCCTAAGCTCTACTTAGCCAAGTATGCATGTAGTGATAGTCCAACTTATATTCACAAACTAGTAACACTTGCCAATACATTCAAAGTATTGACTCTCTTTGGCTACAACCTATCATGTCGCAGGTATATTATTTTGATGAGTGAGGAACGATGATAGGATTACGAGTCTGCACTCAACATGTTTGCCTGTGGCACATGAAGATGAAGGACTCCATGCTTTACTTGTATTCTGCTTCTTTGTAATAAGATAGCCTATGGCTATGAGTTTGTAATAAAGTATTCATATTTTGGATCATGCGATGTAATATGACCTTTGTATCTTGATATTATATATTAAACTATGGGTGCTAGCTATTCGATCCAGGGACTAGCACTGTAATCGCAGGGATTCAAACCAAGCCGGGTTCGGACTGTTACACCTTGTCAGACGAAACAGTAACAAGTCGTAATCTTATTGGGCTTTCTTGATGGGCTGACCCACTTAATTATGAGCAGGCCTTGGCTGGGCCTGGCTTCTACCATGGTTTTCGTGGCCGTTAATAGCGACAACTAGTGAAAGAATATTTCATGATTTCCCAGGTTTTGTGTGTTAGATAACAACACCATGGATTATTCTAATGTGCACTAAGTGTTGCAGGAAGTTTTGAGAGTTTTTGGGGCCGGATTATCCGCCCCCTTCATGGGCCGGATAATCCGGCTAGACCACCTTGGGCAAGGTTGGCTCTGCGCAAGTCTCTGTCTGGGGGCGGATTTTCCCCCGAAACATGCCGGCTCTAGGGCGGAGTTTTCCCCAGGCCGGAGAATCCGGCCCTCTGGTTTGGGCGGATAATCCGGCCCCAGGGAAATCGCCCAAGTGAGCTCCTGCGCAAGCTTTTGTCTAGGGGCGGAATTTCCCCCGGATATTCTGTCTGGGGCGGATTTTCCAAGCCGTCAGATAATCCGGCCTTTCCCTAGGCCGGATAATCCGGTCCCCAGAAGAAAGTGTGAAGGGCAAGTCTGCGTGAGCTTCTGTTCGTGGCCGGTTTTTGGTACCGGATAATCCGAGTCTAGGGCGGAGTTTTCCCGAGGTCAGATAATCCGACCCCCACTTGGGCCGGATAATCAGGCCCTCAAAGGCTCCAACGGCTTGGTTTTGGAAGGGGTATAAATATCCCTTCTTCCCCAACGAGCATAACTCTTGATTCATTCGAAATTGTGCAGACCCTTTGCAAGAGCTCCCATTCTAGATCCCACTTCAACCACCCGTAGGCTCGATCTTTGGGGGAATTGAAGGAGGAGAGGATCATCATCGTCATGACGAATTATGGCATCTCGCTAAAACCACTACTAGAAAATCGCTATGTTTTTGTGCATCGCATCATCATGACTACATGCTCATGTCATCATGCCACATTGCATTTGAGCATCGTCATGTCATCATGCCTCTTTGTGCCTAAAACTATTTTCTAAAAGGCTATCTTTGTTTTCTAAATACCCCTTGTCTTTATTTCAAATTATAAAACCGGTCCTTTCGAATATTTTGTTTTGTCTAAAAACCATTTGCAAAAGTAAGTCTAAAATGAAACAAATAAATAAAATAAAAATGTTTTTTTATTAACTGGAGGAGGCAGCCGGCCAGGCCAAAAGGCCCAGCCAGCCAGCCTACAACACCAGGCCCAACTAACCCCAAGCTCAAACCCTAATCCATCCCTCACCACCAGACCCCGCCGCCACCAACCCTCCACGCGACCCGTGCCAGTAGTGCGCGTGTGTCCCACTCTCCACCACTGAAGGGCCGGCCCCACTACCACCTACCCCCAAGAACGACGCACACCCACCCTGCACTTCTCTCTCTCTCTCTCGATCTCGTACTGACGCTATCCCGCGACCCCACCCACCCCGTCGCTACCTGACACCGACACCCTAACCCCACCCTTCGTCCTAACGCGGTCACAACACGACGCCCGCTCCCCTTTGTTCCCAGTGCCCCAACCTCGACCCCGTCTTCCTCCCTCGATCCCACCTACCCCCACCGCTCCTCCACCTCGTTCAGCATGCGCCCTGTGGATCCTTACCCGCCGTCGAGCCAGGGCCGCCACCTCCTTTGCGAGCCGCGGGAGCACCGCCAGTGCCACGGCAGAGGGCCTCCATGAGCCGCTTCCGCCGCCCTACCTCACCTCCATGCCACCTCAGGCCACCATCGTGCGTCCCTCTCCGAGCCGTTCGAGCGCCTCGCCCCTGCGCTGGCCCGCTGCAGCCGCAGCAACCCTCGCCGTGTGGTGCCCCGCCGCCAGCGCGAGCCCGTCCTCGACCCTGTCGCCCCGCGCCGGCCGCTGCTTGCCGCTGCCGGATCCCGAGCGCCGTGAGTCCCGGCCATCCTCTGCCCTTCTTCCAGCGCGTCGCAGGCCTCCGCCGCCCCGTCCTGCGGAGCTTCTACGTCCGCCACCAAGAACCACTGCAACACCTGGATCCGATGCCCGCTGCTCTCGGCCGCGCAGCTTCGCCCCTGGACCTCACCTCGACCCAAGCCTGCCGTCGCCGCCTACAAGACCTCGCCGGGCCGCTCTGCCTCGAAGCCCGGTTGCCTCTGTGCGCCCCCTCTCGCAGAGCCACCGCCGCGGTCGACGCCGAGCCGCCCTGCCGCCGTGGTTGGCCCTTGCCGTCCCCACCCCGTCTGCCCCAACTCAGCCCCGCAGAGGCCGCGTGGACGCCGCCCACGGTCCTCTGATCCCAACATGTCGCGCTGTGTATTCTGTTGGTGTTTACCAAAGTGAAGAACTGCTTCTGAAGATGTACTGCTGCAGAGATGTGGTGATGTTGAGTATGTGGTACTGTGTCTCCTGCGAGATTTGTGCGTGTAGTGAAAGATTCCTTCAAGGAAGCGACAAGGAGTGTCACTGTAGTTTTGGTGATGCTTGTGCTGTGGAGGTGTTGCCTCGGTGGACATGCCTTGGTACTACGGCAGCTCAGAGTCCATCGCCAAGATCTTCCGGAAAGAAACCAACGCCAAGTTTGGGGACGACAAGATTGTCTTGTCGACAAGACCAATCCGATGCCACATCCCAAGATCTTCTTACCACATTCCAAGACCGTCGACACGGATCCGATGGCCGAGACCTCGAGCGCCGACACGGATCTGAAGACCGAACCCGAAGACCACCGATGCGACAAGTACTCCTTCCCGGATGCGAGACCCGGATCCGAAGACCGCCAAGATCGCCACCGGAACGCCAAGTTCTTCATCCCAGAACGCCAAGCTCTCCTTCTGTTGTTCGACACCGATCCCGGATCCGAAGACCAAACCCCGAAACCCCGGAACCCAAGATCTTCCGAACCTAGATGTGTGCCCTAAGCCTTTATTTTTATAATATGACATTATCAACTTTCACATATTAAATTGTTCATGCATGCATACATATTTTGTGGGTGCAGGTTATTTTGTCGACTCACCTGATAATTAAATATGGAGCGCATATGCGGGTTTTTCTAGTCTTATATTGGCTCCATTTAAATTTGTGTAGCGAACCGATGCCATATTTGCCTTGTTAAGACAACATTTAAATTGCGGGGTATCTAAATAACTGGAACCTATTAATTAATTGTCGGGACCCAGGTTCCGCTTAATACTGCCTAATTGCACCGCATCTGCATCATATCATAATCATGCCGGATCTTCTGCTGTAGTATTAAATATTGCATCCGGTGTTTCTTCTAGTGTTTGCTTCTTCGCGGATTAGGCCGATGAGTTGATGCGAGTATCGATAAGTTCTCCGGATATGATCCTTCGGCGGTGTTTCCTAGGCGAGCATCTCTCCCCCTTCTACCTATTTTGCATTTATAGTCTTTATTTCCTCCTGTTGATCTATTGCTATCCGTGTCGCGATGCTTTAGTTTCCGTACACCAGTTATATCCCGTGCAGCCTCTATATTGCCTTGGACACCTCCTATTACCTGTGTTTGGTAGATAGCTGGCCTTGCGAGTCGTAGTTGCTTGCTCAGGTGCGATCTCGTGTTGTCAAGTACCACGGTTGTTGGAATGCTGGTAGATGTTTATGGTGGAGATGATCGTGTCTTTAATTACAACTATTAAATTGCTGTGATAACTAATGAACGTGGCACCGGTGGGCAATTATATGTTATTTGGTTTTTATGCCCACTTGTGTCCTGTAGGCCCCGAGTACCTGATACCTGTTCCTTGACTATTCGCACTATCCACATACGGGAGACTCTATGAATCCCCCTTAGCCAGAGCTTGATTCATTTCTTATTTCTTGGGGCCACAAACTAGTTTGGGGTTTTATTACTATCCTGTACTTATGCCATGCTTTACCGCGTTATTTAAGATTGTGCGTGGAGCACCTGTACTATTTTGGATCGTGCCACGTTTTCACGGTATCGACAATCCCAGTCACACTTTCAGGTTCCCAGTCGTTTAGAGCCGTCATCACAAACCCTGGGTCCATTCCGAAGCCGGCCAACTTCATTGCGGGTAGCTTAGTGGGGTGGCCCCCTGAAATCTTTTATGAATCCTGTGATTTCTTTCTCATGAAAGCCTCGTTGGGTTTTGAGTTGGTTTTTCCGAGGTTGATCGTGTGTGTGTTGTTGTTTATGCACCCCTGCAGGGTAAATCTTTCTGAAAGCCGTGTCCGCGGTTATGGACGACTTGGATAACAGTATCTCGATCATAGACAAGCATAACTAAAGTAGCGCTATAAATTTGACTTAATATGTGACTAGTAATCAGCTTCACTACATGGAATGGATAATAAAAGTGCCAACAACTGGTGAAACTGGTGTGTATCGTGTCCTGTTATACCTGCCTAATAAGTAACACAACTCCAATGGAATGAAATAAAAGTGCCAACAACTGCTGGGTTTGGGATGTCTCATGTTAATTGTCTCTGACTAGTAAGTATTGCAACTACAACGGAATGGTTAACTAAAACTGCCCACTACTTATACTATCAGGATGACTCATACTATCTATATCTGACTAGTAAGTGCTTCAACTATAATGGAATGAATAAAACTGTCGACTGTGTGAGTTCCTCGGTTTGACTTCCTTGTTTGGTCTCGAGGGGGAAAGGCCAGGATGGATATGATTGGTGTTAGTATAAGGTTGGTTCCGAATAGGTCTTTCTTACCTCCCTCTAATAGCCGATAGTTAATCGAGTCTCTATAGGTTGTTTAGTGCATGTTGCGCTGCCGCTTCAGTCCACCATACCTATGTAGGCGAGAGCCGCCGAATTCTAGCCTCGCCGTGTACTGGCCTCAGTACTGACGCTCCTCTTTTTCCTTTGCCCTTTGTCGGCACCCCCTTTTGTTTCAGCAGGTTTGCGATCGACGTCGTTAGCAGGGTTACCCTTCCGGCTTGGCCTGGGCAGGGTTATGGACGCCATTGGTTATTCTTCAGGGGCTCTTAGCCCCATTTGCATCTTGTCCATACTAGGATGTTGTATCATTTTCAAGGTGATTTGGATCTTTGTAGTGTATATCTGTATTCTTGACTCTTGGAGTCGTGCTGTATATATATCTGTTATGTGGGTCCCATCGAGGACTATTGTGCAATGGTATTACTTTGTTTTCCACCCGCACGAAAGTGCCTGGTGGGCGTCCTTGAATCGTTTCTATGCGGGTTTGGCAGGAAGCGCTAAAATCTACATAGGGCCGATTCGAGGGTGTTACACGAATCATGCGCATCAAATCCTCTCCATTCATTTGGAGAGATCTCTGATCTAGTATTCTTGTCAATATCTAGATCTTGTTCGTTGTTATTGATAACTTGTTCTTGTGGCAGCTTGTTGTCATTACGGGAGCCTCCAAGTTGATTGTGGAGTTGTGCCCCACTAGTTGTGTAAAGGCATCGGTACCCGCCTCAAAGGGTCCATATAGTGGAAAGGTGGATCAGGCCTTTGGTGGCGGGATCCATCGGAGAACAGGGTGATGCCTATTGTGGCGTGGTGGTCTTAGTACCGCCCACCCCTCCAACGCAGACGTACTTCCCTTAACAAGGAAGGAACTACGGTCAAACAAATCCTGTGTCTCCGCGTGCTTCACTACGGTTTACTCATTCCTCTTCCACTTGCTCTTTACTCGCTAGTAGATAGGTTTGCATATAGAGAAATTCCACCTAATAGTTTATCTAGAGAATTTACCCTTTGTGCTAAGCCTAAAATTGAAAAGGCATTAAAATTTGAAGTAGCACCTATTCACCCCCCCCCTCTACGTTCCCATATGATCCATTTTAATTGGTATCAGAGCCCCGGCTCTATATTCGGGCTTAACCACCTAAGAGTAGTATGGGTACCAAGGGAGATGGGAATGAGGCTGTGGATAAGGTCACAATGGATGACCTCAAGACGTTGGAAACAACCTTGTTGAAATCCTTTGAGGCCAAGATGGAGGATATGAATCAAATGATTGCTCGTCTCACATCATCCATGGCCCCATCTCCATCCTCCTCTGAGGCAGCCACACCATCGTCTAAGGAAAATGCTAACACCGGATCCAAGGATGATGATGCGGAAGGTGAAAAACTTAATGGTTCCACCTCCAAGAAGGGAAGTGGTAAGAAGGAATATAGTGAGGTTCATCACGTATATTCCCCCGACCCACCTATCCCTCATCCTCATATAAACAATAGGGGTGATCCACCCAAGCTTACTGCATCCTCTTTCAATCAATGGCAATTCTTAATGAAGTCTCATGTTTGCAGCTCCTCTATTGAACTTTGGAGGATTATTGAAGAGGGTCTTCATATTGGAGATCAAACCACCTTGACAAGAAGTTGTGGACAACCAATTGAATGCCACTGCTCTCCACATGATACATCTTGGTGTGGGTCCCAAGGACATGCCCCACATTGAACATCTCAACACTACTAAAGAAGCTTGGGATGCCCTCACTGATCTCTTTGTTGGGAATGAAAGCATGAGAAGGAATAGGTATGATGTCCTTAGTAATGAAGCTGAGGGATTCTACATGTTGGATGGTGAAAACCATGAATACATGTATAGAAGACTCAAGGGCATCGCAACAACATTTAGAAAGCATGGAGCCACTCACATTGATGATGCGTGGATAAAAAGAAAATATGTGAGTGCCTTAATGCCTTTCGAGACAACAGACTTGAAGAGCCTGCAAGGTAGACACAACTACCATCAAATGACATCCAATGAGGTCATGCAAGAAATGACATCATTCAAAGTTGTTGCAAAGAACGCTGAAGATGCCCGTGCTCGTGCCATTGGAATGCAAAAGGGTGTCAATGTTGCTCTAAAAGCTAATGTTGTTGAGAAAGAGGAGGATGAAAGAGCGTTTGAGGGGGCCTCCATGGACTGCCTTGATGAAGTCAAACGTGCTCATGGTGAGTACATGGCATTTTACGCAAGGAACTTTTGGAAGGATCCTGCCAAGGCCAAGTCGGAACTCGAGCGCAAGAATGGGTCAAGTGGAAGAAGAGAAAGCGGCCCAAAACTGAGAACATGCTACAACTGTGGAGATAGGCTGCACTTTGTAGTCGAGTGTCCTTATCAAAATAGAGAAGACAATGGTGGCAGGCTCATTCTTAAATAAAAATCCAAAGCACCTAAGAAGAAGCCATTTATTAAGAAGAAAGTCCCCTACAAGAAGCAACCCAAGATTGTCTTGGTGGCACAAGAAGAATACTCCTCTGCAAGTGAAGATGAAGAGGATGAAGATAGTTCTCGCGAGGTGGCTGCTATAGCCACCACATCAACTCCATCATCTCTCTTCGACTCGCCAAACGAGAACGTCTTCAACAACAACGCCACTTGCCTTATGGCAAGAGGGTCCGAGGTATAAAGTTCTAGCTCTTCATTTCCTGAGACTAACATAATTTTGGATATGGATGATCATGATAGTCTTAAAATGAAAGAAGAAGTTATTGCTTTGGAAAACATTTTCACTAACCTGCAAGGTGAGCACAAACTCCATTTTGATGCTCTTATGAGTCAACTTGCTCAAGCCAAAGATCTTCTTGAAGAAAAGGGAAAAATCGAAAGAGAAGATGCCTTGGAGATAGCTTCTTTGAAGAATGCCTTGGAAGAAGAAGAGGAAGCTCGAGTATCCTTGGAAGAGAGACTCGAATCTATTGAGGAGTCACATGAAGAAGTTGTGACTCAGCTCATCAAAGAATGTGACAATGCTCTTGCCAAGGTAAAGAAACTAAAGAAAGAAAAGATTGAATTTGGGGCTGCTCATGCTAGACTCTCGGAGAAGTTTGATAAACTTTAAAGTGCTCACAAGGCATTGAAGAGTGATCACTCTACTCTAAATGAGTCTCATGATCAGCTCCAAACTCAATTGAAACTATATGATGTGCCAAGTACCTCCACATCATCTTATGGAAAAGAAGATCTTACAAGAGGTTGTCAACACAAAGGTAAAGAGGTTCTTGATGAGATACTAAGCAAGCAAAGGACAAACAATAGAAAAGAAGGTCTTGGTTACATCCCCAAGACAAAGAACAAGAAGAACAAGAAGAAGAAGAGCAATACTTCTCAACCAAAGACTAGCAACATCACCAATGATAAGTCTAATTATGATGGTTTTGCAGGGGCTAACAATCCTAACTTTGAGTTATATTGTGATTATTATGGTGATGTTTATGCTAGTTATGTAGGCTATTATGATTGCTACATTCCTTGGTCTATTTGCGTCCCCAAGACCCTTGTCACTAACATGAAAGGACCCATGGAAAAATGGGTACCTAAAACCAAGAAGTAACTTTCTTGCAGGGCTATGCTTCCGGTGGGTCTAAATGGGTACTCCATAGCGGATGCACAAGTCACATGACCAGAAGAAAGGAGATCATCACGGAGATGCGGCCAAATCATGATTTCATAGAACCGTCTCCTATGGTGAAAAGTCAAAATCTGAGGTATTGGGTCTCAGCAAAGTTGTGGTGGCTCACGATATCTCTCTCGTGTACGTCATGCTTGTTGAGACCCTCGGGTATAATTTACTTTCAGCTCGTGCCCTTGGTAAGATGGGCTTTGAAGTTTTTATTGATGCTGATTTGGTGGTACTCTTGTGGAGCAAGTCTCTAAAAGTCGCTTTCGTGGGATATGTCGAAAACGACCTGTATGTGGTGGACTTTTCGGGGAAAACCACTACAGGCCCGATGTGTCTTTTCGGAAAGGCTGATGTGGGTTGGTTATGGCATCACTGACCAGCCCACGTCAATATGAGAACTTTGCAAAGTCTCTACAAGGGTGGCCACATCCTTGGACTAAAAGAAAATGTCTCCTTTGCCAAAGATCGTGTTTGTAGGGCTTGTGTTGAAGGGAAAATGCATGACTCTCCTCATCAAAGGAAAACAATTATCTCATCAAAGAGGATCTTAGAGCTCCTTCATGTGGACCTCTTCGGACCTCCATCTCATGCAAGCCTCGGTGGGAAGAAGTACTGTCTCGTGATCATTGATGATTACTCAAGATACACTTGGGTGTATTTCTTCAAGTTGTAGAGTGAAACTCAACACACGGTCATCGACTTTTCCAACGAGGTTCAACATCAACACAATGTCCCTATTCTGGCTATAAGAAGTGATAACGGCTCCGATTTCAAGAACTGCACCTTAAATGAGTTCCTAAGTGAAGAGGGGATTAGACATCAATATTCCGCTGCATAAACCCCTCAACAAAATGGTGTAGCCGAGAGGAAGAATCGGACTCTAATGGACACGGCAAGGTCAATGGTAGCCGAATTCAAGTCTCCTTATAACTTCTGGGGTGAAGCAATCTCTACTGCTTGTCATTCATCCAACCGTTTATACCTCCGTAAGATCTTGGACAAGACTCCATATAAAATACTTACCAGTAACAAGCCAAACATCTCATACTTTCGGGTATTCGGGTGTAAGTGTTTCTTTCTCATCAAGGGAGTTCGTTTATATAAGTTTGAATCTAAGGCTCTAGAAGGTATCTTTGTTGGTTATTATGCCGAATCTCACACTTATAGAGTATACAATAAGCTCTCCGGAACTGTTGTAGAATCTTGTAGTGTGGTGTTCGAGGAAAATGACGGTTCCCGTGCGGAGCAAGTTGGTGTTTGTGATGCAGATGTTGAAATACCCCAAGATGCCATAAGAAGAATGGGTGTAGGATTTTTTCCGCCCCATTGAGGAACCCCTTGTGGCGGAACGGGAAGGACAATGCTGTACTCATGTAGAGCCCTCATCTTCAGATACTCAACATGTTCCGACCACGGGAGCAACTTCTACACCATCTCCACCAACTAGTGAAGGTCAAGATGTTCCAGAAAGCTCCAGGCCGGATTATCCGGTTGACACCGGATTATCCGGCCACCCTGCTCCTGACGACCAAATTGCTCCTGGTTCTGAAGAAATCGCTGCAAGCTCTATGCCGGATTTTCCGGGTGACCCCGGATTATCCGGACCCTCGCCAGTTCAAGCAAGTTCCAGACAGCCTGATGAATCAGCTACAAGTTCTCCCAGGCCAGATTTTTTGGCCTCTCCATCGGCCGGATTATCCGGCCCTGACTCACCTGTTGTTCAGCAGTCTCCTGTTACGGCTGCTGACTCATCTCAAGGGCACGCTTCATCACCGCCTACTACCGATATCCTAGATTCTAATCAAGGTCAAGCAAAGTACATCCAAGACATGCTCAAGAGATTCAAGATGACGGATCTTAATGGTGTCGCCACTCTGATGCAAACAAAATGTCACCTTGAACTTAACCCTCATGGTAAAGATGTGGACCAAAAGGTATACCGGTCCATGATTGGCTGTCTTCTTTACCTCTGCGCGTGTGTTGAGTGTGGGGGTGTGTGCAAGGTATCAAGCAGCTCCTAAAGAAAGCCACTTAGTGGCGGTCAAGAGGATCTTTCGATATTTGGTTCATTCCCCTAACTTTGGTCTATGGTATCCCAAGGGCTCCAATTTCTCTCTATGTGGTTATACTGATTCAGATTGGGCTAGTGATAAGAATGATCGAAAATCCACTTCTGGAGCTTGTCAATTCTTGGGAAGATCTCTAGTGTGTTGGTCATCTAAAAAGCAGAATTGTATCTCTCTCTCTCCACCGCTGAAGCTGAATATGTTGTTGCTGCTAGTGCTTGCACTCAGTTATTGTGGATGAGGCAAACTTTAAAGGAATACGGTGTCAATTGTGACAAAGTGCCTCTTTTATGTGATAATGAAAGTGCAATCAAAATTGCGTACAATCCGGTACAGCACATAAGGACAAAGCATATTGAGAAGCGATATTGATCTATCTTTTGTGAGCACGAAGAATCAACTTGCAGATATTTTCACGAAGCCTCTTGATGAAGCAAGATTCTGCTACTTGAGGAATGAGCTAAATATCATTGATTCCAGGAGTTGTCTTGATTACCCATGCACTCACTCATACATCTCAGTCTCATTTGGTCTAGATGTGGGCATGGATATAGGGGGAGTGCGGTCCTAATTAATTGGGCTAACCCTCCCCCCATAATGCCAAAAGCAAGATAAATCATTTCTCGTAATATCATTTTGTGATATGTGAGCTTATTGATGAGTATTGTTCATGAACCCAAGATATATCTTTGTTGTGTCACACCATACACTCCAACAAGGTGGCTTCGACCACCACCCTCTCCCTTGAGGAGAATTGGATCTTTGTGGATCTTTTTGGTTGTTTTTTTTCATCTCATGTTCTTATGGGAATCACACTCAATTTTGGCTCTTATTTGATTTGGTTATTGCAATTTTGAGTGTATAGTACCATCTCAGTTTTTATCTCTTAATCCTAAGCTTTTCCCTACCCCTAAGCCATCTATTCTTGCACACAAGTCCCTTCTACACCTTGTGGGGGTGTTGTTTGGGGACGCGCGGGCCTGAATCTGTGTACAACAGAAATTCAGATTTGAGGTCGGATAATCTGGTCCAAGTAAAGGCCGGATAATCTGGCCCTGGCGGATTTCATCTTAAAGGGCAAGGATCGAGGGGAAGGGCTCATAACGAGCAACTCTTCTCCCCCAACCCTCTCCTCCTCCTTAGCCGCTGCCTGCCGTCCCCCACCCTCCCCGGAGCCTCTCCGGCCACCAGATTTTCTGGGCCTCCCTGGATCTTCTTCTCCGCGCCTTCGGGTACCTTCTCCTCTGCGTTCTTCCTCCAATGAGTGAGGGTAACTCCCTCTCTCCCCATCTTTGGCTAGATGTGTCATTTGTTGGGTGGAACATTGTCTAGAAGGATGTGTTTTCTCATATAACTTGTAGACTTGAAGTTTCTAGGCCCGATCTACTTTTTGCATCTCAATCTAGGTGAAATCGAAAATTTCTGCCAGGGCCGGATTATCCGCCCCTAGCCAGGCCGGATAATCTGGCCTGACAGATTCAACTCTGGTTCAGTTTCACCATATTTTGTGCATTGCGTAGATTTGACTCATGAACTTTTTGTCTACTGTTTCCATGTTCTCTCCTAGACTTGTGTGTGTGCTTATCCCCATGCTATCGCTCTTATTCTATTCACGGGTGGTTCAAGTGCCCACAAGGCTTACAAGCGTCGTCCTCGCACTATTTATTTCGGAGCAGACAGTGAGGGAAATACAGTGGACAAAGTTGAGCTGAAAAGAAGAGAAAAAGAGGCTGAACGCATGGCTGAACAAGAGAAGCGGGAGAGATCCAGGAGGGGTGTGTCCAAGAGGAAGGGCAAAGAGCACAAGATCAACTACAAAGCTATGGATCATGTCACTTTTTCCTCTATCCGTCACCGTGATTTGTTTGCTGAGCTGCCCCGTGATTCTGAGCTGGGGGATTCTCGCTTTTGGTGTGCTGAACCGAAAGGGATTTATCAATGTGTATGCCAGGCTGAACATTAGGCCTATGCACCCGTTGGTTCTTGCCGAGGCTCTAGAGAAGCCCCACCTTGTGGATGCAATGTATGTGGCTGGGCGGATGGGGCTGCACCATCTCATGTCTCTCCAGTGCTCATATGACTCTGAGGTGGTGAAGTAGTTCTTTTCCACGTTGGTTATTTGTGGAGATGAGCATCACACTATGAAGTGGATGACTCATGATAGGCCTATGACTGCTGATTTCCATGTGTTTGCTGAGGTTCTTGGCTACTCTTTCCGCAGCAGGGATAGGGCCAGTGGCCACCGCATCATCACATAGCTGAATCCCAACAAAGATGCAGCTCTCTCTCCTTGCACAGTAGACAATGGCATTGTGGGCACTCTTGCTGGTCTTGCTCCTATCTATGCTGCCTTAGTGGGCCTCTTCCGTGACTCCATCACTCCAAGTGGAGTCAACAATGATAGCATTCGTGGTCACCTTGTCCAGCTCCTCCAATTCTCTCATGAGGTTGCCTCGTGTGAGGATGAGTCTGTGCAGTACAAGCTGGATGTGATGGACTTCATCTATCATGAATTTACTGATGCTATGTTCAACCGTCTGTCCATTCCCTATGCATCCTACATTATGATGCTCATCCGGCACCTTCTCCTCGCTGAAGATTTCAACATTGATGTTGTGCATAAGGCCAAGAAGATCTACAACAAGGCTCGGAAGACCTCTCACCCCTCTTCTGCCCCTGAGTCTCTCATGAGGGATGCTCGCAGGCCTCCAGTGCCTCCTGTTGCTCGTGAGATCAAGCAACTGAACTGGTTCCAGCGCCACATTCTTTGCATGGGCGTGGACACACGCAAGGGACAGTATGAGGCCTACAAGCAGCGCCATGAGTTGTCTCACTCTCAGCAGCTCATCCTTCACCATGTGACTGGTGCCTCTGGTGATCCCCCGGCTCCTACTCCTCCCACACCGTATGCCCGGTGGAACTCTTCTTCTGGGTTGAACTATGGAGAGCTAGAGCGTCACTTGTTCCCCTCTGCGCCCAATGCTGATGATGAGGACGATAACACTGAGGATCTTGAGGATGAAGATGATGATGGGAACGAGGACGAGGACAAGGACTACGAGTGATACCTTGGGGCGCTAGCATCGCTCTTCTTCCTTTTTGGCGTCTCGATGCCAAAGGGGGGGAAGTAGTTCTATTAGGACTACGAGGATTTGCATGGGTTGGGCACAAGCATTTGTACATTTTCGTTCGTCGTTTTCCTGCTTGTGTCCATTTAGCGTTAAACTTTATTTGTGGTTTGTGATGTGTTTGAGACTTTATGTCGGTGGACGTCTGGATTTATCTCATGGATTATGCCTATGGATTCATTTACTCATATCCTATTATGCTGGTAATCTATCTCAAGGAAGGCGCGTATATTGGTTATCACGTTGATAATTCTGAATATTTCAGGGATGCCTCTCTCATTATCTCGGTGGTATGATTATGTTATTTATATTTCAATGGAATAGAATTTCATCTACTTGTGTGCATTTGTATTCAAATGCAAATCTCTAATATGCACACATTGAGGGGGAGTCTCTTCCATGTTTTTTGGTGGTCTTTTAATTCTTCTTGCAAATCCTAGTATTGTCATCTAACACAAAAAAGGGGGAGATTGAAAGAACATTTCATGATTTCCCAGGTTTTGTGTGTTAGATAACAATACCATGGATTATTCTAATGTGCACTAAGTGCTGCAGAAAGTTTTGAGAGTTTTTGGGGCTGGATTATCCGCCCCCTTCATGGGCCGGATAATCCGGCTAGACCACCTTGTGCAAGGTTGGATCTGCGCAAGTCTCTATCTAGGGGCGGATTTTCCCCTGGAAAATTCCGGCTCTGGGCGGAGTTTTCCCCAGACCGGAGAATCCGGCCCTCTGGTTTGGGCGGATAATCTGGCCCCAGGGAAATCGCCCAAGTGAGCTCCTGCACAAGCTTCTGTCTGGGGGCAGAATTTCCCCCGGATATTCCGTGTCTGGGGCCGGATAATCCGGTCCCCAGAAGAAACTGTGAAGCGCAAGTCTGCGTGAGCTTCTGTTCGTGGCCGGTTTTTGGTACCGGATAATCTGGGTCTGGGGCGGAGTTTTCCCCAGGCCGAATAATCCGGCCCCCACTTGGGCCGGATAATCCGGCCCTCGAAGGCTCCAACGGCTTGGTTTTGGAAGGGGTATAAATATCCCGTCTTCCCCAACGAGCATAACTCTTGATTCATTCAAAATTGTTCAGACCCTTTGCAAGAGCTCCCATTCTAGATCTCCCACTTCAACCACCTGAAGGCTTCGATCTTTGGGGGAATTGAAGGAGGAGAGGATCATCATCGTCATCACGAATCAAGTGCATCAACTCCTCTCCATTCATTTGGAGAAATCCCCGATCTAGTATTCTTGTCAATATCTAGATCTTGTTTGTTGTTATTGATAACTTGTTCTTGTGGCAGCTTGTTGTCATTACAGGAGCCTCCAAGTTGATTGTGGAGTTGTGCCCCGCTAGTTGTGTAAAGGCATCGGTACCCGCCTCGAAGGGTCCATATAGTGGAAATGTGGATCAGGCCTTTGGTGGCGGGATCCATCGGAGAACAGGGTGAGGCCTATTGTGGCGTGGTGGTATTAGTACCGCCCACCCCTCCAATGCAGACGTACTTCCCTTAACAAGGAAGGAACTGCGGTCAAACAAATCCTGTGTCTATGTGTGCTTCACTATGGTTTACTCGTTCCTCTTCCACTTGCTCTTTACTCGTTAGTAGATAGGTTTGCATATAAGGAAATTCCACCTAATAGTTTATCTAGAGAATACCCTTTGTGCTAAGCCTAAAATTGAAAAAGCATTAAAATTTGAAGTAGCACCTATTCACCCCCCCCTCTTGGTGCCCATACGATCCATTTCAACTACTCGTGGTGTTTGCCACGTGGCATTTTGCATGATGTCAGCAGTCAACGTGGCTGTCAAACAGATCTACGATGGAACAAGTTTTCGTGGCTGAAGGGTGCGATCCGCCACAGTCAGGAAAAAAACATGGTAGATTCTTTTGTGACGGGGCTTTTACCACGATGGGCATCCATCGTAGAAGACTTTTTAGCCATGAAAAACAGGCCTTCAACCACGAAAATTGTCCATTGTAAAAGCCAACTTTTCTTGTAGTGATATAACAATAATACTATGCTAGTGTTGTATCCTACATCCCCGAGAATATTTTAGCCCTATTGAGTTCAACCACGCTTTCATATAAACTTGCTACTTGTTTTCTTTTACTTGTTTTAATTACTTTTCTGCAAACAACCATAAACCTTTCAAAATCCTTTACTTGAGATCAAAGGTAGCTTATAAGTATCCTTTGGTAGAGAGTAACGAGGGGCATAAAGACCTTTACCAATACCTCTCTGTGGGTTTGATATCTTTACTTCGGAACTACCTACAATTGATCTATGCACTTGCAGTCATCAAGCTATTTTCTGGCGCCGTTGCCGTGGAGCTAAGCGCTTTTAGTTGTTGTTCTTAGTTACTTATTTTACTCATTGTTTTACTAATTTTTTTTATTAGTTTTAGGTGGTACATTATGGGCAAATACCAACATATAATCCAGCTGGAGGTTGTGAGGAATTTGATCCGCCCATGAATGCCTATTTAAAATCCAATAACCCAAGAGGATATGATATTAACCCCATGCTCTTGGATCTTTTGCATGCAAAGAAATTTGCAGGAGATGGTACAGAGGATCCATATGAGCATGTAGGGTTCTTTAAAGATATTTGTGGGGACTTCCCACCTTAATTTACAAACTGTGGATAAGGTTAAATTTGCTCTCTTTGCTCAAACTCTCATTGATGAGGCTCGTTCTTGTTACATTCAAAGTTTTGCAAAGATTACTAATTCCTAGGAGAGCCTAGCCTCTCTATTTTTAGTTGATTTCTTTTCCAGGACAAAAACTCTTAGCGCGAGGCACATGATCACAAATTTTAAAGGAAAACCTGAAGAAAGCTTGCATGAAGGATATACAAGGTTTCGGGGATTGCTTGATCGCTGTCCCCATCATAATTTCCCACCTTGGCTGGTGATACACACCTTCTACGCAGGTTTGAATGATAATAACATAAATGAACTTGACTCCCTTACTAATGGGTCGTTCACCGAATGTAGTGTTGAAAGGGCATAGAATTTGCTAGACACAGTGAATAGGATAGAGAAAGCCTATTGTGGGGCTGAGTTTAACAAAGATACTCTCATAGAGTACAATTGCTTAAAAATATTTCTAGCTTCAAGAAAAATAGAAAAGCTACTTGGAAGTTTTAATCTTGACCATCGCATGATTATTCAAATTATTAGATCTTATGCTGACTACTGCAGATTGTGAAAGATTGGGAACGCTATACACCACCTGTGTAAGAGAAACCCTCTAAACTTGCCAAAATGACAAATATTCAAAAATGCAGAAGAAAATGTTAGTTGAGGAAGAAACTATTCTAACTAAAATAATGGATAACAGGGGTGAAGGGAATAAAAGAATAGGAAGGTTAACTAAGGATCTGGGAGCCATTAAAGAGAATATTGGGATAGTAGAAGAACTTTTGGAACCTGAATTGTTCAAGGATGAAGTGATAATGGTAAGTAAAGAATCTTCTGAAATGATAGGGGGCAAGTCTGATGGTAAGAGTAGAAGTCAACAGAAAATTCCTTTTTGTTTAGGAGGGGTTACTTATGTAGGATTTTGTGACTTAAGTTCTTCCATAAACATCATGCCCTATACAATCTATGAAGAAATGCGTGATCATCTTGATGAATCTCACCTTGAGCCATCATAAGCTACTTTTATGTTTTCTAATTGACCTTTGCATCCTACTCGTGGGATACTCTGCAACTTTTGTGTTTCCGTAGGGTCTTTTGTGTACCCAGTTGATTTTAATATTATTGAAATACCTTTGAACTCCTCCTGCCCAATCATTTTTGGTAACCGTTTTTACAACTCAATGAACATTGATATTGACAACAAAAAGCTAGCTTTGTCTTTGCAGCTTGGTGAAGAAACTGTAGAAATAAACTACAGCCAGTTCACAAGATTACCTTATGAAAAGAAAGTTGAGATTAAGGAGGAGAAAACTATTGAAGAATTGGCAGTAATCTATTTTTTCACTCTGCAATCTGAGTTGGAGAGGACTTTGACAAGCAATGATTCACTTACCAACGACTCTGCAAAAGAAGATTTGGATGAGATTATCAACACTGCACCAGAGGTCGAGCCAGGCCTTAGGGTTGAATTTGAAGAACTTGAAAGAAAAGGGGATGAGGAGCCGCCGTCCCTTGTTTTAAAACCTCTCCCTCCAAGTCTTAGGTATGAATTCTTAGATAAGGAAGTTAAATGCCTTGTTATTTTAGATGATAAGCTCTCTCTATAGGAAAACACGAAATTGTTAGTGGTACTTGTCAAACAGTGTGAAACTTTTGGACACACTCTTAATGACATAAAAGGTATATATACCTCCATAGTAACTCACTAGATATCTATGATTGAAGATGCTAAACCATTTGTTGATAATCAAAATGGTTGAATCCTAAAATGAAAGAGGTAGTAAGAAAGGAAGTCATACGTATGTTGGACAGCGGTATTATCTATCCAATTTTAGACAGTAAGCAGGTAAGCCCAACTCACTGCATACCTAGGGAAGGATGTATAACAATAACTAATAATTATAAGGATGAATTAATCCCTGCTAGAATGGTAGCATGATACAGAATGTGTATTGACTTCAGGAAGTTGAACAAAGAAACCATAAAAATTCATAAACAACTACCCCTCATTAATGATATTATGGAAAGGATGTCCGCTAATTCTTACTTTTGTTTCCTTGATAGATACTCTGGATACTCTCAAATAGCTATCCATCCTAAAGATCAAGAAAAAACTACTTTTACCTGTCCCTATGGAACCTATGCTTGCCGATTAATGCCTTTTGGTTTGTTTAACACAGCTGCTACTTTTCAAGACTATGTTCTAAAAATATTCGACAGTTTTGTGGAAAGTTACATGGAGGTCCTTATGGACAATTTTGTTGTTTATGGAACTACTTTTGAGCAATGTCTCTATAATCTTAATAGAGTTTTACATCGATATAAACAAACCAAGATGGTCCTCAATTGGGAGCGCTACTGCTTCATGGTAAGGGAAGGTATAGTTTTCGGGCATAAGGTTTGTGAAAAGAATATTGAGATTGATAATTCAAGTTTGATTACTTTAGAATTGCTGCCGATTCCACAAGATATAAAAGGAGTAAAAACTTACTTTAGAATATTGAGATTTATAGATGATTTATTAAAGATTTCGCAAAAACATCTGCCCCTTTAACTCGTCTCTTAGATAAATGTACCCTTTTTTACTTTTGATAGAGATTGCTATGATTCCTTCGAACAGTTAAAAATGGCACTAATTTCTGCACTAGTCATTCAACCACCCAATTGGGATGGACCATTTGAAATTATGTGTGATGCTAGTGATTATGCTATTGGAGCTGTTTTAGGACAAGGAGATGGACCAAATCTCAACGTCATTCAATATGCTAGTCAAGGTTTTAATGAGGATCAAGGAACTATGCAACAACCAAGAAAGAATTTCTAGCTATTGTTTTTGCTTGTGATAAATTCAGACACTATATTATCAACTCAAAAGTAGTAGTTCATACTGACCATCAAGCTTTGAGACACCTTCTAGGTAAGAAAGATGCTAAGCCCCGTCTAATTAAATGGGTCATGCTACTACAAGAATATGACCTACAGAAAGTAGGTAGGAGAGGAAAGGATAACCCTGTGGCCGACCATCTGTCACGGATGGAAGGAACCGTAGAGGATCCTATCCCTATTAATGAATCTTTGCCAGGAGAATACATTGTAGTTATAGAACCTCGTGATCCTTGGTTTGCAGATTATGCTAATAACCTTGTAGGAAACCTTTTACCAAACGGATTGGATTACAATCAAAGGAAGAAATTCTTTAATGATTTAAAACATTACTTTTGGGACGACCCTTACTTATACAAGCACGACATAGATGGGATAATCCAGAAATGTGTACCCGAGCATGAGGCAAAGGCCATCCTTAAGGCTTGTCACAATAGTCTTTGCGGCGGGCATCATGCTGGTAGTCATATTGCAGCTAAGGTCATGTAGTCAGGTTTCTACTGGCCTACACTAGTTAAAGACTCTCATGAATATGTTAGAAATTGTGATGCTTGCCAACGCATGAGTAATATTGGTAAAAGACAAGAAATGACTATGAACTATAACTTAGTAATAGAGCCATTTGATGTATGGGGAATGGACTTTATGGGACCATTTGTTCCCTCTAACAGTTATACTCATATTCTTGTTGTTGTTGATTATGTTACTAGATGGGTGGAAGCTATACCCACTTCTCATGCAGATGCAGCCACTTCCATCAAGATGATCAAGGACATCATCTTTCCCAGGTTTGGAGTGCCCCAATTTTTCATTACTGATGGTGGAACTCATTTTATGAAGGGAACTTTTGACAAGATACTTCAAAAGTATGGATTAGACCACCGGGTAGCCTCACCTTACCACCCTCAAACCAGTGGACAAGTGAAATTATCTAACAGAGAAATCAAGGTCATACTTCAGAAGATGGTGAACAGGTCAAGAGAGGATTGGGCTTTGAATCTTAATGATGTGTTGTGGGAGTATCATATAGCTTTCAAGAATCCTATAGGAATGACACCATACAAAATGGTATACGGTAAAACTTATCACCTTCCATTAGAACTTGAGCATAAAGCTTGGTGGGCTATTAAAACTATGAACTTTAACTTTAAAACTGCAGGGGGGAAACGACTCTTAGATATTCATGCTTTTAAATGAACTCAGAAATGAGGCCTATGAAAATGCTAGAATATTTAAAGAAAAGGTGAATAAATGGCATGATAAAAAGTTAGAGAGCAAGGGATTTAAAACTGGAGATAAAGTTTTACTCTACAACTCTAGGCTTAAGATTTTTCAAAGAAAATTGAAATACAGGTGGGAAGGACCATATGAAGTTGAAGAGGCATATCCTTCGGGAGCAGTAAGACTAAAAAATACTACACCCTCTTCTTCATCCTGGATTGTTAATGGACCGTGATTGAAGAATTGTAGAGTTGGCGAGGTAAACACTATGGAGTTGATCTCTTTAGTATCAACCTAAGAATACAACAAGCAGAAGTGAGGTAATAAAGTTTTAGTTGCTTAGTTGTGCTACTTTGGAAACCTTTTTAGTCAATTTTATCTTTTTCACTGCACTTAGTTAGCCTTTCTGGTCATTCTGAGCTGTTTTTCGACCTGGTACGGGAGGACCGTATGGTCGGACATGCTCGTACCAGTGGTCGTTAAACGGTCGGATTACCAATGCTGTTTTTCATCGATACGGTGCAGTCGGATCGTACGGGCATATACGCCCGTACCAGTGATCATTATTGGCTCTGTCTTCTCCGCGAATATTTGACATGTTTTATTATTTGAAAAAAAAGATGAAAGGAAGTAAGAAGTCCATACAGGGGTATGGTGCAGGCGAAGCCCGGCCGTACCATTACTCGCGACCAACTTTAGCCCTTTTTATCTAGGGATTTTACCCTTTAATTCACAATCTTCTATTTCCTCGTTCTTTTCTGTCATATTTTAGATCTCGAGCCTTCTTTTTCCAATTTATAATGAAACCTCAGATCTCACTTGATCACTCAAGGTCCATGCAGCCTTTTCATATTAAGCAGATCTGGACCAAGAAGGAGCGCCACTCTAAAGAACAAGCCAAGAAGAAGGGATCCGAAGGAGATACTTCATCTTCCTCGACCCACGAGCCCACACAAGTGGTTCCACTCCCCAACTGAGAAGGCATGTTCCCGCAAAAGTTGGAGATGATCAAGCACGTGGAACAAGGAAGGAACAAAGGAGAATCTCCACTAAACCCTTATAGGTATAACCTTCGAGGATCTTCTCTTAAATCCCCTCTGGGAACCTCTTCTAGAAAAAGGGAAAACCGAGATGAGATTCGAGAAAAGATTAAGAGTCTTGATTTTTTTTCAAAAGCTTGTGTTGAAACTATTGGGGAAGGAGTTGACTCTTACTAGATGACGGGCAAAGACCTCAAAAAGAAGGTCGATTACATGGACGGTGGAGTGCAACTTATGACCAAGATTATCATGGAGATGGCCAAAGACAGGAAGACCTTAAGCAAGGTAATTAAAGAACTGCATGTTGGCATTATAGAGATGTCCACTCGATTCGCGTGTATTGCTCAAGCTCGTAGTCTCAAGGCAGATGAAGAAGGGGAAGATGATGACTTCTTTACTCCCAAAAAGGAGTAAGTAATCGCAAGGATTTGATCCACCCCGCTTGATTCCAAGCTTAGGGGGATCTGTGAGAACCTTGTAATCTATCTTACAACTTTAGCATGTTTTCTTTTCTGCACGCATGTTAGACTTTAATTCCTGAATTTGCATAACTGCATCAACTTCAAACTCCCTCTATTCAAGAGAAGATTTATATGCGTTGAGTTATGAGACTTTATGATAATTGAAGTTATGTTTGATTCATGATTATTATATTAGAAGACTGAACTAGGTTGAGTGTTATGATACTTCTACAACTGTCATGATTTTAGGGACTTCCATACCAAAAAAGTATTGATTAAGTTATGAGAAGAACAATTCTAATAACATATTATAATTAAGAGTTTTTTAAAGCCATTGAAGTAGTGTCCATGATCAAATAGCTGTACTGAAAGAAAAAGAGAAAGGGGAGCAAGTAAAAATATCAAAAAAAAGAAGAGAGCAGCTATCAAAAGAATCAAACATAGAATAAAAAGAATGATCATGAATCTTAATTACTAAACTTAGTGCCCTATATCTCTAAACTCTATGATTATATGATATGTTAAATCACTAGCATCTTCTTATGATTTCATTAATATTAGAAAAGGTGTGGAAGCCTCTAAGTTATGTAATGTGTAAGGGGATGGTAATACCCCCGAAGTATCTCTACATCCGATGTTGTATTCCTGTTTGAATTTTTGCCTCATTTATGTAACGACTCGTGTCTCATGAACATGATGATCTTGTCTATAAGCCACCATCTTGCTCGGGGACGAGCAAGAGCCTAGCTTGGGGGAATTGATGAGTCCAAAATTGAAGCATATTTACCTTTTGTTTTTGCATGAATGGAGTAGGGATCTTTGTATTTCACTGTGTTTGCACGCACTATTTTGTTCTTGTTTCAACAGGATCCCAAATCATTGAGTCCTATATGAATATATCAATTGAAACTATCATATTGTGTAATTATATGATATTTCTAAGTGATAAAAGTCATTTTGTGGATTTACCTTCGCACCTGGGAGAATACCAAGTGAGGAGGAGCAATCAATACCAATAATGACCAGTGGTACGGGCGGAGCCCGCCCGTACTGTCCGCCAGTAGCAAGCGCCATCATGACCGCTTCATCAAATACTTTCTCCTAGGAAAGACAAGAGGGAAATCCAACATTCACAGCCACCAGAAACCACAAAAAACCATATCTGAAAGGGATCTGAAGGAGGAACTTGGCTAGGGAAAAATCCCAGCTGCTTCACAGATCATTGGAGGACAACACATCATCCCCTTTATCATCAACCGCTGCATCTTCATAACTACCATTACCCCCATCTTTCATCTATTAGATCTTATTGTAATTCTAGATTCAATTGTGGTTTTCATTAGATCTACCTTCATACTTTTATCCATCCATTTGATTATGATGACGTTGTTGATTGCTTCCATGATTGAGTAGTTCCCTTGTTCTTGGGGAGATGGAGAAACCCTAGCACAATTATGAATTCGTAATAAAGATGATCTATTCTTGTGTCCATATGAGTTGCCCTAGTATGGTATAAATTATGATTTGTGTTTGATCTCTCGCTTTAGATGGTATGTGTAGTCAGCCGCATATCATTTTCCCTCAGGACTAAAGGGAGGGAGAAATCCTTTGGACGTGTCTTGGAAGCGTACCCGGAATGGCCTCATGACGGATTGGCACCGGCTCATAACCTCCATGGTCAAAGGAGGACCAAAGAGAGACTCCCTAAGGTAATTACAATATCCACGGGAAACCCTTAATTGCGGTGGTCTGTATGGGTGACCGCTCTCAGACATCGCAGTGGTTATTTAGAGGTGACCTCACTCTTGGCTCAATAAAGTTGCCTCCTACGAGCCTTGTAGTGAACATCTTATTATGGAGCTCTGTCCACACATCTCATGATACAAGGAGTATGTTATCTTGATCACATATAATAATAATATTATGCTAGTGGTGTATCCTACATCCCCGAGAATGTTTTAGCTCTATTGAGTTCAACATACTTTTATATAAACTTGTTACTTGTTTTCTTTTACTTGTTTTAATTACTTTTCTGCAAACAACCATAAACCTTTCAAATACCATTTACTTGAGATCAAAGGCAGCTTATAAGTATCCTTTGGTAGAGAGTAACGAGGGGCATAAAGACCTTTACTAATAGCTCTCTGTGGGTTCGATATCTTTACTTCAAAACTAGCTACAATTGATCTGTGTACTTGCAGTCATCAGATCTATTTGTAACTTTTATTAATTTTAGGACTCTTTGTAGTACTCTCTCTATTCCGGTTTAAAGGGCACATATAGCAAATATCTTGGCCCTAGGAATCGTCTGATTGGGACTAATTTGGCTTTCACTAATGTCCTGATTGGCTTTTCCTGTAAAATTAAATGCGTATATGCCTAGGATGTGGGAGAATTTTAGGACTGCACGATTTTCAATATGTGTCCTTTAAACCGGGACGAAGGGAGTACTGTTGATGATTATTAATAGATCGGCGGAATTTTGCAAAAAAAGGCTTTATTTGGATAGAAAATATGGTGTATGTTGTTTGTAGTTTGGGGCATTTCATGACCTAATTTATTTGATTTGAATCCATCTAGAAAGCTCCCCTCATCTATTCACTTTGGTAGCTAGCTACCAGGTTTGTGTTAGATATCTAGCTACCATTTTTTACGTGTATCGTTTTTGTAGGATCATACCGATCTGGATTATTTCTCTTTGATCAAGCTCGGCCAAGGTGGCTTTTCCGTTTTCAGCGGAGCGAACCGCACGGAGCCTGTGGGTCTCTTTGACGTCGTCGGAGTCCTTTTTCCGATCAAACACGACCAGTCATCCATCCGGCCCTCGTACAATCGGTTTTTTTATGTTTTTTTACCTATCAGGATCCGATCGTTTTTCCAATTTATGATGGTGCGGATCCCATGAGAGGGACGATGTACCGCGCCCCAAAGAGCATCAAGACCATAAGCGAATTAATATTATAGATATATATCGATTATATATATTAGGAAATAGTGGGATATCATGGATGCTACCTATGCATACCCATCCAACCATTAGATCTCTTATAGGGAGCTAAAAAATTAGCAGCAGGAACATACATGTTTGTAACGGAATATTCCACCACCGTCGTACCGAGAGTACATATAGTACTACTACACCACACATATTTCCAAACAATCAGCACATGCATGCATCCACGAAATTTACCAAAAATTTAGCAATCCAACCATTCATATTACCCACTTCATGCAAACTAGCACACCACACTAGGATAGGTGCACATGTTGTTTTAGCAAAGTACAAAGCAATTCTTATATGCACATCAGATGGATCATAGAAGCTGCAAAAATTCTTGCAATCCAATCAATCATTTTCAACCAGCACATGCAACATACTAGTATTCAAGCACAAATCAGTTCTATATGCACATCACATGAACCATAGAAGCTGCAAGTTTTTTAGCAATCCAACCAACCTTACTTGCACATGCAACATACTAGTATCCATCCTCACTCCCACGACCGATTGGATGGAGAGAATTCATGCTGATATGTTTGCTTGTTTGGAAGCTGATTGTTTTGCGTACCTAGCATGCACATGTCATGGATATATGGAGCTAAGTACATCTACCTAGCAGCTACTACATGCAGCTCAACAACAAGCGGAAATTTATGCACAAAAATAAGTTGCTCAGTGTGCTTGCCATGCGGTTTAGAGAACAAACAGAGATCACATCGTGAAGTGCATGCATGTTTCTTGCTCCTCCCATCTAGACAGCTATTAGAAGTACATCCCATATCCAACGACACCACATGCATGCAGTGGTAGCACCGGTTGTAGCAAATCCGCGTTGATATATAATTAGGGATATTATAACTGGAACAAGAGTGAGCTCTCTCATGATCTAGGTGTTTCTGGCCATTCGATCACCATCCCTTTTTATTTCTGGCCGTTAGATCCTCCCCATTTCCAAAGTGGGCCAAAATGTCCCTAGAGAAAGCTACTCTGCAGGTCAAATTGGACTATTGTGGTGAATTGGATCTGAATTGCTACTAAAGCCCATCTACTCTAGGACAAGGACAAGCTGAGCTTATTACTATCCCCTAGAAAAAACTCAGCTTACATTGGTGCTCACCGAGCGAACCCGATACCGATGGAGATGGATCGATGGGTGTGGCAGGGGAGGAGAGGACCAGGCGATACGGGTGATCGGATGGGGAATTGATGCGACGGGGTGGTCGTGGGAATTGAGTTCGTCCGCCACCATTCGGTAGTGGAGTCCATGTGCCGTTTTCTTGGAGTAAATAAATCCATTAATGGCAGACTCCGGTGGCCGATGGTGGACGTACGTTACAACTTGCTCCTTCTTCATTCACCTTCTGTGCTCTAGAGTACATATATAGGCAACGTGCTACATCATCTTCTTGACATCCAAATCTTGGAGGATCTCTTCTCGCCCTCCTCTTCGCCTAACATAGAGCCACCGGACAGTTGCCGTGGGTTGGAATGGTCAGCTCCATACACGGTACATCAACATCGCATTTGTCCTAGACCCTGCAGCCAGTCGATTACACACAGTGTCAGTCTCGAGCGAGAAGTAGGCGACGATGAGATAACTGATGCTGCTACATATGGAGGGTAAATCAAGTACCATTTACTTGGTTCAATGCTTTTGAATGTCGTTGTAGTGAAGAATCATCCTCCTGTGCTGGAGGTCAGTGATCTTTGCAACTTAATTATTATGTTGTTTTCTCCAATAGTGAATAAATATTTGACACAGATGATTCAGGTGTTGCATATACTAGGATGTTATGCATATACATTTTATCGAGTTTTATTCATTTAGATGATACAAGTGTTGGGTTTTTATAGTTGTGTTGCATTAGTAATTTATCTATGATTAGATCCAACTGAACATGTTGTTCTTTTCATTGGTTCAGATAGCAGACTGCAGTCCTAAAAGTTGCATCTTGGTTAGGTGAAGGGTTCTGAATAGATTGGTGTCACAAAACTCCCAATGAAAACAAGATATTTTAGTCACTGTTTTAAAATATTGTCTGGATAAATCATAATTCACCAGCTATTTTCGTCAATCACAGGACAATATGTATTAGTGATGTTTTCCTGTAAATATCGTCAAATGAACTTGATCTATCATTAGCTAAGTGGGCTGGTCATAGACTTACCTTGTCAATTTTACAAAGGTAGACTTTAATCTAATAGGAATGTGGTTTGGGAAATACTTGTGTTGGCTGGTGCAGGACAAAGGCTAAGACTCAAGTCGAGGAGTTGTCTTCTATCATCTTGTCTACGCTAAATGAAAAACTTAATGACATTGTTGTGTTTGACTCCTCAAGCATGTAGATCCTTTACTGATATATGTTCCTATTCAAATCAAACACATGGCATTGGTGTGCTTATTAACCAGTTGCCATGCCTGCTTGTGTCTCTGTGAGATTCAACGTGATATACTGACTCAATATGTTGATTCTCCCTATCTCAATCTCCTTATCTACTGTATGTTTACTTGTATCTACAACACCTTCATATTTATGGTCACACATAATTTTTTTCCACTATTGTTCCTTGGTGATGTTACCAAGTATGTGTCAAAATGGAACCTGTAAACGAATGTGTACCCTGTACCTTGATGTTAGCTATATTGTATTCAGCAACAATTCAGATTACACAACCTCATGAGAGTTCTTGATGCATTGTTGGTTAGCTCAGTTCGTACATATTTGGCACTCCTATTGTTTGCCAACACTCTTTACTCGAGTCAATATGATGTTGCATATGGTTGTGATACCTTGACAAGAAGCGAGGAGCGGGTAGTAGTAACGTGTGGCTTCGTTGACATCACTGAGTTTTCCTATGAACATGCATGTATTTATGTGACCATTAATTTGTAACTGAGTTTGTGCTCATGCACACCCTTATGATTAGAAATTCAACTCTAGAACAAGACTACACGAATAGTTAATATGTGAGGAGAGCACAGAAGGAGACCAAATAAGTCTCTTTTTTAAATTTATTCATATCTTACTTCATTGTCGCCTATGGCACTTGGAATATTTGGTGCCTTCTTTCAAATATTCCAATCCTTCAACATATTAAGCCATGATAATTTAAAATGATGCAAATTAAATTTCACATTAAATCCCTATGTACTTTTTTTAGAATAAAATCATTTTATTACCAAAATGGACGGACGCAGCAACGCGCACCACCATGATCTAGTATATATATAGAACATGACTATTCTATAACCCCTTTAGATGGTTGTACAATAGTTAACAACCCCTCCCATAATAAAGACCTTCTACACGAGTCATCCCCGCCTCATCTCCCGCGTGCCGCCCCCGCCCCACCTCCCGCGCGCCATTTTGCTAGATTTTAGTATATTTAAAATTGCTCTTAAACCGTGAAGAACTTGAAAAAACTTTTAAGACGAGAAAGTTGCACAATTTTCATAGCTTTTCAACGGTATATGGCATGCATTAATTCGATGAGCTGTTTGAAAATCGTGGCCAAAATACTGTGTGAAAATGGCAAAGCTCGCGAAATTGCGTTTAGTATATTTAAAATTACTTTTAAACCGTAATTGTTTTGGGAAAACTTTGTGAGCATAAAAGATTTGAAATTTCCATATCTATCTAACGGCATATTACTTCCATTGTTCTGATCAACGGTTAAAAAACCGTGTTTAAAATATTGCTCGCAAAAACGTAAATTCTCAGTAGTTCGTCAGGAAGTTCACTTCGTAGTAACCAGGAAGTTCAATTTCGTGTCGCGTGAAATCTAGAAAGAGTTTTCGAAAGTTCACTATTAAAAAATTCCAAGTTTACTACATAAATATTTGAAGCCCACACCCAAATTCACTTTTTTTTAAAGGTTCAGTTTGAGCATGACAAGAAAATCACTAACGATGTTGGGCACTTCACATGTCGCGGCTAGGCGGTTCACATTTTGTGTCTAGCCAGTTCACTTTATATTTATTAGGGCCATCAATTTAAGAAAATCCAAAAGTTAACCATTATGTTTTGGGAAGTTTATTCTTATTTTGTCACAGGATTTATTATCATGCACATTCCACTATACAAAAATTACGAAGTTCACTATATAAAATTCAAGAAAATAGTGACAAAGTTTACTAAAAAAATTATAAAATTCACTTAGTGAACATTAGTAGTTCACTACAGATAACATTAAAGTTAACTTTGAAAAAAAAAGTGTGAAAACAGTAAGAAAGTTCTAAAAAATAGAGTTTTGTATAATTAAATCTGCTCTTAAATTGTTGAGCATTTTAAAAGGTGGTCTATACAAAAAGATGTGGATTTTGCATAGCTTTCCAACCTTATATCATTTGTATTATTCCGATAAACGGTTGGAAAACTGGCAAAAAACCCGGACATAGTGGAGGGTATCTATATCGCGATCGGAAGTTCACTAACATGTAGACGTTCAAATGCTTGTCTAGAGCAGTTCCGCTACTCTGCTTTTCATGTGTAGAAATCCTATGTACTAAAATCACCAATATGATCTCCGAATATATCAATAGACCTCTGTCTTAAGAAATTAACACTAATACAAGTGTAATTTTACTCTAACATACCACTACTACTCACCCGATTACCGAAGACACGATTAATTTTAAATAGTTGACATGACATCGACCATTTTTATTTTTAGTACAAATAAAATTACTTTAAAATCATACGTAATTTGTACCAACGGTGTATCACATGCGTCAATCAGACGAGCGGTTTGAAAATAAGACGCAAAAACCGTAAAAAATGGAAAAGTTCGCGGAAATAGATCTTAGCCGTGCAGAATTTGGAAAAACTTTGTGAACACAAAGGTTGCATAATTTTCATACCTTTTCAACGGTGTATTGCATGCATCAATTAGATAAACAGTTTAAAAATGCGGGCAAAACAATATATGAAAACGACAAAGTTTGAAAAAAATGCGTTTGGTAAATTCAAAATTACTTTGATGGTACCAAACTTTGAACACGAGTTTGAACACGAGTTGCCTGCGACGATGTTGAGATGCTAGCGACTACCATGAAGCACCCTAGGAAGCGAGACCTGGTGTATTAGATAGATATGAAAGGGACACGTTCGATGGTACCAAGAAGAGGAGAAACAGTGGTGGACATCGAAAACAACCTCCACTCTTCTGTGATGGTGTCAGAGACGAATGCGAGAAATGGAGAGAGAAGTAGTCTATATCCGTTCTGTCATGAACATATGGGTTCTAGGAGAGTGTAGTGGCGCATGTAAAGAGCACGAGGTGGTCTGTGTAGTCAAATAGAGCCGGGGCGTTTCGATGGTGCTCCACTTTGCGCCTGCGCGGTTTGGACCATGGCGAGGTGGTGGTACACGGCTCGGCCACGGTGCTGTGTCGTTGGACACTGAGAGAGGGCTTGGAGTGGTTGGCGTGGCCATCCTCACAGGGGCGTGCACGTGGTGGATTGCGGTGTCCGAAAGGGGGAGAGAGAGTGGAGCAGTGCATTATAGTAGACCACTGGCCGGCCTCGAGGGGAAGGTGACAATGCATCATTATGCATAATAAAACTCATTTTGCATGACCAACCAGAGCCCATAGCGAGATATTGGCATCGGTCATGCATGACACATCTCATTGTGCATGACCAAAATTGACCACATCTAGTTTGAAAAAACTAGAGTATGCATGCCTAATTTTCACTAGAAACTGAAGTGTCTGCTAGTTTTCTGCCCAAAACTACATAAAATATCATGCAAAGTAGTAAGTTGGCATTTGAGCATGTTGCTCACATATCATTTCTAAAAGGTCCAAGAAAGACAAAGTGAGTTGGCAATTTATCATGTTAGCATTTGATCTCACTAGAATTCTCTCTGCACCCCGCGGGGCATGGTGGCCAAACAAAAACGCTGTACAAAATGAGCACGGTGGCTAAACAAAAACACTGCATAAAATGTAGAGCCATGTCGATAACAAAAATTTGGTGAACAGTGTGGAGGCCATCACGGCATGGTCGTAAGGTAAAAACGTATAGTCTTTATCTTTAATGGTGCCCAGTCTTTGGACTTTCCCTTAGAAACTCTGGGAGTCTAAGGTGAAGACCAACACATTGCTGACCCGAGATGCATATCATGCATCAGACGAAAATGGTTCACCTTGCTTGATATATACTCCACGTGTCTTAGTGATAAGGGGTAGAGATCATGGACCGATCGCATCACGGGCATGGAGAACGCGCGTAATAGGCTACTATACAATTAAGTCGTAGTGGTATTTCGAAAAAATGGCATGTATATGCATTTGACGGGATCCCACACTTAGCTTTTTTGGAAAGGAACGGCTTGTGCATGCGTGCGATACAGATTCCACACACGCTCGCAATGCATGGAGTTTGCGCCGTGAGCACCGAAGACACGAGAAATCGGCTAAGAAGATAGCTGACTAAACACACTACATTTGTTCACGTCACTGTTTTCCATTACATTGAATCACACGAATTTATTCTTGCACTCTTGCAGAACAATTTGAAAGAAGTCAGTCGTACAAACGGATAGTTCGAAAATAATACTAACGCTCATATCTGGTTAACGTAAGTGAGTACACATTTATTACTGTACCGTACCGAGGTTTATTAACCTAAATTAAGCCGACTTAGAGTGAGTAATTGTGTTTAGTGAATTTGAGATCGTCTAAAATCTAGGGGAATTTTGACTGTTTGATTTAGAAGGGAAAGAAGACGACGAAGTCTCTCCCGATGAAATGATTTCTAAGTTTGAAACTTATACCAATGACATGTGGGGCCGGTGGATGGGTAGGAGGGGATCTTGAGAGAGATCTCCACAGCTATTGCATGCAATGCATGAGTTGCCTGCGACGATGTTGAGATGCTAGCGACTACCACAAAGCACCCTAGGAAGCGAGACCTGGTGCATTAGATAGATATGAAAGGGACACGTTCGATGGTACCAAGAAGAGGAGAAACAGTGGTGGACATCGAAAACAACCTCCACTCTTCTGTGATGGTGTCAGAGATGAATGCGAGAAATGGAGAGAGAAGTAGTCTATATCCGATCTGTCATGAACATATGGATTCTAGGAGAGTGTAGTGGCGCATGTAAAGAGCACGAGGTGGTCTGTGTAGTCAAATAGAGTCGGGGCGTTTCGATGGTGCTCCACTTTGCGCCTGCGCGTTTTGGACCATGGCGAGAGGAGAAACAGTGGTGGACATCCAAAACAACCTCCACTCTTCTGTGATGGTGTTAGAGACGAATGCGAGAAATGGAGAGAGAAGTAGTCTATATCCGTTCTGTCATGAAAATATGGGTTCTAGGAGAGTGTAGTGGCGCATGTAAAGAGCACGAGGTGGTCTGTGTAGTCAAATAGAGCCGGGGCGTTTCGATGGTGCTCCACTTTGCGCCTGCGCGGTTTGGACCATGGCGAGGTGGTGGTACACGGCTCGGCCACGGTGCTGTGTCGTTGGACACTGAGAGAGGGCTTGGAGTGGTTGGCGTGGCCATCCTCACAGGGGCGTGCACGTGGTGGATTGCGGTGTCCGAAAGGGGGAGAGAGAGTGGAGCAGTGCATTATAGTAGACCACTGGCCGGCCTCGAGGGGAAGGTGACAATGCATCAATTATGCATAATAAAACTCATTTTGCATGACCAACCAGAGCCCATAGCGAGATATTGGCATCGGTCATGCATGACACATCTCATTGTGCATGACCAAAATTGACCACATCTAGTTTGAAAAAACTAGAGTATGCATGCCTAATTTTCACTAGAAACTGAAGTGTCTGCTAGTTTTCTGCCCAAAACTACATAAAATATCATGCAAAGTAGTAAGTTGGCATTTGAGCATGTTGCTCACATATCATTTCTAAAAGGTCCAAGAAGACAAAGTGAGTTGGCAATTTATCATGTTAGCATTTGATCTCACTAGAATTCTCTCTGCACCCCGCGGGGCATGGTGGCCAAACAAAAACGCTGTACAAAATGAGCACGGTGGCCAAACAAAAACACTGCATAAAATGTAGAGCCATGTCGATAACAAAAATTTGGTGAACAGTGTGGAGGCCATCACGGCATGGTCGTAAGGTAAAAACGTATAGTCTTTATCTTTAATGGTGCCCAGTCTTTGGACTTTCCCTTAGAAACTCTGGGAGTCTAAGGTGAAGACCAACACATTGCTGACCCGAGATGCATATCATGCATCAGACGAAAATGGTTCACCTTGCTTGATATATACTCCACGTGTCTTAGTGATAAGGGGTAGAGATCATGGACCGATCGCATCACGGGCATGGAGAACGCGCGTAATAGGCTACTATACAATTAAGTCGTAGTGGTATTTCGAAAAAATGGCATGTATATGCATTTGACGGGATCCCACACTTAGCTTTTTTGGAAAGGAACGGCTTGTGCATGCGTGCGATACAGATTCCACACACGCTCGCAATGCATGGAGTTTGCGCCGTGAGCACCGAAGACACGAGAAATCGGCTAAGAAGATAGCTGACTAAACACACTACATTTGTTCACGTCACTGTTTTCCATTACATTGAATCACACGAATTTATTCTTGCACTCTTGCAGAACAATTTGAAAGAAGTCAGTCGTACAAACGGATAGTTCGAAAATAATACTAACGCTCATATCTGGTTAACGTAAGTGAGTACACATTTATTACTGTACCGTACCGAGGTTTATTAACCTAAATTAAGCCGACTTAGAGTGAGTAATTGTGTTTAGTGAATTTGAGATCGTCTAAAATCTAGGGGAATTTTGACTGTTTGATTTAGAAGGGAAAGAAGACGACGAAGTCTCTCCCGATGAAATGATTTCTAAGTTTGAAACTTATACCAATGACATGTGGGGCCGGTGGATGGGTAGGAGGGGATCTTGAGAGAGATCTCCACAGCTATTGCATGCAATGCATGAGTTGCCTGCAACGATGTTGAGATGCTAGCGACTACCACAAAGCACCCTAGGAAGCGAGACCTGGTGCATTAGATAGATATGAAAGGGACACGTTCGATGGTACCAAGAAGAGGAGAAACAGTGGTGGACATCGAAAACAACCTCCACTCTTCTGTGATGGTGTCAGAGATGAATGCGAGAAATGGAGAGAGAAGTAGTCTATATCCGTTCTGTCATGAACATATGGATTCTAGGAGAGTGTAGTGGCGCATGTAAAGAGCACGAGGTGGTCTGTGTAGTCAAATAGAGTCGGGGCGTTTCGATGGTGCTCCACTTTGCGCCTGCGCGTTTTGGACCATGGCGAGAGGAGAAACAGTGGTGGACATCCAAAACAACCTCCACTCTTCTGTGATGGTGTTAGAGACGAATGCGAGAAATGGAGAGAGAAGTAGTCTATATCCGTTCTGTCATGAAAATATGGGTTCTAGGAGAGTGTAGTGGCGCATGTAAAGAGCACGAGGTGGTCTGTGTAGTCAAATAGAGCCGGGGCGTTTCGATGGTGCTCCACTTTGCGCCTGCGCGGTTTGGACCATGGCGAGGTGGTGGTACACGGCTCGGCCACGGTGCTGTGTCGTTGGACACCGAGAGAGGGCTTGGAGTGGTTGGCGTGGCCATCCTCACTGGGGCGTGCACGTGGTGGATTGCGGTGTCCGAAAGGGGGAGAGAGAGAGTGGAGCAGTGCATTATAGTAGACCACTGGCCGTCCTCGAGGGGAAGGTGACAATGCATCAATCATGCATAATAAAACTCATTTTGCATGACCAACCAGAGCCCATAGCGAGATATTGGCATCGGTCATGCATGACACATCTCATTGTGCATGACCAAAATTGACCACATCTAGTTTGAAAAAACTAGAGTATGCATGCCTAATTTTCACTAGAAACTGAAGTGTCTGCTAGTTTTCTGCCCAAAACTACATAAAATATCATGCAAAGTAGTAAGTTGGCATTTGAGCATGTTGCTCACATATCATTTCTAAAAGGTCCAAGAAAGACAAAGTGAGTTGGCAATTTATCATGTTAGCATTTGATCTCACTAGAATTCTCTCTGCACCCCGCGGGGCATGGTGGCCAAACAAAAACGCTGTACAAAATGAGCACGGTGGCCAAACAAAAACACTGCATAAAATGCAGAGCCCTATCGATAACAAAAATTTGGTGAACAGTGTGGAGGCCATCACGGCATGGTCGTAAGGTAAAAACGTATAGTCTTTATCTTTAATGGTGCCCAGTCTTTGGACTTTCTCTTAGAAACTCTGGGAGTCTAAGGGGAAGACCAACACATTGCTGATCCGAGATGCATATCATGCATCAGACGAAAATGGTTCACCTTGCTTGATATATACTCCACATGTCTTAGTGATAAGGGGTAGAGATCATGGACCGATCGCATCACGGGCATGGAGAACGTGCATAATAGGCTACTATACAGTTAAGTCGTAGTGGTATTTCCAAAAAATGGCATGTATATGCATTTGACGGGATCCCACACTTAGCGTTTTTTGGAAAGGAACGGCTTGTGCATGCGTGCGATACAGATTCCACACGCGCGCGCAATACATGGAGTTTGCGCCGTGAGCACCGAAGACACGAGAAATCGGCTAAGAAGATAGCTGACAAAACACAGTACATTTGTTAACGTCACTATTTTCCATTACATTGAAGCACACGAATTTATTCTTGTACTCTTGCAGAACAATTTGAAAGAAGTCAGTCGTACAAACAGATAGTTCGAAAATAATACTAACGCTCATATCTGGTTAACATAAGTGAGTACACATTTATTACTGTACCGTACCGAGGTTTATTAACCTAAATTAAGCCTACTTAGAGTGAGTAATTGTGTTTAGTGAATTTGAGATCGTCTAAAAATCTAGGGGAATTTTGATTGTTTGATTTAGAAGGGAAAGAAGATGACGAAGTTTCTCCCGATGAAATGATTTCTAAGTTTGAAACGTATATTACTTGTCTGAGTGACAAGTGGGAGGGTTGTCGATTGCTCATTGTGTGCCTTGTATCTGAAACAAAAATTGCTCTAGATAGAGACCGATTGAATGATTGTTTGAGTGTTAGAAATTTTGACATGACTTCTCTTTTATTTTATATAAATTGAACACAATTCAAATAATACAATGAACATATATATGGATCCTTACGCATCAGCACAAGACCACAATAAACACAAAAACTTAACCTTTGGAAATCAAGCTTCCAAAGCAACTTCCGAATACAATCCAAAATCTTTAAACAGTATACAAAAGAATAATATAAGTCGTAAGTTCAGATTGCAAATTCACCAAATGAACATTACAAGAATTCTTAATCAAAGAAGAACTTAAATATAGCCAGTATAGAAACTCACAAATAAAAAGAATCAAATTACAAAAAAGTAATCCTAAACTAAATCCTGGAAGGATCCATATCTTCCCATCTTCCAATTATTCTCATCTTTCCTCATACATCTATCTTCTTTCTTTCTCCACCTGCAAGCAAACAACAAGTAGTCAGTATGTGAATAAGTAGAATATCCTTAGACAACCACTAGAAAATTAACCAAATCTATCTAATCCAAACCAAAAAGAAAATGAACAGTAGCTAGAATTAAACAACCAGTAGCTAAAGTCCACATATCTAGTAGTAAAAATAGTTGTAGACAAACACTAGGCAAAGCTCCAAATAAAAAGAATCTAAACTAAAAACCACAACAAGAAATCACACTAACAAATCATTCCAACCAAACGGATTCTTCAAAGGAGGAATCAAACAATAATAAAAATTGGAACTAGAACAATATCCAAATAGCTTGTCCAAGTACAAATTCTAAACCTACAAGAATGTTTAGAATACTAACTAACAACAATCCAGCAAAGGAAATCATCAATCTTTAAGTACTAGTGTAACAGTCCCAAATTTCATCTTGTCCAAGAACAAAAACTAAACCAATGGTTGTTCATTAAACCTTAGTAGAAACCATTTTACCATAGGAAAATCCAAATTGCCAAGTTCTAGTACATAGCCTAAATTCCCATCTTGTTCAAGTGGAAAATCTAAACCTATAGAACTATTCAAGGAACTACTACTAACTAATTCACCAAAGGAAATCAGCTCAAGGTTTGTCCTTGAGAAACACAAAATATCTAAAAATTTGAAAGATTACAAAAACAAAAGCTAATCGAATCAAGTTATAGCACAACTACTAGTAGAATGATTCATCCAAGTAGAATCTTAAGGGGAGGAACCAAAACACTAGTAAAAATTAAGGAATTTCTATTTTGGTACCCTGCGTTTGTTAGTTGTACTCAGTTTTCCCGAGCCGCTTAGTTTTTCCTCACTTTCCCCTCCCTCTATTCTGAAACCCTCACATGCGCTCTGACGGGGGATGCCGTCAGGTCAAAGGCTCGACCATTACATGCTGACTAGTGGGATCGTGTTGGGACAGGTCATGCGTTGATTGTTACGTTACGTCGCCTCGACCGTTACATGCTGACAGGTGGGACCGCATTGGGACGGGTCTTGCATACGTGGTGAAGGGTGGGGCCGCATGGAGACACGTCGGACCGGCCATTCTTTTTCACCCAAAGGATTCGCTTCCCCCGAGCCTGGAATAGCTCCCACACCGCCCCTCCGCTCCCCCGCCGTCGTGCCCTCGTACCTTATGTCGTCCTCGGCCGCCGAGCCACCCCCTCCCCTAGCCGTGGAAACCACTCCACCACCGGCTCCACTCCCACCCCTGCTAGATCTACCCCTTTCGCGGAATACATTGCAACGCCGGCTAGTGTACCGGTCCTCCCCGTCGAGCACGGAGAAGATTGGGTGGAATCGGAGGGATCTAATGCATGGATTCCATATAGATAAGCATTGTTTCCCTTTGTGGATTGATTATGAGCAATAATTGAGCGCTAATCGCTGGTTCTTAGCTGACTGCCTTGCTTTTCAAATAGGATTGATATAGCATTGGCATTTTGGCTAGCGGTTAGACTGGATACTAGCATAATTCGTGGTTGTGAACAGTATCTCTTTGTATTTTACTTCCTAGCGGTGGTTCCAACCTCCATAACTCTCAGAGATTTGAAAGATAAAATCTATTCTATATTCCCCTAGAGCAATGGCGATTCAGTTGATTTGCAATATTTCAACATTAGCGAGCAAAGATTGTTCCCACTAACTAGTGAAGATGATCTGGTAATGCTTTTCTCCTTGAATGCTGCCGAACGTTTTGGTCGAATTCGTCTCCATGTGCAACCTAAAGTTGAACATACGGGAAAGAGGGTTAAAGCATCATCTGGTGGTCAGGCATCATCAGGTGGTCGGGCATCATGTGTCTCGGTTGTCTCTACTAATAGTGTGCGCCCCCACGCTCCATGTAGATCCACAGGAGTACCATCTGTTTGCACTACGAGTGTAAGCCAAATAGTTCGTGCAGCCGATGTGGACGATTATGGGTCCAAAATTGAAGCATATTTACCTCTTGTTTTTGCATATATAGAGTAGGGGTTTTTGTATTTAACCGTGCCTACGAGCGCTATTTCGTTCTTGTTTCAACAGGATCCCAAATCATGGAGTCATATATGAACATATCAATTAGAGATGTCATATTGTGTAATTATATGATATTTATAAGTGATAAAAGTCATTTTATAAATTTACCTTGGAAGCTGGAAGAATAACAAACAAGGAGGAGGCATCAGCACCGATAACGACCACTGGTACGGGCGGAGCCTGCCCGTACCAGGCGCCATCGGGACTGCCTTGTCAAATAGTTTCTCCTAGCAAATACGAGAGGGAGACCCGACATTCACAACCACCAAAAACCACGAAACACCACATCCGAGAGGGATCTGAAGGAGGAACTTGTATGAGGCAAAATCCCAGCTGCTTCGCAGATCATTGCAGGACAATGCATCATCCCCTTCACCATCAACCATTGCATCTTCATCACCACCATTACTCCATCTTTCATCTATTAGATCTCTTTGTAATTCCAGATCCAATTGTGGTTTGCATTAGATCTACACCCATACTTTAATCCATCCATTTGATTATGATGTTATTGTTGATTGCTTCCATGAGTGAGTAGTACCTTTGTTCTTGGGGAGATGGACAAACCCTAGCAGCACTATGAACTTGTAATAAATATGATCTATTTGTGTGTCCATATTACTTTCTTGTCTATGATGTAATTACAACTTGTGTTTGATTTCTCTCTTTAGATGATATGTGAAGTCGACCACATATCATTCGCCTTCGGGACTAAAGGGAAGAAGAAACCCTTTGGACGTGTTGTGGAACTGTCAACACCCAGATTGTTAATCCCAGATGCATGTTATACCATACATCGCAATCCCAGGATTACCATTTTTGCGAGACATAACAAATTGGTACCACAACACATCATCCATTACAAACCATAATAAAGGTCTTACAAATAAAGGATCTCATGATCCAGTCTTAATACAATCAAAGCAGCGGAAACTAAACGTAATAAGGGTTCCATATTCAGAGTCACAGGCAATACTGACGATGGGAGATGATCCTAGTTGTGATAGACCTCCTGCTATCCATCTTCCTGGTAGTCCTCCTCATAGTCTGGCCACGAGAATAGCCAGGGACAAAGCCATGAGTACTCTTTAAGTACTCGCAAACTATCACAAACAATTAAGGTAGTTCTAGTAGGAATCTTAAATTCTAGGTTTATTTGCAAAAAAGCCAGGTTTATTTCATACTGAGTTTAGAAGTAAAGAAAACTAATTTAAATTTCTACATCACCTAAGTGGGAAACTAGTCTTCATATCCACAACCCTGTTGTGGTCAAGTCATGGTCATAGTTCAATTCACAAGTCATTTTGAAAACATCTGACAACAGAACAGTATGGCCACTACAACTATCCATGACCACAGACGCGGCTATTCGAATAGTTTGACACTCTGCCGAAGTGGTACACTTTCACCACAAAATTCGATACATCCGTTAGGGATAACCCTGAATCATCATACTTAGTATGCGGATAATCAATCCTAACCTTTCAATTACACACTCTAGTATATGCACCTCCCCTATGAGCTTGGCCTCCCAGCCATGGCCATCTGCCATCCTGGGCACTGTATAGGTGGACATTCACACTCACGAGGTAGCCTCAGCTCAACCTCTTTCCGCGAGGTAACCCATACTAAGGCATATAAACTTCCAGTTAAGCCCTACCCAATTTAGGTATTATGGTTGTATGGTAAAATTGGAATGGTATCGCATCCGAACCCAACCATCAGTTTTTGATAAAGGGCCAAGGCTCATGCCTCAACATTTTTTATCATCAAATCCTTTTGTGTTCATAACACATGTCAAAACATTTCAATAGAATGAACCATCATTCCAAGGTTTTCATAAGCATTTTCACCAAGTATTCCCATCTAAAGTGATCAACTTTTATGCTTAGCACTAGCCACTAAAGTTGAGGGTATTCACTACTGAGGGTGCTAATCAAGTGTAACTATCGAACTCTAGTTTTTCATGTTTTTGGATGGCATCTAAGTATAACTACTTAGTCCTAGTTTTATACTCTTTATGGTATCTATACTATTTTTCCAATACTCACAATTTACTAACTAAAGGTAAAGAACTTTGGTAAAAGTAAAAGAATAAAGCTTACAAGTAAAACTTGGGATGGGTGTAATCAAAGTTGCATAATCAAAGCATGCCTAATGCATCTTGCATAGGTTATATTGCAAGTGTGGCTTGCATAGGTATAATACTTGCAAGTGTTAGCTTGCCTTGAGTAGTGTAGTGGTTGAAGTTCTCTTCTTCTTCTTCTTCTTCTTCGTAGTACTCCTCCTCCTCGTATCCCATGTCGGTACTATCGTCTATAAATGAATACGAGGTACACAATCACCAAACAATACTTAACTACTTCTATTTAGCACACCAAGGCTCACACTTGATGATCTAGCATCATCACAATCATTACATGAAATAAAGATCTAATTTTATTTATCTTATTTTGGAAAAGTAATTTCTACTCATTGAAAATACTTAAGATTTAATATTCTCCAATTAAAATATGGGATCATGTTGACACATGTCATCACCACATATTATAATACTTAGGAATGTGAATTAAATTGTTGGTCATATTTTATAAAGTTTAATATTACTATTTAATACAATTAAAGTGACTAGAAATTCCTAAATAACATTCTTTTAGTACTAGTCCAATGTTACTTCATGCAACCCGAAATATTTTTACATATTCAGATAGATATTGTCGAATTTGATTTTTGAGAGTTGGAATCAACTCAAGAGCATTAATGGTTGATTTTTGAAAAATGTTTGAATGTGGAAAAGTCTCCGTCTTGTTATTTTTTGGTATAGGTTATCTATAATTTCAAATGGTTTGAATCCAACAGGCTTGAATAGATATTTTGAATACCTTTCTAAAAAAATTGGAATCATGCAATTTGGTTTAGCGAATCTCTTTGAATTGATTTTTGAATCTACTAGTAGAATCTACTTTTAACTGAAAGGGAAAAAGTTCATTTGAATCTACGGGCTCTGCGCGGGAAACTAAATGGGCCGGCCCAACTGCACAGCGCTGGCGCAGTGGGCTGCTGACAGGATGGTCCCACTGGTCAGCGACTATATTAATCTGAAATGGTATCTTTCAATCTCAGCCCTACGATTAGAAGTAAGATCTACGACTGAGGTTCATCGTCTCTGATGAACAGCTCCGACGAGATTCTAACCCTAATGGCAATGGAGGGGGTATGTGGGGGTTCACCAGGGCTCCAGCTAGACTTGGCGATGGGGGCAAACGACGTTGTAGACGATGGCGGTTCGAATGGTAGTCGCAGCGGCTCCTGGGGTGGTCGCAATCAACGGGCTCCTTCCTCCTCTGCAGCGGCGGACTCTGGCTAAATTCCGGTGGTGTGGTGCTCGCCTTGCTCTGGGGAGAGGTGTGGGAGGTGTCTGAGAGAGAGGGGAGTGGAATGGTTTGGCGGATTGGAGCTGGGGCAACCTCTACTTCAACACCGGCGAGAGGGACAAAGAGGGATGGCTCGGGCTCGTCAGTGACGACGATATGGGGTCTAGCACCATGGCTGAGGGTAGGGGCCGACGCGGTGCGTTAGGGCAGTCGTCGTGCGATTGATGGTGCAGCAAGGGGCGGTCGAGAATGGTCGGGAACGATCGGTGCTCTGGGAAGAAACGGCGGCGTTCGAGACAGTGCACCCCCGGCTACGGTCCACGCGGTGGCGAACGGGCATGTGTGGGGGGTAGCTAGGGTCACGGTCAGTGCGGGCATGCGCGGTGAGGGAGATGCATGGCGTGTGCGCGCGTGTCGGCTGTGGCGCTCTGGCACTCTCGGCATGGCAGAGAGAGAAATGGGTGCGACGATCACGGGTGGTCCACGACTTGGCTCTGGTCTAGGGGTGGATAGAGGGTGGCGATGGACGGTTGCCTGTCTTCTGGACATCGTGGGAGAGGGCGGCGCTGGCTGTGGCGAGTTGTCCATGGTTGATCGACACGGTGAGCATCGAGCGACGCTGCACTGGCGTAAACGGCAAAGGGGGAGCGTGTCCTGCGCTGCTGGGTGCTAGGGGAGACCAAGGGAGTGAAATGAGGGGCTAGTGGCAAGTGATCACTTCACTGAACAGTAGAAGTTAGGCAGTGTTGATTTGTGTCTGCCAGGTGCTCGACCAAATGGCCGCATGAAATTAAGTTTTGAATTTTTGAATGAAATTTTGTGAGTGTGTTTGTCACATGCTTGAGTGTCTATGGTTGCTTGGGTTTGCCAAGGTGAATTGATTTGAGTGGTTTTCGAAAAATGGTGATCTATGCATATGAACTTGATTCAATTTTGAATTGTCCTTTAAAATGATTTGGGAATTGTTTCTGTTTGTTTGTAGAGTGGGGTGGGGTTCACTTTTACTTGGTCTAGCAAGGGGTGAAAAGAATTGTAAAAGTTTATATTAGAAATCTTTTACTAGAGACACCCAAAGTGGGCTAGTGGTTAACTTTGGTCAAAATGACCATTTGATCATATGATTCATATTTGAATTTCTTTTCTTTTGATTTTGTTTATAATTGCCCTAGATGATGTAATATTCATGTTTAAACCATTCCTTATCATTTGTAGAAATCAAACATGGCAATTGCACTCATTCATACACTAATGCAAATCACACATACACTCACATTGGATTTAATAATAAAAGTTTTTGTTAACCCTAAACTTGGGTAATTAGAACTTGATAATCTTGATTAATATATTTGGGGTTTCACAAACCTTTCCTCCTTAAACAAAATCTCGTCCTGAGTTTTAAGGAAAACTAGGAACTAAAGAGATTTGGAATCTCAGTCCTAATGTAATCTTCTCACTCCCGAGTATCTTCTTCTTCAGTATGGTTGCTCCACTGAATCTTGAGAAACTTGATACTCCGGGTCCTGGTGGTTCTAAAGGCTTCTTCCAAAATACGAATGGGTACTTCATGATAGGTTAGATCCTTGTTGATATCTATGGCTCTATGATCGATGTTCTTCGGTCTTCTCCAGAACTTCTAGGCATTTGCGAAGTAACGAGATATGGAACACATTATGTATGGCTGACATCTCCTCTGGCAGTTCCAGTTGATATGTGTAGTGACCTCGGATCGATAAAGATCCTAAGTCCCTGTGATTAACATGTTAGTCCCTGGATCATTAGCTAGCACTCACAGTCGATGAATTATCATGTAAAACACAAGTCTTTATTACATGAATCGAATAATCCAGAGTTTACATTATTACAACAGAAGCAAAATGTATACAAATTGGAGTCCCATCAATGCCACAGGCAGGTTGTGTGAAGACCCACCATCCTAGCGCACCTTTCAACGATGATCTCCAAATTCTGCACATAAAACGTGTAGCCAAACGAGTTGGTCAATACTTTGAATGTATTGGCAAATTACACCATGAAGGAAAAGACTTGGCCTATTTCTACATGCAAGGCTAAGATTAGGCTTTGGGGTTCATTTGCATAAAGCCAATTTTTCTCTATGTAATAAGAAAATAGGAAGAGTTTTACCCTACTTTGTAAACATTTGCTTAAGTAAAATAGGGTCGAATGGAACACGAGGATATTACTCACCAAGTGCCCAAACAACCTAACACTTGGATAGTACTCACCAAGTTCCCAAAATCCCACCCAATGGCGATATTACTCACGCCTTGGGGTTTATAAAACGTTAAGTTTGGAAAAGAGAGAGGAAGCTCTTTCAGAGGCTCCATCCTTCAGATGCTCGTTGTTGTTCTGTTTCCGTGAACACGGATGATCGATCAGATTGCAATACTCTTGAGAGGTTGTGCACTTTCCCCACAATCCATGATCAAGTCCTTTTACAGACAAGACCATGGCGAAGCCTTCCTTTAGTAGCCCCTCTACCAGCTGGATCCAACCGTGCCAAGAACCTCCAAATGTTGGTACCCCGATGAGGTTTCCCACTAAGTACTAAGCCAAGACAGAGCCCATATGTATTGTGGTTGCACGGGAAGCTTATGAATTCTGAAACATGGCAGACTTCTTTGATTCCTGGGCAGCCGTCCTCCACCAAAATCCCACTCGTTGTCCCGACAACCATTCCGCCAAGAAGAAAACTTAGTTTTATTTTGAAGGGGGTTTTGGAGAAGAAAAGTTCGCTCGAGGGAGCTCTCATACATAGAATTTTTTTTGAGTCTTTCGAACTCCCCAACGGTAGTTAGTATATATATAGCATAGCAAGTAATACTTAGCAAAAACAGGGAAACCTAATAGGAGGAAAATCCTAAGTATAGAACTATCATGGCATACTGCAAAATCATCGCACTTGCAAAAATATTTTCAAGTAGATCTACCAAAACAATCCTACACATGCATACTACTATTTTGAAGAGCAAAACATGCATAGTATTCAAAACTAGGACATAAACATGAACAAGTGGTGTAACTTGCCTTATGTTAATAATATTCTTGATGATTGTATTCCTCTCTGGTAATCGCACTCTTGGAACAATCTATCGCAGGAATGGAGTAATCCAATCAAACAGTTGCAACATACAAAACAACAATAGTGATAACAAACATGCATGATGATTTAATATTAGTTCTATTAATTGTATTAGATCATATGACACATGTAGGAGATCATTTAATGCAATAGGGTATTTATTATTAAATCTTAACGACCAAAATAAAGGGTTTTAGTAGTTCTATTGCAACGTCTGTCCTAATTGCAGAATTAAGTTTTTTATTGGTTTTACTAGATAGAGCACATTAATATGAACCAGTAGGAATTGGATTCATATTAATCGGAGTTGTAGATCCTTTTCTATGATTTATTTACTATTTAAAGGAGTTTAAATCATTTAAAATATTTACTACATCATAAATTATATCTAAGACCAGATATGTATTCTACGTGAAATTGTGAATCCAGAAACATATTATTTATATTTTTCCGCTCTACAAATAATTTATTATGAATTTAATAGTTCAAAAGGCCATTAAAACTAATAAAATTACTACAGTAGTTATACACTACAAAAATTAGATATAATAGCATATTAATGTCGTATATTAAATTATGAAACCATATATACCTTACTTGTATTTTTATGATCTACAGATAATTTACTATATTTTATTTTGTCTAAAAGGGCTATTATACCAATTAAATTATTACAGTAAAACTATACTGTAAAAGTCAGATGTAATAACATAATAATATTCTACACAATTTTAAGAATCCATTGATATATTATTTGCTATTTGTGGAGTTATAAATATTTTTATATGATTTTCGCAAGGTTGCACAAATTTCTGGCTATTTATTCAATTTCTGGATTAAACAGATAAACAGATGGCCACATGGCGTCCTATGATTGGTCGGTACCTCTTCATTTAAGTGGATCAACGAGATCCACTGGATCTAGATCTGACGGTGGTAGGTCAGCGGCTTGGCTCTGGCTTGGGCTCGATGCGGCTTGAGCCTCGTCTTGTAGCTCGGCTCGGCTGGAGGTGATCTGGCCCGTCGATGCTTGATCCGGCGGATGGGAGAAAAAGCTTCGTCTCCTCCTCCAACAGGCGACGGCCGCCGGCGGCACGGCTCCAGGTGGTGATGGTGGCGGTGCCTACAACGAGCTCTAGGTGTCAGGAGGTTGTGGACGAGGACCGGGAGTGCACGAAGAGCTCAACGGAGGGCTCGGCATCAGGTTTGGCTCCCCGGGGCAGCGTCAGCGGACGGATGGAGGCGATGGCAGACATGGAGCTCCGGCGAGGGATTGCGGTCGTTCTGCGGAGAGAGGGAAAGGGAAAAAGGGGTGAAATGATGTGGTCGAGCAAGGTAAGGAGGATCAGAGGGAGTAGAGGGCGAGGGGTGGTCGGAACCCTCACGGATGGAGCTCGGTCTAAGCTTCAATGGCGGCGGCCGGTGGCAGAACTTCGGCGATGAATCTCGCAGCAGCCTGGCGGTGGCGGGCTAGGGTTGTTGAGGGGGAACGATTCACAGAGTAGAGGACTATTTATACGCAGAGGAATCATGGAGGAGGGGGCACGAAATCGGTGAAATTCGGTTGCGATCCTCCCGGGCAGTTCGTGCCGTGTTCGTCCCAGTCTCCTGCTCGAGGAGGGGGATGACCGAGGTGGGACCTGCTTGTCAGCGGGAGAGGGGAGGAGAGCAGGCTGAAGCTGGGCCGCGGCAGCTGCTGCTCTATGCGCTGCGCGCTGCGTGCTGCTCGCTGCTCACGCAGGTGCGGTTGGGAGTAGGTGGGCTAGGTGGACCGGCCACTCCGGTTAGTAGTTAGTTTTTTTATTCTTTTCTGTTTTTATGTTTTAGTATTTCTTGTATAACTTCTGCATTTAAATTCCAAATGAGCTGAAACTTGTTTCTAAAATTTTCGAAATTCAAGTAAATCTTTTTAGGCTGGTGTTTTAGCAAAGTTTGCTATCTTAGCAATAATGGTTTTAACAAAGCCTATTTAATTCCCTTTGGGAATAAAGTGGCACATAGAATTTAGGGTTCTTAGTTCATTATTCCGATTTGTAAATTATGCATGATGCCATGATACAAATCAAACACAAATGCTTTGGATTTGTTCAAAACTTCCCAACCAATGTGATAGCCATATGAACTCATTCTTTTAATGTGGTTTGGTAAAATTTAGAACAAACAACTAAAGTTTCTTTTCATTCAAAATTTTCAGCAAGATCAAACAAATAAATCAACTTATTAATTTAACATTCCAAAATAGGAAAATTTTGGGATGTTACAATATGATACTTCCCCTCAGTGATTCAAAATCTTGAAGGGTCCAATATATCTGGGGGCTAACTTCCCTTATAGTTGAAAACATTGCATTCCTTTCAAGGGTGATACTTTGAGATACACAAAATCTCCGACATTGAAGGTCAGGTCTCGACGTCTTTTGTCAGCATAACTCTTCTATCTGGATTAGGCAGTCTTGAGGTGTTCACGGACTTTGTGAACCTTCTCTTCAGCTTCTCGTAGAATGTCGAGTCCGAAAATCTGACTCTCTCCTACTTGCGACCAATTCAAAGGGGTACAACACTTACTTACATACCGAAATTCAAATGGGGCCATTTGCAAACTAGCTGGATAACTATTGTTATATGAGAATTCTGCGAAAGGCAGACAATCTTCCCATTTTGATCCATATTCTAGCACACAAGCTCTCAACATATCTTCTAACAATTGGTTGACTCTTTCAGTTTGTCCATCGGTTTGCGAGTGGTAAGCTATGCTGAAGTTCAGCTTGGTTCCTAATCCTTCTTGGACTTTCTGCCCAAATCTTGAGGTAAACTGGGTTCCTCGATTTGATACTATGGTCTTAGGGGTTCCATGCAAGCTGACGATTCTAGCAATGTACAACTCTGCTAGCTTCGAACTCTAGTAGGTGGTCTTGACGGGTATAAAATGGGCTACCTTGGACAGTCTATGAACTATGACCCAAATAGAGTCATTTCCCCTACTAGATGTAGGCAAACCGGTGATGAAATCCATTCCGACAGAATCCCATTTCCATTCTGGAATCTGCAATGGTTGCAAAAGCTCGGCGGGTCGCTAATGTTCTGCTTTGACTCTCTGACAGATATCACACTTGGCTATGTAGCTTCCGATTTCTCTCTTCATCTTGTGCCACCAAAATTGCTCCTTCAAATCCCTATACATCTTCGTTCCTCCGGGATGGATAGAATAAAGAGTATCATGAGCTTCCTGCATAATGACTTGTTTCAACTCGGAATTTGCTGGCACACAGATACGTCCTTTGTACCACAAAACTCCTTCTTCATCTTTGCTGAATCCGGGTACCTTCCCTATACCGATACGACGCTTGATTCCATCGATACTTGCATTTCCTTTCTGCACCTCCTTGATCTGACTGATCAAAGTGGGTTGAAGTTCAATGCTAGCTAAAAATTCTTTTCTAACTAGCTCCGTTCTAAATTGCTCCAACTCTTCATGCAAACCTGGCTAGGCTTCTTTTATCATGGTGTTTAATCTACATGGCAATCTACTAAGAGCATCCGCTACCACATTGGCTTTGTCGGGGTGATAGTGAATGTCAAGGTCATAATACTTGATTAACTCTATCCATCTCCTTTGCCTCATATTCAGCTCCTTCTGGGTGAAAATATACTTCAGACTCTTGTGATCTAAATAAATCTCACAGTGGTTACCCATAAGGTAATGACGCCATGTCTTCAAAGCTAAAACTACGGCTGCTAGTCCTAAGTCATGGGTAGGGTAGTTTTGCTCATGTTGCTTTAGTTGTCAGGACAGATAGGATATAACTTTGCCTTCTTGCATCAACACACATCCGAGACCAATCTTGGATGCATCACAGTACACATCAAAAGGCTTCTTGATATCCGACATAATCAAAATTGGGGCAGAAATCAATCTCTTCTTGAGCTCTTGAAAACTTGCTTCACATTTGTCCGTCCATTCAAACTTCTTATCTTTCTTCAACAATTGGGTCAACAAACTTGCGGTAATATCCCGCTAATCCGAGAAAAGCACGAACTTGGGTTTGAGTGGTTGGGGATTTCCATTCTTCCACATCTTTGATCTTGGCGGGATTGACAGCGACTCCTCCTGCTGACACGATATGTCCTAGGAATTCTACTTCCTTCAACCAGAACTGACATTTGCTAAACTTAGCATACAACTGATGTTCTCTAAGGGTTTCAAGGATGGTTCTCAGGTGTAGCTCATGGTCTTCTTCTGACTTGGAATAGATCAGAATATCGTCGATAAAAACAATGACAAACTTATCCAGGAATTTCAAAAAAATCTTATTCATTAGATTCATGAAATAAGTGGGGGCATTGGTGAATCCAAAAGACATGACAATGTACTCATACAATCCATATGTGGTGGTAAAGGCGGTCTTTGGAAGATCCCTTGCACGAATCTTGAGTTGATGATAACCAGTTCTAACATCGATCTTAGAAAACACTCTGGCACCAGTCAACTGGTCAAACAGATCCTCGATCTTCGGCAGTGGGTACTTGTTCTTGATGGTGACATCATTCATCTTCCGGTAATCCATACACAAACGGTTACCTCCATCTTTCTTATCCACAAACAAAACAGGCGATCTCCATGGCGACACACTTGGTTGAATCAAACCTTTCTCCAGCATAGCATCAAGTTGCTTCTTCAGCTCCACTAATTTCGATGGGTTCATAATATAAGGTCTCTAAGCTATGGGTCTAGTTCTAGGAACTAGTTCAATGATGAACTCGATATCCCGATCTGGGGGCATACCGGGCAATTCATCTAGGAACACGTCGGGGTATTCACAGACTACTCTGATTTGGTCTAGGGTTGGTTGGGGTAGACTCTTGTTTTATTTGAATTGATGGGGCAATGTCTCAGATACATGCTCTACTTATACTCTAGTGCTACTAGTCATGGTTATGGCTTTCTTGGCACAGTCGATTAATCATTTATGTTTCGACATCCAATCCATTCCGAGTACTACTTCCAAATATTTGGTTCCAAGTACTATTACACTGCGTTTGGATGTATGAATTTTAGCTCGGAATTGAATTGGTCTGAAAATTCCAAATCCAAGATGGAATGGAAATGGACTGTAATTACATTTCCGTTGTTTGGATGTGCATGAAATTTGTTGTTGGAATCGAAGGGTAGCACCCAATTCCAATTCTTGTTTGGATTTACAAACCATAGAATTGTTCATTTTGTTGATTTTGGACAATATAAACCTGTCAACAAAATAGTATGTGTGTATATTTCAATATACATATTATTTCACACATACTAGCATTAAAATATTCTGAATAAAGTCATATCTCACCATATTGGATATTCATAGAGAATATGAATTTTAAATCACAATTTTGTATACACACATGGACCTACAGTAGAGAATTCTTGTACGAATCTGCACATCAAAAAGATCAAATATTATGTATTAGGTGTGGTTCAAATAACGCTAGGAAATTAATGGAGGAAGAGAAGGGGAAGAGGTGGGGAAGGGAGAGAGAGCCTTAAGGAGGACCAGAGAGCCGCCGCCATTCACCTCTCGTCGACGCTCGAGTTCCTGCCGGCGTCTGGGGTTAGGGCAGGCTCATGGCCACAGCCGTCGGCCGATTAGGGTTAGGGCGGGCTCCCCCAGTCGTTTGGAGAGAGAGAGGGGGAAGGGGTGAGGAGAGGAGGCAAGGAAGGGGAACGACAACGAGGAAGATGGCGGAGCGGCGGGGAACCTACCGGCAGCGGCGCTGGGGGTTGCAGGTGCGTGGTCGCGTCTCCTCCCTAGCGCTAACCTCTGCTCGCTTAGTTTTGTCTTGGCCAAGCGAAGTGGCACGTGGAGACGCGATTCCAGGCGTTTCCGAGCGGATGAGCTCGAAAATATTTGAGGCCGGGCGACACTAGCGGGATTGTGGCTCGGAATTGCCTCTCCTTTCCACGCTGTAATCCCAAGACCACTCCGAACGACCCAATTCGTCCCAATAATTCCATATGGACGATTCCAAGCCTCAATTCTTACATCCAAACACAGCGTTAGATTAGCATAAAAATCTATTCCATGGATCCTGATTGGTACATCCTTGGAAATTATTCTAGCTTTCATGGTTGAACTAGGTATTTGAACTATCATAACATGCTTCAATTTTGTTGGTTGAATCTTACTAGTGCATGCAAATTCTTCTGTAACAAACGAGTGCGATGCTCCAGAATCAAACAACACTCTTGCAAGTACTGAGTTAACAGAAAACATACCCAACACGACATCTGGCGCTTCCTGAGCTTCTTCAGCATTCATGTGGAACAAACGGCCGTTGTAGTTGAGCGAGTTCCCTAGGGCAAATCTCCTTCCAGGTTGAACACGGCGTTGCTGCTGAGCGGGTGCATTCACATTGGTTGCTGCTGCAAGCTTCTTGGGGCACTCATTGGAGTAGTGACCCTTGACTCCGCATTCAAAGCAAGTAATCTGGGACTTGACTTTTCCTGCAATAGGCACATCATTGCTTCCAGTCATTGGGGCAGTATTGTTGTTGTTGTTGGACTTGGGCGATGCACAGTTGAAGTTATTGGAGTTGCCGGGGTTATTGTTGTGGTTTTATCAAGACCTTGGGTTTCCTCCTCCACGGTTGGGATAGTTTGGACGGGACATAGGGGGTCTGTTGTTTCTTGGGGCATATCCTGCAGACGGGTTGGGGCTATACTTCTGTGTATGGTGGGATCCAGGCTGGTGCATCATGTGACAATTGCGGTTGTCATTGGCTTGGTTTATCTTCCCTTCCATCTGAATGGTGGAATCCACCAAAGCTTCAATATCATCAAAGGGAATGTTGACTAGCATGGTTTGCATCTCATCATGTAGTCCATTCAGGAATCTCTCTTTCTTCTTTGCTTCTGTTTCAATCTCATCAGGGGCATATCTAGGTAGTGTCAGAAATTTGTCACGGTATTCCACCGCAGTCATCCTTCCTTGCTTCAACTCTCTGAACTCATCCCACATCCTCTTAATCAGACCTGGGGCACATGAGTCCGGCTGAACTTGATTTTAAACTCATCCCAAGTCATCATCTGACCTTCGTTCATGGTACGGGTGCTATTCCACCAGGCTCTTGCAACACCTGCTAGATAATGGGTGGCAAACAATACTTTTTCATTGGCTTCAACTCCTGCGTCCTCTAAGTTGTTCTCCATGGTTTGTAGCCAGTCATCAGCATCTAAGGGCTCTTCAGACTTACTAAAGATGGGTGGGTTGGTGTTCTGAAAGTTCTTGAGCTAGGATCCATGGTTATCCTGGTTTCCGTGACCTTGATTATTGTGGGCCATCTGAGCTATCTGCTGAAGAGTGGCTAAGTTGGCTTGACGTTCGGCTCTACTAGCTTCACCGTCAGAAACTAGCATTTGCAGAATCTGCGGCATTGGGTCCTGAGATGAGCTGCTTCCTCTGGGGTTTCCACGAGCCATCTGAAGATTGAGATAGATAATGAGATAAGAGGGAAATCTCTAAGGTTCATGGTTTGGTTTCAAAAAGCTTTAAACTTTGAGTTTGACTTAGGTTTTGTAAACTAACAACTTCCTCTCATTCTTTCATTCATTCTAAGCACACAATACGAACACACACCATAACACAACTAGAAAACAGAGTTTTAAGAACCATTATGTGAAACTATGATAAAGTGGGACCGGATACAATTCACTCCTATGGTAGTGCTCAAGTGCATCTAATCATCATCAATGAAGGCTGAATCCTCATCATCAATGTGGAACTCCATGGCATCATCCTCCAGGTAGTCATCATCATCACTGAGGTAAGAGTAGAGATCTCCTCGGATATCTTCACCTTCCTCCTCCTTCGCTTCAAGCTGGATCTCTTGTTCACAGATGGTCTTCTCGAGAGTGGCCACCTTCTTGCGAAGAAGATCGATGATGCGATCCTTCTTGTCATGCTGACGACGAAGTGATTGGCGCTCCTTGGCGAGGATGGCGAGGGTCTGATCCTTCTTGACTATAATGGCCTTGTTATGGTTGGCATAGGCACGAGCATTGTCCAACTCTTCCTATCTATCATACAACATGAAGTCGAGATTATCCACTTGGTGCTTCAGCTCCTGGTGTCCTTGCATATCCAAGGGCATTCCCATAGAATCACGCCTTGCATAGTGAGCAAAGTGAGTTCCCTGGATCTGGTTGATGTTTTGCCCACACAGACGGGCGAGAGCTTCTTGCATAACCCTGGCTAATCCATCTAGCCAGTTGTTCTCCCGAACGCTGAATTGGATCTTATCCAAAGTGGGTGCTTCCATCTTGCCTCTGAGATCTGCAATTATCAGCCACGATAGTTCTCCTCCTTGCTGTTCATTGAGTTGGGCCCCGAAGAACTCCGGGTGCGGGCGCTCAAGATACTCTGCGAGTGCATCTAGATCCCTCTCAAAGATCAGGTGGCCTCCGTTGCCCAGCTGGTAGAATTTTCTATACTTGACCTCCATCTATAAGAATTTAGGGTGAGCAAGTTAGTGGGGTGATCAAGTGTGTCAAATTTTATGTAGGTTTGCAAGAATTTTTGAGGAACATGATTCTTTTTGAAACAATCTCAAGGATAAGAGTGGGGATAGGTTTTCATAAATACTCACTTCTTTTGTTTTGAAACTAAGTTTTTGTTCAGACGTCCATTCTAACTAGGGTCTCCTATGGTCAGGATGGCTCTGATAACAACTTGTCAACACCCGGATTTTTAATGCCAGATGCCTGTTATGCCATACATCGCAATCCTAGGATTACCATTTTTGCGAGACATAACAGATTGGTACCACAATACATCATCCATTACAAACCATAATAAAGGTCTTACAAATAAAGGATCTCATGATCCAGTCTTAATACAATCAAAGAAGCGGAAAGTAAACATAGTAAGGGCTCCATCTTCAGAGTCACAGGCCATGCTGATGATGGGATATGATCCTAGTTGTCATACACCTCCGGTTGTCCAGCTTCCTGGTAGTCCATCTTATAGTCTGGCCACGGGAATAGCCAGGGACAAAGCCATGAGTACTCTTTAAGTACTCGCAAACTATCACTAACAAGTAAGGTAGTTCTAGTAGGAATCATAAGCTCTAGGTTTATTTGCAAAAAAGCCAGGTTTATTTCATACTGAGTTTAGAAGTAAAGAAAACTAATTTAAATTTCTACATCACCTAAGTGGGAACCTAGTCTTCATATCCACAACCCTGTTGTGGTCAAGTCAAGGTCATAGTTCAATTCACAAGTCATTTTGAAAACATCTGACAACAGAATAGTATGGCCACTACAACTGTCCATGACCACAGACGCGGCTATTCGAATAGTTTGACACTCTGCCGAGGTGGTACACTTTCACCACAAAATTCGATACATCTGTTAGGGATAACCCTGAATCATCATACTTAGTATGCGGATAATCAATCCTAACCTTTCAATTACACACTATAGTATATGCACCTCCCCTATGAGCTTGGCCTCCCAGCCATGGCCATCTGCCATCCTGGGCACTGTATAGGTGGACATTCACACTCACGAGGTAGCCTCAGCTCAACCTCTTTCCGCGAGGGAACCCATACTAAGGCATATAAACTTCTAGTTAAGCCCTACCCAATTCAGGTATTGTGGTTGTACGGTAAAACTGGAATGGTATCGCATCTGAACCCAACCATCAGTTTTTGATAAAGGGCCAAGGCTCATGCCTCAACATTTTCATTATCAAATCATTTTGTGTTCATAACACATGTCAAAACATTTCAATAGAATGAACCATCATTCCAAGGTTTTCATAAGCATTTTCACAAAGTATTCCCATCTAAAGTGAACAACTTTTATGCTTAGCACTAGCCACTAAAGTTGAGGGTATTCACTAATGCGGGTCCTAATCAAGTGTAACTATCCAACTCTATTTTTCATGTTTTTGGATGGCATCTAAGTATAACTACTCAGGCCTAGTTTTATACTCTTTATGGTATCTATACTATTTTTCCAATACTCACAATTTACTAACTAACGGTAAAGAACTTAGGTAAAAGTAAAAGAATAAAGCTTGCAAGTAAACCTTGGGATGGATGTAATCAAAGTTGCATAACCAAAGCATGCCTAATGCATCTTGCATAGGTTATCTTGCAAGGATGGCTTGCATAGGTATAATACTTGCCAGTGTTAGCTTGCCTTGAGTAGTGTAGTGGTTGAAGTTCTCTTCTTCTTCTTTGTAGTACTCCTCCTCCTCGTATCCCGAGTTGATACTATCGTCTATAAAGGAATATGAGGTACACAATCACCAAACAATACTTAACTACTTCTATTTAGCACAACAAGGCTCACACTTGATGATCTAACATCATCACAATCATTACATGAAATAAAGATCTAATTTTATTTATCTTATTTTGGAAAAGTAATTTCTACTCATTGAAAATACTTAAGATTTAATATTCTCCAATTAAAATATGGGATCATGTTGACACATGTCATCACCACATATTCTAATACTTGGGAATGTGATTTAAAGTGTTGGTCATATTTTATAAAGTTTAATATTACTATTTAATACAATTAAAGTGAAACCCTAAATAGCATTCTTTTAGTACTAGTCCAATGTTACTGTATGAAACCCTAAATATTTTTACATATTCCGATAGATCTTGTAAAATGTGATTTTTGAGAGTTGGACTAAATTCAAAAGCATTTATGGTTGAATTTTGATAAATGTTTGAATGTGGAAAAGTCTCTGTCTTGTTATTTTTGGTATAGGTGATCTATAATTTGAAATGGTTTGAATCCAACAGGCTTGGATATATATTTTGAATACCTTTCTAACATAATTGGAATCATGCAATTTGGTTCAGTGAATCTCTTTGAATCTATTGGCAGAATCTAGTTTTAACTAAAAGGGAAAAAGTTCATTTGAATCTACGGGTCGCGGGAAACTAATTAGGCCGGCCCAACTACACAGTGCTGGCGTAGCGGGCTGCTGACAGGATGGTCCACTGGTCAGCGACTATATTAACCTGAAATGGTATCTTTCAATCTCAACCCTACGATTAGAAGTAAGATATACAGCTGAGGTTCATCGTCTCTGGCGAACAGCTCCAGCGAGATTCTAACCCTAACGGCGACGATGGTGGTACGTGGGGGCTCACCACGGCTCCAGCTAGACTTGGCGATGGGGGAGAACGACATTGTAGACGATGACGGTTCGAATGGTAGTCGCGGTGGCTCCTGTGGTGCTCGCCTTGCTCCAGGGAGAGGTGTGGGAGCTGTCTGAGAGACAGGGGAGTGGAATGGTGTAGCGAATTGGAGCTAGGGCGGCCTCTACTTATACACCGGCAAGAGGGACAGAGCGGGATGGCTTGGGCTCGTCGGTGATGGCGATACAGGGGCCAGCATCATGGCCGAGGGTAGGGGTCGACGTGGTGCTTTAGGGTGGTCGTCGTGCGATTGATGGCGCGGCAAGGGGCGATCGAGAATGGTCGGGAACAATCGGTGCTCTGGGAAGAAACGGCGGCGTTCCAGACGGTGCACAGCGGCTACGGTCCACACGGCGGCGAACGGGCATGACTAGGGGGTAGCTAGGGTCACGGTGAGTGTGGGCACGCGCGGTGAGGGCGAGGCGCGGCGTGTGCGCGCCTGTCGGCTTCGGCACTCTAGCGCGCTCTCGGCATGGTAGACAGAGAAATGGGCGCGAGGATCACGGGTGGTCCACGGCTTGGCTCTGGTCTAGGGGTGGACAGAGGGTGGCGGTGGACGGTTGCCTGTCTCCTGGGCATCGTGGGAGAGGGCGGCGCTAGCTGTGGCGAGTTGTCGATGGTCGACTGGCGCGGTGAGCATCGGGTGGCGCTACACTGGCGCAAACGGCAAAGGGGGGAGCGTGTCCTGCGCTGCTGGGTTCTAGGGAGACCAGGGAAGTGAAATGAGGGGCTAGTGGCAAGTGATCACTACACAGAACAGTAGAAGCTAGGCAGTGTTGATTTGTGTCTGCCAGGTGCTCGACCAAATGGCCACATGAAATTAAGTTTTGAATTTTTGAATGAAATTTGGTGAGTGTGTTTGTCACATGCTTCAGTGTCTATGGTTGCTTGGGTTTGCCAAGGTGAATTGATTTGAGTGGTTTTTGAAAAATGGTGATCTATGCATATGAACTTGATTCAATTTTGAATTGTCCTTTAAAATGATTTGGGAATTGTTTCTGTTTGTTTGTAGAGTGGGATAGGGTTCACTTTTACTTGGTCTATCAAGGGGTGAAAAGAATTGGAAAAGTCTATATTAGAAATCTTTTACTAGAGAGACCCAAAGTGGGCTAGTGGTTAACTTTGGTCAAAATGACCATTTGATCATATGATTCATTTGAATTTCTTTTCTTTTGATTTTGTTTGTAATTGGCCTAGATGATGTAGTATTCATCTTTAAACCATTCCTTATCATTTGTAGAAATCAAACATGGCAATTGCACTCATTCATACACTAATGCAAATCACACATACACTCATATTGGATTTAATAATAAAAGTTTTTGTTAACCCTAAACTTGAGTAATTAGAACTTGATTAATATTTTTGGGGTGTTACAGGTAGTGTACCCAGAGTGCCCCATGATTGATTAGCATCGGCTCGTAACCCACACGGTCAAAGGGGGATTAAGAGGGACTCCCTAAGGTAATTACTATATCCGTGGGGAAACCCTTAATTACGGTGGCCTATATGGGTGATTTCTCTCAAGCATTGCAGTGTTATTTAGCGGTGATCTCACACTTGGCTCAACAAAGTGGCTTCCTACGAGCCTTGTCGTGAACATCTTATTATGGGTCTCTCTCCACACATATCATGACACAAGAAGTTTGTTATCTTGATTACATATAATAATAGTACTATGCTAGCGGTGTATCCTACATCTCCTAGAATGTTTTAGCCCTATTGAGTTCAACCACGCTTTCATACAATCTTGTTACTTGTTTTAATTACTTTTCTGCAAACAACCATAAACAATTCAAACACCCTTTACTTGGAATCAAATACAACTTACAGGTCTTCTTTGGTAAATAGTAACAAGGGGTATAAAGACCTTAATGAATAGGTCTCTGTGGGTTCAATATATTTACTTCAAAACTTGCTACAATCGGTCGGGGCACTTGCAGTAATCAAGCTGTTTTCTTGCGCCGTTACCGGGAGTTAAGCTCTTTTGCTCTTTGTTCTTAGTTACTCATTTTACTCATTGTTCTACTAAAGTTGTTTACTAGTTTCAGGTAAACACCATGGCTGCACTCGGACTGATTAATCAGATCGATGCTACTAAATACCTCGTGAGATTCAATTGAGGATTAGCGAAAGAGTTCCCGAGTGGGAGTGAACCAGAGTACGAGGATAACCCTCGTTTTATCGCTATTATTAAAGAAATTTTTTTTGCAGGAGATGATCCCGATGAGGATCCTTATAATCATTTAATGCACTTTACCGAGCTATGTTATACTCTGAAATTGAGAGGCTATTATGTTGATGAATTAAAACTTAAATTGTTTAGCCAATCTCTAACCAACACTACTTTGGCTTGGTATAGAATTTTCCCTGTAGAGAAAATTGATACTTGGGAAAAGCTTAAAATAGAATTTGTGTCTCGATTCTTTCCCAAGGTAAAGACTGCTGAGGTAAGAAGGGCAATTACAAACTTCAAAAACCACCCAGGCAAAGATTTGGTAAGAGCCTACAAAAGGTATAAGTCTCTACTTCACAAATGTCCCCATCATGATTTACCAGAATGGTATGTACTGCATATTTTTTGTGGAGGACTTAATCAATAATTAAACATGAGCTTGACACGAATTCAGGAGGTTCTTTCATGGAGTTAACTATAATAAAAGCTTGGGAACTTTTAGAACAAATTCGCCATAACAGAGAAACATGTGGATTTGATTTAGGAGGCGAAGGAGGTATAGAAATTGAATATGATTGTCTCAATGCTTATAAAGACTCCGGTAAGGTAAAAGAAACTGCTAATGAACTACAACTTGATGATGATATTGTCTTTCAAATCCTTCAGTCTTTTACAAAACATAATGAACCTCCAAAGAAGGACTGGCTTCATTATACTCCGCCATCTGAGCCAGTTGATGAAGAAGAACCGATAATTATGGCCCCTGTCGAGCCAATGAGGGAGGTGCCTTCATATGTTGAACCCCTTCTTTTTCCAAGGACGGTGAGAAAACACATGATGGCTCAGCAACTTGAGGATCAACGCAAGGATGAAGAATTATTTCTCAAGGAGCTCGGAGAGGAAACACTATTGAGGAAAACCAAGGAAGGAAGTGAATAAGAGGCAGAGGCATCAATAAAACAAGATATTCTGACCATGTTTGCACGTTGCAACGTGATTGAGCTAGATTCTGAAGCCTCACAATTTGTTGAAGGAAAGGTAAAAGCTAAAGAAGTGGGTAAGCCTATCCTTCCATGCACTTTTGGTGGAACTTCCTGTTATGGTCTTTGCGATATAGGTACATCTATTAATGTTATTCCTTTTAACTTTTATTTAAAAATTCAAACCGAATTAGCCCCAGCTGAAATGGAAGATACAGATATGCCTATAATGCTTGCAGAAAAGACTAAGAGTCCCTATGAGAATAATTAGGGACGTACCAATATGTATTGGACCCCACAAATATCCTATTGATTTTGTGCTTATTGATATGCCCACTGACGTTTATTGTCCCATCATATTTGGAAGGACTTTTCTAAATACCACAGGTACGAACATAGATTGCAAGAAACAAACTGTGTCTCTCAAGTTTGGTAAAGAGAAGATGGATTTTCATTTCTCCAAATTTGACCATAAAACATCTATTGAAGAATTAGATGATGATGAGTACGAACGTGAGGAAGAAGGTAATATCATAAACTTAGACTCAATAATTATCGAGACTCCAGATGATGATCTAGCAAGAATTTAGTCAACAATAATAAAATTCTTGAGGACATAGAAAAAATGGAAATAGACAACTATCTCGACTGAACACCGGAGGTGGACATCGAGATTAATCAAAAATATGAAGAACCTATAAGAAAAGGAGATGAGGCTCTTCCTCCTCCGACCCTTAAATATATACCAAAGGAATTAAAATATAGATTCCTTGATGATACAAATAATTTCATTGTTATTATAAGTGCTAACCTCGCAGAGAAAGAGGAGAAAAATCTGATGAAGGTTCTCCACATGCATCGAAACGCTCTTGGGTATTCGATGAGTGACTTGAAGGGGATTAGTCCTTCAATAGCCACCCATAGAATATTCATGGAAGGAGCCCAGCCGGTGGCGTACTTTCAGCGACGTCTTAAACCTCACATGAAAGAGGAGGTAAGAAAAGAAATAATACGTTTGTTGGATGCAGGCGTCATCTTTCATGTGGAGGAGAGTGAATGGGTAAGTCCCGTTCATTGTGTTCCAAAGAAAGGTGGGTTCACGGTTGTAGAAAATGAACATAACAAAATGGTACCAACTAGAACTGTTGTTGTCCATAGGATGTGCATTGCTATAGAAAGCTTAATAAGGAAACTAGGAAGGATCATTACCCTTTACCATTTATAGACCAAACGTTAGAAAGGCTTGCCATGCATTCTCATTTTTGCTACCTAGATGGTTATTCCATTTTTTCCCAAATTGCCATACACCTTGATGATGAACTAAAAACTACTTTCATTTGTCCCTATGGTCTCCATGCTTATCGCCATATTCCTTTTGGTCTTTGCAATGCTCCTACCACTTTTCAAAGATGCATGACTGCTATTTTTGCTGATTATGTTGAAAGTATTATGGAGGTGTTCATGTATGATTTCTCTGTTTATGGAACCTCCTTTAATCACTGTCTCCATAATCTGCATAAAGTTTTGCAGAGATGCAAAGACACTAACTTAGTCTTGAACTAGGAGCAATGCCATTTCATGGTCCAAGAAGGCATAGTACTCGGCCACAAAGTCTCAGGTAAGGGTATATAAGTCGATAAGGCAAATATCGAGGCAATAGAAAGATTACCCCCTCCTCGAGATATAAAATGTATAAGGAGCTTTTTGAGTCATGTAGGGTTTTATAGAAGATTCATTAAGAATTCAAAAACTGCTAGACCATTAACTAAGCTTCTTCAAAAGGATGTTTGTTTTAATTTTGATGAAAAGTCTCTTGCTTCTTTCAACATATTAAAACAAGCTCTTCTTGAAGCATCAGTTATTAAACCACCTAATTGGAAGAAACCCTTATAAATATTTTGTGAAGCTAGCCATGAAGTGATCGTTGGCTCAAAATATATCGAGCTTGTTGGGGAACCCCAAGAGGAAGGTATGATGAGCACAACAACAAGTTTTCCCTCAGTTATGAAACCAAGGTTATCGAACCAGTAGGAGCAAGGAAACACCTCCAAGGTGTTGTTCCAACTTGGAATCCTACGCAACACAACCACAAAATTTTGCCCCCAACTTACAGTAAGGTTGTCAATCTCACCGGTTTTGCTGAAAACAAAGGATTAAACATATTGTGTGGAAGATAGTAATTGCTTGCGGAAAGTAAACAGAAAACAGTAAATAGCTTGTAGATTGATGGTAAAAGAATGGACCAGGGTCCATAGTTCACTAGAGGTGATTCTCCTTAAGATAGATAAAATGTTGGGTGAACGAATTACAACGGGGCAATTGACGCACACCGAGAAAGCATACATGCATATACTAATCATCTTGACTCCTATGAGATTTCATTGGGCATTACAACATTATACATAGACCATAATCCAACTGCATCTATGACTAATAATCCACCTTCAGGTTATCATCCGAACCCCCTCCAGTATTAAGTTGCAAGCAACAGATAATTGCATTAAGCAAAGTGTGTAAATTAAACAATTACAATTGTTCTATGAACAAAGGATTACTGTTTTCTCCGTAGTAGCAACAACACATCTAGTACCTTAGAGATTTTTGTCACTTCCCCAGATTCCTAGAGGCATGAACCCACTATCGCGCATAAATACTCCCTCTTGGAGTTGCTAGCATCTAATCGGCCAAGATAGCTACTAACAACGAAAAGCATGCAAGATCAGAAATAACATAGACATGATAGAATCAATGATCAATCTGAAATAGCATCTCAGTATCCATCGAATCCCCGCAAACACAACATGTAGGATTACAAATAGATGATCTTGATCATGAACGAAGTTCACAAGATCTAAACATGGTAGCACAAAGGAGGAGAATCAACCATCTAGCTACTACACGCCCAAGTAGTCCAAGGATGAACTAATCACGCATCACACCGGAGGCAGTCATGGTGATGAAGGAGGCCTCCAGGGTGATCTCTCCGCTCCGGTAGGGTGCCAGGAAGAGCTTCAGATCCCTCCCGATCTAGGGATGGAGATGGCGGCGGCTACAGACTCTTTTGTGTTATTTTGATCGGGTAATTAGGGTTTTCGTCCCGAAGGCAATATATAAGCGAAGGGGCAAGGTCGGTGGAGTACTAGGGGGCCCACACTAGGTGGTGACGTGGCTAGGGCTGGCCACGCCACCCTGGCTCCCCTCTTCATCTCCCTCCGGACTCCATATTCCTTCTGGTGAAATATTGACTTGGGCTTTTTTCCGGTCCAATTCCGAGAATATTTCCTTACTAGCTTTTCTGAAACCAAAAATAGCAGAAAACATGCAACTGGCACTGTGACATCTTGTTAATAGGTTAGTTCCAGAAAATGTGTAAAAATACTCCAAAATGTGGACAAAACATAAGAAAGTAGATATACGACAAGCATGGAACATCAAAAGTTATAGATACGTTTACAACGTATCATGAAGCTGTAGGGGCAATTGTTTGCCAGTATGATGGTGATGATCTCAATATCATTCATCATGCTAGTCACACCTTAAACGGGGCCCAAAAGAACTATCCTATGGCTGAAAAAGAATTCTTCACTGTAGTCTTTTCTTGTGATAAATTTAGATCTTACATCATGGAATCTAAAGTTAGAGTACATACTGATCGTGTTGGCTTGAAAGAAATCCTGGAAAGGACTAATGTTAAGCCAAGAATGATCTGTTGGACTCTACTTCTGCAAGAATTTGACTTATAGATTCTACAAAGAAAGGAAGAGGTGGAGGAAGCATTCACAGATACTCAAGGAGTTCTTCATCCTAAAAAGGTATCATTTGTGTGTATACGTGTGGGAACCCCACAACAAAAAAGGGAGTTATCTATTTCCCCTTACAATGGTTTTGGTAATTTTTGCGACCTGTTTTATTCGAAGAGAGGAAGAAAAGAAATTCAAGTGAGACCATATTCCCTCGATGAACATGACTTATGAAATTCTCAACACACCTTTGTTCTAGATAATTTTCTGCTATTTCTTTTTGCATATTTGAATTTCTTTCGTTTTTCTGAGTCGACTGTCAGTCTTACGAGATCAATACGGGCGGACGGTAGGGCCGGATCCGCCCTTACCGATGGTCGTTAAGCCCCCTGATGCCTCATTGATGTTTTCATGGAAGCGATACGACCGTGCGGTATGGGCGCACCCCCCGTACCGCTGGTCGTTATAGGTTCGGTGACTTCCTTCTTCTATTTCTCATTTACACTTTTGTGTCAAAAAATATAAAATAATAATAATTAAGAAGTTGCAAAGTGGGTACAGACGGGTAGTACGAGTGGAACCCGCCCGTACCACTTAGTCGGTTGACCTTTTACCGACTTCGTACCGTGCTGCTTTTGGAAACGACACGGTACGGGGACACCGTACGGGCGCCACCCGTATGGAGTTGGTCGTTACGACCTGAATTTCCTTATTTTGCATTTATTTGTTTCCTTATTTGTTAGGATTCTTTTCTTGGACGACCCTTTTTCTCCCAACACGAATTTTGCATTGCTTCTAACCCTTTATAGGTCTCTTTAGAGATCCACCTCTCTCTTATATCAACAGATCTAATCTACTTGATGTGCTACTTTATTCAAGACAAAGGCAAGCCTCTAAACCTCATGGCTTGTTCGTGGGATAGTTTCTAGACCTCCTCCATCGAAGCCGATGATCGTGAAGCTCAAGGCCTAAGCACGAAGGAGAAGCAGTACACGTATGATTCCGATGATAATTCTAAAGACGATGAGTTCTAGATCTTCATGGAGCAATCAAAGAGGGGAAGGTGAAGCCCAAAGATGGTGAAGCCCGAAGATGAGGAACTGGACTACTTGGCAATGGTGTAGCCCGGATATGAGTTCTAGATCTTCATGGAGCAACCAGACTACTTGGCAATGGTGAAGCCCGAAGATGAGGAAGGTGTGCACGGAGTTGCTCAAGCTCATCTCCAGCAACTACTCGTCACCAAAGCGTAAGAAGTCTAACAACTCCACTGCAGGAACCTATCAGGAGACTATGGCACATACATCAACAACAAAGAATATCACCATGAATGCGGGCATGAGCGTGAAGCCATAAGAGGATTGGGGGTTCAACCTTCTAGATGTACCAGTTGGTCTGCATGTCCCGGATAGTGAACACCGCGTCAACAAGATAGAGAAGTACTAGAAAGAAGAACTCGTCCACATGGAGATCGTGCACAAGCGCCTCTTGGATCTTGAAGGCAAGAAGGAACTCGATGAGATGATGGGAAAAGTCGTTGATGGGATGTTTCTCTTGCGTTTGGATATATAGAAGTGTCTCCAATGCATATCTTCCTTGGAGAGGACAAACAAGAAGCCCCGAGCGGCACTCTCCAACAAGACCTCTCCACCATGAACCACGCCACAGTATCAAATAATCGCAAGGGATTATTTGATCCACCCGACTTGACTCCAAGCTTGGGGGATCGATGAGAACCTTGTAATCTATCTTACAGTTTTTAGCATGTTTACTTTTCTACACACATGGTTAGGTTTAAATTTCCAAATTTGCATTAGTTGCATCAACTTCGAGTTCCCTTTGTTCAAGATAAGAATTATATCCATTGAGTTACGAGACTTTATGATAATTGAAGTTGTCTTTGATTCATGATTATTATATTAGATGATTGAACTAGGTTGAGTGTTATGATACTTGTACATCTTTCATAATTTTAGGGACTTCCACACCTATAGAAGTATTGATTAAGTTATGAGAAGAAGAATTCCGGTAGCATATTATGATTAAGAGTTTTCAAAAGCCACTGAAGTAGTGAGCATGATCAAATTGCTTGCTGAAAAGAAGAAGAGAAAAAGGTAGCTAGGAAAAATATAGATATGCAAGTATCAAGAAAGAAAAAGAAAGCAGCTATCAAAAGAATCAACCATATAAAAAAGAGAGAAAGAAGAAAAGAAAATGATCATGAATCTTCACTATTAAACTTAGAGCTATAAATCTCTAAACTCCATGATTATATGATATGTTGAATCACTAGTAGCTTCTTATAGTTTCATTAATACTAGAAAAATGCGTGGAAGCCTCTAAGGTATGTAATGTGGAAGGGTATGGTAATACCCCCGATGTATCTCTACATCAGATGTTGTATTCTTGTTTCAATTTTTGCCTCATTTATTATAACATCTCGTGTCTCATGAACATGATGATCTTGTCCATAAGACACCATTTTGCTCGGGGATGAGAAAGAGCCTAGCTCGGGGGGAGTTGATGCACCAATATTGAAGCATATTTACCTCTTGTTTTTGCATAAATAGAGTAGGGATTTTTGTATTTCACCGCACCTACGCGCCCTATTTCATTCTTGTTTCAACAGGATCCCAAATCATGGAGTCATATATGAACATATCAATTAGAGCTATCATATTGTGTAATTATATGATATTTCTAAGTGATAAAATTCATTTTAGAAATTTACCTTCACACCTGGAAGAATAACATACAAGGAGGAGGCATCAGCACCGATAATGACCACTGGTACGGAGGGAGCCCGCCCATACCGTACATCTGTACTAGGCGCCATTGGGACCGCCTCGTCAAATAGTTTTTCCTGGCGAAGATGAGAGGGAGATCTGACATTCACAGCCACCAGAAACCATGAAACACCACATCCTAGAGGGATCTGAAGGAGGAACTTGGCTGGTGCAACATCCCAGCTGCTTCGTCACCACCATTACAACTTTGGAGGACAACGCATCAACCCCTTCACCATAAACCGTTGCATCTTCGTCACCACCATTACATCTTTGGAGGACAACGCATCAACCCCTTCACCATAAACCGTTTGTTTGGAGGACAACGCATCAACCCCTTCACCATAAACCGTTGCATCTTCATCACCACCATTACTCCATCTTTCATCTATTAGATCTCTTTGTAATTCCAGATCCAATTATGGTTTGCATTATATCTACACCCATACTTTAATCCATCCATTTGATTATGATGATGTTGTTGATTGCTTCCATGAGTGAGTAGTTCCTTTGTTCTTGGGGAGATGGAGAAACCCTAGCACCACTATGAACTTGTAATAAAGATGATCTATTCTTGTGTCCATATGACTTGCTTGTCTATGATGTAATTGTGACTTATGTTTGATTTCTCTCTTTAGATGATATGTGAAGTCGACGACATATCATTTGCCTTCGGGACTAAAGGGAGGAAGAAACCCTTTGGATGTGTTGTGGAAATGTACCCGGAGTGCCCCGTGACAGATTGGTGCCGGCTCGTAACCCACACGGTCAAAGGGGGATCAAGAGGGACTCCCTAATATAATTAGACATCCATGGGGAAACGTTTAATTGAGGTGGCCTGTATGGGTGATTGCTCTCAGGCATTGCAGTGGTTATTTAGAGGTGACCTCACACTTGGCTCAACAAAGTGGCTTCCTACGAGCCTTGTCGTGAACATCTTATTATGGGGCTCTCTCCACACATATCATGACACAATAAGTATGTTATCTTGATTACATTTAATAATAGTACTATGCTAGCGGTGTATCCTGCATCCCCGAAAATATTTTGGCCCTATTGAATTCAACCATTCTTTCATACAATCTTGTTACTTGTTTTATTTTACTTGTTTTAATTACTTTTCCGCAAACAACCATAAACAATTCAAACACCCTTTACTTGGAATCAAAGACAACCTACAAGTATTCTTTGGTAAATAGTAATGAGGGGCATAAAGAACTTAACCAATAGCTCTTTGTGGGTTCGATATCTTCACTTTGAAACTAGCTATAATTGGTCTTTGCACTTGTAGTCATCAGAGGACGAAGTAGGGCCTGACGAGGGAGCACCTCCACTAGATGATGACGATAGTTTATGTTTCCTGAATTGGTAGATAGATTTGGTAAACTGGCACTAGAGGATCAATACACGGAGGAAATGGCCCACGGTGCCAGATTTGATTACACTAATGATGAAGAGAACAAGGAGAACAATGGCAGTCTCATTTTAGCCGAGTACGATGGTGAGGACTTGCCAGTAATTGAGTAGGACAGGAACGATCCTAAGATATCAGAAGGCACCGTATTTGAGACGATGCGGGACTGTCGTAATGCCCTTACTACATATTGCATCCACACCAATAATGATTATGATGTTATTAAGAGTGAGCCAGTAAGGTTCACAGTGAAGTGCCCATACAAGAGGTGTAGGTGGAAAATGTATGCATCCACTATGCTCAGGAGCAGTTTGGTTCAGGTATTACAACTAGTTGTGTATTTTAGATCATTGTGTAGAGTTTGTTAACTATACCTGACATTTTCATTATGTTTCAGATAAAAAGTAACTGGTTCAAACATTGTTGTTCACCTCAAGGGGGACATCCAAAGGACAAAACAAAACTAGAAAAGACTAGGTGGTTGGCAGATGCAATCATGGATTAGATGAGAGCGAACCCATCACTTGGTGCAACAACACTCATAAAAGAAGTTTCAAAAAAGTTTAATATTATAGTACCTTACATGAGGATGTTCTATACAAAGGAGATGGATCTTGATAGGAGCAATGGTCCATGGAATGAAGTTTTCAGTTGCTTTACAGCTTCAAAGCTGAAGTGAAGATGGCTAGTCCAGGTAGTGTTGTACAGATCGACAAGCATAGAGTTTAGTACAAAATAAGAGGAAAGACAAAGGAGAAGGAGTGATTTAGAAGGGCTTTTGTTTGTTTCAAAGCTTGCTGGCAAGGGTTTCTGGTTGGTTGCAGGCCTTATTTGGCCATGGATGCAACAACTCTTCATGACAAATTTAAAGGACAGCTAGTAGCTGCTACTGCAGTTGATGCCCACAATTGGATGTTCCCAGTTGCTTTTGGAGTTTTGGAGATTGAGTCAGAGGAATGTTGGACTTGTTTTCTGGAGAATTTGCACGACCTTATATGTCATCCACCATGACTTACTATCCACATGGACGCTTGCAAAGGTTTGGAGAAAGCTGTAGAAGCAGTACCCCGGAGTGGAACATAGGGAATGTATGCGACACTTAGTGTAGAATTTTACAAAGAAATTCAAAGGTAAAGTTTATACTGACAACCTATGGCCCAGCTTCATACACATGAAGTTTGAGGAAGCATCTATATCATCTGGAAGTGTTGTATAAACAAAAACCTATGGTGAAGGAGTATTTGGATGCACATCATGGAATGGTGTGGTCAAGAAGCCGATTCAATGAAACTGGCAAGGTAGACTATGTAACAAGTAACCGTGCAGAGAGTTTCAATGCAAAGGTCAAGTCATTGAAAGGGCTTATGCTATCGCAAATATTTGATAAGATTATGCAGATGATCATGATAAAGATCGATTTGCGTCAAACAATTGCATCAACAGTATATGCTGGCCATCTCATCCTCCCATCTTTGATTAAGGCTTTGCATGCCAGGGAAAAAAATTGGAGATGAAATGCATTAGAAGGGGAATGGAGGCTAAGGTAACACACACTAACAGTAAAGATAGGCAATGGAGGTATCCAGTGAGTTTGGTTGATAGGACATGCCATTGCAGGCAATGGCAGCTCCGTGGGAAACCCTACATACATGCATTGTTTTTCATGGGTGTTCTAGGATGTGAAGAGGGTGAAGTTGATTAGTACGTGTCAGGGTATTTCTCCGCTGCCAAATTTAGGGTAACATATGCTCAGAATGTTCCAGCCTTGTTGGGAAAAGACCAATGGATGGAAGTGGATCCAGGCTTCAAGATATACCCTCCATTTTTTACTAGACCAACATGTAGGCCAAGGATGAATAGGATGAGAGCTAGTGCAGAGGGTGGTGCACCACATCGACGACGTAAGTGCAAATGTTGTGGGATCCTAGGGCAATTTGCTAGGCTTTGTAAAAATGAGCAGACCCAGCTTATGGAATGGATGATCAGGCGGGATCAGCAAATGCAGATGAGAATGAAGTATTTGAACGAGAGGAGAATGAAGCAATGCATACATTGCAGATTGAACCAAAAGATCGAGAGGAGATTGAACCAAATGCAGATGAGATTGAACCAAATGTAGGGGAGATTGAACCAATGGATCTAGAGGAGATTGAACCAAATGCAAGGGAGATTGAACCAATGGATTGAGAGGAGATTGAACAAAATGCAGATGAGATTGACCCAAATGCAGGGGAGATTGAACCAATTGATCGAGAGGAGATTGAACCAAATGCAGGGGAGATTGAACCAATGGACCGAGAAGAGATTGAACCAAATGCAGATGAGATTGAACCAAATGCAGGGGAGATTGAACCAATGGATCGAGAGGAGAATAAAGAAATTTATAAATTAGAAGCAGAGTTCAAAAGTAAAGGAATTACACAAGAGGATATTGAACAAAGGATGCCAATGCATTTTGAACCGCATGAACCAATGGATCAAAACGTGATTGAACCAATTGTATGACAGACTGAAGTACTTGATTCATTGGATGCAGAGAAAAAGAAGAAACAGAAGAAGCTGATGGTGGACTCCACAAATATTCTAGCTAGGATCACCCGGAGCAAGGTGGTGAACCTAGCGAAAAACACTAGGAGCAAGAAAAAATGAATTTAAATTATTAATTTGAATTATTAATTTGTATTTGTATGATGAATTTGAACTACCGTCAATGTTTGTATTGAATTCGAACTAGTGTGACGCTCCCAAGTTTGTATGTTGGATAATCCCATAATTATGTGTTATTGCAAGTTTCTATGGTCATCCACCTAGTTGCTTAGCACTACTCAGTTTTTCCCTCGACATGTGGTCAACACATGGGGTTTAGCTAGTTCATGGCTTAAACCATAGAAAACATTGACCAATTGATCCAAAATTTGGCACACTTGTGTATCTTGGATTGATTTACCATATGAAATTGGAAATTTTGGATTTACTTGTAATCAGTCACATTTTTCTTTTTCTAAGTGATTAAATTCAAAAAATGGTTTGAGAGTTAGTTTAATTCAAAAACAAGTCAAAACATAGTGCAACCTTCGCATGGAATCTTGTTATGTTACCTACAACCTAGCTTGAATAATAAAGGAAAAGGAAATAAAGAGAAATGGACTTATCCCCTAAACCACTTCTTAAACCCTTCTTGAAATGAGCTACTAGCTATGAAGATGCATGGCTTTCTACTCAAATCAACCTCTAAACTAACCCATCCCAAAACATACTTTGTGTAAATGAGGCCAAATTTGGAACACTTGTGTATCTTTGAGTTGAAAATAATATAATATCGGCCAAGATGGATTATTTTGTTCAAATAACACATTTTCCATTTGTTATGCCAAAAGCTTGAATTTCCCTTAGTCATTTTTATCTAAGTGCCCTTATTTTCCTTAGATCTACTCAGTTTTCCCCTCCTACTAAAGTTTTCCTTAGTTTTCCCCTCCCGCTAAAGTTTTCCTCACTTTTCCGCTCCCGCTAAAGTTTTCCTCCCTTTTCCCCTCTCTCATGTACTAGTTTGGCTGCACTCTGATTGGTCAAGATGTATGTCACACGGATCTTGGACAACCACCGTTGTATATATCATGATCCGATGAGCTGGAGGTCTCCCTCTCCCGATGGGTGCACCTAACCTTGTACGGCGAAAAGAGCCAGACAGGCTGTATGTCTCTCCCTCCCTTTCCCTGTCGCACGTATACCAGCCACATCAACTAGCGCTCAGTTTGACTGTGCTCTGATTGGTCGAGATGTATGTCACACGAATCTTGGCCAACCACCGTTGGATACATCATGATCTGACGGGCTAGAGGTCTCCCTCTCCTGTTGGGTTACGGAGAGGAGAGCCCGACGGGCTGGATGTCTCTCCCTCCCTTTCCATGTCGCACGCATACCAGCCACATCTTCCTCCCCTCCTATCAACATACAACGTTGCGGCAGTCCGAACAGCATGTGGCGACATATGGTCTAAATCCCATGCGGCAGCGCAGATCTAAGTGCGAGGGTCTGAATAGCATGCGGCGGCACAGACCTAAGTATGGTGGTCGGAACAACATGCGGTGGCGCGGTGCTGGAACAGCGTGCGGTGGTGAGGATCTAATCGTCTGAATTTTTGTCTCTGTCTATCTCACTTCCGTTCACATCCCCAGATTCGTTGCTAATGAAAGACGCTGATGGAAGCCATCTTCTGCAACATCAGTGCGACGGCGGTGGTGCCGATAGTGGTCATCAATGCAAATACGATTGAAGCCATCATCCGCAACATCACTACGATGGTGCAGCTCAAGCCCTCGTGAACCGAAGCTCTGGGAGGCCAGCCGCGACTGCCGCTGGCACGTCGAGGTGCACTTCGACGATGAAGGCCGGATGTACCTCGTGGCCGGTTGGGAGAACTTTGCCCGTACTTCTTGGAGTACACATACGGCAGGGAGGGCGGTTAGCTCACCGTCCACTTAAAATTAGGACAAATTTCAGTCAACTAACTTAAATTTGAATAAATTTGATATGTATTTGAGCCGTGAGACCGGTGGATATGCTCTAAAGCTAATTCATATGTAGTAGTACTTGCTTTGAAAATCTCCAATGGGCTTATATAAATTTGATCAAAATATGTATGATTTGAATCAAAATTGATATGTATTTGAGCTGTGAGGATGGTGGATATGCTCTAAAGTTGATTCATAAGTAGTACTCCCTCCGGCCCAAATTAGTTGATTTAGATTTCTCTAGATTCGATTGTATCTATACATGAATTAGTATTAGATTCATCTGTATCTTGACAAATTTGAGTCAACTAACATGGATCGGAGTACATTCTTTGACAATCTCAGCCACTAATTTGGAACGGGGAATGGATCGTGCCACCAACGCTGCAAGTCTACATGGCAGCCACGATGGCACTATGGCAGCGACAGAATGGTCAGAACTGATAGGGCCCCAACTTGAACCTCTAGGAATTTGGCACACCAACTATGGGAAACTAGATCCAATGGCAAGCAACTCGGGCCCCGAAATGCATCCTCTCGACAACTTTGGCACCGCTAGAGCCAATGGCAAGCAACTCGGGCCCTGCAATGCATTCTCTCGACCACTTTGGGACCGCTTGATCCAATGGCAAGCAACTCAGACCCTGCAATGCATTCTCTCGAAAACTTTGGGACTGCAAAGTGACTAAATTAGAAGGAACTCACAACCATCCATTGAATAACAATTCTACTCTCTAAATTAGCTATCTATTCAACTAATCATTACACGTGCCACCCTTCACCACAACCGCATACTGTAACTACTAGGACGCGAATGACAACTACTAAAAATGCCCACATGAATATACTATTATCCTCGCCCTTCACTTGAAGTTCATGTTTTAGATTTTCTACCACTTGATCAGATACAACAAGATCAGCCTCAAGTGTCAACTTCTCTTTGCGAATAAGCTCTAAATTCTTCCTCGATAGTATGCTTCAGCTCGAATATCTGATGACCCACTAGTATAGGGGGTGTATCGCAGTATTTTCGAGGGAAGTGAAACCCAATTTATTGATTCGACACAAGGGGAGCCAAAGAATATTTATAAGCCTTAACAACTGAGTTGTCAATTCAGCTGCACCTGGAAACAATCTTGCTCACAGCAGTTTATCAGTAGCAACAGTTTTGTAGTAGGAATAGTAAAGTAACAGCAGTAGTAAAGCAAAGACAGTAGTAGCAAAAGCAGTAAATAGTGAGATTCGAGTGCGGTAGGCATAGGGATGGATGGACGGGCGTTGCATGTACAAGACAATTCACATAGCAATCATAACATAGGACAATTGCAGATAAATAAGATAAAGCATCCAAGTACTAGACAATCCTAGGCATGTGTTCCATATATAGTCATACGTGCTCGCAATGAGAACTTGCACAACATCTTTTGTCCTGCCAACCCGTTTGCAACGGGGCCTCTAGGGAACTACTAGCAATTAAGGTGCTCCTTTTAATAGAGCACCGGAGCAAAGCATTAACACTCCATGAACACATGTGATCCTCACATCAAAGCCTTTCCCTTCCAGTTATCCCGATTTCTGCCACTTCGGGGCCATAGGTTCCTAATGGCTCTGTGTATGGCGCCCAGAAAAGTGCTGGTGCGTGGTTGATGTAGAGCTCGTTGGGAACCCCAAGAGGAAGGTATGATGAGCACAGCAGCAAGTTTCCCTCAGTAATGAAACCAAGGTTTAATCGAACCAGTAGGAGCAAGGAAACACCCCAAAGGTGTTACTAGCTGAGCTTTGGCAGGGCGCACTACCGGTGCTAGTAGCAACATGTAGACCTGCACAACACAACCACAGAACTTTGTCCCCAACTTGCGATGAGGTTGTCAATCTCACCGTGTTTTGCGGAAAACAAAGGATTAAACATATCGAATGGAAAGAAGTAAAAGTTTGCAGAAAGTAAACACAAAAAAGTAAAAGATTGTAGATTGTATGTAAAGAAAAAGGACCAGGATCCATAGTTCACTAGAGGTGGCTCTCCTTAGATACATAACATGCCGGGTGAACAAATTACAGCGGGGCAATTGACAAACACCGAGAAAGCAATACATGCATATACTAATCATCTTGACTCCTCTGAGACTTGATTGGGCATTACAACATAATACATAGACCGCCATCCAACTGCATCTATGACTAATAATCCACCTTCAGGTTATCATCCGAACCCCCTCCAGTATTAAGTTGCAAGCAACAGATTATTGCTTTACGAACTGCGTGTAAAGTAAACAATACGATTGTTCTATGAACAAAGGATTGTTGTTTTCTCCCTAGTAGCAACAACACATCTAGTACCTTAGAGATTTCTGTCACTTCCCCAGATTACCAGAGGCATGAACCCACTATCGAGCATAAATACTAACTCTTGGAGTTGCTAGCATCTACTTGGCCAAGATAGCTACTAACAACGGAAAGCATGCAAGATCTCAAATAACAAAGACATGATAAAATCAATAATCAATCTGAAATAGCATCTCAATATCCATCGGATCCCCGCAAACACAACATGTATGAATTACAAAAGAGGATCTTGATCATGAACGGAGCTCACAAGATCTAAACATGAAAGCACAAAGGAGGAAAAACCAGCTATCTAGCTACCACATGGATCCGTAGTCCAAGGATGAACTACTCACGCATCACACCGGAGGCTTGCATGGTGATGAAGAAGGCCTCTAGGGTGAATTCCTCTCTCCGGCAGGGTGCCGGGAAGAGCTTCAGATCCCTCCCGATCTAGGGATGGAGATGGCGTCGGCTACAGACTCTTTCGTGGATTTTTGATCGGGTACTTAGGGTTTTCGTCTCGAGGGCAACTTATAGGCGGAAGGAGAGGCCGAGGGGGTGCCGGGAGCGGCCACACCACCCCCTGGCGCGGGACAGGCCTAGCCGCGCGGCCAGGTGGTGTGGTGGCCCCCCTGGTCCCTCTCCATCTCGTATTCTGGCTCCGTGATTCTTCTGGAAAAATAGGCACTTTGGCTTTTGTCCCGTTCAATTCCGAGAATATTCATTTTCTGACTTTCCTGGAACCAAAAACAGCAGAAAACAGGCAGCTGGCACTGTGGCTCTTGTTAATAGGTTAGTCCAAGAAATCATATGAAAATACTCCAAAGTTGGAACAAAACACAAGAAAGTGGATAAAACCAAGCATGGAACATCAAAAATTATAGATACATTTGGAATGTATCAACATCCCCAAGCTTAACTCCTGCTCGTCCTCGAGTAGGTAAGTGATAGAAAGAAATAATTTTTGAGGTGACATGCACCATCAAAGACTTGATCAAAGTTTTTGCAAAACTCAAAGCTGGGATCATAGTACTTCAATCATAACATGAAAGACAAAGTTCTAGCAATAAGCAAAGAAACTACGATGCAACATGAAAAGGCACAAACAAAAGATTCATGAATAACAATGCTTTGCAAGATGTTTGTTTGTTTCACATAAAAAAACATAGCATAATAGTATTCAGCTTGTCCCTCAATAGAGTAGTAAATATAAATGCATAGGACACCTTCAAAGTTTACAAGAGTGACTAGATACAATAGTTTCAAACAAGAAATATCAAGGTATGCATCAATCAACAAGTCTTGGGACAATGCACATAGAACTAAGAATGGCCACTATGCTCTCAAGAAAGTGCTCAAAGAATGTGTGGAGACTCAACAAGGAAAGAAAAGGTTTTGAATAATTTGAAAGGCTTCCAAATGTTGAAAGTATGGTACTTGTTAGCTTTGAGCTCTCATTGCCCCTATCATAAGGATCTTTAATGTGGTTAAGGTGAAAGTGAGGTCCAGTCTGAGTTATATGCTTGACAGACTATAAACTGAAAATCCCAAGTCCCTTGAGTACGAGGGCCGCTCCTCATGCTACTCAACTTTAGTTACCGGTAAGTTCTTGGCATCGTAAGTATGTGCCTATCATTGAGAACCGCCAACAGGGTACCCCTTGCCCGATGATACGGAAGAATCCCTATATCAAAATGACAAGGCAAGCAGACAATGAGTATCTCAGCAATCTTCTTATTTACCATGGGAAAATGGTGCTTTTTTCTCTCTTTCCTCTTTTCATTAAACTCCTTTTTTTCTTTTTCTCAATAGCTATCTCTCTCTTTTTTATAAGAAGAATGCTTCATAGATATCATTATGGTTACGCTGCAGGTTTCCACCATGTCAGCATGGATTAGACCAGCGGCCCAGGCGTTTCTCTAACACACATACATAACTCCATGGACTTACAAGCTCCCCTTTTATTTCACACCGACGATATCCGCAAACAAAAGAGCAAGGTATCAACTGGGTATATATTTACAAGTGTTGAAAGCGTTCCCCGTGACAACACGGTTCTGCTAATCCCCAGCCTATAATTTGCAAGCATATAACTTTCATGGAGAGTTCACAATGGTTCAGGTTTATTAAGTGCAGGAAATAAAGTGTGCCATCAAGTTCGTGAGAGCTTTACTAACTAACTTTCTCATAACAAGCAAACATTTTATTCGGAAGAAAACAAGGCAAATTGAATATGCACGGAAGTAGCAAATGATGCTAATAGGTAGGTATGGTGGACACTTTGGCAATATTTGGTTTTAGGGAGTTGGAAACATGAGTAAAACATACTTAGTGAAAGTAGAAGGCTAGCAATAGTAAGGGAGTGACAAACGAGAGAGCAATAATGGCCATAATCATGCAGAACGACAAAACATCATTGATCAAAGCATAAAGTGATACTACAAGTTGAAAACTAAAGGATCATAAAGGCTTATGGTGACTTGGGATAGTCATAACATGGTGTGAGCATGTGCCAAGTCAAACCAAATAAAGCATCAAAGGAGAATACCACTATACCTATGCTTTAATATGCTAAAACAACGCATGATTCATCCAAGGCACATTAAGCAATCTCAATTGTTTATAACAAGTCATGCTACAACAAAGAATACTAAGCATAAAGCCAAAACAATATCAAGCATGGCATGACAAGGCATAGGCCACAGTGAAAAACAAGCTCTCTTTACCACTTAAGTATGAACTTTCCTACTCTTTTCCAAACCAAACCAAACTATTTGCAAACCAATGTATGAAAGAGGGGGTCCAACCAATTTATTCAGAAAACTAAGAAAACGAAAAACCAAAACAAAAATGAAAAAGAAGATGCTCCAAGAACAACACAACTGTGCATGAAACAATAAAAATGAAGAGGTTGGAAGAAACCTGAGATTTTTATTGATGAAGAAGGGGATGCCTTGGGCATCCTCAAGCTTTGACGCTTGTACTTCTTGGATGTTTCTTGGGGTGACACGCGTGGAATCCCCAAGCTTGAGATTTAGTCCATCCTTCATCTCATTACTCATTCCTTCCATACACCTGAAATTTTTCCTTCATACAAAACTTCACACAATCTTTATTAGCAACATTAGTGCACTCAAGATAAATAAGTCTTAAGGTTCAGTTCTAACACCAAATAAACTTCCATTAGAACACTAGCTACTGTAGCACTTCCCTCAAAAATCTCAATTCCCCAAAAGAACTCAAAAAGCAACCAACAAGAAGCAAATGCAGAAAAAGGCAGAAATCTATCAAAACAGACCAGCAGGTAAAGACGAATTTTTTCGAAGACCTTCTGTTGCTCAAATCAAAAAGTGTTGAACTAATCAAAGTTATATAACAACCTGGGCTAGAAGCACAAAAACTCACGCCTCAAAAGGACGTACAGAGATTTTACACGAATTGTTACGGTGAAGCACAGAAATCTGTTTGGGGACAGCAACTTTCCCAATCATTACTTCTCTCTCATTAGAGGTTACTCTTGGCACAAAAAGCAAATAAAAAGGATAAGGAGCAGTTATTACAGAGGTAATAACTTCCAAGACTCATCTAAAACTTTTGGGTTATCACCCAATAAGTACTTTTCTTTAATGCCTTTAAGTTAGGCATAAGCAAAAACTAGAATGGATAGAATAGAAGTAAACAGAAATAATCATAGTGAAAACATTGTTTTGTTCAATGAAATCCTTTTGTTAACAAGGTTGATCAGGTCTTGCTACCAAAACAATTTCATATGATACAGAACTTTGTATTCCACTTATGATTATGTTACCCCAACCTTGATAGCAATGGCCCCAATCATAATAGTTTCAAATTTTTTCTCTTGGTATGAGACAATATATTTCTCCAACTTAAATGCCCTCAACATGTTCAATCGAATTCAAACCATAAATTCTTTCAATCTTCTTGAGGAAATAGACAATGTGTTCCTTGTCATTAACATTGAAGGTCACCTTCCCTTGATTATAATTAATAATAGCTCCTGCAGTATTTAAGAAAAGGTCTCCCAAGAATAATAGACATATTATCATCTTTAGGCATAAACATTTGAGAGGATGCTCTCATAAGGAATATGAGTTGAAGTAAAAGAGAGCATCAAGTAGCAAATTAAAAACACATTTAAGTCTAACCCACTTCCTATGCATAGGAATCGTGTAAGCAAATAACAAAGTGACAGGCATAGGAAGATAAAACAAGAGTAACTTCAAAACTTTCAGCACATAGAGAGGTGTTTCAATACCATGAAAACTTCCACAACCATATTTTCCTCTCTCATAATAATTTTCAGTAGCCTCATGAAGAAACTCAACAATATAACTATCACATAAAGCATGCTCTTCATGATCTACAAGCACTAGAGCTTTATTATAAACATTTTCAAGAGAAACCTCAGGAACATAACATTCATTCTCCTTTAGTAAGCAAGGGGGACAATCAAATAATGTAAGGGATAAAGAGTTACTCTCATTAGAAGGTAGGCATGGGTAGATCCATTCTTCCTCCTTTTATTCATCACTCTCCTCCTCTTTTTCATCTAATGAGATTTCAGGTTCATCAATTTCTTCTTCCATAGGATCCTGCAAGGCATTAGTCTCTTCCATCTGTGGAAAGCATCTATTAAAATATTCAAGAATATAGCCATTTTCATCCTTTTAATTATCTAAGAAAAATTTAAGTATACCATACACCTCATATTTGTAAGGTGAATCATCAATATTTTCAAGCAAACTAGCAAGTTCAAAAGCACCCTTCCAAGCAATAAATTCTTCAATTTGTTCCGCATCATAAAAGTCATAAATTCCTTTAGCATAGGAAGATATGGTATCATTATCATTATACTCACATTGAAAAGGGAGGTGTTTATACCTCTTTCTGCAACGAGATTTATCACAGCAGTAAGTAACATTATAAGTAGAACACACGTTTCTAGCAATGGTATACAATCTATCAATTTGTTCCCGTAAGTGTTTCCCTTTTTGTGACAAGCGGTGTTCCTTATAATAATATTTTTGATCTTCCGTGAACCCACCTTGCCAATAAGCTTCAGTTTCAAAGAAACCAACCATTGACAACAAGCATGATAAAGCAAGACAATAACAGACCAACGAAAATAACAACTAGAGTAGGAACTAATTTTTTTATAAAGAAACAAGCAAACAAGGAGAAAGATAAACTTAGCTTGAACAATAGTGATTCCAAGTGAACTTGATAAATAAAGCTATGCTCCCCGGCAACGGCGCCAGAAAATAATCTTGATGACCCACAAGTATAGGGGGTGTATCGCAGTATTTTCGAGGGAAGTGAAACCCAATTTATTGATTCGACACAAGGGGAGCCAAAGAATATTTATAAGCCTTAACAACTGAGTTGTCAATTCAGCTGCACCTGGAAACAATCTTGCTCACATCAGTTTATCAGTAGCAACAGTTTTGTAGTAGGAATAGTAAAGTAACAACAGTAGTAAAACAAAGACAGTAGTAGCAAAAGCAGTAAACAAGTCGGACTCGAGTCCGGTAGGCATAGGGATGGATGGACGGGCGTTGCATGGACAAGACAATTCACATAGCAATCAGAACATAGGGCAATTCTAGATAAATAAGATAAAGCATCCAAGTACTAGACAATCCTAGGCATGTGTTCCATAAATAGTCATACGTGCTCGCAATGAGAACTTGCACAACATCTTTTGTCCTGCCAGCCCATTTGTAGTGGGACCTCTAGGGAACTACTGGAAATTAAGGTGCTCCTTTTAATAGAGCACCAGAGCAAAGCATTAACACTCCGTGAACACATGTGATCCTCACATCAAAGCCTTTCCCTTCCGATTATCCCGATTTCTGTCACTTCGGGGCCATAGGTTCCGGACAACAACGTGTGTATACAACTTGTAGATAAGACCAAAAACAATACTATCATAATGAATCAATAACAAGTTCAGATATGAAATCATGGCACTCGGGCCCTAGTGACAAGCATTAAGCACAACAAGTTGCAACAAAGTCATAAAGCACTAATAAAAGATACTAGGCACCAAGACCTAACAATCTAATGCCATTACATGAATGATCTCATCCAATCCCTACCATCCCCATAGCCTACAACCGGGGATTACTCACTCATCGATGGGGGAAACATGGATGGTTGATGGAGAAGCGATGGTGATGATGATGGCGATGATCTCCTCCAATTCCCCATCCTGGCAGGGTGCCAGAACGGAGTTTCTGGTACTGTTTCGTGGAATCTGGTGGTGGCGGCGGAGTGAAACTCCTTCTAGAAAAACATCGAACCCCCCGGAGTTTTTAGGTCAGAAGGCTTCTTATAGGCGAAGAGGCAGACCGAGGGGGTGCCTAGGGCCACCACACCATGCCCTGGCGTGGCCAGGCCTAGCCCGCGCCTAGGGGGTGGTGTGGCCAGGCCCTGGCCCTCCTCCGTCTCGTATTCTGGCTCCGTGAGTCTTCTGAAAAAATAGGCACTTTGGCTTTTGTCCTGTCCAATTCCGAGGATATTCATTTTCTGACTTTCCTGGAACCAAAAACAGCAGAAAACAGGCAGCTGGCACTGTGGCTCTTGTTAATAGGTTAGTCCAAGAAATCATATGAAAAAGTACTCCAAAGTGTGGACAAAACACAAGAAAGTGGATAAAACCAAGCATGGAGCATCAAAAATTATAGATACATTTGCAATGTATCAATATCAACAGGTTTTTATGGGCCAATTCATCACCTAACTTGGCAACCATCTCCTCCAGATCCATCCTCTGGCTAGACCACTTGGTTGATTCATCTTGGTATGCAATGTACCATGGATCATCGACCTGCATAGCACACTGTAATAATCCCAAAAAAACTAATTGAAATCAGTCGGATAGGCCGTGGCAACACTTCAAATTCAATGGTAGTATAAAGAGAAGGAGCTACATGCACTTAGGACGTGGTAGGAGAAGGAGAATGTGGCCATCATGATCGATTCCCCACCCTCGCCGGTGTACCCGCTATGACCAAACATTGATGACTAATTTGCACTTGCAATATCGAGTAAATTACGGGAACCGAATCGACTAGGGTGGGCGGAGTAGGAGCAAAGGTCTTACCAAGCACTAATAGCAATTTCTGCTGATTGTTCATCGAGCTATAGCAGTGGAACCAAATCCTGATCGTCGTGGGTGGCAAACCTACCTGCAGTTGGTACTGCCTCAACGTACAATGTGTGCGGATGAAACAGGTGCTGGAGTTGTGGTTGAGGTGCATCGCGACAGTCCGTCCCATACTGCCATAGGACAGATCCGGCGACATGCCGACGCGCTGACAATGGTTGCTCTATCCGCCGATGGGATATGAGCTGCTCGGGGCTGGGGGATGGGAGTGAGAGGATGAGAGAGAAAGAGAGAGAGAGAGCCGATGTGTCATACATGACCCACCTGTCAATTTTTGCATATTTTCCAATTTTGCATATCTGCCAAACTTTGTGTTTGAAATTTGCATATTTGCTACATGACCACCACATGTCAGTGACACACAAAGTAGCAAATATGCAAGTTGCAAAGTAAAACATGGAAAATATGCAAATCCCCCCTCTAGCCCCACATGATGGCCCTACCAGTCATTGGCTACAACGGCCCCTACAGAACGACCCCACATAGCAGCCCCATCGTTCATTGGGTTCGACGGCCCCACAGAACGGCCTCATTTGTCATTGGCTCCATCGGCCACACAATTAGGAAATATGGGGCCCACAAGTTAGCGAGAGATGGATGGCTGGTCCGTCGTGTATCCTGGCCCCACCCGTCAACATGTAATAGGTCGAGGCGACATAACGTAACGCTCAACGCACGACCCACCCCAACGCGGTCCCACCGGTCAGCATGTAACAGTCAAGCCTTTGACCAGATGGCACTCCCCTGTCCGAGCACCTATGAGAGTTTTTAAATAGAGGGAGGGGAAAAGTGAGGAAAAGCTAAGCGGCTGGGAAAATCTGAGTACAACTAATGAACCAGGGGCATAAAAATAGAAATCCCAAGAATTAAACCTTGTGCTTATTGTCACTGTCCAAATTGGCCAGGGACAGAAAAGGCAACTAGACAAATCCTACTTGTCACAATCCAAACTAAGCTAGCAAACAAATATGCTACTTGTCAGATTCCAAACTATACTAAAGTTAGAAAAGGATGGGCTTGACCACCTAAAGTGGCCATGTCACCTCCACATAGGACAACCTATAAGGACGGTTGCACACTTTCTCAAGATCCTTACTCACCTAAATGCATGGATGTGGTGTCAACACCACATGCATCCTAGAGCACTATAAATAGCTAGGTACCCCTAACCCCATAGCTCACAACAAACTTGGTCATCTCAGACGAAAAACACACACACTCCTAGTAGAGAGAGATTTGAGAGGGAGAGCAATCTAGGAAGGAGAGAGCAAGGAGGAAGTACAGCTGCTAGAGGAGAAAGAAGCACCACTCTACAAAGGTTTTTATCTAGATACCTAAGAATATAAGTAGAATAGCAACAGCAGTAGTAGGATCTAATTGACTAGGAATAGGATTAGAATTATAAATATAAAGAGAGGAGAGTGGGGGAAATTGGTAGGATAATAGATATAATTCGTCCAGCCACTAATGCTGATCAAAAAACACACATTTAAGCACATCTACACATCCTATATCTATCTAAAATGAACTTCTAGATCATGCCTATGATCTATGTAACACCCCCGCCTAATAAGGCAGAGTTCCTATGTATAGTGATAACCCATGGATTGGTTCACTAGCCCACACAGTACAAATGATACCAAATATAACTGTGCATCATAAATATAATGAAGATGATCTAGAATTTTCACTATATTACAGTGGAAAGCAATCCAAGGTAGATCTCCATCCTTCAAATATGCCACAGGTAAACAATTGTTGAGTGGAGTCTCGTGACCTATAACGATCACTCAGAAATGAAATAACCTGCAACATATAAAGTTGCAGCCATGAATGGTCAATACATTGAATGTATGGCAAGTAGGCTAAAGTGGATTACAATAGACCTAGCAACCACATGATTATTTGGCTAGGTGGATTTCAGGCTCATTCGCATAGAGCAATAGTTTTATCTTAATATTTGTAACAAAGTAGTTTTCCAATACGGCAAATAGGACACGCTGGTTCACTCCCGGGTCTCCTACCCAATTAAGTTCAGCCAACAAGTTTTAAGTAATTGAGAAGTTGTGATGAGTGAGAAATATGTCATAGCCCTAGAATCTAGTTGCTCAAATTGTCCATAATCGAGGACATGGCTAAGTACTTAGTTTATAACCCTCTGTAGAGGTTTGTACACTTTACCCATGTGACCTGGTCAACCTGCTTTACCACTACACTCATTTTGTGCCATGGTAGGGAGAAGTCCTAGACAAGACAATTCGGGAAGAGCTCACCGAACTCATCCATGCACCATACTAACCTACACTATCTACATATCGGCCTACGTAGGGTTCGAGTTGCCACAACCTACTAAGTGCAGTCAACCACTCATAACTCATTGGCACATGGTTACACATGTAAGCTACCAAACAATAAAACCAATCCTTTCTCGGTGCCCTCGGTTGCGTTACCAACCATAAATATGCACTCTGATGACAATCAAAACCATTCTGCCTAGGTGGTTCATTAAAATTATGTTGTTTTATCATTTAACAAAATATAAGCTTTCAAAACACATAACATTTCATGGTGTGGTTCCCATCCTCATCTATATAGCATAGCTAAGCAATCTACCAATGCGATGGCTCATAAACAAGGAATACTAGGTAATAACATGGGATATAGCATAACATATACACATCAATTCCTACACATGCAATTCTACAAAAACATCCTAGAATGCATAGGAAAATAATACGATATTTATGACCAAGATAGCACCACTTGCCTTTAGTTGATGAAGTTGTTCAGACGCTTGATGAAATCACGGTAGTTACAATCATAATAGTTGCACTCCTCACAACATGAGTTAGAGGTCTACGGGAAACATTATCCTTATACTAACATGATCACACAACACTCAAAGCAACATGAAACACCAACAATGCAATTTAAATCATGATAGCATCAAATTCAAGAATTCAAACAAATGTATCCTACAATAAGATTCAATCATTCAAGCAAGCAATCAACTTGTATTTCCTTTACCACATAAGTTGGTAAGGGCAATACACTATCACGATAACCATCATCTCCTAAAGATATATAACATGGTGGTCCAGATCTACTCAAACTTGGTGAGATCTTTATTTGCATCATCTTATCTATTCTTTTACTTGCATACCAAATCTCATATAGGTATATGTTTTCTATAAAACTTCTAATAATATTATCCAATTCATGTAGTCTTCATGGTAGACCATCTCTTATAGGAGTTAAAAGAATGGACATCTACAAGTTTTGAACAAGAAGAGATCTTAGAAAAGATAGACAATGATTACAAGAATTCTAGTAAGTAATAAATATGAATTTTCTCCTAATACAACCTTCCTAATTCTAATCCATTTCTAAGGTCATGAACCTACAGTCAACACACAACTCTGATACCATCTTGTAACACCCTCGCCTGATAAGACTAAGTTCCTGTGTATAGTGCTAATCCCTAGATCGGTTCACTAGCACACACATTACAAAATGATACCAAATATAACCATGAATCATAAATATAACAAATATGATCTAGAATTTACATTATATTATAGCGGAAATAAATACAAGGTAGGTCTCCATCCTTTAAATGTGCCATAGGCGAATAATTGTTGAGTGGAGTTTCATGACCTATGAACGATTACTCTGAAACGATATAACCTAAACCATGAAATGTTGCAGCCATGAATGATCAATACATTGAATGTATGGAAAGTAGGCTAAAGTGGATAACAAAATATCTAGCAACCACATGATTATTTGCCTAGGTGGAATCCAGTCTCATTTTCATAAAGCAGTAGTTTTATCCTAGCATTTGGAATACAACAGTTTTCAGTATGATTAATAGGACACTCTGGTTCACTCCCAGGTGCTCCTACCTAATTAACTTCACCCAACATGTTTTAAGTAATTGAGAAATTGGGGTGAGTGAGAAATATGTTATAGCATCAGTATCCCGTTGCTCAAATTGTCCATAACCACGAATACTGCTAAGTACCTAGACACCTTGCAAGGGTTTGTACACTTTACCCATGTGACCTGGTCAACCTGCTCTTACCACTACATGCATTTTGTGCCATTGTAGGGAGAAGTACAAGATCTGACAATTCGGGAACAGGTTCCCAAACCCATCCATGCACCGTACCAACCTATACTATCTACATATTTGGCTATGTAGGGTTTGAGTCGCCACAACCTACTAAGTCCATCCAATCACCCGTAACTCATTGGCACGTGGTTGCATAGGTAAGCTACAAAACAAAGAAACCAATCCTTTCTCAGTGCCCTAAGCGACATTTCCCACCATAAGTCCTGCACTCTGATTACAATCAAACCAATCCACCTAGGAGGTTCATAAAAATTATGTTGTTTTATCATTTAGCAAAATATAAGCTTTCAAAACACATAACTTTTCGTGGTGTGATTCCCATCCGTGTCTACATAGAATAGCTAAGTAATCTACCAATACGATGGCTCATAAATAAGGAATACCAGTGAAGATAGTATGAGACGTAGCATAGTTTATACACATCAATCCCTACGTATGCAATTCTATGAAAACATCTATAGTGCATAGAAAATAGTAGGACATTTATGACCAAGATAGCACCACCTGTCTTTTGTAGATATAGTCGTTCAGATAATCCTCACAATTATAATGGTTGCACTCGTCACAATCACACTACTTGCAATCACAATAGTTGCGATCATAGTAGTTGCACTCCTCGCAATCTAACATTTGAAACAAAGCACAACAACACAGCATTCAAAACCTTGCAATAATACAACAATACAATAAAACAATGATGATCAAATACATGCATGATGATTTAATGTCACAATAGTTGTATTTAGTTCTATAAACGTTATTATATCACATGATGCATATGTAAAAGATTTAATGCAATAAAATATTTATTATTAAAACTATATAAATTTAAATAGGGTTTTATTCACTTTAATTGAAATTCTGATCTTTCTGTCATATTAAATTATGAATTAAATACTACCAGATAGGTAATTCAATTTATAGATAGCATCAATTGGATTCGACTAAAACAGAGTTAGAAATCTTTTTTTGTGATTTAATTACAATTGCGATAGGTTTATAGCTTTTTGCAATAATTTTTGTTTTAACTGTACCCAATTTTTTGTTTGCAATTTCTATGGATATGTATTTTAAAAAAGCAACCGTATCAATTGGTTTCACTAATTTGGGAGTTGTATTTATTTTTATATGATTTAAATACTAATTAAGGCGTTTAAATCATTTTAAAAAATTGCTACGTCAAAATTTATATCTAAGGCCTGATTAATGTCCTACAGAAAACTAGGAATCCATAGACATCTTATTTAAAATTTTCGTATCTATATTTATTTTTCTATAAACTAAATAATTTTAAAAGTCTACTAAACCAATTAAATTATTGAGGGAAAATTGTACCGTAAAAGTTAGATCTTCTCTTGTAATAATGTTCTACATAACATTATATTTCCATCGGTATATTATTTGCTAAATTTGGACTTGTAAATCTTTTATTTTGAATTTTGCAAGATAAACCAATTTTCTCACTTTTTAAATTTAAATAGATTGTTGGCTGTGCATGCTGACTGTATTTCGTTGCTGACGTTGCTACTGACAGAGTAGTGGCTGGGACGATGACATGGTGTCCGCTGAGTGACTAGTACCGCTTTGATTGTATCTCGACCATCAGGATGAGATCTGATGGCTAGAAGAAGAAGTTGGCTCGAGATGAGCTCAATTTTGGCTTAGAATAGATTATATATAGATCTATGTTAGAGAAATAAATCCATAGATCAAACTAAAAAAAATCCAACATGAAAGTTGTGGGAACTCATTAGATCTATTTCACCAAAGGAATTTGGATTTGAAGAAACTGAGCGCGACTACATCTTGAATTTATGCCGTCAGATCTGAAATATTACGTTGCGAAATTCTCTGGCTCTGGTGGATAAAAATAGGTAAGGTTTGCCTAGGATTGAAAGATTTTGACGAGATCGACAACTTCGAGAACAAAAAGTGATATAGTTGCGGCTTTGTGAATTTATGTAGAGTTTTAGGATGATGGAAACATAAATCTTGAAGCAGGGAACAAGTAGAAACAAATGGAACTCGATTTAGAGTTGTAGATCCAAAGATACGTGAGATTGAATACATATGGGTTTGAAAAACCAATTTTCGCATGCTTTTTAAAGTACCTCACGCATCGATCATGTCTTCCCGTGGGCTGATAGGTTGGTGGGTCTAGTTGAGCCGGCGCATCTAGTTTTTTTCTTTTATTCTTTTTATATTTTAGTATTTTCTTCATATCTCTTTTATATGAACTCCAAATGACATGATTCTTGTTTTTAATATTTTCTAGAATTCAATAGATTATTGTAGAACCTTTTTTGTACACTTTCACTAGTTTAAAAAAAGAGGATTTTATAAATCCCTATATATTCCTTATAGGAATATTTTAGAAATTCAAATATAGGATTTTGAAACTAGGGTTTGAATTCAATTTTTGAAAATTTTGCATAGATGCAATGCAATGCTCATGAATGCTTCATGATTTTATTTTTGTGCGAACTTTCACACCAATACCAAAAATAAAACTCAATCCAAGCCTTTTTTCCCTATATGGCCACTTAGGTCTTAACAAAAGAATATAAGGTTTCATAAGGCCTCAAATGGAAATTAAAATAAAATGAAGAAGTCATGTTATCTTCTCTCATCCAAATCAAATGGGCAAAAGTGTTTTATAAATCCATAAATTCGAATGGACTTTAAAGTGAAATAAATCATGTTCAAACATTACCACCATAATTAGAAAAGTCATTTTATCCCCTCTCTCCAATAATTCAAACATGGTTCGTTTAATATTTCAAAATTTGTTGAAGACTCGCATCCCGCGATGTAACAAAGGGTCCGACAAGCCCTGAGGTCGAGAGAGGGCTGAACACGCGTTCTGGGCTAGCCGAAAATGAAGGAGACAATGTGTTGGGTGATACGTCCATTTTGCATCACTATTCTATGTCTTAATTTCACTATTATTCATTGATATATTTCGTATTGAGAGGTGATACTTATGTTATTTCATCTATTTTGCATGGTTGATGACTTTTGGAGCATGGACCGCTGCAGTCAGGATTCTGATGGAAAATGTGCTGTCTGGAGGCAAAATTTGTGAAGATCAGAAAATCCGGGAAAATATACGGAAAATCCTATTTTTCCAGAAGACTAAGGATGCCAGAAGATGGAGTGGAGATGGGTCACAGGGGGCCCACACCACCCCATGGCGCGGGCAGGCCTATGCCGCGCCTGGAGGTGGTGTGGCTACCCTGGCCCACTCCAGCCTCTCCCCTCTGGCGTATATCATCCTCCCAAAACCCTAAGACTCGGAGAGCAACCATAGAAAGATTTTGTCACCTCTGCGGGGCGGAAAACACCGAGACAGAAAGATCTCTCTAGCAGACAGATTTCTGCTGGGGGAATTCCTTCCCGGAGAGGGGAGATCGTCGCCATCAACACCACCATCAAGCTGGACTTCATCGGGATCATCATCACCATCATCACCACCATCATCACCATCAGCACCCTCATCACCATCTCCATATTGCTGTAACAATTGAGTTGAATCTTGCATAGTTCATAGGGGAAACTTTCCTGGTGTTGATTACTCTTTGTAGTTGATGCTATTGAGTGAACCATTGAATTATTGTTTATGTTCAGATGTATTAGTCTTGGATGGGGCGGTACATTAGCACAGGTTCACCCACACAACACTTAGCAAGCTAAAGAATATTAATCGATTATATGAAGCGAAAGCACTTGACAGTCTTCCCATGTTGTTGGGGGGATACCCCTTGGTAGGGTCACGCCGGGGTATAAAGGCCTAGTTAGCCGAGGTACAACAAGGTCAAAGCAAGTGCTGGCCAAGTCACCTCAAGGCAGCCGGATCACGGAGTAACCCGGACCAGGGGACGTCCACCCAACTTGGTCTCAATCAACTTATGCTGTATGTCGGTAAGATATATCTAACTTGTATGTAGGAACAGGTGTGGCCGGATCAACTATGTAGGATCCGGGTCATATCAAGCTTGTAAGAGAAGGAAGGTATCTCGTTGGTCAAAGGTGACCACTGTACGCAGAGCGTGAGCGAAGCGGACAGAGGCAGGACCACCGAGGTGTGGCCGACAAAGGTGACGATGCCTATGTCGGATGACGCAGGCGCCGCAGAGGCTCACGTAGCCTCTGCATGGATGACGCAGGGCAAAATTGACCCGGTCGGCTTACTATTTTGGGAAGAGGCATATTCCAGGGAATATGCCTCCACGTATGCCCTAAGTGGAGACCTAGCACCCCCTATATAAGGAGGGCTAGGGCCTCTGTAGAAGGGGCTGGCTGGTTGATCTCTAGTTGATTGGTCTTTTACTTGGTTGCCTCCTAGAGAGTTGTGTTCTGATAGTGGTGAGAGGAAGAGAGTTCTTCTTCCTCCTCTCCCCAATATAGCTCAAGGAGCACTTGTAAACCTTGGAAGTGAATCAAATACAAAGCAACTGTGTGTGGAATCACCACGCTATCCCTCCCTGGATTCCCCTAGCGCATTTAGTCTCCACCTTTAGCCTATCCATGGCATCTATCGTGACACCACCACGACAGTTGGCGCCCACCGTGGGGCTAGCAACGCTAGCAGGGGTGAAGATCCGGACGGGAAACTTCATCGGCACTAGCGAACGCATCGTCTCCGGGCTCGTTCAGCGCTTTGGAGCGCTGGATTTCATTAGCGACAATGCTGGATGCTTCGGCAAGCATCCTCTCCCGTGCAACGGCCTCTTCGTCAAGCTCGGCGCGCACAAGATCTACGTTGTTGTCGATCTGTCGTGCGTTCATCCGTGGCACGTCGTCGAAGGAGGCGAGCCACCCCTTAGTGCGGCTCTCGGGGCGTGTATCACTCGCTCCCCGAACCACGCTGAAGTGATGATGACCGCTCCTAGCGCTAGCGCAAGCAAGGATGCAGCACTAGATCCAGAGGTAACACCTAAGGCACCGAGGAAAAGTAGAGGTCCTCCGCTAGAGAGGCCTGAGAATGTGCTGCAGCTGGCGATGGATAGCTTGGCAAACCCAGTAGCAGCAGCAGTAGATCCGGCTCAGGCACATGCCGAGCTAGAGGAAACTACGCAAAAAATACTAGAGGGTGCGAAAAAGATAGATGCGGCTCAGTAGTCATTGAACATGACACTGCGTGAGTATGCAAAGGCAAATAAGGTAGATGCTGTAAAAGTGAAGGGGAGAAACCTCATGAGTGAAATGAACAGAGAGGGTGATACTACGATTGAGGAATCAGAGAACTGTTTGTCCGTGGGGCTGCCGAAGTATAGTACCCAGCAAAGAACCTCAGAGCAGCGGATGCAGCTGCGTCTGAGTTAGAAGGTCTGACGGGTGAAGCCCGTCAAAGATAGCAGGATAGAGTCAATGAGTTGGTTCGGATCGCGAACAGGCAAAACGAGGAGTTGCTCAGGGCTAACCCGGAGAGAGCTGGAGCGTCCAAGATCTTTCATTCGGCGGTGGGTAACCCGGAGAAATCCGCTGGAGCCGCATCGTCTCCTCATGGTGGTCCTAGGAGAGAAGAGGTAGTAACTTCGGCCAGGAGGAATAAGCAGATAGTCCCATATGACTCGGCAAGGGCAGGGAAAGGAAAAGAAGTGCAAAGAAATGAGGATCAAAGGAGTGTGAGCCGAGGTGAAGCTGGCCGAGGTAACCGCGACCAAGGCAATGCCGGTCAAGGGAATGTTGTAAACGGCAATGCCAGACAGCGTAATTCGGTAGTTGCAGGTCAACCGCAGCAGCGGAATATACCACGGCAAGAGCGCATCGCCGACCAAGGTATGCAACCTATAGCAGCTCCACAGGAGCAAGATAGATACAATGATGGTGATTCGGAGATGGTGAACGCTGGCTATCCCAGACCGGACTATCACGTGATAGGGTCAAGATTGGGAAGCAGAAACTTGATGCCTGATGATGCTAGGTTAAAACTAGATCGGCTGTATAGGTCGGAGCAAATTGAATATCAAGGTCCTCCGGGTTCAGCTTGTTTTGGGCCCCGGATCATGAAGGAACCTCCGGTACCTAACTTCCAGTTACCTAGAGGCACAAAGACGTATGACGGCAGCACTAAGCCGGAGGATTGGTTGATTAACTACGCAACTGCGGTGAAAATTGCCATGGGCAACTTGAGATGGGCTGTGAGATATGTACCCCAGATGTTGGAGGGGCCAGCAAGGGTATGGCTAAAAAATTTGCCACCCGGAAGTATTAACTGTTGGATCGATTTTGAGGAGATGTTTGTTAGCAATTTTTCTAGTACGTATCAGAGGCCCAACAGACCACAGACCCTAGCGATGTGCAGGAACAGACCGAATGAGACTGACCGGGAATTTTTAACCCATTGGTGCACTGTGTGAAACTCGTGTGAGGGTGTGATTGAGTCACAAGACATAGCTTGGTTTGCGCAAGGATGCAGATATGCAAGCATGCTCTGGCAAAGGTTGCAAAGAGATATGCCTACCACCTTGGCAGAAACAATATGAATTGCTGATTTATATGCCTTGGGTGATCCGACGCAACCTAGGCTCACGTCAAACGAGTCAAGCGAGGAGTATTGTCAGTGAGATGGGGCCGGGTCATCCCGGAGAAATGATTACCGAGGTAAAAGAAGGGATGACAGACCGGATTACCGGTACAGTTCGCAACAAGTTGTAGCTGTGAATCAGGATCAACCTAGAGCAGGAAGCAGTCAACGTCAAAAAACTGGAGGACAGCAATGGACACCAAGGAATGATGGAAAGAAAACTTGGACGCCAGAGTAGAAAAAACAGTGGCAAGAAAAGAAGGACCGTCCGAGGTATACCTATGAGGCAATGCTGGATCAGCCGTGTAAATTTCACACGCCAAATCCGAGTAACCCAGCGGGTCACACACCCAGGCAGTGTGAATGGATGCGAAATATAGAACAAAGTAGTTCGGAGAATGCTCAGGCACCTCGGAATGATCAACCTCGGAAGGATTTACCCCGGCAGCAATTGCTCTCCAGAGCGAACACGCAACAGCTAATGTTGCCTCCCCCTCTGCCGAGGTATGACAACCATGAGAGAAGGGATGCAGTGCATCAGGTGGAGAACCAAAACCGACAGGATTAGGTGTACCCCAGAAACAAGGGGAGGAATGAGTACAGAGATCATCATCAGAGTTATTGTGTGTTCACTACGGAAGAGACAGACAGAAAGAGCTTGCAGCGCTGACATATGGAGATCAATGCAGTAATGCCAGCCGTGACGAGGTATATGCCTTGGTCGGATTAGGAGATTACCTGGAGCATCAAGGATCATCCAAAGCTCATGCCAAGTCCTGGTTCGTATGCACTGGTGTTGGATCCAACATTCATTGGGCCTAACATCAATGTGAGGTTCTCAAAGGTGCTGATTGATAATGGTAGTAGCATCAACATCATGTATGTGGACACGATGCGCAAGTTGGGTATCTCGGAGAATATGCTCCAAGCTACAAGGACAACTTTCTATGGCATTGTGCCAGGCATTTCTTGTGAGCCCATAGGCAAGGTCTGGGTTGATGTGTTGTTCGGCACAAGAGATAACTGCCAGACTAAAAATTTGGAGTTCGAAGTTGCAAATCTGGAGAGCACATATCACGCTTTGCTCGGCAGGCCAGCTCTGAACAAATTTATGGCAAGTTGTCGCATTAATTGCTTGAAGATGAAGCTGCCCGGGCCAAATGGTGTAATCACCATAGCTCGGGATTTCCGACGTTCCATTGAGTGTGCATCTGCCAGATCTAACCTGGCCGAGTCACTCGTGATAGCGCAAGAAAAGAGAAAGATCCAAGAAGTGGCGGCATTGGCTCAGTCCGCGCAGCAGTATATGCCGGCGCTGAGTAACCCGCATGGTAGTGTCTCATTTCAAGCGACAAAACATACCAAGAAGGTGCCTGTTGATGATATGTTCCCTGAGTGCACCGTAACAATTGGTGTCGGGTTAAATGACAAATAGGAAAGCGAGCTCGTCAACTTCCTCCGTGAGAATCGGGATATTTTTGCTTGGTCCACACAGGACTTGCAAGGTGTTCCGAGGGAGTTCGCCGAGCACTCTTTAAATGTCAGACCCAGAGCAAAGCCGGTGAAGCAACCTCTCCGCCGCTTCGCCGAAGACAGGAGAAAGGTCATAGGAGATGAGATAGCTCGGTTGTTGGCTGCAGGATTTATCATGGAAGTGCTTTACCCGGATTGGCTATCTAATCTGGTGCTGGTGGAAAAGAAGAAGGATGATCCGAACGTGGCAGTGGTTTGGCGTATGTGTATCGATTACACGAACCTGAATAAGGCATGTCCAAAAGATCCATTCCCACTGCCAAGGATAGACCAAGTCATAGATTCCACTGCTGGGTGTGAGTTGTTGTCGTTCATTGATGCATATTCTGGTTTCCACCAGATACCTCTAAACCCAAGTGATCAAATAAAGACTGCGTTTATCACCCCGTATGGGGCTTATTGCTATCACACCATGCCTTTTGGTTTATGTAATGTAGGGGCAACGTACCAAGGATGTATACAAAAATGTCCACATGACCAAATTGGTCAAAATGTGCAGGTGTATGTGGATGATGTTGTGATAAAGACCAAGGAAATCAAAACGCTCCTTGATGATATCAGGCAGACATTTGAGAACCTAAGGAGGTTCCGAATGAAGCTTAACCCGGAGAAATGTACCTTCGGTGTCCCGGCTGGAAAGTTACTCAGATTTCTTGTCTCCAGCCGAGGTATCGAGGTCAATCCAACTAAAATCCGGGCCATAGAGCGAATGGAACTGCCGAAGTGTCTTAACGATGTCAAGAAGTTCACTGGTTGCCTGGCATCCTTGAGTCGGTTTGTATGTCGGTTGGCAGAAAAGGCGTTGCCTCTCTATCAACTCATGAAAAAGTCGGACAAGTTCATTTGGACGCCGCAGGCCAATGAAGCCTTTATCCAACTAAAGAAGATGTTAGCCACTGCACCAGTGTTAGCCTCCCCACTATCAAAGGAGCCAATGTTGCTCTATATAGCCGCAACCAACCGAGTTGTAAGTGCAGTAATTGTGGTAGAGCGCGACGGAGAGGGCAAGTCAGTGCAAAGGCCAGTATATTGTCTGAGCGAGGTATTATCAGCCTCAAAGTAGAACTATCCTCACTATCAGAAGGTGGCATATGGTGTGTATATGGCAGCTAAGAAGCTGAAGCACTATTTCTAGGAACACCCAATCAAGGTGATATGTGAAGCCCCCATATCCTAGATAATGAGCAACAAGGATGCAAGTGGCAGGATTGCAAAATGGGCAATTGAGCTAGCTCCTTATGCGCCACAATATGAAAGAAGAGAAGCGATCAAATCTCAGGTGGTGCCGGACTTTTTTGTGGATTGGGCCGAGGTGCAATATGAGCCACCATTGCCAGATCCGAACTACTGGAGAATGCACTTTGACGGGTCAAAAACAAAAACCAGGTTAGGTGCCGGAGTTGTGCTTACCTCACCAAAGAAAGACCAGCTGAAATATGTGCTGCAAATCCACTTCACTTCATGACACAATGTTGCAGAATATGAGGCACTTGTACATGGGCTCAAAGTGGCGAAGGAGATTGGAATACGTCGGATCCAATGCTTCGGTGAGTAGGATCTCGTAGTCCAGCAAGTCTTCGGACAATGGGATGCAAACATGGCATTGTACAGATTTCATGTGCAGAAGATATCAGGTTACTTTGAGGGATGCGAATTTCACCATATACCCTGGGTGGAAAATGAGGCTGCCGACGTATTGTCGAAGCTCGGATCAACCCGACAAGCAATTTCACCGGGCGTAGCATTAGAGTACCTCAGAAAACCATCTATCAGGCCATCCCTGGAGTCCGACTCAATTTTTATCCTGGCAAATCCGGAATCAGAGGCTGTGCCCATGGACATTGATGAGGGGAGTGGTTCGCGAAACCCGGGGACTGCCTTGGTAAACCCGGGGACTGCCTCGGCAAACCCGGGGACTGCACAACGTGATCCGGTAGAAGTTATGCCGATGGATCAAATGGAAATTGATGAGGATGTGTTCCCAGTAACAGTTGTACCAGCTTGGGCACATCCCATATTCCAATTCCTAAAAGATGGAACCTTACCCGCTGAGGAGGTACTTTCCAGGCAAACTCAGAGGAGAGCAAAAGCATACACAATCATCAATGCCGAGCTATACAAAAGGAGTGTGACTAATGTCCTCCATCGATGTGTTGACCTAGAGGAAGGACTTGACATCCTCCGAGATATACATCAAGGGGAATGTGGGCATGATCCCTCATCCAGAGCCTTGGTAGCAAAAGCTTTCTACCATGGGTTTTACTGGCCAAGTGCCTTGGAACAAGCAGAACATCTGGTGAGAAAATGCAATGGCTATCAGAGATATGCGACAAAGACACATATGCCAATGTCGGAGCTCAAGACCATACCAATTACATGGCCATTTGCCGTATGGTGCTTGGATATGGTTGGCCCGTTTAAACTAGCAAGAGGGAACATGACCCACATATTAGTCATGGTTGACAAATTTACGAAATGGATTGAAGTGAAGACAATAAGAAAATGTGATGGATCTACTGCCGTAACTTTCCTTAAGGACATCATCTTGAGATACGGTTATCCTCACAGTATCATAACGGATAATGGCACAAATTTTGCTGAAGGAGCATTTGCGCGTTTTTGCCGGGATAAGAAGATCCGGCTGGATGTTGCCTCGGTACCCCACCCCGCATCGAACGGGCAAGTGGAAAGATCCAACGGATTGGTGTTATCCGGAATAAAACCCCGGCTCATTGAGCCGCTGCAAAGATCAGTGGGGTGCTCGATAGAAGAACTACCAGCAGTACTGTGGAGTTTAAGAACAACTCCGAATCGAACAACGGGCTATACGTCATTCTTTCTGGTATATGGGGCAGAAGCTGTATTACCAGCCGACATAGAGCATGACTCGCCTAGGGTCACCCAATACACAGAAGCCGAAGTGCAAGAAGCCCGGCAAAATGATGTTGATCTGCTGGAAGAAGCAAGAGAATTGGCATTGTCCAGATCCGCCATATATCAGCAAAATCTCCGACGCTATCATAGCCGGAAAGTAAGCCCCCGAGTTTTCCGGGAAGGCGATCTGGTACTCCGGTTGGTACAACGTACTACTGGCATGCATAAATTATCCCCCCATGGGAAGGGCCATTCATTGTGAGCAAAGCATTGCACAATGATTCTTATTATCTTATCGATGCAAAACCACAGGAGAAGAACAAGGCGGACAGGTCCAGCGAGGAATCCAAACGTCCATGGAATGTAGCTCTACTTCATCATTTCTACACTTAGCAGAGAATTGTATGTATCCGAGTCTCTCATATGTCGGTATGTATGTCAGTAATGAGCTTATCAATGAAGTCTTGGCACCTCGAGCAGTAACTCGGGGACTGCCTTAATAATATTGGTTGTGTTCTGTATCTTCTATTTATATGTCGGCTGGCATAAGTTGCTTCTACTTAAACCGGATTAGTAGTGTGTGAGCACCAAAAACCTAACTCTTCGACATGCTGCTGTCCAACAAGATTTGGCTTCATGGAAAGCAAGAGTACAAGTTTGGAATTGTGTAGCACATGAAAAACGACTAATGAAAGAAACTTAATCGAGCCGACGTTTGTTTTTCGGACTAACCCTGTGCTTACTTTAAATTTATTACGCTGAATTATTTTGAGCTAATCCTAAAGTTTCCAAGTATTATTAAGTCAAATTTTTGAAACTCGGACTCATAAGTCATAAAACCAAACCAAGGTGGACACGAGCCGAGCCAAGAAATTGGGGGAACAAGAAAATGAAACTCGGGGACTACGCCGAAGTTAATCCGGCATAAAAACTTAGTAGAAAAATATAACTGATGTGCTTAGATACAATTGCACCCGGCATACCGGGGATCTGATAAATTTCAAAGTTTTTTCGCTCAAGGAGCAGCAGGAGGAGGTAATTTGGCGCCAGCAGGTGCAGCCCCAGCCTCGGCTTCAGCTTCATCTTGATCTTCTTCAGCGTCCGAGGCTTCGCTCTCATCATCTTCACCCGAACCATCTTCGACGTATTCGTCGTCAACGACATCGAGAAAGCTTGGTCCCTCATTCCATTGATGGATGGGGGCATATTGAATGAGGTTATGGGCGCAAGCCTTGTGACGATCTACACAATCCGGATCGGTGGACCACCTTGAACTGTGCGCATGCGCTCGAAAAGATCGAGTTTGATTTTCTTTTACCATGTGAGCACATAGTGGAGAACGGTCTCAGCTCCGGCATGTCCGGCAGATTCCCTCCAGAGGTCTAGCTGGGTCTCGCACTCCATCAACTTGTTAATTAGAGCAGTGGAACCCTCCGGAGTGTCTTCGCCAGGCCAAAGGGCATTGCAGACCCGGACTGCTGCACTTAGAATATCCTTGCCGTGGTTCTTCATGATTTCAACTTTGGAGGACAAGCTGACAAGCAAGTCCTCTAGATCAAGACGAATGGCGCCAGAACAAGATGGAGTACCTCTCTGCTGGCGGAACTTGGTAACAGCACTGGATGCAATGGCATCACCCTCTGGAAACTTGTCTGAAAACAGGACAAGTGAACTAAGTACAAGAGGTTGACCCGGAGAGATTCATTTCGGTTTAAGGAAAAGAACTTATGAGAGATGTGGCTGTGGATCCGGGTCAGCTCCTTAGTGCACTTGTCACGCCTCTCCCAAAGTTGCGCAAGTTCAGCATCCGCTGACTCAAGCTTGACATTGGCCTCCTTGAGAAGATTCTGGTCCTTGGCGATCTGGAGATTGAGGCGTTCCCTCTCTTCAGTAAAGTCTTGGCCTGCCTTCTCTAGCTCGGATTTATGCTGCGCCTTAAGCTTCTTCATATCTGCCTTAAGCCGGGCAATTTCCTCATCTTTGGTCCGGAGGAGGGCAAGCTCATCGTCTTTCTTCTTAAGTTCAGCTTGGTGCTGCCCTGCTTATTCGAGAAAATGCAGCATCATGTCAGGCACGGGCACACTATCTTTAAGAGAGGCTGAAATAGTTTGTTGACTCGGCAAAGCCGAGGTATGAATATTTTCCGAGCCAAGGATTAACTTACCCTTTATTTGGTCCAGATTTTTCCTCATAAGGATATTCTCAGCCTCCACACCAGCTACGAAATCCGAATGAGGGATTAGTTCGGCGGAAGAAGATGAAGAGAGATGGAAAATTGACGAGGAGAAAACTTACCCCTTTTATCATGTTCGGCAAGCAGTGCACTATGCTTTGCACGCAGCATCTTGTGAGTATCAAGGAGACGCTGAAATTCAGCGTTGCGACGATTGGTGGTCACCTAAAAGAGCAAAAATGGATAGCTTGGTCTTGTGCATATTCGAAGTGTACAAAATCCGGGCCAAGTGGAACTTAACCCGGCTCTAGGTGTGTGCATATTCGAAGTGTACAAGATCCGGGCCAAGTGGAACTTAACCCGGCTTTAGGTGTGTGCATATTCGAAGTGTACAAGATCCGGGCCAAGTGGAACATAACCCGGCTCTAGGTGTGTGCATATTCGAAGTGTACAAGATCCGGGCCAAATGGAACTTAACCCGGCTCTAGGTGTGTGCATATTCGAAGTGTACAAAATCCGGGCCAACTGGAACTTAACCCGGCTCTAGGTGTGTGCATATTCGAAGTGTACAAAATCCGGGCCAAGTGGAACTTAACCCGGCTCTAGGTGTGTGCATATTCGAAGTGTACAAGATCCGGGCCAAGTGGAACTTAACCCGGCTCTAGGTGTGTGCATATTCGAAGTGTACAAGATCCAGGCCAAGTGGAACTTAACCTGGCTCTAGGTGTGTGCATATTCGAAGTTATTAAGGAGCCACGTTAATTCTCTAAGGAGCATCCGGCCGAGTAACAAGTTACTCCCCCGGAGGCTCGGGGACTAATGGTAATATCACTAATATCTTCTGCATGCTAAGGAAAAGGTGAAGTAACGCACCTCCATCATCCGGCCTGCAAGGTTGATTGCCTTGGCAGCGGTATTCATCTGTGCAGCAAATTCGGTGGGACCGAACTTCTCCGGGAGATTGTCATTATGGACGAACTCCACCTTGTTCCAGTTATTCACAAACTCGATCAAGGTCGGAGGATATCGTTCGCCGCTGAGCATGTGGGGGGCAACTAGGCCCTTAGCGTGAGCCTCCCTCCTCTCAACCTAGGCAAGGGCCAGACTGGTGTGCAAAGCAAGTTGCATATCAGCTGGCTCGGCAGGGGCGTCCTCCGGCGGTGTAGTCTTTTTTGAGAGCATGGACGCAAGTGTGCGCTGTCCAGTCTCAAGGGACGTTGCCCTGGCGGCCTCAGGAGACTTCTTGCCCTTAGGTTGCTGCTGTGAGGCGGAAGTTGCTGCAGCGGGTTTGCCCTTGGGAGCTGCCTTGGTGCTTCCCTTGGTGTTGCTGGTGTCTTCTCGCCGAACCTTGGAAGGCTCGGACGAGGCGGAGGGGCTTGATGCATTGGTTGTAGCTGCTGGTGCTGGAGCCGAAGATGGTGCTGGTGCTGATTTTCGTTTTGGTGGGGGTACTGTGGGTATCTCGGACGAAGCTGTTTGCGGCGGAGCCGAAGTGGTGGTAGCTGCTGCCTCGGCAGAGCCAGTCACCTCCGCTCCGAGGTTGCCCTTCTCTTGACGAGGTGGGCTGGAACCCGGAGCAGCCGCCAAACCCTGTTGCATGGGGCTCAACGGGCGTGAATCGTTGCCATGAGGGGGAGAAGGGCTATGTCGGAGCGGTGAAGCAATACCGGACCCGCTCTAGGAAACCTCTACCGCGGCCCTGCCGAATCAAATCATGAATGATGATAAAATATGACTAAGGAAGAACGAATAAATAGCAAAGGGTGAAGTGGCTTACTCATCTGAGGTCAGAGGCTCTTTGGGCTTCCGAGCCCTCCTGGCTGTGGCCTTGGTTGGAGGCTTGGTGGCAGTCTTATCCCTGGACTTCTTTCGCCTTATAGCTGGCTGAGAGGGTCCGGAGGAAGATGTTGATGCAGCTCCCCTCTTCTTCTTCAGCGCGACCGGAACAAGATCACCCACGGCAAGGGGAGGATCTTCATGGATCTGCCCACCGGGGTTAGCTGATGCCAGAAAAGCATAAGAAAGGGGACAACGTCAAATGCCTCCATCACCTCAACGTCCGAATCATCCTCATCGTCGGGACAATCTCTAATGGAAGAGAGTTTACCGGTGGGACGTTGGGTCGCATCAGCCATAGGCAGGAACATCTCCTAATCCGGTTCCTCCTCGTCCGAGGTATCGTGATCGGGCGCCCATTTGAGAGAAGGCTCGGTGCCGTCCTCCATGGTTTGCTGAAGAAACATCTAAGGGAAAGAAAAGGCAACAAGATTAAACCTACAACAAGGACCGACATGCAATTTAAATTCGGAAAGAGTTTGGGGCACGAGACTTACCGCAGGAGGAAGCCTATCTCGGCAAAAATGTTCAATCCACCACGTCAACTCAGAAGAGAAGCCCTTGTGGGTGATGAAGAGGGCCTTGACCCGGCGGTAGATCTCGGTGTTGCTTAACTAGAACGAGGAAGTCCGGTTGGGGTCGCGACCCTAGCTCATATGATAGAGCTTATGTGTGTGTTTCTGGAGGGGGGAGATCCGGTTGCGAACAAACGTGATCATTGCGTCTTCATTGCGGAATCCCAGATCCTTCAACTCCTGAAACCTCTTGTTGACTTGGTTCGCCAAGACAGTGGGCTTCTTGGGAACCTTGTCCCATAAATCCGGGTTAGGAGGACCCGGAGTATAGGGGCACAGCCGGATCAAATCTTCGGAGGTGTTGTTCCGGACATAGAAGAAGGTACGGGCCCATCCCTTGCAAGAGTCGAGTCCAGTGATCCGGGGGAAGATGGACTGCTTCCGGGGAGAGATTGACGCAGCGCCGAACTGCGTGAGTTGTTTGTCCTCCGGATTAAGATCAATGTTCGGGATCACGTTCCGGCGAAGGCCAAAGAACCGGATCTAGAGCTCCTTCATGGGCCATAGTCCGGCGTAACCTTCGATGGTGGAGGCAAAGCCGGAGAGAGATGTGATGGCATTAGCCGGAAGGTGGTGCGGCTGAAGCTCGTATGTGTTTAGCCAGTCGTGGAAAAAGTCACTGACTAGGAGACCAAACCCGCGTTGGAAATGAGAAAGGAACACCACATACTCACCCGGATTGGGAGAGGAGGCATGTTCGGCGGAAGCGAGGCGTGCGGAGACGCCCTCCGGGATGCGTCTGGTGCGGTAGAGCTAATCTAGGTCATCCTGGCAGACCCAGGATCCGGCCCACGCGCCCCGGTCGGCGTTCGCCGCGTCTTCCTCCATCTCCTGCTCGGCGACTGTGAGTTCCTCCTCAGTCATCTCAAGGTCACTCCCTTCACTTGCGCTAGCGGCGGTGGGAGGCAGTGGCCTGGACTGGCGGGGACCCGTGGCGGAGGAGATGCGCGGAGGTGGCGGCGACACTAGGGCACGTGGAAGCAATACGGTGGTGGCGCTGCTACTCAGAGGCGGCGGCGGCGCTGCTGCTCAGATGCGGTGGCGGCGGCGCTGTCGATGGAGAAGATGAGGAAGAGGCAGAGGCGGAGGGGCGCGGGAGTGGGAAAATGACCCAAGGGGCGCGCCCCTCCCCTATTTAACCACTCCCTTAGGGGGTAGTGGGATCGCATTTTGCGGGTGGGCCACACGGTGTGGTCGTGTAGGATCCGGATTGACCAATCAGCGACGAGCCACAGGGAGGGCCACAGGCCGCAGCGGATCATACGACGTGACGTTGTGATACAGTTAACAAGGAGGCAGGCACGACGTGACGTGCGCCACAGTAACTTCTGACAATAACTGCGGCGGTTACTGTACCAGGCCCTTAAAATTAGGCAAAGTAATGATTAGCCTCCACGTGGGGAAGCATACGAGAGAAGGAAGAGTGACCCGGATGAGTACGAGGTAACCCAGCCGGCAAGTAAAAACTTGGAATGTGCCAAGGGAAAATAAACCTATGAAATCCGGATTATGAGGTAACCCGGAGAAGGAGCAAGGAGCTCAGTAAGATTGAACCTGCTGTGGCCTTAGCGGCTAAGGCAGCTAAGACTGCACCAGCTTCGGGGACTAATGTTGGGGGGATATCCCCGGGTAGGGTCACGCCGGGGTATACAGGCCTAGTTAGCCGAGGTACAACAAGGTCAAAGCAAGTGCTGGCCGAGTCACCTCAAGGCATGCCGGATCACGGAGTAACCCGGACCAGGGGACGTCCACCCAACTTGGTCTCAACCGACTTATGCCGTATGTCGCTAAGATATATCTAACTTGTATGCAGGAACAGGTGTCGCCGGATCAACTATGTAGGATCCGGGTCATATCAAGCTTGTAAGAGAAGGAAGGTATCTCGCTGGTCAAAGGTGACCATTGTACGCAGAGCGTGAGCGAAGCAGACAAAGGCAGAACCATCGAGGCGTGGCCGACAAAGGTGATGATGCCTATGTCGGATGACACAGGCGCCGCAGAGGCTCACGTAGCCTCTGCATGGATGACGCGGGGCAAAAGTGACCCGGTCGGCCTACTATTTTGGGAAGAGGCATATTCCCTGGAATATGCCTCCACGTATGCCCTAAGTGGAGACCTAGCCCCCCCCCTATATAAGGAGGGCTAGGGCCTCTGTAGAAGGGGCTGGCTGGTTGATCTCTAGTTGATTGGTCTTTTACTTGGTTGCCTCCTAGAGAGTTGTGTTCTGATAGTGGTGAGAGGAAGAGAGTTCTTCTTCCTCCTCTCCCCAATATAGCTCAAGGAGCACTTGTAAACCTTGGAAGTGAATCGAATACAAAGCAACTGTGTGTCGAATCACCACGCTATCCCTCCCTAGATTCCCCTAGCGCATTTAGTCCCCACCTTTAGCCTATCCATGGCATCTGCCGTGACACCACCACGACACATGTGTCCTCGAGAACATTTGGTCATCTTAAGAAATACAACCGGCTTGTCCTTTGCTGCATAAGGGATTGGGCCACTTGCTGCATTTATTCCTACTGTCTTTTATTTACTCGTACTTTGTTTACTTTCTTTATCCAAAACCCCTAAAAATCCGTTTTCTAAGTATTTGCAGAGAATTCCTGATCCATACCACTAGCCAGCACCTTCTGCTCCTCGTTGGGTTCGACACTCTTACTTATCGAAAATATTGCGATACACCCCCTATACTTGTGGGTCATCAAGACTATTTTCTGGCGCCGTTGCCGGGGAGTGAAGCGCTATTGGAGAGTGGAACTGGTAAAGGAAACTTCTACTATGAGTATTTTTTACTTCTACTAGTTGCTTTATTTTCGTTATGGATAATTCGCTGAGTTTCTTATTTGGTAATGCTACTACCACTGCTAAGGTAGTAGATAAGCCACCACCTACTGAGAATGATGTTTTCAAAATACCTACAGGAATTATTGATCGTTTTATGGATAACTACTATGTTGGGGATGGAACTGTCCATCCCGGTGATCATTTACTCTTTATACACGAATTATGCGGGTTGTTCAAGTGTGCAGGTATTACTACAGATCAAGTTAAGAAGAAGTTATTCTCATTATCACTGAAAGGAAGAGCTGAGGAAGGGTATAAGCTGCTGAAGAATGGTCAAGCTCTGGAATGGGAGGAAATAGTGCCTCTCTTTTATTCAAAGTTTTATCCTCCTAGTGAGATTCATAAAGATCGGAATCAAATATACAACTTTTGGCCTCTTGATGGAGAGAGTACAGCTCAAGCTTCGGGGAGATTGAAGTTACTAATGCTCAAATGTCCCATTCATGAGCTCCCCAACAATATTATTATCAATAACTTTTATGCAAGGCTTTCTCTTCATGATAAGGATTTATTGGATGCTAAATGGGACCTCCTAGACCGTATTCAAGACAATGCTGAAGCTTGGGAGAATGACAAAGGTAGAAATTCAGGTATAAATTATGATTATGAATGCATTGAATCTTTTATGGGAACTGATGACTTTCAAAATATTAGTAATATTTATGGTCTTGATTTGCATGTTATTACGAATTGCTTTAGAGCTTTTGCTTCCTATATCGAAATTCCAAAAAGGGGATGAAAAAATACCATGCACCTTACAAAGATATTGTTGACTATGCTCCTATTGGAAGTGTTGAGTATTGCATTATTGACCCCATCTTACCCGAACCTTATATCGAGAAGATTCCCTTCTCCGAAAAGGTAAAGGACCATCCTATGATAACTAATGTAATCACCAAAAGTGAAAAAAGAACTGTAAAACCTGATGAACAAATAAACATTGAACCTGTGTTAGCAATTGTGAAAGACCTTGTCACTAAAAGCCTAGAAGATGGGCACATAGTCTTTTGTGAGGATGCTTCTAATATTATTTAGCATCCCAATAGAACTAAAAAGGCTAGTGTTCCTATGCTTTCTGTTAGAATTGGTGATCATTGCTATTATGGTTTATGTGATATTGGTGCAAGTTCTAGTGTTATTCCTTATGAGCTTTACAGAGAAATTATGCATGAAATCAGTCCTTGCGAGTTGGAAGAGATTGATGTGGTTATTCACCTTGCTAATAGAGAGACCATCTCTCCAATTGGTATTGTACGAGACGTGGAAGTTCTTTGTGGTAAGATTAAGTACCCTGCTGATTTTCTAGTACTTGGATCGACTGCTAGTAAAACCTACCCTATCATTTTTGGTAGAACTTTCTTGAGTACTTGTGGAGCTATTATTGATTGCAAGAGGGCGAAAATCTTGACTAAGTTTGATGAGGAATCTTATGAGTTTAATTTTTCGAAATTTGCTAAAGAACCTTGCGAAGAGGAAACCCATAATGAGGATTTTAGGGTTGAACAACTTGCCTCTATTTCTCTTGCTCCTAACAATGCTTTGCAACAATTTATGGAAGATCATGAAAGTGAAATCTTCATGGAAGAAAGGAATGAGATTGACAGGATTCTCCGTGATCAACCTATGATGCTTAAGCATGACTTGCCTGTAGAAGACTTGGGTACCACGATGCCACCTAAAAAGGATCCTGTTTTCGATCTAAAACCTCTCCCTGATGATCTTAAATATGCTTATATTGATGATAGAAAGATATATCCTGTTAGTGTTAGCGCTAAACTTTCAGGGAAGGAAGAAGAAAGGTTATTGGAAGTTTTGAGGAAACATCGAGGAGCTATGGGCTATACTCTGGATGATTTAAAAGGAATTTCACCTACTATATGTTAGCACTCTATCAACATAGAACCAGATGCGAAGCCGGTAGTGGAGCACCAACGACGTTTAAATCCTAGGATGAAGTAAGTGGTAAGGAATGAGGTATTGAAACTCCTTGATGCTGGTATTATTTACCCTATTGCTGATAGTGAATGGGTTAGTCCTATTCATTGTGTTCCTAAAAAGGGAGGTATTACCGTTGTCCCTAATGATAATGATGAGCTTATTCCTCAAAGAATAGTGGTAGGCTATAGGATGTGGATCGATTTTAGGAAAGTCAATAAAGTTACTAAGAAAGATCACTACCCGCTTCCTTTTATTGATCAAATGTTGGAAAGGTTGTCTAAAAAGACCCATTTTTGTTTTCTTGATGGTTATTCTGGTTTCTCTCAAATTGCTGTTAAACAACAAGATCAAGAAAAAACTACTTTTACTTGCCCTTATGGAACTTATGCTTATAGACGTATGCCTTTTGGTTTATTTAATGCTCCTGCTACTTTCCAAAGGTGCATGTCTGCTATCTTTCATGGTTTTTGTGCGGAAATTGTAGAAGTGTTCATGGATGACTTTTCTGTCTATGGAACTTCTTTTGATAATTGTCTGCACAACCTTGATAAAGTTTTGTAGAGATGTGAAGAAACTAATCTTGTTCTTAATTGGGAGAAATGCCACTTAATGGTTAATGAAGGGATTGTTCTTGGGCATAAAGTTTCTGAAAGAGGCATAGAAGTTGATAGAGCTAAGGTTGAGGCAATTGAGAAGATGCCATGTCCAAGAGACATCAAAGGTATTTGTAGTATCCTTGGTCATGCTGGTTTCTATAGGAGGTTTATTAAAGACTTCTCTAGGATATCAAAACCTCTCGCTAATCTTCTTCAAAAAGATGTACCTTTTGTTTTTGATGATGATTGTAGGGAAGCTTTTGAAACTCTTAAGAAGGCTTTAACTACAGCCCCTATTGTTCCACCACCTGATTGGAGTTTACCCTTTGAAATAATGTGTGATGCCAGTGATTTTGCTGTAGGGGCTGTCCTTGGGCAACGTATTGATAAAAAGTTAAATGTTATCCATTATGCTAGTAAGACTCTAGACGCTTCTCAAAGGAATTATGCCACTACTGAAAAGGAATTTCTAGCTGTTGTTTTTGCCTGTGATAAGTTTAGGCCCTATATTGTGGACTCAAAAGTAACCATTCATATTGATCATGCTGCTATTAAATATCTTATGACGAAGAAGGACGCTAATCCTAGGCTTATTATATGGGTACTGCTTTTACAAGAGTTTGATCTACACATAGTAGATAGGAAGGGTGCTGAAAACCCTGTAGCTGATAATTTATCTTGTTTGGAAAACATCTCTTTTGATCCTATGCCTGTTAATGATAGTTTGCCAAATGAATAGTTAGCCGCAGTAGGGTGAGCTCACGAGGAAGCCCTTGGTATGCTGATTATGCTAACTTTATTGTCTCCAAGTATTTGCCTCCAACTTTTACAGCTCAGCAAAGAAGAAAGTTCTTTTATGATTTGAGGCATTATTTTTGGGATGACCCACACTTATACAAAGAAGGAGTTGATGGTATTATGCGAAGATGTGTTCTAGAATATGAACAAAAAGAGATATTGCGTAAATGTCATGGTAGCGCCTATGGAGGACATCATGCAGGAGATAGAACTGCACAAAAGGTACTATAATCAGGTTTCTACTCGCCTACCCTTTTTAAAGATGCAAGAAATTTGTTTTATCTTGTGATGAATGTCAGCGTGTTGGTAATATTTCTAGACGCAATGAAATGCCTATGAACTACTCTCTAGTTATTGAACCTTTTGATTGTTGGGGATTCGACTTTATGGGCCCTTTCCCTCCTTCGAAGGGTTACACTCATATTCTTGTTGCCGTTGATTATGTTACTAAGTGGGTAGAAGCCATTCCTACGAAAAGTGCTGACGGGGAAACCTCTCTAAAAATTCTTAAGGACGTTATCTTTCCAAGGTTTGGAGTGCCTAGGTATCTCATGACTAATGGGGGTTCTCATTTCATTCATGGCGGTTTTAGGAAGACCCTCGCTAAATATGATGTTAATCATAGAATTGCTTCAGCTTATCACCCCCAAACTAGCGGGCAAGTAGAGTTATCAAATAGAGAAATTAAATCTATCTTGCAAAAGACTGTTAATAGGTCTAGAAAAAACTGGGCTAAGAAGTTGAATGATGCTGTATGGGCTTATAGAACTGCTTACAAAAATCCTATGGGAATGTCTCCTTATAAAATTGTTTATGGGAAAGCTTGCCACCTACCCTTAGAACTAGAACACAAAGCTTACTAGGCAGTGACAGAACTAAATAGAGATTGTAAGCTCGCTGGTGAGAAAAGATTATTTGACTTAAGTTCTTTAGATGAATGGAGGAGTGAAGCCTATGAGAATGCTAGGCTCTTTAAGGAAAAAGTTAAAAGATGGCATGACAAGCGAATACTTAAGAGAGAATTTCATGTTGGTGAGAAAGTTCTATTGTTTAGGTCTCGTCTCAGATTTTTTGCAGGTAAGCTACTATCAAAATGGGAAGGACCTTTCATCATTGAAGAAGTATACCGTTCAGGAGCAATAAAAATTTCTTCTCTAAAAGATAATACTACACAAGTAGTGAATGGACAGCAACTCAAACACTATATTGCTAGAGATTCTTACAATGAAGATGTTGATGCCTTTCAAGTTATAACTCCAGAGAAATTCATTGAGGACCAAATTCAGAGACCTGCAGAGTCCGTTTCCAACTAGGTAATAGTTCTGGTAAGAAAAGTTCCACGAAAATACAATCCAACTATATTTTTGCAGTTTTTAGTCGATAAGGAAAGCTACAAAGCGAAAAAGGGACGGAAACGGAGCCAGGGTGGCCCACACCACCCCATGGCGCGGTCCCACCCCTGGCCGCGCCACCAGGTGGTGAGGCCACCCAGGACTCCGCCTCCGACCCGTTTTCGCCCAGTACCTTCCTTTTGATGTGAAACTTCGTAATATATAACCCCCCCGGATCCCCCGAGGTTCATATATCGTGTTTTCGTCGTGTTTTTGTTTTGATCTGTTTCTGCCAGGACATACTCTTTGAAGGTTTAGAAGCACAATGGTGTCTTCCAAGGATAAAGAGAAGGAGCTCATCGAGAGGACACCACCACCACCTAAGGAGTAATTCGTCATCAGGTTTGGCATCCCCTTGGTTTGTTCCAAGCTTGGGGGAGTACCGCGGTATCATATCACTATCTTCTATCTTTTTACCTTATTAGTAGAGTCATATCATGAATAGAGGAGTTATTATGTAGTATGGTTTGCATTATGGAAGTGTCCCCTCTCTCGTTAGATATGTATCCCTTGGTCTGAGTTTCTGTTATGGAATATTAATGAGAAGTTCTATCATTCACTCTTTTTATATATTAGTTTTCAATTTGTGGTTATATGATTGATCTTGTTGTTAGTATTGGTATCACTTTGGGATCATTGAGTTAATTTAGTTGGTTTTGGCAAACCTGGCTCGGTCAGTAGCAACACCTTTTTGAGAGTTGAAAAGAAAAAGATAGAAGTACTCTAGAGAAAAATAATTTCATCATCTTTCTTTCTTGATTTGCTCATAAGTTTAGTATTCTCTAGTTAAGATCTTTTGTGCTTCCAAGGAAGATTACATGTTTGTCTTTATCCTTTGTATGCTTGTTTGTTTCCTTCAACTCTTATACTTACTACCTAGCCTTGCTAGCCAAAAACCTGTAGTGAGAGGGTATTCTTCTCGTGCATCCACCTCCTTTAAACAAAAAATTTGCCATTTGTGTCCACCATACCTACCTAGCAGCATTATTGCTATTCCAAGTAAATTCTTGTTTTATCTACCTCCCAAATTAAACTTGTTATGTGAAAATTAGTGATTAAAGCTCTCACGAACTTGACGACACACTTTACTTTCTTGCATTTAATAAACTTGAACCATTGGGTCCTTCTTTGTTGCGTATATGCTTGCGCTTTATGAGTTGAAGTTAGCCGAACCATGTATCATGGGGACCGCTTTCAACACTTCATTGGTACTTGTACCTAGTTGATATCATGTTCTTTTGCTTATGGATCCCGGCGGTGTGAAATAAAAGTGGAACTTGTAAGATCATGGAGTTTATATGTGTGTTAGAGAAACGCCTGGGCCGCTAGACTAAGCCATGCCTAATCATGGTGGAAACTTGCAGCATAACTATAGTGAGCATTCTATGAAGCATCCTCAATAAAAACCTATGCAAATAGCAAATAAAAAGATCGTTGAGATGCTCACTGTCTGCTTGACTTGTCATTTTGATTATGGGATAGCTCCTGTGTCATGTGAAAGGGGTACCCCATTGGTGGTTCTCAATGATACGCATGTATTTACAATGACAAGAGCTTGCTCGTGACTGGAGTTGAGTAGCATGAGGATCGGTACTCATAAGTAAGGGGCTTGAGATTTCAACTTATAACTTGTTAAGCATATCCTCTTAGTTGTGTCACTTTAACCTTAACCACCAAAAGATGCCTATGATAGGGGCAATGAGAGCTGAAAGCTAGTAAGTATCATAATTTTTGGGAGCTCTTTATGAGATGTGCAATCCCTGCTTCCCTATGCGAAGGGCCTTTCTTTTACTTTGTAGTTGAGTCAGTAAACCTATTCCCTTCTATCTCAGCAAGTATTTTGAGTTGATGTGTTTCATTCATTCATATGTGGATTTATTCAATCATGTCCTTATGTTCCTTGTTTTGAACATTGCTCTTATCTTGATGATTACTACTTTGAAATCTTTCATTGAAAACCAGCTATTTGTGAACTCTAGCAAATTATCAACTATTCTTCGACCAAGAGCTAAGTTTGCCATTACCAATTATGATTTACTCTATGTATCTTTATTGTGTTTCCTTTACTCATTGCAAGTTGAGTTATATAATAGTGAGTTGTCTTCTATTATGATCTATGTATTTGATGAATGTGATGCTTCTTGTCCGTATTCTTTTATCGACTCTTCACTCCATAAACCTGAGGTCATGTTTACTGAGCTCAGTTTCGCTTGGGGACAAGCGAAGTCTAAGCTTGGGGGGAGTTGATACATCCATTTTGCATCACTATTCTTTGTCTTAATTCACTATTATTCATTGATATATTTTGTATTGAGAGGTGATACTTATGTTATTTGATCTGTTTTTGCATGGTTGATGACTTTTGGAGCATGGACCGCTGCAGTCAGGATTCTGATGGAAAAGGTGCTGTTTGGAGGCAAAATTCGCGAAGATCAGAAAATCCGGGAAAATATACGGAAAATCCTATTTTTCCAGAAGACTAAGGATGCAAGAAGATGGAGTGGAGGTGGGCCACAGGGGGCCCACACCACCCCATGGTGCGGGCAGGCCTAGGCCGCGCCTGGAGGTGGTGTGGCCACCCTGGCCCACTCCAGCCTCTCTCCTCTGGTGTATATCATCCCCATGAAACCCTAAGACTCAGGGAGGGACCACAGAAAGATTCCGCCGCCTCTGCGGGGCGGAAAACACCGAGAGAGAAAGATCTCTCCGGCAGACAGATTTCTGTCGGGGGAATTCCTTCCCGGAGAGGGGAGATTGTCACCATCAACACCACCATCAAGCTAGACTTCATCGGGATCATCATCATCATCACCACCATCATCACCATCTCCATATTGTTGTAACAATTGTTGAGAATCTTGCATAGTTCATAGGGGAAACTTTCCCGGTGTTGATTACTCTTTGTAGTTGATGCTATTGAGTGAACCATTGAATTATTGTTTATGTTCAGATTGTTATACATCATTATTCCATCTCTGATCATGATCCATATGATGGCTTGTGAGTAGTTCGTTTTGTTCTTGAGGACATGAGAGAAGTCTTGTTGTTAGTAGTGGAGTTGCGTTGAGAAAGATTCAATAGATTGTTATTTAAGTTGTGGTGTACTTCTTCTAGTGGTGTCATGTGAACGTCGACTACATGACACTTCACCTATATGGGCCTAGGGGAATGCATTGTGTATTTGGCTACTAATCGTAGGGGTTGCCGGAGTGACAGAAACCTGAACCCCCGTTAGGAAACCATTGCACAAGGGACGTAAGGGGCTTAGAGTTTAAAGTTGTGGTTAGGTTTCTACCTTAATTACTTTCTTGTACTTACGGATGTTTGCAAGGGGTTTAATCACAAGTATGTATTAGTCTTGGATGGGGCGGTACATTAGCACAGGTTCACCCACACAACACTTAGCAAGCTAGAGAAGATTAATCGACTATATGAAGCGAAAGTACTTGACAGTCTTCCCATGTGTCCTCGAGAACGTTTGGTCATCTATAGAAATACAACTGGCTTGTCCTTTGCTGCATAAAGGATTGGGCCACTTGCTGCATTTATTCTTACTGTCTCTTATTTACTCATACTTTGTTTACTTGCTTTATCGAAAATCCCTAAAAATCCGTTTGCCAAGTATTTGCAGAGAATTCCTGATCCATACCACTAGCCAACACCTTCTACTCCTCGTTGGGTTCGACACTCTTACTTATCGAAAATACTGCGATACACCCCTATACTTGTGGGTCATCATCCAGTTATCCCGATTTCTGTCACTTCGGGGCCATTGGTTCCGGACAACAACGTGTGTATACAACTTGCAGGTAAGACCAAAAACAATACTATCAAAATGAATCAATAACATGTTCAGATCTGAAATCATGGCACTCGGGCCCTAGTGACAAGCATTAAGCATGACAAGTTGCAACAAAGTCAAAAAGCACTAATAGAAGATACTAGGCACCATGCCCTAATAATCCGATGCCATTACATGAACGATCTCATCCAATCCCTACCATCCCCATAGCCTACAACGGGGGATTACTCACTCATAGATGGGGGAAACATGGATGGTCGATGGAGGAGCGATGGTGATGATGATGGCGATGATCTCCTCCAATTCCCCGTCCCGGCAGGGTGCCAGAACAGAGTTTCTGGTGCTATTTCGTGGAATCTGGTGGTAGCGGCGGAGCGGAACTCCTTCTGGAAAAACGTCCAACCCCCTGATTTTTTAGGTCAGAAGACATCTTATAGGCGAAGAGGGAGACCGGGGGGGGTGTCTGGGGTGGCCAGACCACCTCCTGGCGCGGCCAGGCCCATCCCGCGCAGCCAGGTGGTGTGGCTGGGCCCCAGCCCCACTTCGTCTCATATTCTGGCTCCGGGAGTCTTTTGGTGAAATAGGATTTTTGGCTTTTGTCCCATCCAATTCCGAGAATATTCATTTTTTGACTCTCCTGGAACCAAAAACAGCAGAAAACAGGCAGCTGGCACTGTGGCTCTTGTTAATAGGTTAGTCCAAGAAATCATATGAAAAGTACTCCAAAGTGTGGACAAAACACAAGAAAGTAGATAAAACCAAGCATGGAACATCAAAAATTATAGACACATTTGCAATGTATCAACATCCCCAAGCTTAACTCCTGCTCGTCCTCGAGTAGGTAAGTGATAAAAAGAAAGAATAATTTTTGAGGCGACATGCACCATCATAAACTTGATCAAAGTATTTGTAAAACATTCAAAGTTGGGATCATAGTACTTCAACATAACATGAAAGATAAAGTTCTAACAATAAGACAAAGCAACTATGTTGCAACATGAAAAGGCACAAACAAAAGATTTATGAATAACAATGCTTTGAAAGACGTTTGTTTGTTTCACATAAACAAAACATAGCATAGTAGTATTCAGCTTGTCCCTCATAGAGTAGCAAATATAACTGCATATGACACCTTTAAAGTTCATAAGAGTGACAAGATACAAATAGTTTAAAACAAGCAATATCAAGGTATGCATCAATCAACAAGTCTTGGGACAATGCACATAGAACTACGAATGGCCACTATGCTCTCAAAGTAAGTACATAAAGGTAGAAGGTGGAGACTCAATATAAAAGTGGAAGAAGGCCTTCATAGAAGGAAGTAGGGATTCAAGTCTCATAAAGAGCTTCCAAAAATTATGGTACCTATAGCTTTCAGCTCTCATTGCCCCTATCATAAGCATCTTGAAGTGATTAAGGTTAAAGTGAACAAACTATGGTGTACATGCTTGACGAAGTATAAGTTAGAAATCTCATGTCCCTTGAATATGAGGGCCGCTCCTCATGCTACTCAAGTTTAGTCACCGGTAAGTTCTTGTCATCGTAATTACATGTGTATCATAGAGAACCGCCAACGGGGTACCCCTTGCTCGATGATACGGAAGAATCCCCATATCAAAATGACAAGGCAAGCAGACAACGAGCATCTCAGCAATCTTCTTATTTACCATGGGAATATGGTACTTTTTTCTCTCTTTCCTCTTTTCATAATATCTTTTTTTCTCTTTTTTTCTCAATGTAGGACTCTTTTTTTATAAGAAGAATTCTTCATAGACAGCTCATTATGGTTACGCTGCAGGTTTCCACCATGTCAGCATGGATGAGATCAGCGACCCAGGCATTTCTCTAACACATATACATAACTCCATGGACTTACAAGCCCCCCTTTCATTTCACACCAACGACATCCATAGACAAAAGAGCATGATATCAACTAGGTACAAAGTACAAGTGCAATGTTGAAAGCGTTCCCCATGACAGCATGGTTCTACTAATCCCCAACAAATAAGTGCAAGCATATACAACATAGACGACACAATGGTTCAAGTTTATTAAGGGCAAGAAAAGTAAAGTGTGCCATTTCAAGAGAGCTTTAATCACTAGTTTTCTCATAACAAGTTTAATTTGGAAGGTAGATAAAAACAGGAATATACTTGGAATAGCATATGCTAGTAGGTAGGTATGGTGGACTCTTTGGAATATCATGGTTTAGGGAGTTTGATGCATGATTGGAACTCATACTTGGTTATGGAGGCTAGCAAAACACTGGGAGCGACAAACTAAGAGAGCAATAATGACCATAATCATGCAGAGCGACAAAACATCATTGATCAAAGCATAAAGTGATACTACAAGTTGAAAACTAAAGGATCATAAAGGCTTATGGTGACTTTAAATAGTCATAACATGGTGTGAGCATGTGCCAAGTCAACCCAAATAAAGGATCAAAGGATAATACCACAATACTATGCTTTAATATGCTAAAACAACGCATGATTCATCCAAGGCACATTAAGCAATCTCAATTGTTTATAACAAGTCATGCTACAACAAAGAATACTAAGCATAAAGCCAAAACAATATCAAGCGTGGCATGACAAAGCATAGGCCACAGTCAAAAACAAGCTCTCTTTACCACTTAAGCATGAGCTTTCCTACTCTTTTCCAATCCAAACCAAACTATTTGAAAAGAAAATGCATGAAAGAGGGGGTCCAACCATTTTATCCAACAAACTAAGCAAACAAAGCAAACTAAAAAACCAAAACGAAAATGAAAAAGAAGACGCTCCAAGAACAACACAACTGTGCATGAAACAATAAAAATAAAGCGTTTTGAAGAAACCTGGGATTTTTATTGATGAAGAGGGGGATGCCTTGGGCATCCCCAAGCTTTGACGCTTGTACTTCTTGGATATTTCTTGGGGTGACACACGTAGAATCCCCAAGCTTGAGATTTAGTCCATCCTTCATCTCATTACTCATTCCTTCCATACAACTGAAATTTTTCCTTCATACAAAACTTCACACAATCTTTATTAGCAATATTAGTGCACTCAAGATAATAAGTCTTTAGGTTCAGTTCTAACACCAATAAAACTTCCATTAAAACACAAGCTACTGTAGAACTTCCCTCAAAAAGCTCAATTCCCCAAAAGAACTCAAAAAGGAACCAACAAGAAGCAAATGCAAATAATGGCAGAAATCTGTCAAAACAGGCCAGCAGGTAAAGACGATTTTTTTTGAAGCCCTTCTGTTGCTCAAATCGAAAAGTGTTTAACTAACGAAAGTTAGATAATAACCTGGGGCATAAGCAGAAAAATCCACACCTCAAAAGGACGTACAGAGATTTTACCGAATTTTTACGGTGAAGAACAAAAATTTATTTCGGACAGCAACTTTCCCAACCATAACCTCTTTCTCATTAGAGGTTACTCTTGGAACAAAAAGCAAATAAAAAGGATAAGGAGCGGTTATTACTGAAGTAATAACTTCCAAGACTCATCTAAAACTATTGGGTTATCTCCCAATAAGTACTTTTCTTTAACGCCTTTAAGTTAGGCATGATAGTTTGAGAGGATGCTCACATAAGAAATATGAATTGAGTAAAAGAGAGCATCAAGAAGCAAATTCAAAACACATTTAAGTCTAACCCACTTCCTATGCATAGGAATCTTGTATGCAAATAAATTCGCAAAGAACAAAGTGACAGGCATAGGAAGATAAAACAAGAGTAACTTCAAAACTTTCAGCCCATAGAGAGGTGTTTCAATACCATGAAAACTTCTACAACCATATTTTCCTCTCTCATAATAATATTTAGTAGCCTCATGAATAAACTCAACAATATAACTATCACATAAAGCATGCTTTTCATGTTCTACCAAAACATAGTTTTTATCAAGCTCAAAAATAGTGGTATTAAAACCTTCAAACCCACTTTTAACAATTATATAACAAGATGACTGATCATTCAATATAGGACCATCGTCTAGAGATTTATCGTAAACAATTTCTAAGAAAAACTCTTTAGTACCATGCATCTCAAAGTTAGGCACAATAAAGGATTATCAAAGATAACATGAGCATAACATTCATCCTCCTTTGGTAAGCATGGGGGACAATCAAATACTGTAAGGGATAAAGAGTTACTCTCATTAGAAGGTAGGAATGGGTAGCTAATCCATTCTTCCTCCTTTTGTTCATCACTCTCCTCCTCTTTTTCATCTAATGAGCTTTCAGGTTCATCAATTTCCTCTTCCATAGGATTCTACAAGGCATTAGTCTCTTCCATTTGTGGAAAGCATCTATTAATATATTCAAGAATATAGCCATTTTTTTCCTTGTAATTATCAAACCTAAATCTAAATATATCATAAACCTCATATTTATAAGGTGAATCATCAATATTTTCAAGCAAACTAGCAAGATCAAATGCACCCTTCTAAGCAATAAATTCTTCAATTTGTTCCACATCATAAAAGTCATAATTTTCTTTAACATAAGAAGATATGGTAACATTATCATTATACTCACATTAAAAAGGGAGGTGTTTATACCTCTTACAGCAACAAGATTTATCAAAGCAATAAGTCACATTATAAGTAGAGCACACGTTTCTAGCAATGGTATACAATTTATCAATTTGTTCCCATAAGCGCTTCCCTTTTTGTGACAAGCGGTGTTCCTTATAATAATATTTTTGATCTTCCGTGAACCCACCTTGCCAATAACATTCAGTTTCAAAGAAACCAACCATTGATAAAAAGCATGATAAAGCAAGACAATAACAGACCAACGAAAATACCAACTCGAGTAGGAACTATTTTTTTTGTATTTTTGATAAAGAAACAAGCAAACAAGGCAGAAATAAACTAAGCTTGAACAATAGTGATTCCAAGTGAACTTGATAAATAAAGCTATGCTCCCCGGCAACGGCGCCAAAAATAGTCTTGATGACCCACAAGTATAGGGGGTGTATCGCAGTATTTTCGAGGGAAGTGAAACCCAATTTATTGATTCGGCACAAGGGGAGCCAAAGAATATTTATAAGCCTTAACAACTGAGTTGTCAATTCAGCTGCACCGGGAAACAATCTTGCTCACAGCAGTTTATCAGTAGCAACAGTTTTGTAGTAGGAGTAGTAAAGTAACAACAGTACTAAAGTAAAGATAGTAGTAAAAACAACAGTAAACAGTAGGATTCGAGTGCGGTAGGCATATGGATGGATGAACGGGCGTTGCATGGACAAGACAATTCACATGGCAATCAGAACATAGGGCAATTACAGATAAATAAGATAAAGCATCCAAGTACTAAATAATCCTAGGCATGTGTCCCAAATATAGTCATACGTGCTCGCAATGAGAACTTGCACAACATCTTTTGTCCTGCTAGCCCGTTTGTAGCGGGGCCTCAAGGGAACTACTGGCAATTAAGGTGCTCCTTTTAATAGAGCACTGGAGCAAAACATTAACACTCCATGAACACATGTAATCCTCACATCAAAGCCATTCCCTCAGGTTATCCCGATTTCTGTCACTTCGGGGCCATTGGTTCCGGACAACAACGTGTGTATACAACTTGCAGGTAAGACCAAAAACAATACTATCATAATGAATCAATAACATGTTCAGATCTGAAATCATGGCACTCGGGCCCTAGTGACAAGCATTAAGCATAACAAGTTGCAACAAAGTCAAAAAACACTAATAGAAGATACTAGGCACCATGCCCTAATAATCCGATGCCATTACATGAACGATCTCATCCAATCCCTACCATCCCCATAGCCTACAGCGGGGGATTACTCACTCATAGATGGGGGAAACATGGATGGTCGATGGAGGAGCGATGGTGATGATGATGGCGATGATCTCCTCCAATTCCCCGTCCCGACAGGGTGCCAGAACGGAGTTTCTGGTGCTGTTTTGTGGAATCTGGTGGTGGTGGCAGAGCGGAACTCCTTCTGGAAAAACGTCGAACCCCCCTAAGGTTTTAGGTCAGAAGGCATCTTATAGGCGAAGAGGGAGACCGAGGGGGTGTCTAGGGCGGCTAGACCACCCCCTGGCGCTGCCAGGCCCAGCCCGCGCGGCTAGGTGGTGTGGCTGGGCCCTAGCCCCACTCCGTCTCATATTCTGGCTCCAGGAGTCTTCTGGTGAAATAGGATTTTTGGCTTTTGTCCCATCCAATTCCGAGAATATTCATTTTCTGACTTTCCTAGAACCAAAAACAGCAGAAAACAGGCAGCTGGCACTATGGCTCTTGTTAATCATATGGAAAGTACTCCAAAGTGTGGACAAAACACAAGAAAGTAGATAAAACCAAGCATGGAACATCAAAAATTATAGATACATTTGAAATGTATCAGTTTTTGAAAGTGATTATGTAGGCTATTATGAGATTTTGCTTTTCGATGTTTTAATTCTTGAAAAACTTTCCTAGTTTCATCTTCTTCAGTTAAAACTTGTAACAAGTCTACTTTGTTTTCTTTAACAAGTTCATAAGGTATAACTTTTTCTTTCATTGTTTTGCATACTTCAGGCATAAGATCAGGAGTTATCCGGAGTATCCCTTTTTCCAGCTTAGTGCCGAAATCAGGATTATATAAATAATCATTCTTAGCCCTAGTAGACATCAATTCCAAACATTCTTTAATAGTTAAAGTATTTATCGATCCTCCTGCTGAGAAGTCAAGCAACTCTCTACATTGAGTATTAAGACCGTGGTAAAATAAATGGCAAATAGTTGATTTAGAATATCCACGATTGGGAATGCTATTGATCATTCAAAGAATCTATCCCAGGCTTGTGGGTAGTTTTCTCCCACATTCTGACTAAAGTTGCCTATATTCTTTCTTATTTTAGTTACCTTTAAAAAAAGGATTAAACCGGTTTATGAATTTAACGATGCAGTTTTCCCATCATTTAATGTAATGGCGAGGGAGAGAATATAACCAGTCTAGACCTTTACCTTTAAGAGACCAACGGAATAATTTTAGACGAGAGAAGTCTCTTGGAAAACCTTTTGGTCCAAGCGATGTTATCACATCGTCGAACTCTCTAAGATGTCTTCATGGGTCTTCATCAACCCTTACACTGAAAGCTTTTTCCCACAAAATTTTAATAATCCCACCATCAAATCGATATTCTTTAACTCCAGGATTAGAGAATTCTAATGGTTGTTTAAGAAATTCAGAACTTGGAGTACTGTATTCTCTGAGAGTTTTCTCAGGTTTCTTGGGAGTTGTCCTATAAATAGACATGATTTCCATAATATCACTCAGGTTTTCAACTTCAACTTTATTCGATCTTAATTTTTTTTCAATAATTTCCTCGCGCCTCTGAGCAGGGACGCGGTCAATATAATCTAGTAAATAGGTCCGACTAGAGCGTGTAGACCCTTTGTCTCCTAGGGAGAACATTTTGTAGTAGCGGCACCTGAAATGTCAAAAGACAAACACTTAGCACTTAGCTCCCCGGGAACGACGCCATACAATAGCTTGATGTCTACAAGTGCACAGATCGATTGTAGCTAGTTTCGGAGTATAGATATCGATACCACAGGGAGCCCAAAGGTAAGTGTTTATAAATGAAGTCTCATTCACATCCAAAGTTTTCATAGGTCTCCGAGTGAATTGACTGCAATTGTTAAATGAGAATGGAGTTTTGATTAAACTGGGTGTATTTAAATAAAACTAAAATGTAAACTTCAGAAATAAAAAGCATAAAAGTAAAGAACGATTCGGTTTTTTTGTTGTTTTCTGTAGATGGCAAAGAAGGTACAGGGAGATTCAGTTCATGGTGATAGTGACTGTGCCAGGTGGACGAATGATAAGTGTCACAATTATAATCTTATAAGTATATGTGTAGGCGAGTAACCCATAATTAGCCGGAACTCCTCTTGGTAGATTTTGTCCCAACTTCAATAATCCTACTAGTCTGTTACCAAAACCATGGTCAGACACTAGACGATTAAGACCCTTTAGGTTGCTTAGCGATTAAGCTCCTTAGATCGGACTGATGCAATAAGCACGGTGGTTCCTTGTTATCCTCGAGTCTACTAGTTTTCCATTGATATCCCCGTGTCACTCGGGGGTCACCGGTCTACTAGCGAACAAGATCCTATCTATGTAGAACAAAGCATCATGTTTTCTAGGCCCTTGATTGGACAACAAGCATTAGGCATCCCAAAGATAGTCAAGACAACATAATATAGTAATTAGAATCAATCACAAGCTAATGGAAAATATATGGAGGCACATCACATCTCACCAATCCCTTACATCTCCCACGCCCAAGGAACTTACTCACACATGAGAGAAGAAAGCATCATCGATATAATTAAATAAAGGGAGTTCTTATCGATATTACCATGGAGATCCATAATAAGAATAGAAAAGTAACCCAACACAATTCAAGATGGGTAGAAACAATCTCAAACCCTAGTATTGCAAGGTGAAGATCTCTCTCTCTCTCTCTCAAGTACAAGTAATGGCTTTGGGGGTGTATTAGCTAGGAGGTTGAAGATCATGGAGCGAGATGAAGAACGTGTTCCCCTTCTTCTCCGAATCTCTTCTTTCTCCTTTCTAGATGGGATGGCGGTTGCTATGTTGTGTTTTCACGTCTGGCCTCTATAACAACTGCACCTCTTCTTGTATCAACATTAGTAGAAATAGGAATATCTTTATCATCTCGAAGAAAATTTTCATAACTAGATGCTATTTGTTCACACTGGGTTTCAATCATACTAAGATACTTGTGAAATAATTTTATTTCTTGGACTATCTCATCATAATTTTCCGTGAGTTCCGCCAAAATATTTTTATGTTTTTGAAAGTGCTTATGCAGGTTATTATGAGATTTCCCTGTCGATGTTTTAATTCTTGAAAAACTTTCCTAGTTTCATCATCTTCAGTTAAAACTTGTAACAGGCCTACTTTGTTTACTTTACCAAGTTCAGAAGGTATACCTTTTTCTTTCATTGTTTTGCGTACTTCAGGCATAAGATTAGGAGTTATCCGGAGTAACCCTTTTTCCAGCTTAGTGCCGAAATCAGGATTATATAAAGAATCATTCTTAGCCCTAGTAGACATCAATTCCAAACATTCTTTAATAGTTAAAGCATCTATTGATCCTCTTGCTGAGAAGTCAAGCAATTCTCTACATTGAGTATTAAGACCGTGGTAAAATAAATGGCAAATAGTTGATTCAAAATAGCCATGATTGGGAATGCTATTGATCATTCCAAAGAATCTATCCTAGACTTGTGGGTAGTTTTCTCCCACATTCTGACTAAAGTTGCCTATATTCTTTCTTATTTCAGTTACCTTTTAAAAAGGATTAAACCTGTTTATGAATTTAACAATGCAGTTTTCCCAACATTTAATGTAATGGCGAGGGAGAGAATATAACCAGTCTAGACCTTTACCTTTAAGAGACCAACGGAATAATTTTAGACGAGAGAAGTCTCTTGGAAAACCTTTTGGTCCAAGCGATGTTATCACATCGTCGAACTCTCTAAGATGTCTTCATGGGTCTTCATCTACCCTTACACTGAAAGCTTTTTCCCACAAAATTTTAATAATCCCACCATCAAATCGATATTCTTTAACTCCAGGATTAGAGAATTCTAATGGTTGTTTAAGAAATTCAGAACTTGGAGTACTGTATTCTCTGAGAGTTTTCTCAGGTTTCTTGGGAGTTGTCCTATAAATAGACATGATTTCCATAATATCACTCAGGTTTTACACTTCAACTTTATTCGATCTTAAAAGTTTTTCAATAATTTCCTCGCGCCTCTGAGTAGGCACGCTATCAATATAATCTGGTAAATAGGTCCTACCAGAGTGTGTAGACCCTTTGTCTCCTAGGGAAAACATTTTGTATTAGCAACACCTGAAATGTCAAAAGACAAACACTTAGCGCTTAGCTCCCGGCAACGGCGCCAGAAAATAGCTTGATGTCTATAAGTGCACAGATTGATTGTAGCTAGTTTCGAAGTATAGATATCGATCCCACAGGGAGCCCAAAGGTAAGTGTTTATAAATGAAATCTCAGTCACACCCAAAGTTTTCACAGGTCTCTGAGTGAATTGACTGCAAGTATTGAAATGAGAATGGAGTTTTGATTAAACTGGGTGTATTTAAATAAAACTAAAATGTAAACTTCAGAAATAAAAAGCATAAAAGTAAAGAACGATTTGGTTGTTTTGTTATTCTCTGCAGATGGCAAAAAAATGTGCGGGGTAATTTAGTTCATGGTGATAGTGACTGTGCCAGGTGGACGAATGATAAGTGTCACAATTATAATCTTATAAGTATGTGTGTAGGCGAGCAACCCATAATTTGCCGGAACTCCTCTTGGTAGATTTTGTCCCAACTTCAATAATCCTACTAGTATGTTACCAAAACCATGGTTAGACACTAGATGATTAAGACCCTTTAGGTCTCTTAGCGATTAAGCTCCTTGGATCGGACTAACGCAATAAGCACGGTGGTTCCTCGTTATCCTCAAGTCTACTAGTTTTCCATTGATATCCCTGTGTCACATGGGGGTCGCCTGTCTGCTAGCGAACAAGATCCTATCTATGTAGAACAAAGCATCATGTTGTCTGGGCGCTTAATTGGACAACAAGCATTAGGCATCCCACAGATAGTCAATACAACATAATATAGTAATTAGAATCGATCATAAGCTAATGGAAAATATATGGAGGCACATCACATCTCACCAATCCCTTACATCTCGCACGCCCAAGGAACTTACTCACACATGAGAGAAGAAAGCATCATCGATATAATTTAATAAAGGGAGTTCTTCTCGATATTACCGTGGAGATCCATAATAAGAATAGAAAAGTAATCCAACACAATTCAAGACGGGTAGAAACAATCTCAAACCCTAGTCTTGCAAGGTGAAGATCTCTCTCTCTCTCTCAAGTACAAGTAATGGCTAAGGGGGTGTATTACCTAGGAGGTCGAAGATCATGGAGAGAGATGAAGAACGTCTTCCCCTTCTTCTCCGGATCTCTTGTTTCTCCTTTCTGGATGGGATGGCGGCTGTTGTGTTGTGTTTTTGCGTCTGGCCTCTTCACGGAAGTTGTCCCTTTTGACAAGACGGAGGCGGCGACAGCTATACAGCAGGAACTATACGCCCAGAAAAATGTTCCCACTGTATAGTTGCTCGTTAAAGCCTCTGCATGGTCCCCTCGATTGCTTCCAAAGAGAGACTTGCTTGTTTTCGCCTGAATATTGTGTTTCTCTAGTTAAAACCTTCTATTGACATTCAGAACCTGAAACACACATTAAAAACCAAGTTCTCTTCTCTACCGAAGTATTAACGTTAGGTAATGCTAGAAAACAATCAAATCTGGGAGAAAACCATCAATAAAAACCATAAAAAAGTGTCGAATCTCACAACTATCACCGCTCCAACGGCTCGATGAGTCACGGCTTGATGTCGGCTAGCACTAGGCCATTTGACCTCTCGACCTGTACGTTGGATAGGGGGTGCACGACAGATGCGAGGTTCATCCAGATCCCCATGTTGCTGTAGAATCGAGCGAAGGCCCCCTTGGTGAAGTTCGTGTCGTTGTCCATGATGATGCTGTGGGGGTACCCGAACCGATTGATGATGTTTGTGAAGAAGGTGACGGTCGTGTCCCTGTCCAGCTTCTGGATAGGCTTTGCCTCTATCCACTTCGTGAATTTCTCTACCGCCACCAGCATATGGGTCGTGCCCGCGCGAGCCCGCTTAAGGGGTTGACCATGTCGAGTCCCTAGACAGCAAAGGGCCACGTGATCTGGATGGTCTTGAGCACTGCAGCCATCATGTGCCTTTGTTGGCTAAAGTTCCCACACCCATTGTGCGTGGACCAGTTTGCTCGGCATCATCGAGTGCGGTGCTTCAGTAGAAGCCATGGTGCAACACCTTGGCGACCATTTCCTGGGATGAGGCATGTTGCCCCCACCCGCCCTAATAGATGTCCTTCAGTAGCCGGTAGCCTGTGTCCATGTCGACGCACTGCTGGAATATGCTGGAGACGCTGCACTTGTACAACTCCTTGTTGATGATGGTGTATGTGTGCACCCGACGCCATATTTGCCTGGACTCCACCTCGTCATCCAGAAGCCCTCCATTGGCGATGAAGTTCATGAAGGTATGTTCCCATGATGGCACTTCCCGGATGGTGAAGATGCTTTCGTGTACCATCTAGAGGGTGTCTGGCGGCCAGCCGGGTGGGATGCCTAAATCGGCAGCAAATGTGTCGTTTGAATCTTTTGATGATGCAACACTTGACGATCCGATAGTCCCTAGGTCTTTCGAGCCGAGTGGCGCTGGTGCCTTGGGGTCGATATGGGCCTTTTTGCTCGGCGGTTCGGGAGGGTCTCGGTATTTCGAGCCGACGGCCCCTAGGTCCCCTGCCCAAATGATGGAGTCAGACTCCAGAGATGGGGTGATGGAGGGCTTGTGTAGGTGCTCCAAGCAAACCCCTGGTAGAATTGCCTGCCTGGTGGACCCGAGTCACGCGAGCGAGTCGGCTGCCTCGTTGTTGGCGCGAGGGACATGATGGAACTCACATCCTTCGAAGCAGGAGCTGATATTTTGGATGTGGAACTGGTACATGGCCATGTTTACGTCTCGGGTGTCCCATTCCCCGGATACCTGCTGCACCCCTAGGTCCGAATCCCTGAAGTAGAGGATCTGGCAAATGCTGATTTCCTTGGCAAGCTGGAGGTCGTGTTCTAATGCCTCATACTTGACCATGCTGTTCGAGGCCTTGAAGTGGATCTGGTGGACGTACTCCAATCGGTATCCCTTGGGAGAGGTGAGGACGACGTCGGCTCCCAAGCCCCGAGCATCTTTGAGTCGTCAAAGTGCATCTTCTAGTGGTTCGAGTCGGGAACCTGTGGCAAGTACTAAGTCTTGGCCCAGTCGATCAAGAAGTCCGCCAGGGCCTGCGACTTGATCGTCAGTCTCGGCTTGTACTAGATGGAGTAGGCGGTGAGCTCGATCACCCATTTGGTGACCCAGCCGGTGGCATCCTTGTTGCCAATGATCTCCGATAGGGGAGTGGTGCACACCACCTTAATCGGATGCTCCTGGAAGTAGTGCTTGAGATTCTTGCACGCCAGGTACACTCCGTAGCAAATCTTCTGGTAGTGGGGGTAGTTGTGCTTCGAGAGGGAAAGAACTTCGCTCAGGTAGTAGACGGGCCTCTGAACTAGCTGAGCCTTGCCTTCCTCGAGGCGATCCACCACCAGGATGATGATGACGACCTAGTTGATGGCTGCTATATAGAGCAACACCAGCTCCTTCTCAGCTGGCATGGCCAGCACGAGTTTTGTGGATAGCATGCGCTTGAGGTCGTGAAATGCGACATCCGCTTGCAAGGTCCAGGGGAAATTGTTCGTATTATTCATGAACTAGTAGAGAGAAAGCACTTTCTTGCCCAGCCGGCTGACGAAGCGGCTGAGGGAGGCCAAGCATCCGGTGAACTTCTGAACCCGAGCAAACTCTTGGGTTCCTGCATCCTCTCGATGGCCGCGATATTTTCTGGGTTCGCCTCGATCCCTCATTGTGAAACAAGGAAACCGAGGAGTTGGCCGGATGGAACACCGAAGACGCACTTCTTCGGGTTCAGCTTCATCTAGTACCGGCGGAGGTTCACAAACGTCTTTCTCAGGTCATCGAGGAGGGTGTGCTTCTCCTTCGTTTTGATCACCATGTCGTCCACATAAGCATGCACATTTCGGCCGATTTGCGAGTGCAAGCACTTCTGCATGCAATGCTGATAAGTGGCACCTGCATTTTTCAAGCCGAAAGTCATGGTCACATAACAGTAAGCCCCGTGCAGGGTAATGAACGATGTTTTTATTTGATCAGTCAGATTTAACCAGATCTGATTGTAATCAGAATAATAGTCCAGGAAGGACAACAGATTGCAATCGGTCGTGGAATCGATAACTTGATCGATACGGGGCAAGGCGAAGGGGTCTTTCGGGCACGCCTTGTCTAGGCTCATGTAGTCGATACACATGCACCAAGTCTTGTTCTTCTTCAACACCAAGACCGGGTTTTCCAACCAGTCCGGGTGGTACACCTCCATAATGAACCCGGCTAGAAGGAACCAGGTGATCTCATAACCAATGACTTTTCTCTTGTCCTCTGTGAAGCGACAGAGGGGTTTCTTGATCGGCCTGACATCCGGCCACACATGAAGTGAGTGCTCAACGAACTCCCTTGGAACACCTGGCATGTCCTTTGGAGACCACGCAAAGATCTCCCGATTCTCATGGAGGTATTCGACAAGCGCGCTTTCCTATTTGATGTCCAAGCCATCACCAACGATGACAAACTTGGTCTGGTTAGATGGGTAAAGCAAGACCTTCTTTGTCTCTTTGGCCGGTTGGAAGGCCATGTCCCCAGTCGGATTCATGCTAGCCAGAACTTCCTGCTGAGCCAATGCAACATTGCGCATGATCTCACGCTTCTCTTCAGCAATGATGAGGGCTTCTGCTATCTTTGAGCCTTCTGCAGCGCACTCCATTAGCCGCATGTGGCTGCCGGTGATGGTGATCACGATGTTCGGCCCAAACATCTTCATCTTGAGGTATGCGTAATGGGGAACGACCATGAACTTGGCGAGGGCTGATACATTGCAAATGTATCTATAATTTTTGATGTTCCATGCTTGGTTTTATCTACTTTCTGATGTTTTGTCCACACTTTGGAGTACTTTCATATGATTTCTTGGACTAACCTATTAACAAGAGCCACCGTGCCAGCTGCCTGTTTTCTGCTGTTTTTGGTTCCAGGAAAGTCAGAAAATGAATATTCTCGGAATTGGACGGGACAAAAGCCAAAGTCATTATTTTACCGAGGGACACCTGGAGCCAGAATGTAGTAGCTAGATGGTTGGTTCTTCTCCTTTGTGCTATCATGTTTAGATCTTGTGAGCTCCGTTCATGATCAAGATCATCTATTTGTAATTCTGCATGTTGTGTTTGCGGGGATCCGATGGATATTGAGATGCTATTTCAGATTGATTATTGATTCTATCATGTCTTTGTTATTTGTGATCTTGCATGCTTTCCGTTGTTGTAGCTATCTTGGCCAAGTAGATGCTAGCAACTCCAAGAGTTAGTATTTATGCTCGATAGTGGGTTCATGCCTCTGGTAATCTGGGGAAGTGACAGAAATCTCTAAGGTACTAGATGTGCTGTTGCTACTAGGGAGAAAACAACAATCCTTTGTTCATAGAACAATCGTATTGTTTACTTTACATGCAATTTGTAATGCAATTATCGGTTGCTTGCAACTTAATACTGGAGGGGGTTCGGATGATAACCTGAAGGTGGACTATTAGTCATAGATGTAGTTATATGGCGGTCTATGTATAATGTTGTAATGCCCAATCGAATCTCAAAGGAGTCAAGATGAGTAGTATATGCTTGTATGCTTTCTCGATGTTTGTCAATTGCCCCGCTGTAATTTGTTCACCCAGCATGTTATCTATCTTAAGGAGAGCCACCTCTAGTGAACTATGGACCCCGGTCCTTTCTTTTACAATCAATCTATAATCAATTGTTTACTGCTTTGTGTTTACTTTCTGCAAACTATTACTTCCTTCCATTCGATACGTTTAATCCTTTGTTTTCAGCAAAACCGGTGAGATTGACAACCTCATCGCAAGTTGGGGACAGAGTTCTGTGGTTGTGTTGTGCAGGTCTCCATGTTGCTGCTGGCACCGGTAGGGCGCCCTGCCAAGGCTCAGCTAGCAACACCTTTGGGGTGTTTCCTTGCTCCTACTGGTTCGATTAAACATTGGTTTCGTACTGAGGGAAAAATTGCTGCTGTGCTCATCATACCTTCCTCTTGGGGTTCCCCAACGAGCTCGATATATTTTGGGCCATCAAGCTACTTTTGTGGCACCGTTGCTGGGGAGTCAAGGACATCTTCACAAGGGGAGTCCCTCATAACCAATCTCTTTACTTTATTATTTTTGTTTTGCTTAGTTTACTTTTGTTTTGTTTGCTTGTTTCTTTATCACAAACACAAAAAAATTAGGTTTAAAAGTTTGCTTTCTTTATTAAAAACACAAAAAAATGACTACTCTGGAAAATACTAAGTTGTGTGACTTCACTAGCACCAACAACAATGATTTTATGAGCCCACCTATTGCTCCACCTGTTCCTGAAGCTACTTTTTTTGAGATAAAACCTGCTTTACTCAATCTTGTTATGTGAGAACAATTTTCTGGTATTGGTAATGAAGATGTTGCTGCCCATCTAAATAACTTTGTTGAACTTTGTGAGATGCAAAAGCATAGGGATATAGATGGAGATATCATTAAGCTTAAATTGTTTCCTTTCTCTTTGAGAGGAAAAGCTAAAGAATGGTTAAATTCCCTAACTAGGAATAGTATTGATTCTTGGACTAAATGCAAAGATGCTTTCATTGGAAAATACTATCCTCCTGCTCAGATTATATCTATGAGAACTGAAATAATGAAGTTTAAACAATCTGATAATGAACAAGTTGCTCAAGCTTGGGAAAGAATGAAATCTTTGGTAAAGAATTGTCCCACTCATGGACTGACTGCTTGGATGATTATCCAAACCTTTTATGCAGGATTGAACCATTCTTCAAGAAATCTATTGGATTCTGCTGCTGGAGGTACCTTTATGACCATTACTTTGGGTGCTGCAACAAAGCTTCTGGATAATATGATGGTTAACTATTCTGAATGGCATACTGAGAGAGCTCCACAAGGTAAGAAGGTAAATTATGTTGAGGAAACCTCCTCCTTGAGTGATAAGATTGATGTTATTATGTCTATGCTTGTTAATGGGAAAGCCCATATTGATCCAAATAATGTTCCCTTAGCCTCTTTAGTTGCTCAAGAAGAACAAATTGATGTGAACTTTATAAGAAATAACAATTTTGGAAACAATTCTTATGGTAATAACAATTACAGGCCTTACCCTCCTAATAATATCTATGGTTATAATGGAAAGCCTGGAACACCTAGTGAAGGAAGAATTTTAGAAGTTGAAAGAGCCACTAAATACTTCATGCAAATGCAATATGAACAAAACAAATTATTTACTAAAACTATGGAGGAACAATCTACCATCTTGAAGAATATTAGTCATCAACTTGAGAATTTGAATAGGGAAATTCCTAATTTGCAATTGAAACTTTCTAATGCTGAAAGAAATATATCATCTTTGTCTAAAGCTCAATCCTCTTTGATTAATAAAATGGCTGCTAAACCTAAAACTATTGATAATCCCTTTGCAGCTACTAATGCCATACAAGTAAGAATTGATGAAAATGTTAGACTATTAGCTGAATTGCATGCTAAGTGGGAAAGATAAAATGAAATTGCTAGAAACATTAGTGTTTCTACTATCAGTACCACTAGTGTCGAGGCTAGTAATAGTTCTACTACTTTAGATGATAATTATGATTTTGATCTTGAAGGTTGCAATATCTCTGAAGTTATTACGTTCCTACAAACGCTTGCTAAAAGTCCTAATGCTAGTGCTATGAACATGGACTTTACAAAATACATTACTGATGCTCTCATAAAGATTAAAGAAGAAAAGATGAAACATAAAGCTTCTATTCCTATAAAGCAAGAAGATGGTTGGGAACCCATCATCAATATGAAAGTGAATGATTTTGATTTCAAAGCTTTATGTGATCTTGATAGTAGTGTTTCTATTATGCCTAGAAGGATTTATGATATGCTTGATTTGCTACCACTTGAAGATTGTTATTTGAATGTCCCACTTGATGATAATGCTAAAAAGAAACTCATGGGGACTATTAATGATGTTCTTATTATGGTTAACAATGCCTATGTCCCCGTTGATTTCTATGTTTTGAATGTTGAATGCAATGCTTCTTGTCCTATTACTTTGGGAAGACCTTTTCTTAGAATTGTTGGTGCCATTATTGATATGAAAGAAGGCACCATTAAATATCAACTCCCTCTCAAGAAAGGTATAGAACACTTCTGTAACATCCCAAAACTTTAATCCAAGTGATCAAGATCAAATCTACCCAATTTAGGGTTAACAAAAACTTTTTCTATTTAAAATCTTTAAGCATTCACATGTGTGTGCATTTAAAATAGGAGTTGTTTGAAAGGCCACTTTTGTTTGATGTATTGGTTGTAAAATGATCTAAGGTGAATTACACATCATCTAGATCATCCCCAACCAAATCCCAAAGAAAAAGAAATAAAAAAGACTTAAATAAGGAAATGGTCACTTCTGCCATTTTAATCACCTAGCCCCCTTTGGGCATTCCTAGCACTCAAATCCTAACAGAGACGATTGTGGTTCTTTGGACCCCATGCTAGTACAAGTAGTAATGTACCAAGGCCCACTCTGTGATCTCCCAAAAACATTTGAACTCTAAATTTAAATGACATTTGAAAATTGAATCTAGTTCATATGTATAGATCACACTATTTCAAAAACCATCCAAATGAACTCCATTTCAAAATCCCAAGAAAACCTAGATGCTTAAGCATAAGATAAACCACTCGACCAAAAATCATCCCAGAATTCAAATATTTTGTTCATGCGGCCATTTGGTCGACCAAGTGGCAGGCAAGATTTTTCTGCCTAACTAATACTGTTTAGAGATCAATGCATTGTCGAGTGTTTAGCCCCCATTTGGTTCCCCTGTCTCCCCCCAGCTCTAACCAAACCATCACCGGCCTACCCCTTAGCTTGGAACAGCAGTAGCGCGCCGCCCGTTTTTGGTCACCGCCGGCCGAGCATGCGCAACTCATAGTAGACCACGTCGCACCAAACCAGCACCACCACTAGCTCCGCCCAACCCTACTGCACTCCCTTGTCCACCCCACGGCCAAAGCCAGCCCCTGGAACACCCCAGAACAGCGCCGCACTACCCTCTCTGCGTGTAGCCAAAGCACGCCAGAGCGCCCTCGCCGCCAGCATGCCACAGACCGTGCCTCGACACTCGACTATGCACTCCGCTCCACCTCGACCCCCTCAACCCGCCAGACACGGCCGTGCACCGCCACGCGACCCACGGTCGCCAGGAGCACCGTCGAGCACCGCCTCTGTCCCTCAGAGCGTGGGAAGCCCCTGACCAATTTCCACCGCCCCTAGCCACGCCATTATGCCGTAGATGACCGCCAACAGACTGCCCACCGTCCGCCTACCTCGCCCACACCGGTAGCCCTCAGTATCATCGTCACCGGCGAGCACCGCCCATGCCTCACTGCCGCCTCTTCGCGCCTATATAAGGAGGTCTCCCCAGCACCGTTTCCTCACACCACTCTCATTCACTACCTCTCAGAACACTCCCAGAGCCCCACCGGAGCAAGCCGTAACCCGCGGTGTTGTAATTTCGCCGGAGTCTGCCGCGGAAGGAGAAGAAGGGAGCCGTTGATCTAGGCCATCTCTAGGGACGCCGCCAATACTAGGAGAACCGCCGTCGTCGACTTGTTTGTTTGCCCGCCTCGCCGCACTAGCTGGAGTCCTGGTATTGCCCTCACCGTACCCGCACCGACCGCGCTAGGGTTCAGTCTCGCCGGCGACGTGTCCGCCATTGACGACGACCAAGAGCCGTTAGATCCATTCTAATCCTATGGCCACAATTCGCCCATACCGCTTCGGCAACCACTGCCCCACTGACAGGTGGGGCCCTCACTTAAAACCAGCCCGGGCGCTGTGTGGAGTGAACTGGGCCGGCCCATTTATTCGCCGCGCGACCCACTGAATTCAAATATATGTTTTTCTACTTTAATAAAAACTTAATTCTGTCCCTCAGTTTAAAAATCCATTTAGAGAGTTTTATAAATCCAAATTGAGTGACTCCAATTTTGTTGGAAAGCTACTAAAAATCCCTATCCAAGCCCGTTGGATTTAAATCATTTAGAGTTAGAGATCTCTCCTAGTAAAAATAACAAGATAGAAGCTTTTGCACATTCAAACATTTTTCTAAAATCAACCAAAATAGCTTTTGAGTTGATTCCAACTCTCAAAAAACACATTTAACCATACCTATCTGAATATGTAATAATATTAAGGTTTACATGCAGTGAATTTGCACTAGTACCAAAATAATGCTATATAGGCATTTCTAGTCACTTTAAATCTTTAATTATTAAACTTAAACTCATTGAAATATGATCCAACCTTTAAATCACATTCCCATGTGTTAGAATATTTGGTGATGACATGTGTCCACATGATCCCATATTTTAATTGGACAATATTAAATCTTAGTTATTTTCAATGAGTAGAAATTACTTTTCTCAAATAAAAAGAATGAAGCTAGTTAATTAAACCTTGTGATTCTTGTGATGATAATAGATCGTAAAATGTGTGCCTTAGTGTTCTAAGTAGACTAGTTCAGCATTGTTTGGTGATTGTGTATCCCGTATGTATTTATAGACGCTAGTACCGACCAAGCTTTCGAGGAGGAGGAGGAAGAAAACTTCAACCACTACACTACCCAAGATAAGCTAACACTTGCAAGTATTATACTAGCAAGCCATCATTAACAATGCAAGCTAACCCTTGAAAGTTAGATAACCTAAGTGAAGGCATTAGGCATGCTTTGGTTCTACCATTTTGACTTATACCTACTCCAAGTTTATTTCCAAGCTTTACCTTCTTTACTTTACCAAAGTCCTTTACTTGTTTAAAGATAGCATAAAAAGTATAAAACTTGACCTATCTAGTTAGACTTAGATGTCATTCTATGGCATGAGATTGAGATCAGCATCCCACATTAGTGAACACTCTTAACTTAGTAGTTTAGAGGTAAACCAAAACTTGATTCACTTTAGATGGGAATACTTGCTGAAAATGACTTGTGAAAACCTTGGAATGATGAGTCATTCTATTGAGATGTTTTGACATGTGTTGAGAAACACAATTGGTTTATGACGATGAAAATGTTGAGGCATGAGCCTTAACCCTTCTACAAAACTGATGGTTGGGTTCGGATGTGATACCATTCCAATTTTACCGTACAACCACAATACCTGAATTGGGTAAGGCTTAGCCGGAAATTTATATGCATTAGTATTAGTTCCCTCGCGGGAGAGGTTTGAGCTGAGGTCTACCTCTCAATGGTGTCCACCTATGCAGTGCCCAGGATGACAGATGGTCATGGCTGGGAGGCCATACTCAGAGGAGAGGTACTTATACTAGGGTGTGTAAAGGAAAGGTTATGTTTGATTATCTACATACTAAGTATGATGATTTAGGGTTATCCCTGACAGATGTATCGAATCTTGTGGTGAAAGTTTACCACCTCTGTAGAGTGTCAAACTATTCGAATAGCCATGTCCGCGGTTATGGATTGTTGGAGTGGCCATACTGTTCCATTGTTAGATGTTTTCAAAACAACTTATGAAATGAATTGTGACATGACTTGACCACAACAGAGTTGTGACTATGACAATTAAGTTCCCACTTAGGTGATTTCAAACTCTATTTTATCTTTCTTTGTTTCTGAACTCAGCTTAGGTTTCAAACTGAAATTTACAAATAGACTTAGAACTTAGCATTCCCACTAGACTATCTTACTTGTTAGTGGTAGTTTGCGAGTACTTAAAGAGTACTCATGGCTTTTGTTCTTGGCTATTCCCGTGGCCAGACTATGAAGGAGACTACCAAGAGGAAGGACAGCAGGACGGCTATGATAACTAGGACTATCTTCCATCGTCAGCATTGCCTATGACCTTGAAGATGGACCCTACCGCTATGCTTATTATTTATTCCGCTGCTTATTGTATTAAGACTGGATCATGAGATTCTTTATTCGTGTAAGACCTTATTATGGTTTGTAATGGATGATGTACTGTGATATCCAATCTGTTATGTCTCATAAAAATGGTAATCCTGGATTGCGATGTATGGCATAACAAGCATCTGGGATTAAAAATTTGGGTGTTGACCAGTTGGTATCAGAGCCATCCTGACCATAGGAGACCCTAGTTAGAATGGACGTCCGAACAAAAACTTAGTTTCAAAAACCAAAGTGAGTATCTATGAAAACTATTTCCTCTCTTACCCTTGGGATTATTTCTCTCAAAAAAATTCATGTTCCTCCAAATTCTTACATTACTACATAAAATTTTTACACACTTGATCACTTCACTAACTTTCTCATCCTCAATTCTTATAGATGGAAACACAGTTCAGCAAGTTCTACCACTTGGGCAACGGAGGCCAGCTGATCTTCGAGAGGGATCTTGATGCACTATCAGAGTACTTGGGACGCCCGCATCCAGAATTTCTCGGAGCTCAACTTCCTAGACCCCTAGGAGGAGACTTACAATGGCTAGTCACCGCTGATCTTAGAGGCAAGATAGAAGCACCAACGTCCGAGAGGATCCAGTTCTCCATGAGAGAGAACAACTGGCTAGATGGATTAGCCAAGGCAATGCATGAAGCTCTCGCACGTCTGTGTGCCATGAGTGTCAACCAAATTCAAGGAACTCGCTTTGCTCACTATGCAAGGCGTGATTTTATGGGAATGCCCATGGAGATGCCAAGTCACCCAGAGTTGAAGTGTCAAGTGGAGAACCTTGACTTCCTGCTGTACGATAGACAGAAGGAGTTGGACAATGCTAGAGAGTTCGCCAACCACAACCTCGCCATTGCCGCCTAGAAGGCCCAGCCTTTGTCACTACTCGTCCAGGATCGTTAGTCTCTTCGCCATGAACACGCAAAGAAGGATCACACCATCGACCGTCTTCGCAAGAAGGTGGCCGACCTCGAGAAGACCATCAAGGAGCAAGAAGCTCAGCTCGCAGCAAAAGAAGAAGAAGAGGAAGGTGAAGACATCCAGGGAGATATGGACTCTTACCTCAGCAATGATGACGACTATCTGGAGGAGGATGCTGTGGACTTCTACAGTTTGGTTACTACCCGACTTGGTCGATGTGACATGGTGATAGCGCTCACCATCGTACCTTGATCGAACCTATGCCCCTTGATATAGCAATGGGTCCGAAACCCGATCCTTTTTCTTAAACTTCTGTCTCGCCCGGCGGAAAATCACACCAACGATGATGACTCCAACTTCATCGATTATGAGTAGATGCACTAGAGCACTATCGTAGAGTGAGGAGTATCGGTCCCATTGTATCGTAGCTTGCAGAATGGTTCTTAAAACCATCTGTTTTCCTTTGATGTTGTGGTGTGTGTGTGTGTGTGTGTTTGTATCGTGTGCTTTGCTTGAATGAATGAAACAAAGTTAGTTGCAAAACCTGAGTCAAACTCAAAGTTTTAGCTTTGAAATCAAAACCATGAACCTTAGAAATTCCCTCTTACCCCTTTATCTATCTCAATCTTCACATGACTCGTGGAAACCCCGGAGGGAGCAGCTCATCGCAGGACCCGATGCTGCAGTTATGCAGATGCTAGTTGCCGACCGTGAAGCTAGCAGGGCAGAGCACCAAGCCAACCTAGCAACTCTGCAGCAGATCGCTCAAATGGCCCAAAACAACCAAGGCCATGGAAATCAAGATCATCCAGGATCCAAGCTTAAAAACTTCTAGAATACCAATCCCCCAATCTTTAGCACTTTAGAGAACCCACTGGATGCTGATGACTGGTTGTAGACAATGGAGAACAACTTAGAAGTAGCCAGAGTTGATGATAACGAGAAAGTTCTTTTTGCCACCCACTATTTGGTAGGAGATGCAAGATCATGGTGGAATAGCACCCGCACAATGAACCATGGTCAAGTGATGATATGGGAAGCCGTCAAAATCAAGTTCAGCCGCACCCACGTGCCGCAGGGTCTAGCCACCAGAATGAGAGATGAATTCAGAGAATTGAAGCAAGGCAGAATGACTGTAGTGGAGTACCATGACAGATTCTTGTCTCTAGCCAGGTATGAACCTGATGAGATCAACACGGAGGCCAAGAAGAAGGAGAGATTCCTGAACGGACTGCATGATGAGATGCAGACTGTCTTCCTCAACATCCGTTTCGAGGATCTCGAAGAGCTAGTCAACTCTGCCATTCAGATGGAAGGGAATATTAATCAAGCCAACGACAACCACAAACGTCATATGATGCACCAAGATGGATCCAACAGTCACCAGAAGTACCGTCCCAACCCTTCTTCCGGATATGTCCCGCGGAACAATCGACCCCCAATGTCTCGCCCAAGCTACCCCAACCGTAGCGGAGGAAATGTCAAGTTCGGAGGAAACAACAATCACCCCGGCAACGCCAGCAATTTCAACCGTGCACCTCCCAAGAGCAACAACAACAACAACAACAACAACACTACACCTAGAACTGGAAGCAATGTTGTGCCCGTGGCAGCAAAAGAGAACCAAATGAAAAGGGTTTTATATGATGCTCAAATGCAAGGTGGCATGATGACATGAGCATGATATACTTATGATGCAACAATTATATATAGGAAGTAGCCATTATATTACTAGACCATGTAGCATTACATATGTTAGACAGATGGGATGCTACAACATCCCACCTTAGTGAACACTCTTAACTTAGTAGCTTAGAGCTAAATCAAAACTTGAGTCACTTTAGATGGGAACACTTGGTGAAAATGAATTGTGAAAACCAGGGAATGATGAGTCATTCTATTGAGATGTTTTGACATGTGTTGAGAAACACAAATGGTTTATGATGAGGAAAATGTTGAGGCATGAGACTTAACCCTTTTACAAAACTGATGGTTGGGTTCGGATGCGATAACATTCTAATTTTACCGTACAACCACAATACCTAAATTGGTTAAGGCTTAGCCATAAGTTTATATGCATTAGTATTAGTTCCCTCGTGGGAGAGGTTTGAGCTGAGGCTACCTCTCAATATTGTCCACCTATGCAGTGCCCAAGATGAGAGACGGTCATGGTTGGGAGGCCATACTCATAGGAGAGGTGCTTATACTAGGGTGTGTAAAGGAAATATTATGTTTGATTATCTGCATACTAAGTATGATGATTTAGGGTTATCCCTGACAGATGTATCGAATCTTGTGGTGAAAGTGTACCACCTCTGCAGAGTGTCAAAGTATTCGAATAGCCGCGTCCGCGGTTATGGACAGTTGGAGTGGCCATACTGTTTCGTTGTCAGATGTTTTCAAACTGACTTATGAAATGAATGATGAATCTTGACTTGACCACAACAAGGTTGTGTTTATGACACTAGCTTCCCGACTTAAGTGATTCCAGAGCTTTATTTTATCTTTCTTTGCTTCTAAACTCATCTTAGGTTTCAAACTTAACTTTATAGTTAAACTTAGAGTTAGCACTTTACCTTAGAACTATACTAGTTGTTAGTGGCAGTTTGCGAGTACTTAAAGAGTACTCATGGCTTTTGTCCCTGGCTATTCCTATGGCCAGACTATGAAGGAGACTACCAAGATGAAGGACAGCAGGACGGCTATGATAACTAGGACTATCTTCCATCGTCAGCATTGCCTGTGCCACTGAAGATGGACCCCACCGCTACGCTTATTATTTATTCCATTGCTTGTTGTATTAAGATTGGATCATGAGATCCTTTATTCGTGTAAGACCTTATTATGATTTGTAATGGATGAGGTACTGTGATATCCAATCTGTTATGTCTCACAAAAATGGTAATCCTGGGATTGCGATGTATGACATAACAGGCATCTGGGATTAAAAATCCGGGTGTTGACAAGTTGGTATTAGAGCCTCCTGACCATAGGAGACCCTAGTTAGAATGGACGTCCGAACAAAAACTTAATTTCAAAACCAAAGTGAGTATTTATGAAAAACTATTTCCTCTCTTACCCTTGGGAATTCATTCTTTCTCAAAAATTCATGTTCCTCCAATTCTTACATTACTACATAAAATTTGACACACTTGATCACTTCACTAACTTCCTCATCCTTAATTCTTGTAGATGATGACTCTGTTCAGCAAGTTCTACCAGTTGGGCAATGGGGGCCAGCTGATCTTTGAGCAGGATCTTGACGCACTATCGGAGCACTTGGGACGCCCACATCCGGAGTTTCTTGGAGCTCGACTTCCTAGACCCCCAGGAGGAGACTTACAATGGCTAGTCACCGCTGATCTTCGAGGAAGTATAGAAGCACCAACGTCCGGGAGAATCTAGTTCTCCGTAAGAGAGAACAACTGGCTTGATGGATTAGCCAGGGCAATGCATGAAGCTCTCGCATGTCTGTGTGCCCTGAGTGTCAACTAAATCCAAGGAACCCGAGGCGTGACTTCATGGGAATGCTAGTGGAGATGCCAAGTGACCCGGAGTTGAAGCGTCAAGTGGATAACCTTGACTTCCTGTTGTACGACCGCCAGAAGGACTTGGATAATGCTAGGGAGTTTGCCAACCACAACCTTGCCACTACCGCCCAGAAGGCCTAGACTTTCTCACTGCTTGTCAAGGACCGTTAGTCTCTTCGCCGCCAGCACGAAAAGAAGGATCGCACCATCGACCGTCTTCGCAAGAAGGTGGCCGATCTCGAGAAGACCATCAAGGAGCAAGAAGGTCAACTTGCAGCAAAGGAGGAAGAGGAGGAAGGTGAAGACATCCAGGGAGATATGGACTCTTACCTCAGCAATGATGATGACTTTCTGGAGGAGGATGCCATGGACTTCCACACCGATGATGACAACTCCGACTTCATCGACGATGAGTAGATGCACTAGAGCACTATCGTAGAGCGAGGAATATCGGTCCCAATGTATCGTAGCTTACAGAATGGTTCTTAAAACCATCTGTTTTCCCTTGTCGTTGTTGTGGTGGTGGTGTTGTTGTTGAATGAATGAAAAGAAGTTAGTTGCAAAACCTGAGTCAAACTCAAAGTTTTAGCTTTGAAACCAAAACCATGAACCTTAGAACTTTCCCTCTTACCCCTTTATCTATCTCAATCTTCAGATGACTCGTGGAAACCCCGGAGGGAGCAGCTCATCGCAAGACCCAATGCTGCAGATTATGTAGATGCTCATTGCAGACCGTGAAGCAAGCAGGGCAGAGCGCCAGGCCAACTTAGCAACACTGCAGCAGATCGCCCAGATGGCCCAAAACAACCAAGGGCATGGAAATTAGGATCATCAAGGATCCAAGCTGAAAAACTTCCAGAATACCAATCCCCCAATCTTTAGCACCTCGGAGAACCCATTAGATGATGATGACTGGTTGCAGTCAATGGAGAACAATTTGGAAGTATCCAGAGTTGATGACAACAAGAAAGTTTGCTTTGCCACCCACTATTTGGAAGGAGATGCAAGAGCCTGGTGGAACAGCATCCGCACGATGAACCATGGTCAAGTGATGACATGGGAAGCCTTAAAAATCAAGTTCAGCCACACCCACGCGCCGCAGGGACTAGTCACCAGAATGAGGGATGAATTTAGAGAGCTGAAGCAAGGCAGAATGACTGTAGTGGAGTACCGTGACAAATTCCTGTCACTTGCCAGGTACACACCTGATGAGATCAACACGGAGGCCAAGGAGAAGGACAGATTCCTGAACGGATTGCATGATGAGATGCAGACTGTCCTCGTCAACATCTTCTTTGAGGATCTCGAAGAGCTAGTCGACTCTGCCATTCACATGGAAGGGAAGATTAACCAGGCAAACGACAACTGCAAACTTCGTATGATGCACCAAGATGGATCCAACAGTCACCAGAAGTATCATCCCAACCAGTCTGCAGGGTATGCACCAAGAAACAACCGACCCCCAATGTCTCGCCCAAGCTACCCCAACCGTAGTGGAGGCAATGTGAAGTCTGGAGGAAACAACAACAACCCCGGCAACACCAGCAATTTCAACCATGCACCTCTTAAGAGCAACAACAATAACAACACTGCACCCAGAACTGGAAGCAATGATGTGCTCGTCGCAGCTAAAGATAAGTCTCAGATCACTTGTTTCGAGTGTGGAGTGAAGGGTCACTATTCTAATGAGTGTCCCAAAGAGATTGCCGCCACTGCCAATGTGAATACCCCAGCTCAATAGTAGCGTCGTGTTCAACCAGGAAGAAGATTCGCCCCAGGGAACCCTCACAACCGCAACGGCCGTCTCTTCCACATGAACGCCGAAGAAGCCCAAGAAGCGCCAGATGTAGTGTTGGGTATGTTTTCTGTCAACTCAGTTTTAGCAAGAGTGTTGTTTGATTTGGGAGCATCGCACTCATTTGTGACCGAAGAATTTGCATGCACTAGTAAGATTAACCAATTTGAAGCATGTCATGATAGTTCAAATCCCCAGTTCAACTACAAAAGCTAGAAAAATTTGGAAAGTTGTGCCTATCAGAATACATGGGATAGATTTTTATGCCAATCTAATAGACCTTGGAACCAAAGGTTTGGAAGTAGTACTAGGTATGGATTGGATGTCAAAGCATAAAGGATTGATTGACTGTGCCAAGAAAGCCGTAACCATGACCAGTGGTTCGGGAGTCTCAGTAGAGCATATATATGAAACCTTACCCCGTCAATTAAAGTGCAACAAGAGTCTAGCCCTACCCACCATTGACCAAGTTTGAGTAGCATGTGAATACCCTGACATATTTCCAGATGAATTGCCAGGCATGCCCCCGGATAGGGATATTGAGTTCATTATTGAACTAATCCCCGGAACCGGACGCATAGACCAGAGACCCTATAGCATGAACCCCTTGGAGTTAGTGGAATTGAAGAAGCAGTTGGATGCTATGTTGGCAACATGCTTGATTCAATCAAGCGCATCACCATAGAGATCACCAGTGTTATTCATCGACAAGAAAGATGGAGGCAACCGGTTGTGCACAGATTACAGGAAGCTGAATGACATCACAATCAAGAACAAGTACCCTTTGCCAAAGATAGAGGATCCATTTGATCAGTTGACTGGAGCAAATGTGTTCTCTAAGATTAATCTTAGGACTGGTTATCACAAACTTAAAATTCATGCAACGAATATTCCGAAGACCGCCTTTACTACACGTTACGGTTTATACGAGTATACGGTCATGTCTTTTGGATTAACCAATGCCCTTGCTTATTTCATGAATATCATGAATAAGATCTTTATGAATTTTCTAGACAAGTTTGTTGTTGTGTTTATCGATGATGTCCTTATCTACTCCAAGTCAGAAGAAGAGCATGCGCAACATCCGAGAATCATCCTTGAAACCCTTAGAGAGCATCGGTTCTATGCCAAGTTCAGCAAATGCGAGTTTTGGCTGAAAGAGGTAGGATTCCTAGGACATATTGTGTCTGCTGGAGGAATAGCTGTTGATCCCACCAAGATCAGAGACGTCGAAGCATGGGAAGCCCCAACCACTCAAACCCAAGTACGTGCATTTCTCGGATTAGCGGGATACTACCGCAAGTTCGTAGAAGGATTCTCAAGCATCGCCAGGCCCATGACCCAATTGGTGAAGAAGGACAAGAAGTTTGAATGGACTGACAAATGTGAAGCAAGTTTCCAAGAGCTGAAGAAGAGATTGATTTCAGCCCCAATATTGATCATGCCAGATATCAAGAAGCCGTTTGATGTGTATTGTGATGCATCCAAGATTGGTCTCGGATGTTTATTGATGCAAGAAGGGAAAGTCATTGCCTATCTGTCTCGACAACTGAAGCAGCATGAGCAGAATTATCTGACCCATGATCTTGAGTTAGCAGCCGTAGTTTTGGCATTGAAGACATGTCGTCATTATCTTATGGGTAATCGCTATGAGATTTACTCAGACCACAAAA